>CM014277.1:53975487-53994135 GCA_004135705.1 Alloteropsis semialata
GATCAACAAGACTAAGGACAGGGGCTACAATGTCCACAGAAAGCTTCACTTATAAGCTACATGTGGCCGACGGTAGTGCTATATTTTTTACAGTTGTCTGGCTTTCCTGGTCGGTGAATGTTTGTCGGCATTTTTATCAATACTCTTGGCAAATAATCCAACCATAGCTGGACACCATCGTCCACTAATCTAGAAAATAGCAAGGAGTGCAAATACCACTCGGCCACTCATATAGAACTCTCAGCAATAATGTCTAATCTAGTAATGTGCGTACAGAGTTGCAACTCGAGGTTCAATACAGTTGCAACTAGACTTGTAGGTCAACTCTGTACGTGTTGCAACTCGAGTTGCAACACATACAGAGTTGAGCTGCAAGTCTAGTTGCAACTAGTAGTTGCAATTGTATATGCTTCCGAGTTGCAATTGTATATGCTTTCGAGTTGCAACTAACAAAAATGCACAAAATATATCCATGTTGGATCTTGTTTTGTTAAGCATATTTTTGTGAGTAAGACACAACAAACGGTTCACAGATCCGACTTACGGTTTAGGAGAAAAAGTGAATTGAAATTTTGAGTCAAAAAAGATTCTATACATGCATGTATGCATGCAGGCAGTGGGTGGACCGTGGATGGGAGCGCGGGGCGCGGGAGCGCTGATTTTTTTCTTCTACGGTTTTTTTTCTTCTTTTTCGGTAGTTTTCGGTAGTATGCCCAGGGTCTGTGCATTTTGTATACAAAATGCACCTTGTTGCATTTTAGCCTCGCCCTATATATATATATATATATATATATATATATATATATATATATAGTGTTTTGCTATAATGCACCTGGGTGCATTTTATATAGCAAATGCACAGACCCCAGCGAGCGCACATGCATACATGCAAAACTAATGATCCAGACCAAACGTGTGATGCCAGCTCATTTGCTTCACGTCTCTACTCACCCACCAGATACATGCATGTGGAGAATCTTTCCTTGATTCGAATTGAAAAAAATGTGATATCTTTTAAACCGTAAGTCAAATCTATGAACCGTTTGTTGCATCTTACTCGAAAAAATGTGCTTAACAAAACAAGATCCAACATGAATATATTTCGTGTTATTTTAGTGAATTGCAACTCTGTGTGCTTTCCATTTGCAACTCTATACATGTTATATTTGCACCATATCCAGTTGTAACTCAGTTGCGCCCAGAGTTGCAACTGGATTTTCAGCTGTATGCAATTCGATTGCAATTGCAACAAATGTCTTTCTGTTTAATAAATGCAACAAATGTTTGACTTTTTTTGAAAAAAGAAAAAAACAAATGTTTGACTTTCAGTTGCGCCCAGAGTTGCAACTGGATTTGCAGCTGTATGCAATTCGATTGCAATTGCAACAAATGTTTGACTTTTTCAGAAAAAGAAAAAAACAAATGTTTGACTTTTTTCAGAAAAAGAAAAAGCAAATGTTTAACTTTTTTTGGAAAAAGAAAAAACAAATGTTTGACTTTCAGTTGCGCCCAGAGTTGTAACTGGATTTGCAGCTGTATGCAATTCGATTGCAATTGCAACAAATGTTTGACTTTTTTGAAAAAAGAAAAAAACAAATGTTTGACTTTTTTTGGAAAAAGAAAAAAAAACAAATGTTTGACTTTCAGTTGCGCCCAGAGTTACAACTGGATTTGCAGCTGGATGCAATTCGATTGTAATTGCAACAAATGTTTGACTTTTACCTATTATCTAAACATTTGTTGCATTTGTCTGTTGTGTTATATTTTTGAATGTTTTTGTCCCTCTGTCACAAAAATAAATATTTGTTGTATTTGTCTAAACATTTGTTGCGTTGTATTTTTGAATGTCTTTGTCTTTGTGTCACGAAACTAAATATTTGTTGTATTTGTATAAACATTTGTTGCATTTGTATAAATATTTGTTGCATTTGTATAAACATTTGTTGCCACTACTAGATTTACATAAAGTACCGAGAGTTTTTAGTTCAGTGGCCGACGGTACGTAGTATTAAAATATAGCATGCAGAATCTGGTCGGATATTCTTCCTCGGTGATTGGTTGTCGGCAAATATTCATATAATGCTAGATTACCGTCGGCCATTAGCTTAAAAATAGTAAGCGCTGCAATCCCGGTCGGCCACCTGTGGGAAACGCTCAGCAAATCTGGTAGATCGTGTAGTGTGCGTACAGAGTTGCAATTCGAGTTGCAATACAATTGCAACTACTAGTTGCAACTAGACTTGCAGCTCAAAGTCTAGTTGCAACTAGTAGTTGCAATTGTATATGTTTCTGAGTTGCAATTATATATGCTTCCGAGTTGCAACTAACAAAAAATGCACAAAATATATCCATGTTGGATCTTGTTTTGTTAAGCACATTTTTGTGAGTAAGACACAACAAACGGTTCACAGATCCGACTTACGGTTTAGAAGAAAAAGTGAATTGAAATTTCGAGTCACAAAAAGATTCCCTGCATGCATGCATGCAGGCTAATTTAATAAATAAATTAATAAATGTCTTTCTGTTTAATAAATGCAACAAATGTTTGACTTTTTTCAGAAAAAGAAAAAAAACAAATGTTTGACTTTTAGTTGCGCCCAGAGTTGCAACTGGATTTGCAGCTGGATGCAATTCGATTGCAATTGCAACAAATGTTTGACTTTCACCTATTATCTAAGCATTTTGTTGCATTTGTCTGTTGTGTTATATTTTTGAATATTTCTGTCCCTTTGTCACAAAAATAAATATTTGTTGCATTTGTCTAAATATTTGTTGCGTTGTATTTTTGAATGCCTTTGTCTTTGTGTCACGAAACTAAACATTTGTTGCATTTGTATAAATATTTGTTGTATTTGTATAAATATTTGTTGCATTTGTATAAACATTTGTTGCGTACTCCCTCTGTCCTAATTTATCTGCACTTCTAGAATTCAAAAAATATCCCAAATTAAATGCTAACAACAGATGCTCAAGTTCCAGTCTGTGCACCGCTGATAGGATACGTGGGACCTATTTGTAAAAAAAAATCTAAACACCGGAACCATCCTAGCCTGAGAGAATGAAACGGCAATTAAAAAAAGAGAGGCTACAACTCTACAAGGCTCTAGATTCTTCCACTGTGCTCGTTTGCAATCTTTACTGGTTACCAGTGCTAGTTTGATGGCGCGCAGTTATTGTACTAGAAGCATGGTTGCCTTTCAGTTTCTTTTTAAATTATATAAATCTGCATCGGTGACAGAGTTGCAACTTGAGTTGCAATACAATTGCAACTACTAGTTGCAACTAGACTTGCAGCTCAACTCTGTATGTGTTGCAACTCGAGTTACAACACATACAGAGTTGAGCTGCAAGTCTAGTTGTAACTAGTAGTTGCAATTGTATATGTTTCCGAGTTGCAATTGTATATGCTTCCGAGTTGCAACTAACAAAAAATGCACAAAATATATCCATGTTGGATCTTGTTTTGTTAAGCACATTTTTGTGAGTAAGAAACAACAAACGGTTCACAGATCCGACTTACGGTTTAGGAGAAAAAATGAATTGAAATTTCGAGTCCAAAAGGATTCCATGCATGCATGCATGCAGGCTAATTCCAAATTTACGTGTCATCAAGTTTCTAAGCCTGCAATAATGTGTTTTACTGTGACTGCAATTGCCCTCCTACCAGTGTTGCAAATCCCTTGTTATCATATCAGCAGTGCAGACATGTTTCTATGTGTTTCACACACTCGATACAACTATTACCTTTGGTTGCAAACGAGCTGTTGTCTGTATAGCAAACATTCTGTTATTGTGTTTGCAAACGAGCTGTTGTCTGTATCCGTTGTTTTAGTCAATGTGTCACTTTAGTTTTCTGTGTTGTAAGTCCCCACCCGTGTTAACCCCCTTATCACCCATAGCCCGGCGAAAAATAATAAAAATTCCAAGAAAAAGTCTCGAAAAAACCTTATTTATAGTCAGAAAATTCTCGAAAAGAAAATCCAGCCCGAAAAAAGCCCACGAAGAAAAAGTCTGGAAAAAGTCTAGAAAGCCCACAGCGGGGGCGCGCGCGCGGGCGCGTTTTTTCTTCTTCTGGCGCGCGCGCAGACGTTACGGTAGTTTTCGGTAGTACGCCCAGGGTCTGTGCGTTTCCTATACAAAATGCACCTTGTTGCATTTTAGCCTCGCCCTATATATATATATATATATATATATATATATATATATATATACAACCAGTTTTTTATTATGTACCACACGCGGCCTGATATTGTCCCCGTGCCATCGTAGATAGTGTAGGATGTGTAGGCGTCCTCGTGGTCGATCCGCTGAAGCAGCCCACAGACCTGCAACTATTTATTTTTCATCTGGAAAATTAGGCCATTCTGCTCATATTGCTGGCGATTTAGCACGACAGCTTTATTTGGATTTTTGTAGACTGCCTTACCGTGTACACCTGGCTGTTATTTATGACAACCCTCCCCTTGTACTTTGTCCTAGACGCGCCATCCACTATTTGCTTGATCGTCATGTGCATCTTGTTCTGGGCTGTATGGACACCCAGGGTTGGGCTAATGTAGGATAATTTGGGCGTCTGGTTTAGCGCTGCAGCTGCATGCAGCATGCCACCACGCTCCTCCATTGCCATCAAGGCAAATGGACAGGATCGGAAACGCAGGCTGAGCTGTGCTTTGGGGCTGTGTGTAGGAAAAAAGAACGAGGGATGATTCTATCCTTGGTATTCAGGGGGATTCGGGTGGTCTTTTTTATTTTTGTGAACACCCATGTGTATGGCCAGTGTCTATATAGCGTTGTGATCTAAATTTATAGAGTCCAGAGCTTTCTTGGGCTGCAAGGGGGTAGCGCGCCGTCAGCGTGTGAGGATCGTTCGTTTGCGTGTGCATCACGTTTCCCATCAGAGGCCGGTAGCCCTTGCTCATTTTTTTACTTTGGATGTTGATATAGTTGACATACTTTGTATTTTTTTAATTCAAGAGGCAAATGTACGTATTAGTGCAATCTGGGGTATTTCTTATTTTTGGTCATGAGGATTACCCGTAGTATATGTATGCACTTTGTTTTTGGTCCGGATTAGCATGCACCGCGCGGCGCGTTTCTTGCAAGCTTGGGCAATAGTACGAGCGCAACCAGAGATGGGTGTTGTGAATTCCTCACAGGCCGCAGAGGTCGCGTGCTGGCCGCAGTCCTCATTTATTTGGTTCGTACTACAAACGTCAGACGCGCTGCACGCTTCCTTGCCGCCGAAGCCCCGCCAGAATTTCATCCAGCCATTTACCCCTCGGGTTCAACTAAAGGAGAGGAACAAAGGGGTGGGCGCAAATGTAATTCCATAGTCGCGCCGCAGCAGCCGGGGGGCGCAGGTGCATGTTACTCTTCTCAGCTCGCTGACCATCTACGGGTGGTTGAGGGGCGCCGGTTGTCTGCTGCAAGCTTCGATAGCTCATCCCAAAATTTTTGTGCTCGCGCGCCGAAGTTTTGCGTTTCCCGGGTGTTTTGGGAGGTTGGTTCAGTTGATATTTGGGGCACGCGTTTTTTTTTTTCGCGCGCGTGATTCCAGTTTTTTGTTTCAATGGGGGTTATCCTAGCGATACGCTTAGACGGCCACCAGTGGAGCGTTTACTTTTGCATGATTTCCTTTTTTTTTGCGGATGGTCTTTTTTTTAATTACATGGAGTTATTTTGGTTGACCGTGTTAGAGCTTTTTTCACTCCTGTGTTAACATATAGATCATGCGCTCAACTGTATTTTTTTTGCTTCAAGTCAGCGTTGGTTGGGGGCACAAAGGGTGGTCCTCCTGCTCGTATTGTTTAGTTGTTTCGTACGCAGTCCAAGAGCGCACCGCGCATTTTGTTCACACCGGTGGGGTGGCTACCATGTCTGGTTTTGGCACAGTGCGGTGGGAAAGCGAGAGAGTTGGGTGGGGTGTTCGCCGGCCGGTCTATAAATGCTAGTGATGCTGGAGAGGAAGGCACCAGGCTCCCCGGAAGCAGCCCCATAGACGCTCCCAGCTCACTCACAGCACCACCAGTGCTTCTCCACGCATCACCTGTTGCCCACCATCCAGATCCATCTTTTTTTTGTAGCGCAGTACCTTGGGACCCGCTGGAGCCATGGTGTCCGGTGACGATGGTGGCTCTGACCGGTCCCGCGAGGCTCTGCGCAGGGCCATCTTCTCCGGGAAGCGCCCGGCCCAGGGCGAGCAGAGCCGCAACGAGGGTCGCCTCGCTGGTTCTGGTTCGGCCGTCGGAATGGAGGACCTCGACGGAGCTCTCGCGGCAGCCCTCGCGGCACAGCTCGAGTTTGGATCGAGCCGCGGAGTCCGTGCCGGACACGGAGCACCCTAGAGGCTCAGATCTTTGCAAGATGCATGTAAGATCCTCTGAATGTTATTTCATGCACACTAACCACACAGTTCAAAAGGAGTTGATCTTTGATTTTTTTTCTACATGTTTTGGGTCCACACTATCTATTGCTTATATGTTAAGAGGATTCACTATATGTACGCAGGATCTTGGTGGCTTTGACGGCCAGGCTTGGTTTGCTGGAGGCAGCTGCAAGCAAGAGAGAGTCTCTCTAGCAGACTTGGTGGGGGGCCTCGGCAGGATACAGGTGAACACCGTGCAGGGGGGGGCGCACCCGCTGGACGGGGTCGGCCGTGATACATGCACTCAGGTAGCTACCAGGAGCGTCCACTTCGATTTCTCACCCCTTTTTTTTGGTTCTTGCCCATGGATTGGGTCATTTTTTTTCCTCCCAGAGCATCTTTTTTTGCCCGGGGTTTTTTTTAAGCAAATGTGCATGAACTGATCAGATCTGTGCACCTTTTTTTTTTGTTGACAGTTTGGCCGAGCTATGGCGGACAAAGAAAAGGCGGTCTTTGGACTCGATCTCATTGGATCTGGACGTTCCTTTATGCAGCGTTTCGAGCTAAGCTTCATCGACCATTTTGTAAGACTGTTTGCAAATCTTTTATTTCTCACATGCGTTTGTAGTACAGCGCTTATTTGTTTGTGGTGGGTGATAAACAAAAGCCACGTGTATGTTTTCGAACTGCTGGCCAAGGTGAAATGGGGTGCATGCTTTTTTTTTGGTCTAATATGCTTTGCCTGGTTTCTACAAGTTTGCTTGTATCATTAATGTTGGATTATCTAGGTAATGTAGAACCTTGTAGCGGTTTCCTATTTGCTTGTGTTGGACAAGACATAATAATGTACCATTTTTTTTTGGGGCTACCATGGTGTGGCTTCATATGAACACGCAGGGGGGTTTTTTTTGTTCTTTTTTTTTCATCACAAGATGTGCTGCTACGATTTTATGATGTTGCCATCATCAGGGGTCCCACAGGTTCTGATCGGCCTTAGCTGTTAGGTGAAATCGAGCGCTTTTTTTTTGCAGTAATGCTTTTTCTTTTTTTAAATTGTAGGATTGCCCTCCTGGGTACGGGGCTTCCTTGCTTGGTGAGATCTTCCCTGCTGTTCGGATCAGGGGCTCTTCTCCACAATATTTCAGTGTTGGCATTGAGGTTGTTGGTTCCAGGGTCCGTTTCAGCAAGGGTTGGGAAGCTTTTGTTGAGGCTGAGAAGATTGTGAGTGGTGACTTTGGTCTGTTTGTGCTTGTTCGCCCTAATGTATTTGAGATGCGTCTCTTTGACTACGTTGGGAACGAGAAACCTATGGCAGCGAGGCCAGCTGCATGGAACCTATTTGTTGCATTCGGTGAACAGGCTCCAGGTGGCCCGGTGCCTGTCGCTGCAGACACGCAGCAGCCAACACAGTTTGCTGGTTTGACTCCCCCCTTTGCCCCTTGTGCTACATTTTCCCGCATTGTAATCTTTTAGATTCTGGCACATCACACTAGCATCTCTCCTTTTTTTTGTGTGAAATGTATAGATGCTCCAATGCTTAGCGAAATGTTCTTTTTTCTTTTGCTATGTGAAGCGATGGTTATGCTTTTTTGTTGCGCCCAAACCTTTTTTTCTTTGCAGTGCCTGCTCATTTGCTCGGGATGCAGTTTGACATGGGCCCAAGGATGATCATGTCTGGACCGCTCATGCAGGCGCTGAACGACATCTGGCTCAACTATGATGTTGACTTCCCGCTGTATGCATGCAAGCTGAACCACAGCCACGCTCGGTCGGCATCGTTTGTAAGTGCCATGTGGGTCCAATACAATTCCTCCATCAACTGTAGACAGTTGGTTTTCTGCAAACAAGATTAAGATTGTGTAGCGCCAGCCAAAATACTATCAGTATCCCGCTGACGTATACCTATGCTTTCATTCACAGTACTTTTCCACCGGGTTCTCCAAGTTGCTGCCAGCACTCCCGAAGCCTGTTTCACTTTTTGGGGGTGGTGACCTGTTCGTCTTGGAGCTGCCATGAAGAAGAGGATTGATGATGGGCTCGCTCGCATCTGCTCCGGCTGGCGCACTGTTTGTTAGGTTCTATGACTTCCAGGAAGGGGATGTGTTTGTGTTTGCTGTTCGTTTGAATGGCGGTAGAATCACTGTCAGGCTGTTCCGCGTCCTGGGTGCCTGAAGCTCTCCTGCTGGGGTCAGGTTAGCTGGACGTTAGATGGAGTGGTATCTTTTGTGGCGCCACAGTCGTGTGATATCGGTGGTGTCAGTTATGCTCATGTAGTGGACATCTTAAGTATCCACGGGTTATATTATTTTTAGCTTCAACTAGAGCTAGCATGGGACTATTTTTATGATATCAATGTTTCTAGTAGGAATCAGGTTCATATGTCTTTGGTTACGAAATATCCAAGGGGCATGCGAATCATTGCATGTAATCTCTAAGTTTGTATCTATATAAATAAGCTTTCTAGCTTTGCAGTCCTATCCTGTTTGTCGCCCTTTTTTTTGTGTTAAGCTATGTGCCATAGTTGCTCGTTTATGTGAAGGGGTCCTTTTTTTTTATGGTGCTGTTCAGCTAACTTGGGGTACGTTCCAGGCAAAGTTTTGTTGAGCAGTCAATGGTTTTCTTCATTTTTTTTGGAACTATTTTTTTTCTTATATCTGCCGCACTGCGCGCACCTGATCTTGGGCCAGCCAACGATTGCTGCACGATCTGTACTCTTTATAGTGGAGTGCCTCTATTTTCTTTGTAGCATCAGTAACCAATGGAATAAGAGGGACTACGTGTTTCACTTGTAGTCAGTGGCGCCATCGAAGGACTCACCCCCGTTGCCATCAACGCGTACGTTTGCTCTAGGGCGAGTTGGAAATATGCCATTATAATTTTCATGGGGTTTTGGGGAATATGCCATCGATGAGTCACTGACAGGTGGGAACCACCATAGTCACTGATATGTGGGGTGTATTGGCAACTTTCAAATTTCAAGAAATTACAATGGCATTTTTCTAATTATTCCTTTGCCAAAAGGGGGAAAAAAGGAAAAGTCCAAACATTTTGTTGCGGGAACGGGGGATCGATCCCTCGGTAGGCCGCAGGCAGCCAAAAAAACGCAAACGCCACTGAGATGCACTCGCGTAGGATGTTTTTTTGGGTTGTTGCCTCCTTTTTTATTTTTCATTGGCATCTGTCCCCACACATATAGCATACTTTTTAACAGATGGCGTTGCTACCTCTCTAGACTTATCCATCCAGACGCGCCCTTGTCAGTTGCTTCGTCTCTAGCTCCAGGCCGGCGAACGATAGGGCGTCGCCGCCGTGGTAAGACATCACCCCCTCCGCGCGCCCCTTCGCACAGTCTCCCTCGGAAATGCACAACCACCTCCTCGCGCCGTTGTTTGTCTTTCGATCTGTGAGAATGGACTTGCAATTTCGTAGCCGTTACTGTTCTTAATCTGGTTTTTACTGGACCTCCAATGGCGGGCCCCCGCGCGACGATTCCTTTTGTAAACTAGTGATTGGAGAGGTAAAGAGCTTAGTAGATGAGTGGATTTGTTGGGGGGTGCATCTAGGTGCAGGTCTAATGGTTATTTTTCTAGGTCTTACATGAGTTTTGTTGTGATTATTCTAGTATTACTTTTTCAGGACGCACAATGTATATGGGTTCCATCGTCACTGCGGGTCACACCCTTTTTTTTTACCGTCCTGAAATGCAACAGACCCCGGAGTAGGTTATATGCACGGTGCATAGATGTTTTTCCATTTATGTTGTTCATAGTTGCAGCAAAAACGCTGAGAACCAAAAATATAATGCGCCAGTTCGGTGTAGTTTATTTTTCAGCCCAATACGAGTCACATTTAGATGTAACTATATTTGTGCAGTTTGCAAGACTCACAGGTAGTCTATCATGTTCATAGTTGCTCCATTTTTTGTAGTGTTCATGCTGTGTTGTAGCTTATTTTTTTTAAATGCACTTGCCCATGACAGTGGGCGTGTAATGTGGGTTAGTTCCTACATGCCCTTTTTTTAGTGGGAATGATGCGACCGACAGTTTCTTACCAGTCAAGCAGATTTTACATCATATTTAACCATTTTTTTTTTGCTTTTCTGGGACTTTTGGCATGACTTGTACTAAATGTAGTGTTGTTAAAAGGCCGTTATCCAGTTTCGTCAGTCTAAATATGCTGCCTCTAAATCTTATATTACTTCGATACATATTCCTATTCATAATACGTTCTCTCTTTTTTTTTTACATTTCTCTACAGTGTACAGGCTCACATGGCTACTTTGGTGTCTGTTGATCCATTGGATTTATTGCCCTACGTGTTTTCTGCGCTTGGGAGTGGCAGTGTTCAGTTTCTGGAAGTGCCGAGCACGGAGGATGGCAAGAAGTTTGAGATATACTTTGTGAGTAATCCAGGTAGCGATGAGAGTGAAAAGAAAACCGTGGTTGCTTTTGGAGAGTTTGACCGGGACAGCAATACTGCGTTCCGAGGGGCTTTGATTTCATCGCTTGTTGCAATTCGGGATGGCTTTAATATATATGTCGGTGACTATAGTTACACTAAAATGGTAACCAAGCACAGGGTGTTTGCAAAAGTCCAGCAGAAGCTAAAGGGGATGAGGGGATGCTTCGATGCAATGGCAAGTGCTGCACGTGCCTTTTTGTCAATTTGCTATGGCATCATCCAGGACATCAGCAATCATGGGCGCCAATTGCCTTGGATTCAAGCAAATTCTAATGCGCTATCTGCTAAAGCCAGGGCGGTGACACAGCAGCTCAAGAGATCCCAGCTTGCAGTTAAGCTGTCAGCGCAGCGTGGCAACATGGCAAGTGACCCGATTAGTTTCTTCGAAGATGTTGAGCCCCCTATGGTAAGCCAGCTTGTGCATACGTGATGTCAATTCTTATTATTGTGTTTTTTTTGTTTGTTTGTATGTAACTGATGATGTTGATTCTTTTTTTTTGGCAGGAGTTTAATGCCGAAGCTTCTTACTTTGTATTAAGGGCCATCTTTGAAAAGGTAATGAAGTTGGTTAATGGGTCAGTACCCCATGTAGCAACTCAACAAATTAGTGATGGTACTTTCCAGTCCAATTTCTTTCTAGACAATGGGGGAGTTGCATTCCATGGGGATAGATGTAACTCAGATTTTGCGGCGAGGTCTGATGTCATCCTCAAGGGTCTGCGCCATCTTGATGACAATTATGCTGTCGAGATACGTGATCTTACTTATGATATGTTGTGTGACATGAGGCAGAAGATTGACAGTTTTGATGCAGAAATGGGCTTTTTGGCTGCCCAAGCTGAGGCTGTGAAGCAGTCTGTCATGATTTGCTTCGACACATTTGGTGACCAGATCTCGTTCTTACAGTCCATTTTAACCTTGCTATTGCCGGACGAAAGATGCGCCGGTGGTCTTGTGAAAGCAATTGACAGCTTAAGCCAAGGTAAAGGTTGCGTCGAAGATGCATATGAAGATCTATGTGCTTGCAAGGTATGTGCAAGGCACACGGTTCCCAGTGTTATTATGCTCACCACTTGGATTTTGTTGTTCGGAATTTCTGGTCTGTGAGTTGATCTTGTTTTCTGTCAGGCTGGATGTGTCATGTCTCGCTTTACTTTGTCTGTATTGTGCAGATTACGTTTGACGAACTTCAAGCCAACTGATCTTCATTCGCGCAAGGTGGAATGCAATGAAGCAACTTCATAGTGCGGGGCCAGATGCGCCTATATATATATATATATATATATATATATATATATATATATGTATATATATATATATATATGTATATATGTATATGTATATATGTATGTATGTATGTATGTATGTATGTATGTATGTATGTATGTATGTATGTATGTATGTATGTATGTATGTATGTATGTATGTAGAACTTTTTCGCTTAGTTAAATAGTTGTTCGCTGGAGATGTTTGGAAGTGGTCTTAAGTTCTGCGGGCCGTGCGCCCCTGTGGCTTTTGTGGCTGTTTAATTATCTAGGTAAGCGTGGCATGATGATGTTTAACTTTTGAACTCTTGTGTTTGCGAAACTTAAACGCTGTAGCTTCGTTGCTGCAAAGTAATGAAGTTTGGGCATGAGCCCCTGATGGAAAAAAACTCGTAGAACTTTCGTGCCTGCTTGTGGCTAGGATATAAATGTTTGGAGCTTTTCTAATTGGAGATCCCAATATATGGCTCACAAAATATTTTAGCTCACCAGCACTCCTGCCGCTACACTCTTTTGATGTATTCATGGCCACGCTCACGGTGTGTTGATGTGTTCTCGCTTCAAAGTTTTCTGTGCGTCTGTGATTTTTTCAAATGATTAAAAAAACTAGATGTGTTTGAGTTCATATATCATGTTGTAGCTATATAGACACTCTTTTTGGTGCCTTGTGTTCAAGTAGGTAAGACAATATTTTCAAAAACGTAAATTGGATCGGAAGATTGCATAAATTACAAGTTAGTCAAATAAAAACCAGTAGAATCTCAACGAGGAGACCACCAAAAAAAAGAAAAAAAGAGAAGATGGGAGCCCAAGATAAAGAAAAAAAGGCAGGGGAAAAAATATGGCGCGGCCGACGAGAATCGAACCCGCGCCCTCCAACCCCCTTGCCACCAGGCAACACCACTATAGTATGCAAGTAATCCCGTTCGGCATGGATGCGTAATGCCATTTTGAACCGGCGTTTTCAACCACCCCAGTCCCTCCCCCGTTTTCCGCTTCCCCGGCATGAACACGCAGTTGCCTGTGCGTATCCCCTTCCTTCACGGGCTCCACCTCATCCTCCTTTCCCCATTCGTCTTCTCCCCTTCCCTTCGCCCCCCACCTCCACCAGGCGAGTGTGTTCGCAAGATCCGGCGGGGATGGTTAGCCGCAAGCGCTCCGTGCAGGCTCGACGGCAGATGAGAGATGACCGGGGCCAGTTCAAGCGTGCGTCTTCCACCCCCTCCGACAGCGGCGGAGGCGGCGACAGCAACGATGACGCTGGCACCGGTGGCACAGCCCCGGTGAAGATGTGCGGGCACAGGTACTGTGTTTCAACCTCCTCTGACAGCGGTGACACTCGTGTGTGGCAGAAGGGCACCGGCGCCTCCTCTTCGGAAGGCAGCGGCGGCGGCGGCAGCAAGATCCGCAGCCAGAAGCGGTCTACTCGAACGCGCATACAGTCCCGAGGCGGATCCACTTCGTCGGGGAGCAGCGATGGCGGCATGCGTATGCAGGGCGGCCAGTGGCGGTCTGCTCCAACGTGCCGGCAGTACCGCCGCGCAAGCTCTTCATCGCCAAGCTGGAATGAGGCCGTCGGCATCGAGCTCATGGATTTGGCGACCGCAAGCGATAACGACGCTCCAGACAAGCACGGCAGGGCGTCGTCGTCACTGCACACAGCTGCTCCGGGCGCCACTAACAACATCGAACCACTAGAGAGGAAGGGGAAGAAGAAGGCAACGAATCAGGTTAACTGAATGTGTCACATCCCTTTTTCAAACATCAAGTTCTAATTCATCGCAACCCTGCTCGTCTAGGTACCTTTTTTTTATTTCAGAAATTTTGCTCTGAATGACTTGTGTCAAGAAGTAGACGCATGACCTGAATCTGGATTCGAACGTTGCTCCACCGGAGGGGGGGGGGTTTGGGTGAGTGGGTGGGGTTTGTTTTCTCTGAATCAAGCTCTCAATGTTGCCATCATAATTTTTCTTCATTTTGAACGTTGATACCAGCCACACTGGCTCTCAGTTGTTATGGCTCTCATTGATGCTCTCAATCTTGCAGGGGACAAATCAGAGCACCTGGACACTGGACCATCAGGTGGCAGAAAGTGATGCGAGGATCACTTTCCTTGTTGCCGAGCTCAAGAGCGAAAGGGCAAAAAACAAGGCACTACAGCGTGCAATAGATGAAGCAAACAAGAACGCTGCGAAGTAGTGTATGCAGGAAGATTAGCAGGGTTTTGTTTTGAATTTTAGTGCAGACTGTCTCAGGGGCGAACACATGGAACCCTTTTTTCTTCTTTCTTCTTTTGCTGTTGGTGTTCATGCTAGTATCCTAGGGTGCAAAGCCCTATTTATGCTGCTGGTCTATTTTGCAGTGCCATGTTTGATGCAAACGAATAGGCACGGTTGATGGTTGTACAAATATGATGGGTATTTGAAAATCTAGTGTTGCTATGCTCCGACGTGTTTTTTAACGGTTGCAAATTATCACAAAGCAAGGCTAACTGATGCGAGGATTTGATGGTGATGTCCGTTTTTTAGACCTTTTTTTTACTTCTGTGTATCAAGGTAGCATTATGTGTGTATTGTTTTATTCTCGTGTGCCCCGTTGTAACTGCAGACAGATACACCCCTGGGACAAGTTTTTTTTTTCTATTTCGTACTTAGCTATCGCATTGTATCCATACGGTTTGGTATTCAGTTTCATTGTGGATGTTATATGTAGGGGCTCCAAACTATGAAACACTTACATTTTTCCAGGCTTACGGAGGAAGGCATACCTTTTCGGTGGCTACAGTCACAGGTTGCTTGCAGAAGTTACCTACCGGTACACCATATATAGCAGGCCCCTCCCTATCCGTATCAGCACCAAGGTTGTCTGCTGTTGCTGTGGCGTCGACTTCCTGGGGTTCTGTTCTTCTTCTCCAATCCTCAGGTCCATCAGTACCATTAAGGATTGCCAAGGTATGCAGGTTCTTGCCTTCAGATTATCATTGCGTCCTTTTCTTGTGTTACTCTGCAGTATCAACATATCTGTTGCGTTTGCCTGTGTGAACGATGGTGATTCATTTGTTTGCCCTGTGCCTTTTTTTATTTTTTTAGGTTCATTCTTCAGTAAACTAGATAAAGTCAAGTCTGATGTCTCGTTTAATTCCTGTTGCTGCTGCTCCTAACGTATTCAAGAATCCTAGCTTCACCGAGTGCAACTTCAGGACACATCTGCTGCCTGAAATCTTTGAGCGGATGCAACCTAGGCAGCGGCAGCTCATCAATGAGGCCGGGCTTGGGTTTGTGGCCCACATTCCGAATGGGTATCGGGCCAACCGTGTAATAGCTGCTTGGTTGCTATCTCGGCTCGACGTTCAGAGGTCAAAAATTTGCTTGTCGCCTGAGGATGAGCTGGGGTTAGATGTGCAAGATGTAACTGAAATAATTGGTGCACCTACAGGAAGTATATCATTAGGCACATATCAAAGTGTTCCAATGAGCTCGTCTTGGGTGCGCATTACGAGGCTGTTGGCTGTTGGATTTTCGAAGGCGTCGTTCACCATGATTCGAGCGCGGCGGGTCATGATTGATTTGCACGCCAGGGAAGGATTGCCACAAGAGTTGGAGTTTCCTTTTGTCGTATCGTTTGTGCTATACACTGTTGGTGCTTTCCTATGTCCATTAGTTGGAGGGTCGGCAGTGGAGTTCGACGCTCGGATCGTTGATTTCTTGGCCAATGGACAAGACCTAGGGAAATTGGATTGGGCAGGATTCACGTTGCAATCTTTGAAGGAATCTGCATGCAATGTTACCGCCAAGCTAAATAACCGCACAATGGATTTGTCTCTGGACTTGTCTGGGTGTCTAATCTGCCTCAATGTAAGTATTTTGTAACGTGACTTATTTACGTTTGATGCATGCGAAAACCATTTCTACTGATTTTTTTGTATGCATAACTATTGCCTTAATATGTATGGAAACCTAGGTTTTTTTTTGCTGGATTTGTGCATATCGGTCCACATGTAGATTAAAAATGTTATCTTTTTTTTGTTTAGATTGCATTGATCAAGCAGTGTTTTCCGGCCATTGGGTTACAACATTGCCATGGAGCAGGCCCTGTAATGAGCAAGGTCAGGTCACTGGACTTGTATCATATGGAAGAAAGAATCATGTTTCAAATATTGGATTGTTTCTCAAAAGTCCCTCACAATATCGACAGCAAGGTACCGATCTTTGACGCCACGCTACATTTTTTATTTTTGTGGCTCACGATGGCATGCCTTCTGTATTGGCGACCACACATTCAGTGATGTGCGGAATCCTGTAATAACATCTTTTTTTTTATTCGAATTCGTCAAGTTCATGAATTTTGCACTGGTGTTAAAGCCGATGTGATAAACTTGGAATCGGGCGATCTGGGCAATGACAGTGTACCCAATCATAGTGAGTTTCTAGTTGCAATTCTTTATGCTCACCCGTCTGTCGTAGTTCAGCATGTGTATGTTGTTGAAGGCCCCTTTTTCGTATGTAATCAGGTAGTAAATTGGGCACGGTGGTTGTGCCCGAATCAGCAGGGGGGTTATTTTGCTATGACCCGAGGTCCAAGGATTGTTGCACTGTCGGAGAAACAACGCCGCATGGAACACCTTGTACCACTCATGCTGATGGGCGGGTATTGTTTGACAGATGTAAATGATCCCTTTTTGCTTTGCCTCCTCTTTATTCGGCTGGATTTATTTTTTTTTAGTTCTCCATATGACCATCTTTATTCTAATGTCATTTCAGCGCCGATGCCTGGGGGGAGTGTCGATGGACCATCGCCCACATGCACCCAGATGCCTCGCTTCGACCCATCACCTGATGATCGCGCCGGCCGTCATGCTGGTGATTGGGGGGCTTCTTCATCCATGGAATGGAAGAACATATAGACAGCAGGTACCCCTTAGCAAGAAGCTGGATGCGTAGATTCATGATGCTTTGGAGCCGGGGTTTCGTGTAATCAGAACTCTATAATGGGATCGTTATTATAATCAGCGGGACCTTTCTGCATTTCATGTTTCTCATCATGTATGACAAAATGAAGAGTTATTGTACCAAAATGGATCCCCCTAATCTCTAGTTTCTCTGAATCTATCATGACCCACCATGGCACCATCACAATGAGTGCATGAGCTTCGCAGGGCTGTGGCTTTTGTGGCCATTTTTTGCATGTCCATGATTTTCAGATATTGGAGGAATTAGGACCATAATCTTTCATTCAGTTATTTGGACCGGACGGTTGCTGCAGGTCGTTGTGGGTCATCAAGTGAGATGTGGAAGTTGCAGTGTGCATGAGGGCATCTATGCTGTTGCCTGTGGCTGAACACCAAACCAATTAGTTTCGAGTTTTGAAGTGCTTTTGTTCTCTCTCTTTTTTTTAAAAGCAAAATTAGGTGTACCTTTCACATTTTGTTCAGGTTTAGGATAAGGTCATGCACAGTGCATATGTTGACGCTTTTGGGATGTCTGTTCTTTAAGCTAGCTATTTTGTGCCACTGCAGCAAGTGTTGACCCAGAAGTTTTTGCTGCCTGTAGTGCACGTCACTGCTGGGACAAATGGATAGTACTTAATTTACAGGCACATGCAGGGGTAGTGAACAAAGTTGACACCCCAGAAGAAAGAGATGCAGAGCATAGTGGCACAGCCATTTTTCACCATCCAAGACTGGCCATCACATGTACATGCTCTAATAAGGTCTCTGCATTTTCTGTTAAAAAAATATTTTTCGTACAGCTTTAATAGGTGTAATAAATTGTTGGAGCATACAAAATAACTTAGTTTCAACCTCTATATTGGACTCTTGGGACAATCTTGTAACTCTTAAATACTGCAGGAAGAAACATAGCTACAGGCGACTATCACTTGCTGCAATCAACTTTCAAAACTTTGACTAGAGTTCATTCCCCTTTTTATACAATGGATGACAAGGCAGAGGCCTCAAAGCCTTTTAAAGTCCCCTGGCCTAGATAAAACAATGACTGATCCCCCAAAAAAATTGCTTGTGACTGATCCTATAAGCGAATCGCTAGCCCCTCACATCTCTTTAGGTTTCTCATGCTCAACCCCACGCACAATAGGGGGTGGGCACCTATGAGTAGATATTATGTTTAGAATTGCATCATAGGTATTTAGCATCAATCTGTTGCACGCGTGGCAAACCAGGTGTTTACACATAGCAGGAGATGGATCACACCCACCTTTCAGCAGATGCCAGTACAAATTAATAGGCAATCTCTTATTCAAGTGTTTGCTACGACAGGTCACAATTAGGACTACTACCTATAAGCCAGGTTACCAAAGTCACATCATATCGCTGATCCGTCTAGTCCTCTTAAGAGCTTGTGTTTCTTCAGCTGGCCAGTCCTGGCACACAGCTTCCGCAGAGCTGGATGGTGTGTCAATCTTCCTCTTAGTCTTCGCTAGCCATGACTTCATTCCTGTGTTGGGCGGCCGCCCTCCTGTTATTGTTCTTGGGGGGCAAGCCAATGGCTGCACGCTTCTGGTCTCGGATTGTGCTGTTATCTCGCCCTCCACAAAATTCTT
>CM014277.1:53995963-54041987 GCA_004135705.1 Alloteropsis semialata
AGCTGCCGTCGTCCAGGTACAAGGGCGTGGTGCCGCAGCCCAACGGGCGGTGGGGCGCGCAGATCTACGAGCGCCACCAGCGCGTGTGGCTCGGCACCTTCGCGGGGGAGGCCGACGCCGCGCGCGCCTACGACGTGGCCGCGCAGCGCTTCCGGGGCCGCCACGCCGTGAGCACCTTCCGCCTCCTCGCCGAAGCCGACCCGGACGCCGCCGCCGAGCTCCGCTTCCTGGCGACCCGGTCCAAGGCCAAGGCGTAGGCGTAGTCAACGCTGGCACAGATCCGGCCACCCGGAGGCCTCCGTCTCGCGCCAACCCTCTCGTGGCACGACGGAGCCGCGCCTCCCGATATTGGCGACGAGGCTTCCGGAAATCAAGCCGCCGACGCGTCACTGCACCAACTCCGGCATTCTGCTGCCTCCGCCGGCTCATCCCGTAAACGACCCCGACTGTACTCCCCGTTAAGGTACGCTCATGCCACCAGTGACTAATACGTATTTCACTGTGTTAGTGTTGCTAGACCCTCGCATTTTGATGGTACGTATTTCACAATAGCCGGCGTTGGTAGGTTGATCTGAATATTTGAAGAAATGTTTGATCACTAGATCCTGATGGTAGGAGGTTTCTGAAATTGCCAGAGCTAATCACACCAGTTGTTACTTGGCAACTAGTGTAACAGACAAACCAGTTTGGCTAATGTGGGAAGTATTGATATTTTTTAAATTAATTATACCAACGTAAGATATTTTGAGCTGCTCAACATGGAGTTCAAACTGTTATGCAAGTACTGGAAGTCCTGGAACACATTTGGAAATTAGAAGCCTAAACTGAGGGCTGAAGATTATTGACCTTCCATTTCTATATTATCACTCTTTGCTCTCAGGGAAACTGGTACTAGTCATCCGGTGTCAAAAGTTATCATGCCACTGATTTTTGGGAATCTGGTGAAGTAGCTTAACTGCTTGGCAGCTAGAGGCTCAAGGTGTATACTATATGTGGTCATTTGCGGGGATAGGTTTTGTTTTGTATGTTTTCCTAGGACTTCTTTTTCTTTTCTGTTTTCTTACCAATTCCTGCCTGGCACTTCCTGTTCCTGAAGAGTCATGGCTGGTTTGTCTGTCTGTCTTTTATTTATATTTTCAAGGTAGTGCAATATTGTTTGACTTGCACCAATACAATTGTCTATATGTTCCTTCACTGCTACTATAACCTCTGTCAGCTGTTTTCTTTATGCTTGCTACTCAGCCCACTAACTAAACGAAATATGACTGATTTTATTTGGTACTCTTGTGTTTTGTGTGTTTAACATCTGGTACATATTTGCAGCATATATTCAGGCATATAGGCAGCTGTACACAGTTTCAGTCTTGTGATTCCACATTGCGTTCAGTTTTGTGTGTTTAACATCTGCTACATCTGCTGCACAGGACGTCGAACCAACTGCTGCAACCACTGCTTGCTGAATCCGTAGCGTCGGCCGCGTCTCCTCCAGCTAGGCGTTGCAGGTTCACGTCCAGACCGTGTCGTCGCTGTCGCAAGGCAAGGCCCCCACCCCCTTACTTCCACGTACTGAAATGTCAATGTGCTTTCATCTTGGTTGCAACATTTTCTTATTTAGATATGTGTACATGTTACTGCTTTGCTACAGATGTCTGCAGACCGTGCTAACTGGAGTAAACGCGACATGGCCTTGCTGTGTCATTTAGTTGAGCAGCAAAAAATATCCATGAACTGGCAGCAAAGATGTCCAACAGGTCTTGGGTGGACAAACATTCACAACGAGTTCACTGCACGCTCTAATTCTGGCTACACGAAGAGGCAGCTCTCCAACAAGTGGAGCGACCTCAAACGCCAATACTTCAAGTGGCGCACAGGCCTTACTTCATCAGGTCTAGGTCGTGACCCTCAAACCGGTGACATTGTGTGGGCAACTGCTGTCTCAGGGGGGGTAATAACTTGAACCTATGCCATCCCACTTGTTCACTACACATGTCCTTCCTATGTCCTTTCTAACAAGTGCACAATACCCCCCCTGCAGGACGCTGTAGATAAAGATGGGAAAAGGTACAAGTGCCCTCCATGCTGCGAAAAATTGTTCGACATATTGGGCCACGAGCCATACAATCGTGGGGAATTAGTAGATGCTGGTGGTCATGCGTCGGAGGTAACCCCTGTTGACGACTGCACACAACCTGCTGCCGATTCTGCTGAAACCACACCACCCCAAAACCCGGGCCAATCCTCAAAAAGGCCCATGAAAGAATTCACTGTTGAAAGCCCCGTAAAGAAGAAGCGTAGCAAGTCCTCATCCGTAGATGATTGTGTGTACCGATTGAATACCAGCTTGGATCGCTTTGATCAGATGGTCATTACTAAGGAGAAACAGAACCCTGATGCACAGACAGCCAGAATTAGAGAGATCTTATACCAGGATGGGTACTGCGAGACTGACCCATTATTCCTGCAAGCCTTAATTCTTTGTACTGATCCAAAGCATCAAGCGAATTTCCTAAGCTTGAATTGCCCAGAAAGCCGGCAGCAGTACGTCCAAATGGCTTGGCAGCGCCCTCCCTGCTGAAGACTGATGAGAGTGTACTTCTTTGTAGTTTTAGATTCAGTTTGCGGCGTAGTTTAAGATTGAGTTTTCCCTTTGTTGGGTTGCAATAAAGAGACTATCTATGTTGCATTGTGTTAATTTATCCTAGTGTGGTTATGTAATTTGGAATATGTGTGTAATCAGCAATTGAACTTGTGGTGTTTCAATGCAGTTTTCAACTGCCTTGTAAGGTGTAATACATGTATTTGTATTTGACTGCTGTGCTGTGAATGTGCTCACTGCTGTGCTGCTGTGCTGTATGTGCTAACTGATGTGCGTGCAGGAAAAGGTTACCGTTCATGGAGGAGCAAAGTTTGCTGAGCCATTGAGTGCCTTCCCTGGCTGCTCTGTTGCTGAGGTATGTCAAACCTGTTCTCCATCATCGATGCATACAATGTAGAAAAACATGTAGCCTTTAGGTTACTTTAATTGTCTTTGTGGAATTTATTCTTATATTATTTAGGAACAAAGTTTGCTGTTATTCTGAGTGGTTTAGTTCAAAATCAGGAGGGCTCTACATTCTTGTTGCTTGGAATTTGTAAAAACTGTTTATCTTAGTTAATGAAAGTGTCACATCAGATAACTGGTCAGAACTGTCACTTGATCTTGTCATCTGTGGAGGATATGTTCAAGATTTTTATTCCTTCTCACTTCTGTATTGTGATATATTAGCTATAAATAATGAAAGTTTCACGTAGATATTCATATATACCAATTCCGATTTCCAGGATAACACTCATCTTGGTTGCCTTGGTTACGAGTATTCAACAAGAACACTGTCCTGAATTTGTCTTGGTCTGATGTAGCCTTTTAAACGTGCAGGTGTTATCTGGTGCAGTTTACAACCACTATAAACGGATATATCATCAATCTTTGCTGAAGGGGTAAGTTTTGCTTTACCAGGAAATTCTTTTTCCATAAAATAGTAAAGGATTTTTATTCCTGCAACTGCAGAAACTAAAATTTGCACGTCTTTCAATGACTAATTATGTGGTATATAAGCTAAAAAAGTAGGTCTGGACCAGATTCGAGTGGTTTTGTTGGGGAAGTTGATGACGACGACAATGTAGAATTGGAGAAAAGCAATGTGCTGTTAATGGGACCTACTGGCTCAGGTAAGGCATTTGCAACCATTTAGAGCTGATCAGTTCTGTCTTCTACAATGTTGGATCAATTAAAAATACAGTGAAAGCAAAGGAAACTATGCAGCATTTTATTTTGCTGATCCATTTCTTTAACAGGTAAAACATTACTTGCAAAGACATTAGCTCGCTTTGTGAATGTACCATTTGTAATTGCCGACGCGACAACACTGACCCAGGCAAGTATTGACATCCTTTTGCATTCCAGAGAGAAATGCGTATTTTTTTTTTGAAACAAGAAATGTGTAATTTTTAAGCACACAACAAACATCCTTCTATGGACAGTTTTGCAGGCATCCATCATTGGTATCATGTAAACTATGTTAGCAAGAACAAGAATTATTTTATTTATGAATTCTTTATAAATCTAGGTGTTGATTATACATTGCCTGTCACATTATTCTACTTAGGTATGGAGTGTCTGGACTTATAGCCTTAGTTTCTTAAATAGTAAAGTGTGTGTAGGGTGTGAGCTAAAATTGTTAAGTATATGTGGACTCAGATATGTAGGAGAGGATGTAGAATCTATACTATACAAGTTAAGTATATGTGGACTCAGCAATGTGGATGGTGACTTAAATGTGATGGTAAATAAAACCAAGCTAGACTGATGCCTCCTTGGAAATGGTCATGCAGACATCATAGTCTTTTATCCCAGCCATTTAAAGTGCTACCCTGTATGTGAATGGAGGTTACCTTTGCTATACCAAATTAGAATGGATTCGTTGCTATTTATTTAGATTGCAACTCTTTTTTTCTTGTTTGGCTTCATCTTTAAATGATAATCATTATTTTGGCACTGTGAGCTTAGGAGTTCTGGAATCAGGACAGATACAAAAACCATAACTAGTTTTGATGGTTTGAGTTACTATTAGGTTTTCCTTATTAAGCCTGAATTATATGGCCTTCTATAATTTTATGATAACTAGTCAGGTTCTACTATTTTTTGTGATAACTGGTCAGGTTCTACTATTTTCCTCTAGGGATTTGTGGCATATTCCCCTGATCAATTCATTCGAAGCTATAAACATTAATATGACATGTTAATTATTCTCATATTGATTTCAGGAATTAGTCGCATTGGGCGAAGTTGTTGGTACAGACAGCAGAGGTCTTTCTGCGGATACACTTGCTTCTTTACCTTCAGTGAAGTACAAGACACAAGATGTTCAGGATGGCAACACAGAGCAGTATGTGCAATTAATTGAAGTTTTGTAGCTTTGTAATAACCTCTGTTCTTTATGCGAAGTCCTGACGTATCATTATTGTTGATAGATGTGTAATTTGCCGTGTGGAATTTGAGGAAGGTGAATCTTTGATTGCTCTTCACTGCAAGCACTCATACCATCCTGATTGCATAAATCAGTGGCTGCAAATAAATAAGGTATGAAGAACCTTCTTAAGCTCCACATAATGAAATGGCTAGAATGTTTACTTGTGCTCACGTCCTTGAATGTCGCATTCATGCGCCTGAAGGAGGAATGTTTGCATCACCACTAGGTTGCACAGTATTACTCAGTGTGATAGTTCTAGTCATTCTTTTTTGATCAAATAGTTCAAGATCATTCTGTTCATCTGTTGGCCACTAGGCAGGCTCATTGTTTATGTACTGATGTTGTTCCTTTTATTCTAATTGTGTAGCTGTTTTTAGTTTTAATCTTGCACCATTGTTTGCCATTGGAGGGTATTGAGGAATACAGTAACAGGGCAGCCATCTATACATTTGAAAGAACAATATTCAGTTATTTGCTTGATAGAGTAACACATTTACATTTGAAAGGTTCAAAAAATTGACTAACCTTGGAAGCTGGAATGCTGTATGCATCAATTGACACTTGGGGTATAGTATATAGGATTTGCATGCTGTTTAGATAAAATACTTGTATAGTTTTATATGTCCAACAGCATTAATCTTGGGTAGATTTGGAAGTTATTTAAATATCCGTACTCTTTTTGAACACAAGAATGGCTCAGGGACCTTTTCTTCTGCATAAATTGCTCCAGTCTGTCAAAGCATTTATGTCTTTCTATTAGTGTTTTAGTAGTAGCAGCATGATTTATCGCCTGCCACCGTTTCTGTTTATATTCAGTGAGCTAATATTTAGCTAGTTATGGTTCAACAGAGTAAATCAGTGATCTATATGTTGGAACTAAGGTGTTTGTTTCATGGTTTTGTCCTGCAGGTTAAGCTGCTGCTGCACAAGTGACAATGGACGAAGACGACAGACGAATATTGGCTGCGGGTGCAGAATTGCTGAAGGCGGTGAAAGCGTTACAGGATTTGGAGGCTATGCAGGGACCACAGGTAAATCCACCGTGTCCCTTTCCGAAACTAAGTGGCGCGCAATGGCTGCACCTATGCATGATGGATGAGAGGAGATGTAGGGACACCCTTCGTATGTCGCCAGACGCTTTCATGCACTTGCATCACATACTTCAGGGGTTTGGGTTACAAAGTACAAGCAAGTGCGACTCTACTGAAGCTTTAGCTATGTTTATTTGGATATGTGGCCACGCGGGTGCAGTTAGGGAGGCAAAAGATAGATTTGAGAGGTCGATGGATACAATAAGCCGTAAGTGCACCCAGATTTGTGACATAATGCTTCAATGGTCCGATACAGTGCTTGTTCCAAATGATGCTGAGTACAATGGAGTGGCCATTGAACTGCAAAGGTTTGCACCCTGGTTCGATGGGTGCATAGGAGCTATAGATGGCACTCACGTACCAGTTGAGGTCACTCGTGGTCGGAAAATCGACTACATCAATAGGAAAAATACCGTGTCGATTAATGTCTGTGCTGTAGTGGACATGCACGGATTTTTTACATATGTTGGCGCGGGGATGGCTGGCTCATGCCATGACATGAGAGTTCTACAAGAATGCATGAGCACCAGGAGGTTTCCGACTCCTCCGAAAGGTATGTTTTGGTTTGAACAATATGTACACATGTGACTGTATTTTTTTTGGGACATGATGAACTAAACAGATGCCTTTGGTTTAATTAATGCAGGTCGGTACTACTTGGCGGACTCAGGATATGCCGACCAAGATGGCTTCATGGTTCCATATCAAGGGAACAGGTACCACCGCAAGCATTTTGAGGGGGTCGACCTCTCCACACTCGGTAAGGAGGAGACGTTCAATTATTGTCATGCAAGCCTGCGTAACATAATTGAAAGAAGGTTCGGAAACTTGAAAGAGAAGTGGCAGCTATTGGACAGTGTGCCATTAATGCCGAGCAAGAAGCAAGCAATTATGATAATTGCATGCTTTGCCATGGACAATTTTCTGTGGCGTAGACATTTTGGAGTGGGTGACAAGTACCCTCTATCGTTCTGGGTTGACGTAAACAAGGACGTGTCAACTTCGGCGCTGAGGGACTTGACAGCCACGATGTTGTATAATCCCCCGGCTGCCTAGGTAATTGCTTGCTCTTTGTTTGATTAAATAGATCTTTGGGTTCTTTAATTATGATGAGTTGTAAATGCAGGAAAGGAACGAGGCTGGATGGGAGGCCATGAATTGACTGCATGCTCTAGCGCTTGTTTTTAGTGTAATTTGTTGTTTTAGTGCCAAACAATGATGTCATTTTGTAATTAGACTGAATGTGCTCATGTGTACTTTGTGGACTGTTTGTGGTGATTAATGCAACTGAAAAGTAATTATGTGTGCATGCGATGCAAGTGACTACGAAGCCTATATTGGATTGGCGCCAAAATTTGAACTGAGATGCAGCCATCATTGTTTTTTTGAATTTGAAATTCAAATGGCGGCTGGAACCAGCAGCTGGATCGCTGGAGCTGGCTGCCGCTGCTGGAGGCTTGCTGGATTCCAGCTCCAGCTCCAGCCGCCTGGAGCAACCATCCGAACAACGTGAAAGTGCATACATATACTACGGGTAATCCTCATGACCAAAAATAAGAAATACCCCAGATTGCACTAATACGTACATTTGCCTCTTGAATTAAAAAAATACAAAGTATGTCAACTATATCAACATCCAAAGTAAAAAAATGAGCAAGGGCTACCGGCCTCTGATGGGAAACGTGATGCACACGCAAACGAACGATCCTCACACGCTGACGGCGCGCTACCCCCTTGCAGCCCAAGAAAGCTCTGGACTCTATAAATTTAGATCACAACGCTATATAGACACTGGCCATACACATGGGTGTTCACAAAAATAAAAAGACCACCCGAATCCCCCTGAATACCAAGGATAGAATCATCCCTCGTTCTTTTTTCCTACACACAGCCCCAAAGCACAGCTCAGCCTGCGTTTCCGATCCTGTCCATTTGCCTTGATGGCAATGGAGGAGCGTGGTGGCATGCTGCATGCAGCTGCAGCGCTAAACCAGACGCCCAAATTATCCTACATTAGCCCAACCCTGGGTGTCCATACAGCCCAGAACAAGATGCACGTGACGATCAAGCAAATAGTGGATGGCGCGTCTAGGACAAAGTACAAGGGGAGGGTTGTCATAAATAACAGCCAGGTGTACACGGTAAGGCAGTCTACAAAAATCCAAATAAAGCTGTCGTGCTAAATCGCCAGCAATATGAGCAGAATGGCCTAATTTTCCAGATGAAAAATAAATAGTTGCAGGTCTGTGGGCTGCTTCAGCGGATCGACCGCGAGGACGCCTACACATCCTACACTATCTACGATGGCACGGGGACAATATCAGGCCACGTGTGGTACATAATAAAAAACTGGTTGTAGGCGTGAACTGAGTGTATTTATTTTTGGCTATCTACAACCTCTGCTTTTTGTAACAGGAGGGACTACGCAATAGGGCGCACATTCCTCTCTGGTGCTCAGTAAGAATTGCTAGTAAACCGTCACCTTGCAAACTGCATGCTCAAATTGTTCTTTGCGCATCACACTTTAGATCCACGTACAATTTACACAAAAAAAGATGTTTTGTCACACACCGACAATATGCTGGTTATGGTAAGCACATGGCGTGTCCATCCTACAAAAGTACAGTGCTATGGACCATTAGTGTGCTTGAACGTGAAAACCCCCGAGAGCCATGCTTTTCACAAAACATGATTGCATTTTTTTGAACTGCACATCTCATCTCTTACATTCGCAACAAAATAACCCAACAGGCTAAACGCTTACTACATTGTGCATGCGACCATCAATGAGGATGGAGACGAAGTGACACTACAGACACTCAGTGCAGCGTAAGTTCGAAACACCCTACAAAAAAACGAAATAGTATTTCACTAAATTGTGCCATGTGTGCCAAATAATAAAAAGAATGCTGTGCATTTTTTCGTTTTGTTGAGACTAAAACATGCAATTGGTGATTTTTTCAGGAAGATCGGCAACCACAATGAGGTGACACAGCACAATCTATCAGTCATATGGGACCACATAAACCTATCAAACACCAAGGGGAAGTCGCCGGACATCATTCCTGGGGTGGCAAAAGCATCATTCGAGCTGGACAAGGAAGGCATAATATGCTTGCTAGCAAACGACAGTTTCAGGTGGTCCTAGTTTGCAGGGTTACTACTGCATGAAAAAAAAGAAAGTGAGGAAAGGAATGAAAATTTTGAGTATTTTATGCTGCTAACAAGTGAACTGGAAAAATGGTAATCACAGGGCGTCTGAAGCTGGTGCTAGCTACACAGACATCCTCCGGGAGATGCATATGGAGGAAGTGATGCTAAGGTAAGCAGAGCATTCAGTGATTTTGAAGACAGTGAGTGGGGTGGAAAAAAAAGACGGGACCAGATATTCATTTTTGATTTTGCAAAAACCAAGTGTCACGTAAGTATCTACTTACAAAAAATTGCTAATACTAATTACTATTGCAGGGAGGCACTGGAGGATCTGATAAACGAAGGGTGCATCTACAACACAATTGACTACAACCACTACAAGCTCGCCAATGCCTAGTTTACACAGACAACAGCATCATGAAGCCCGTGTAGTTGTGAAGCAAAACTATTGTTCTGCTTGATGGGCATCGTCCCTACTGTATGTGTTTGCTTCATATATAAGTGAACCTATCTACTGCAACCAGCTTATAATGTAAGCATGTCCAAACAGCAGCATTTCGCATGTTTTATATGCAGACAAACCCCCCCACCTGTTTTTATTTTTTTTATTTTTTTTACTTAGATGATTGACATGCAAAGTACAGCAGCAAAAATTCATGGACAGATGGGCAATCAAACTAACAAAAAAACGAAGTAAATACTAAATGTATAAAGCTCAGTACAATAAACTAAAAATGAGACAAAAAAACACACCTTTTTGTGCAAGACAAATGTTTTCGCAGGATCGTTTTTATGGAGATATTGAAAACAACGGGCATGAGGCACGATCATCCAATGTACGCAATACTGATACAACAAATATAGAGTTCTTAGTATCTCGGCGATGTCTCCAACGAACAAAAAAGGTAACTCTCCAGATTAGTTCCACTCAAAAATAATGAATCTATGTGCCTGTATATTACAACAACAGTTCTCAAACCACCATAACATGGCCTACCATTATGCCCTTAAACTTATTTTCCCATTGTTGCCGCCCAGTGCTAATGTGTCGGAAATGATGGAATAGACAAGCCCATCGGAACACTCCTGCACAAAAATGAACAGACACATTAAGGAGAGCTGAGTTCATGATACCGATATACACCCCCCATAATAAATTGGCCTACAAACTTGACTAGAACACTATGCTCAAACGCAAATAATATAATGTCACCTGTAAATGTTCCAACGAAGCAACGGATCCATCAAAACAATAACAAAACTGCACACATCCAATGCCCGATCGGTTCACCCTGTATATCAAACTTTAAAAAAAACAAAAAAAACACCACAGACAACCCAACCAAACTGATTTAGCACCATAAAAATATCAAAAAAAGAAATATAACGATGACGGCTACCAACACAAAAAATGGAAATCATTACGTCATATGGGGAGGATAAAATTCCACGAACCTGAGATCAAAACTGTTGGGAGGTAGCATAACAACTTCAGCGCCTGCCCAGTCATGGGACCATCGAGGGGAAAACTTGCCTGCTACACGTTCCATCGCAGTCTTCAGCATGGAACCCACAAATCTATGTAACTCTATTAGAGGCTCGTTTCCACCACGCCACCCAAATGGGTCAAAAACTGTGACTTTGTTGTCATCCAGGCTCCAGGCGTAACAAACCCACCGATACTTTAGTATCCCGGGAAAGAATAACTACAAAAAAAAGTTCAGAAATGGAACCTACTATTACATTTCACACCGAAAAAAAGGGGTCCATTCCGTGGGCATTTTCCCGCGGCAGGCACACGAGGCAAAAAAAGGATGTTGGTTGTGCTTCACCATATTCAACCCCACCCAGGCCACCCCCAAAATCAATAAAAAATTTAAAAAAAGGCATGCCCAGAAAAATAAGAAAAAAAATATACTAACCATCCTACACGTAGAAACATTGTATGCCACGTGTGGGCCGATGAACTGCTGCCGAACACGTGGGTCCGATTCATCGAAATATCCAGCAAGGATGGACTCCTGCGCATCAGCCACGAAAAAATGTGCTTTAGCATACAACAACGCTATATGATAACCAAAAAAACACCCTTCAAAAAAAAGGTTTGCATGCAAGAAAAAAAAAGTGAGGGGCAAAATGCATGCTACCAAAAATATACAATGTGCAACCATAGCACCCAGGACTATACGCACCAGAAAATCTGACTCAATGAAATGCCTCCATCTACCACATGACTTTCCAGTGTACACCAGGTCATCATGCTCCCTGAAACGCCTAGTAATGCAATCAAACAGATCCAGTCCAAACTCTGAATCCCCGGTAACTTGAGCTTTCAGATCGGATACCGACACTTCCACATGCTTTGGGGAGAAGTGGCATAGAGCCATGCTGAAAAGTCAGACAAAGAAAAAAACAACGTTACATATAAAAACAAGACAGAGAAAGCTGGAATTACAAAGACAAGCTTTAACAAACATACGTTGACCCGTCACTGAATGTAAGTTGGTGTACCAACTCCTTATAACAAGAATCACCATTGCCAGCACATCTTAACGGGCGTGTGCCACCAATGTCCCATGGTTTTAAGACCGCACCAGATATTAAGCTGCCATCTTTCAACACAATGTTGGCGTCACTGACCATCAGCGAGTCTTCACCCCTTAGGCGCTTCGAGCAATTTGAGCAACGAAACACCATGTAGTAATGAGCCATGACACGGGCAACAATCACGTGCTTCGTGAGGGGAGCTGACAGGCTGCTCTCCACATCCCCAACAACCAATGGATAAAAACGGGCAGATTCCATGGCGGACTTCCCCATACAGGATCTGCATCTCCTTGCCTTCCTAGCTTCGCACCATACAGGGTCGCTGCCTCTTGCTCTCTTTCGCAGATGCTCATCCCCATGATGCCCCCCAATATGTCCATGCTTGCTATGGCGGAGGGTGTTACAACAACATAGAATGTGCTCGGAGCTGTAAAGCCGGTCACAACGACAGCTTTTTACAATTGAGTCACAACCACACTGCGCAGCGCAACCACCTGCGTTTATAAAACATAAGATGATTCGTTAAAATTTAATAAAAAAACACACATTCATTTCAGCTGCAAAATTAAACGGCCGCAGGACATTCCCACCTACAAAGTCAAAACACATAATAATAGTTGACGTTTTCGCTGCAGATGGATAGCCAGCATACCTTCGCAGCTCAAGCTGACCGGCCGACCAATGTTATACCTAAAGCCTTTCCTAAAAGGCTCGATCAACTCACTAAGAACTGAAGTGAACCTGGTTAGCGTGCGACATGGAGAAGATGTAGTTTCAGCCCCAACTTCTGAGACAGCAAAGAATAACGGGCATGCAACCTGCTTAAAATTGAAAAAAAAAATGGTTCAAATGTGCACCAGCGAAAAAAAAATGATAAAAATGGAACACGGGTTTGTTCCCTAAAAAACCTATAACAACAAATCGATATGCGGGTGTGTGTGAATGCCAAAAAAAGGAAAACACACACAGATACCTCCATATGTATGTCAAGACTGCGTGACAGAGAGGCAGCAACTTCCCACAACTCGTCCAGGGAATCATGGGTGCATTGAGCCATCCTGGATGGTTCTGTAATAGACGCCCAAGAGTAACATATTCCATCAGGCTGACGTATCTGGCATCGACAAAAAAAGCAACCAGAAACATTAGGCAATGATGCATGAGGAAAAATGATTTTATAATGGGAATTTAAAATATACGAAAACACACATCTGCGAGGGTGTGAAAAAAAGGAAAAAAAGGAAATTAAAGTGGCTAGTTCACCTCACCTTACTCTTACCAAACTCACATTCATTGTCATCCTCGGGCCCTGAGATTGTGTCTGCTAGTATCATAGGTTTCATAGTGTCCGGAGAGAAACACATGATCCTTGGGAAACAATCATGTTCCATATTAAGAAAGCCAATATCAATACTGTCCAGATACAAGACCTGTATCAAACAAAGGTGAAGGGGTGCATTACCAATATGATCCGCATAAAAATGTAAAAAAACCATTCCCATGCGGAAAAACATAGCGTACTTCTTACAACAAAAACGCCAGGGCATATCTACGATAATGTGACTAACCTGCAGAAACAAAGAGCAACCAGTGATATTTGCAACTTTGTTGCTGATCTTCAACTCTGCATTCACCTTTACCACAGCGGCAAACAGCCTCTTGATAACAAACTCAGCCCAGTCGTATGTATGGATCTTGTCAGGGTCAACCAATGCATTCCAGTAATCCCCACATACATAGTCATACTTCGCACCAGGGCACAAAAGAGTTGACATCACATATATAACAAATGCCACTTTGAAAGAGTTTTTGTCTGATCGAGACATGCCAGCCCCATAATCCCTCTGCAACACCTCTAAGACAGCCTTTATACTCCGGTTATCAGTTGTCTTGCTGCCAAGATAACCACACATAATTTTAGTGACAACATCCTTGCGAGGAACACCATGATCAGATATCCTCTTTCCTTTACATGGGATTCCAAATACTCGCTCAACATCACTTTTGTTGAACTTTATCCGCACAGACTCATTAATAACAAGTGTCTGTGAAAGCGGGTCAACCCTACTCATCAGCCATACTGCAAACCGTCTATTAATCTGCCTCAGAAGGGGGAACATCAGGACGCCACCAAACCCAGCTGCCCTGACTAATTCTTTCTTCCTATCATCAAAAGACGAAATCACATCGTACAGCTGCTTGATAGAAGATCTAGACGACACAACAACAAGATCAGATTTTGCTTGCCGTTTTGCAGCAAATGAGCTGCTCTCTCCTTTCTCACTGCTACCAGGGAAAAGCTGCATCAAAACAAATCCTCGGTGTCAGACTACCAGACTACCATCAGACAGATTGCAATTGTGCATCAATCAAACATGAAGTTGAATCACCACGCAAAAACAGGACGAATTAAACATAATCCTACAATAAAAACTGATCTAGCTGTATTGCGACAACCCCTACCGCCTCGATCCTAACCCTTCCTCCCATTGTGACGACTAAGTAAAAATCAAACTTTTGCTTGGTCTATTAGTCGGAAAGGGTTGTGAATATCCAAACCTCTAGAACTCCACCTCCGCCGGCGATGGACCTCACGCCTGATGAACTCCCCGCGCGGCGAAACTTCCCAGACAAGGCCTTCATAGCCAGATCTGCTCACTGGATCCCTAGATTGCGATCGTAGATGGATGCGGATCGATGCGAGGAGCTACCGTCGAGAAGCTCGCACCAATGCGCCGCCGCCGCTCCTCTCCAGTAAATGATTATTGCACTTAGCCAGAGCGTTGCGTAGTGGAGTCAACCACTACACGCGCTTGCTGTTCCAAAAATACATCTACAAATACCAATACTTATAAACGTATTTATACACGTCGTATCGCGGAAAAAAGGGCCTCATCCAAAAAAGAACGCTTGGACTACAACAGGCAGTGTGAACGGGGTACGGTCTAACTCCAGATAAACCAGCTTACTAACAACGTGAACGCTCGACTAATAGTGCCTTTCGACTCCAACACGAATCTAAACGCATGGAAACAACGGTACAGATGGACATGGGTAGCTACCCCCACGCGCAGCAGAACATTCGCGCAGGCCATCTTCGCCGAGATGCCCGGCCGCAGCGTCCTCGCTGTCCGGTATCACCGTCTGCGAGGCGGACACCATCTCGAAGAGCGGGCGCTCGGCCCCGCCGACGCCGGCGCCGATGACCGCGGCCGCCGCGCCGTCCCCGAACAGCGCCTGCACGACGAGCGTGCCGGGGTGGTCCACGTGCGGCGCGCGGAACAGGACCAGGCTCAGCTCGGCGCAGGCCACCAGCACGCGCGCGCCGTGGTTGTTCTCGGCGAGGTCCTTGGCGACGCGGAGCGCGGCGGAGCCGGAGGCGCAGCCGCCGAGTTACATCATCGTGCGCTGCGCGGAGCGGCGGGGGCCGAGGAGCGACGCCAGGCGGAGGTCGGCGCCGGGCATGTGCGCGCCCGAGTAGGTGGCGAGGACGAGGTGGGTGACGTCGCTCGCTGGGCGGCCCCACTCCGCGATGGCCCTCGCCGCCGCGGCCGCCGCGAGTTCCGGCACCGCCGGCACCAGGATCGCCTGCCGCGCGTCCAGCGACGGCAGCGCGCGGTCCACGAGCTCCGGGTGGTCGCGGAACGTGCCGGCCGTGTGGTGGAAGTAGCGCTTCTTGATCCCCGTGTTGTAGCCTGCGAATTTTCCCTAACTTTGAGTCCATGAATTGACACGCAGCAAGAAAACGGGATAGAATCGTGTAGGGTGAGGTCTCTCACAGATCCTCTTCATCTTGGCCTTGAGCTTCGTGAGGTGGTCACTCTTTGTGACACGGAAGTACCAGTCGGCGTACTCGCCCTGGGGCACGCAGTTCGCCGGGTTCGACGTGCCAATGGCGAGGATGGCCGCGCGCTGCCGCTGCCGGGCCTCGTCGACGGCGGTGGCAAGAGGATTAGAGCTCGTTCCAATGGTCGCATCACAGCGAGCTCTGTGAAGCAACGGCAGAGTCAATGGTACAGTGGCGACATTCATGATAGCCAACATATGGCAACATGTCGACACAGTTGTGACATAACGGGGCCATTTCTTACTTTCTCGCCACCCTGCCGGCGGGGAACTCCAGGCTGAGATGGCTGGCACAGGCGGAAGCGGCCAACACAGCGCTTCTGATGACCACCGCCTGACCGGCTGGAGGGCGCCGCCGTCGGTCATGCCGGTGGAGGCTGACGTGCAGAGCCGGTTGGAGGGCAGAACAGGCCTGAGACATGAGGTTTGCTACTCCTTGATGAGCGTTGGGGGCTCCTGGTGTTTATACGGTGCCAGGGGGGATGCACATTCCGCGAACACAGCTGCGAATCACATTTCGGCGAGTCAACATCGATGTAGAATTTTTTTTAACATAAAGCTGGCAGACTGCCAGACTTTATATTAATATACAAGAAATTTACATGAGCCTAAATCCAGGGTAAAAAAAACTGTACAACTGTACAAAGAAGAGAAGGGGAGGGGAGGGGAGAAAAAACAAACTGTGACAAGAAACTACTCAGTAGCAAGTATAGCCTCCAAGTGCTTGGCCCCCGCCCAGGACCAGCATTTTGCCTCGCCTCTGATGTTTGCTAGCAAACTGTCCGGTTGCTGAAACCTCTTCTGGAAAATTCTCATGTTACATTCTTTCCATATTTCCCAGCATACTAAAATGAGCAAGGACCGTATGCCTTTGGTCGGCGCCGACCACCATTCGCCAATTTCGGTGAAATACCTCCAATTGCTTCGTGGCGGGGCGTGTTGCGCCACCCACGCGAATACTTGGTCCCAGACCCACAGGCTGAACCGACATTGCGTGAGAAGATGTAGTAGCGTTTCATCGTGCGTGTGGCATAATGGGCAAGTACGTTGGTTGGGCCATCCTCTGGTGATCAGACGGTCTGCTGTCCATAGACGGTTCTGGTAAGCCAGCCATGCAAAAAATTTACATTTTGGCGGCGCCCAATATGCCAAATGAGTTGCTCCATGTCTGAAGGTATGGATCCAAGGAATTGGGCCTTGTAGGCTGAAGCAGCCGTGTATTCACCATGCGCAGTGAGCTTCCATGTGATTGAGTCCCTGACTTCAGGGTCAAGCTGCATGGCATGAACTTTCTCCCAGAGTTGTGTAAATTCCTTTAGCTGTTGTGCCGAGGTGATTGCTGCAAGGTTAATGTCTATGATCCATGCATCGTTAGTGATTGCATCTTTTACTGATCTTTTTTTTCTTTTTGGAGATTCAGTACACAGACGGCGCTAAATTTTTGGGTGCATTGCCATGCATCCATGCTGACTCCCAGAACTTCGTTTTGTTACCGTCTCCAATGGTGATGGTGGTAGCTGCTGTGAAGAGGCATCGATCTTTTTCGGTGCATGGTGTTGGTAAGCCTGCCCACGGTTTGCCATTAGCATCCCATTCATGCCAGAGCCACCTCAAGCGCAGAGCGCGTGCAAATCTTTTTAAGTATAGGATTCCCAGACCTCCTAGACGTGTCAACTTACATGCGGTGATCCAAGCAAACCTTGCACTTCCCTCCGGCGATCTGATCCATGCCCGTCCAAAGAAATCTTTTCCTTCGCCGATCGAATTCCTCAAGTACCTCCGCTGGAGCTCTCAGTGCAGATAAATAATATATCGCTTGTGAGGATAAAACGGCTTTAACTAGAGTTTTGCGGCCTGCTGGTGTTAGGAAATGTCCCACCCAATTTGTTAGTCTTCCATGTGCCTTGTCTGCTAGCGGCTGAAAATCCACCTTTTTCAGCCGTGTCACTGATAGTGGGAGGCCCAAATATTTGATTGGAAAGGAAGTGCGCGCCGCTGGGAATGGTGCTAGGACCATGTCAAGATCGATGCCCTGACATTGAATGGCTGTGATGGAGCTCTTCTGGATGTTCGTGTGTAACACCCTAATTTTCATCACAAGAAATTGTAGCAACATTTTCATAATTTTCTAGAATTTATTAAAGGTTGAAATAAATTTCTAGGAATTAATTGGAATTTATTAGGATTTTATTCAATTTAATAATTAATTATTAGTCACAATAAGTTTTTGTTGCATTCATGCTGCTGCATAAGTTTTGTGTACTGTTTGCAAGTTGAGGAGAATTTAAATTCAATTTAAATTCGAATTGATTTGCAATTGTTTGTTTAGTTTTGTAGTTTTTAGTTTTAGTCCGGAAAACCTCCCTGAGCTCTCGGTTAGTCTGGTTTTAGTCCCTGGTTTTCTTTCCTTAGCCCGGTTAACCGCCGACGAGGCCCGGCCCATTTCCGCGCGCCGGCCCGCGTCCTTGACGCCTTCGTCGTTGGCGCCCCGCCAAAACCCGCCATCCCTGTGTCGCTGGACCGTGGGACCCACGTGTCGGCGTCGTCATCCCCGGGAGCCTGAGCTCGTCACGAACTCCGACTCCGATCCTCCGCTCGCCCGCGTCCGTATCGCAACCACCCCGCGATCTTCGCAGCCCTAAGCCCCTTTATAAGCTGCGCCGCCAGCCCGCGAGCCTCCCCCAACAAACCCTAGCGCCGCTCGTGCCCCAGCTTCGCAGCCGCGCGCCTTCGGAGCTTCTCGACGCCGCCGCCTCGGAACAGCGCCGTCGCCGCCCGTCCGACCACAGAGGCACCACCCCGAGCTCGACAAGCGCGTAAGGAAGCCCCCAAGCTAGTTATTCTACGTATTTTGCTCGGTTTCGCCGACTAATCCCTCGCCGCCCTTGCTCAGTGTCGCCGCCGCCCGCCATCGTCGCCGATTCGCCGTCCCCGTCGCGCAATCGCCGTCCACGCCACCTTGGGTGAGTTCGTCATGCCCCGCTCGGTCCAATGGTGCAATCTGTGCTCGATTTCGTGGCCCATAGCTCGAGATAGCCCAACTCCGGCGAGCCTTGCCGCCGTGCGCCACCGACCGCCGCCGCGGTGCCTGTGCAGCGTCGCCGGCTGTTGCCCGATTCACCGCAGCCGTCCATCGCGCGCTCAACGGCCCTAGATTTAGGTCAACTCCCAGTGTACCGGTCAGCTCTGCCCTTTTCTCTAAAGAAACCCTGCAGTTTTCAAGAATAAACCCGCGGTCCACCTCCCATGTAAAATATTTACGAATAGGTCCTTATATTTTGCAGTTAGCCCCCTGTCTTTTCAATAAATCGAACCCGCCGTCCAGCCTGGTTCTTTTACGAGTTAAACCCTGAAGTTATATACGTAATTATGTATATGCCCTCAGTTTCCTTCAATCTAACCCCTGGAATTTGTGTGTATTCACAGATAAACCCTTGGAATCCCGTTTTATCCATATCTTGGTCGTTTCAACTCCGATTCGAGTGATTCTTCAGCTCTCGTGACCGTAAGGACCTGATCTATACCTTGGTACCGTTCCTTTGTACTGTTGCCCATGTTTAGGCAGCCGATCGGAATCGTTACACCTTTTATTTATCCAAACCCTTTCAATCAGTCTATCCTTATTAATTAATTATAGTCATCATTAATCTAATCAAATTGCTTTCTTTTGATTCAATTACCACGCTAGCCCATGCTTTTTGATCCAAGCCTAGTAAAGTTTTGATAGTTGACAATTAATTCTTTGCAAATTAGCATCTACTTAGTAATACAATTTATGTTGTTGCAATGATAGCCAGGATATTAATTACTGGTCCATTTCAATGTCATTGTACTACAACTTAAGTTTGCATTATTAAACGATGTATAAGCTTGTAAAGTTAATATGTTAATTTATCATTCTTTTCCTTAAGCTTTTGATCATCTGCTACTTATCAGTAGACTACATGAGAAGTAATATGCCGACCACTACAGATTAATTTTATTACTTAATGGTTGACACTATGTTATATCAATGGTGTAGCACTTATTAATTCTATGCCATTGCATTATCGCATAAGTTGGATCTATTAAAGTAATATGTTAATCTGCAAGTAGCATGTTAATTGTTCCTCGTATCCTTCGTAATCAGCTAAGGCTAATTAAGAGACAAACTAAATTCTAATTTTCCTTCCTACCGTACGATCCTTTGCCCAACATATTTGACGACAGGCAGAACTCCAGTAATGTCATGCTTATGTCACGAACATTATAATTCAGTTTTCCCTTCACGTTATCAAATTTATTTCACAATCTATCCTTCATCGATCAGCCATGCAGAGCCTTTCATGGATATACGAGCACTACCTGCTACCTGCACGCTACGTATGTCTTGATCAAAGCTTGTCGTTCTACCCCTATGCCTTTACCGTCGCTCGTTTTAGCTCCTTTCCGAGTCGTCTTTGTTGCGTTAGTTTCATATGGGTCCAAGCTATGCGTTAGCAACAACGATAACCGTCTTTTATTGTTTTTAGTTTCTACTAAAATGTTAATATGCTTAATTACTTATTCACTAGCTTTCTAATTAAAAGTTGATTAGGTTATATCTCGGCAAGTTAATTTGATTAATTGCTATGTAACTAATTAAAAGCTATTTAGGTTTAACCATCGGTTTTTTGTAATTGTTGTTAATATGATTAATACTCAACGTTAATGCCTTTTGAATAATAATCTGGTTAGTTGAACACGTCATAAAGTTATACGATTAGATGTTCACACATGTTTTTATTTCTAATTAAGTGTTTAATTGGTCTAATTCATACATGAACATTTAGATGTATAAAAGTTGACTTAGTCTTATCTCGGTTTTGTAAAATAAACTCTAATATGACATAATTCTAATTTAGGGTATTTTCTAAAATATCCTTTATATTGTTTTTATTAAGCTAAAATAAACCAAGCATATAGTCTCTTGTGCTCTCATAACATAAATGTTACGTTAGTTGTGTCTTTTCGTCCTTAGCATCGTTCGTAGCGTTTCTTGAGCCCTCGTGACCTTAGCATCAAGCCCCGCCTTTCTGTGCGTTCTTTTAAGCTTTGTGTTTGATTGGTGTATTGTTCTTAGTTGTGTTCTTCTGCTTGTTTTTTTTGTATGCTTGTGCCGATGTTGCTGCGAGTAGAAGGAACGCAATTCTGGTGCTTTGAAGAAAAGAGTTTCAACAAGAAGAATTTGAAGACTCTGAGCAGTACGTGGTATTTTTATTGCGGAAAGGCAAGTGACCCTAACCATCCTTCTATCTATGCTTTATTAAATATAATGATGATTCTAATTGGAACATGGAGTGACCACCCAAGAAAACAGTGCAACCACATAGCTAATGGGCTCTGGTCGTGACTAATTAATTAGAAGAGTTAACTTGTAATAACCTTACCGAAAGGGCAAGAGGGGAAGCATAGACGGGGTATAGCCGGATCTCTTAGGAGTATGCTTTGGTAAGAAACTCGGCGATTAGAAAAGGTTATGCTCTGCTATGGCTTGAAACCTTAGCGGGTTGTTTCATGTTAATAATTCTTTGTAAAGGTCATGTAATGGTTCTCTGGCCCCTCACCTAAGGAAGTGTTGAAGAGGCTAGCTACCTCAGGCTATATGAGAAACATTGTTTGTGGGGAAAGTGTACAACCTCTGCAGAGTGTAAAACTGATATATCAGCCGTGCTCACGGTTAAGAGCGGCTTGGATCCTCTCATGATTAATTTATTTGAAGTTGATAATAAATCATATTCTGGTTATTTCTTGTGGCCTTGCTGAGTACCAACCATAAGTGTACTCATCCTTGCTTACTGCTGCTCAGAAAGGTAATGTGAAGATGTTAAAGATGATGCTAGGCCTACGCAACCCCCAGTCGATTGCCTGCGAGTTTGGAGCCTTCGTTTCCAGGATTAAGCGTATATCTCTGATCAACTCTCTTTATTTACGTGATACTGTTACTGTTATTCACTTATGATGTCACTATATGTATGAAACTAGATCCTGGCATACATATAGGTAGCACTTGGTTTTGTTTTGAAACCGGGTGTGACAGAAGTGGTATCAAGAAAAGGAAGTTAAAGTTATCACTTCTTCCATGTGCCTCGATGATTGGGATATTTGTTTCGAAGAATTTCAGCCACGAGTAGGCAAGCGACCCAAGAAGCCAGCAGATGGAACAGGTAATGGGAAGTTGAGTATCCAAGAGCTATCAGTAACAGACAACTCCCAAGGCCATTTTAGTCAGCCACTGGGATTAGAGCCACATCAAGTTCAGCACATTGAGAAAGATCAACCTCACCAAACCAACACACCAAAGCTTAATTCCGAGCTGCAAGCACCTCACACTAGTAACTCTAGCAAAGTCAGTGGCAGTCCGCAGAACCAAAGTGAATATACAAAGGTGATATGCTATATATGTGGAGAAGCAAATCACTATGCTAATCAGTGCCCAACTAGGCGTATTCGAGGAAAGAAAGAGATGCCCTGTTACAGTTGTGGTGAGAAGGGGCACCTTAGAAATGAATGTCCGAAGAAGGGTCAAAGTCTCAATGGTCAGACGTCTCAACAAGAGAAGGGTAACAAGAAGGTTTCTACGGGGAAAAGCCAATGTGGTGATAATGTTCAGATGCAAGATCAAGTTCAATATCAGTCTGGCGATACGCAAGCATTGCATCAAGTATCAACCAGAAGTGTGACACTAAAGCCTCAAATAAAGTTTAGCTCATCGAGCGCTCGGTTTGAGAAGGTTTGTTTCCACTGTAGGGAAAAGGGGCATATCATCAGTAAGTGCCCAAGAAAATACCCAAAGTTGTTTGGGAGGAGCAAAACATAGCAAGACATCAGTCAAGAGTCAGGAAACGGATCCCGAAGACCAGAAAAGGATCATTCCAAGGGTAGTAAGGATGTTTCATGATGGGATTGATTAGTTAAGTAGTAGAACCATAGTTTTTATTTTGTGAAAGTTATGCTGGATATATCCTTTTGATTACAAGCAGTAGGAATGAGAAGTTTCAACAATGCATGGCAGCAAAGAAGTGAAACTGGTCAACTTTGGAATCTACCTAATGTTTTTCTCCCCTAGTCCTTCCAAATCTCGAGGACGAGATTCTTTTAAGGGGGGTAGATTTGTAACACCCTAATTTTCATCACAAGAAATTGTAGCAACATTTTCATAATTTTCTAGAATTTATTAAAGGTTGAAATAAAGTTCTAGGAATTAATTGGAATTTATTAGGATTTTTATTCAATTTAATAATTAATTATTAGTCACAATAAGTTTTTGTTGCATTCATGCTGCTGCATAAGTTTTGTGTACTGTTTGCAAGTTGAGGAGAATTTAAATTCAATTTAAATTCGAATTGATTTGCAATTGTTTGTTTAGTTTTGTAGTTTTTAGTTTTAGTCCGGAAAACCTCCCTGAGCTCTCGGTTAGTCTGGTTTTAGTCCCTGGTTTTCTTTCCTTAGCCCGGTTAACCGCCGACGAGGCCCGGCCCATTTCCGCGCGCCGGCCCGCGTCCTTGACGCCTTCGTCGTTGGCGCCCCGCCAAAACCCGCCATCCCTGTGTCGCTGGACCGTGGGACCCACGTGTCGGCGTCGTCATCCCCGGGAGCCTGAGCTCGTCACGAACTCCGACTCCGATCCTCCGCTCGCCCGCGTCCGTATCGCAACCACCCCGCGATCTTCGCAGCCCTAAGCCCCTTTATAAGCTGCGCCGCCAGCCCGCGAGCCTCCCCCAACAAACCCTAGCGCCGCTCGTGCCCCAGCTTCGCAGCCGCGCCGCCTTCGGAGCTTCTCGACGCCGCCGCCTCGGAACAGCGCCGTCGCCGCCCGTCCGACCACAGAGGCACCACCCCGAGCTCGACAAGCGCGTAAGGAAGCCCCCAAGCTAGTTATTCTACGTATTTTGCTCGGTTTCGCCGACTAATCCCTCGCCGCCCTTGCTCAGTGTCGCCGCCGCCCGCCATCGTCGCCGATTCGCCGTCCCCGTCGCGCAATCGCCGTCCACGCCACCTTGGGTGAGTTCGTCATGCCCCGCTCGGTCCAATGGTGCAATCTGTGCTCGATTTCGTGGCCCATAGCTCGAGATAGCCCAACTCCGGCGAGCCTTGCCGCCGTGCGCCACCGACCGCCGCCGCGGTGCCTGTGCAGCGTCGCCGGCTGTTGCCCGATTCACCGCAGCCGTCCATCGCGCGCTCAACGGCCCTAGATTTAGGTCAACTCCCAGTGTACCGGTCAGCTCTGCCCTTTTCTCTAAAGAAACCCTGCAGTTTTCAAGAATAAACCCGCGGTCCACCTCCCATGTAAAATATTTACGAATAGGTCCTTATATTTTGCAGTTAGCCCCCTGTCTTTTCAATAAATCGAACCCGCCGTCCAGCCTGGTTCTTTTACGAGTTAAGCCCTGAAGTTATATACGTAATTATGTATATGCCCTCAGTTTCCTTCAATCTAACCCCTGGAATTTGTGTGTATTCACAGATAAACCCTTGGAATCCCGTTTTATCCATATCTTGGTCGTTTCAACTCCGATTCGAGTGATTCTTCAGCTCTCGTGACCGTAAGGACCTGATCTATACCTTGGTACCGTTCCTTTGTACTGTTGCCCATGTTTAGGCAGCCGATCGGAATCGTTACACCTTTTATTTATCCAAACCCTTTCAATCAGTCTATCCTTATTAATTAATTATAGTCATCATTAATCTAATCAAATTGCTTTCTTTTGATTCAATTACCACGCTAGCCCATGCTTTTTGATCCAAGCCTAGTAAAGTTTTGATAGTTGACAATTAATTCTTTGCAAATTAGCATCTACTTAGTAATACAATTTATGTTGTTGCAATGATAGCCAGGATATTAATTACTGGTCCATTTCAATGTCATTGTACTACAACTTAAGTTTGCATTATTAAACGATGTATAAGCTTGTAAAGTTAATATGTTAATTTATCATTCTTTTCCTTAAGCCTTTGATCATCTGCTACTTATCAGTAGACTACATGAGAAGTAATATGCCGACCACTACAGATTAATTTTATTACTTAATGGTTGACACTATGTTATATCAATGGTGTAGCATTTATTAATTCTATGCCATTGCATTATCGCATAAGTTGGATCTATTAAAGTAATATGTTAATCTGCAAGTAGCATGTTAATTGTTCCTCGTGTCCTTCGTAATCAGCTAAGGCTAATTAAGAGACAAACTAAATTCTAATTTTCCTTCCTACCGTACGATCCTTTGCCCAACATATTTGACGACAGGCAGAACTCCAGTAATGTCATGCTTATGTCACGAACATTATAATTCAGTTTTCCCTTCACGTTATCAAATTTATTTCACAATCTATCCTTCATCGATCAGCCATGCAGACCCTTTCATGGATATACGAGCACTACCTGCTACCTGCACGCTACGTATGTCTTGATCAAAGCTTGTCGTTCTACCCCTATGCCTTTACCGTCGCTCGTTTTAGCTCCTTTCCGAGTCGTCTTTGTTGCGTTAGTTTCATATGGGTCCAAGCTATGCGTTAGCAACAACGATAACCTTCTTTTATTGTTTTTAGTTTCTACTAAAATGTTAATATGCTTAATTACTTATTCACTAGCTTTCTAATTAAAAGTTGATTAGGTTATATCTCGGCAAGTTAATTTGATTAATTGCTATGTAACTAATTAAAAGCTATTTAGGTTTAACCATCGGTTTTTTGTAATTGTTGTTAATATGATTAATACTCAACGTTAATGCCTTTTGAATAATAATCTGGTTAGTTGAACACGTCATAAAGTTATACGATTAGATGTTCACACATGTTTTTATTTCTAATTAAGTGTTTAATTGGTCTAATTCATACATGAACATTTAGATGTATAAAAGTTGACTTAGTCTTATCTCGGTTTTGTAAAATAAACTCTAATATGACATAATTCTAATTTAGGGTATTTTCTGAAATATCCTTTATATTGTTTTTATTAAGCTAAAATAAACCAAGCATATAGTCTCTTGTGCTCTCATAACATAAATGTTACGTTAGTTGTGTCTTTTCGTCCTTAGCATCGTTCGTAGCGTTTCTTGAGCCCTCGTGACCTTAGCATCAAGCCCCGCCTTTCTGTGCGTTCTTTTAAGCTTTGTGTTTGATTGGTGTATTGTTCTTAGTTGTGTTCTTCTGCTTGTTTTTTTTGTATGCTTGTGCCGATGTTGCTGTGAGTAGAAGGAACGCAATTCTGGTGCTTTGAAGAAAAGAGTTTCAACAAGAAGAATTTGAAGACTCTGAGCAGTACGTGGTATTTTTATTGCGGAAAGGCAAGTGACCCTAACCATCCTTCTATCTATGCTTTATTAAATATAATGATGATTCTAATTGGAACATGGAGTGACCACCCAAGAAAACAGTGCAACCACATAGCTAATGGGCTCTGGTCGTGACTAATTAATTAGAAGAGTTAACTTGTAATAACCTTACCGAAAGGGCAAGAGGGGAAGCATAGACGGGGTATAGCCGGATCTCTTAGGAGTATGCTTTGGTAAGAAACTCGGCGATTAGAAAAGGTTATGCTCTGCTATGGCTTGAAACCTTAGCGGGTTGTTTCATGTTAATAATTCTTTGTAAAGGTCATGTAATGGTTCTCTGGCCCCTCACCTAAGGAAGTGTTGAAGAGGCTAGCTACCTCAGGCTATATGAGAAACATTGTTTGTGGGGAAAGTGTACAACCTCTGCAGAGTGTAAAACTGATATATCAGCCGTGCTCACGGTTAAGAGCGGCTTGGATCCTCTCATGATTAATTTATTTGAAGTTGATAATAAATCATATTCTGGTTATTTCTTGTGGCCTTGCTGAGTACCAACCATAAGTGTACTCATCCTTGCTTACTGCTGCTCAGAAAGGTAATGTGAAGATGTTAAAGATGATGCTAGGCCTACGCAACCCCCAGTCGATTGCCTGCGAGTTTGGAGCCTTCGTTTCCAGGATTAAGCGTATATCTCTGATCAACTCTCTTTATTTACGTGATACTGTTACTGTTATTCACTTATGATGTCACTATATGTATGAAACTAGATCCTGGCATACATATAGGTAGCACTTGGTTTTGTTTTGAAACCGGGTGTGACATCGTGTTTAGTCCTGTGACTCGGCCGAATTTGTCCAATAGCTCCTTGATATTTTTGACGTCCATATGGGTTGGGTTTAGGAAGATGACCGCGTCGTCCGCATAGAGGGAGAGGCGTAGGCGTGCGTGCTTCCCTCTAAGTTTGGTTAGTGAACGGTTTTGTGTTGCTAATTCGAGTAGTCTTTGCAGCGGGTCTATCGCGAGGACAAAGAGAAGCGGTGACAGTGGGTCGCCTTGTCGCAAGCCCCGGCCATGTTCAATGTTATCTCCCGGTGCCCCATTCAGTAGTACTTTGGAAGTTGCCGAGCCCAGAAGTGTGGCAACCCAGGTCCGCCATCTCGGTGGAAAACCGAGACGTTGCAGCAAGTCCAAGGGGTAGTCCCGTCGAACAGAATCGAAGGCCTTCGATATATCCAACTTCATCAGGAGCGACGGTGTCCTAGACGTATGGAAGCGGCGGGTGAGGTTTCGGACATACATGAAGTTGTCATGGATTGCTCTCTTCTTAATGAAGGCACTTTGGCTTCTGGATATTAAGCTGTTCATGTATGGTTGTAGATGAAGGGCCATTGCGTGTATCAGGCTAATGGGTCGAAAATCAGTAATGTTGTCCCCACCCTCCTTCTTTGGGATCAGCATTATGTTGGCCGAATTTAGGAGATCAAAGTGATTATGCCGCTGGCTGTGGAAGGAGTAGATTACACTCATGAGTTCCGCTTTAATCGTGCTCCAGCACTTTAGGAAAAAATCGATTGTAAAACCATCCAGGCCTGGCGCTTTGTCTTTCGGCATTTGTTTTATTGCCTGGAGTACTTCGTCTTCTGTGAACTCATCATCTAGATACGAAAGGTCCGAGGAAGGAACGTCGAGGGACTGCCAGTTAAAGTCTAGGTCCCTTTGTTGCGGCTGACCCAGAACCCTTGTGAAGTGCTCTTGCGCAACATCGGCCTTGTCTTGTTGCGTGACAGCCCACCCATTTCCTTTGCGTAATTTGGAAATGAAATTTTTGCGTCGTCTCGAGTTCACCTTTAGGTGAAAAAAGCGTGTGTTAGCGTCACCAGGTTTTAGCTGTGTTATTCTGGAGCATTGCCTCTTTCTAAGGCATTCCAGTATGGCCAGTCCCATGCCCCTCTTTTTTAGCTTGGAATGGAGTTCCCTTTCTCCCTCTTATAGCAGCCTGTTCTCTTGGGCAATGTCGAACTAAAGGATGATGAACTGAGCCATGTGAAATTGTAGCTTAACTTCCGAGAATAAACTTTTGCTCCACTGTTTCAAGGCCTTTGCCGTGGAGGCCATCCTGAAGTTCAGCCGGCGTATTGGGTTTGTGTGCTGATTGTGAGCTGTCCAGGTGCCCTGTACTACCTCCTTGAAGCCCGGCATGGAAGGCCAGAAGCTTTCAAATTTAAAGTGTCGCGGGCGTGTCGGGCCTTCTTGGTTGGATAGCAGCAACGGGCAGTGATCGGATAGTGAGGTGGAGAGTGCTTGTAGGACATGAGAGCCAAACTCAAGATCCCAAGCCTCATTGCAGAAGACACGATCTAGCCGAGCTAGAGTCGGATTGCGACGCGCATTGCTCCATATGAATTTTCTGTTCTGGAGATGGATTTCTTTTAGGTTGCATTGGTTCAATGCAGCTCTGAACTCACGCATGCGTCGTAAGTTTAGATTTGTGTTATTTTTGTCGCGTGCTCTGTATATTTGTCCCCCAAAATCAACCATTTGATGTGGCGTTGTGGCGCTATCTGACGGACTTCATCTAGAAAGGCCGATTTTTCCCGCGTGCTCTGTAGAATTGAAGTTTGCTTCCGATTAACAAACAACCAATGAACCAACGACCCATTTAAATGTGGACTACGTACTACGTTTTAGTAACATAGTCATTTTGTCTATTTGTAGTACCAAAAAACGCATGCACAAGAAAAAACTTTTTGTAGATTTCAGGGGAAAAACGTGGTGGTAGATTTGCAACAAGAACATTGGGTGGTGCTGAATAGTTGAACACCCAAATTTTGATCTACGCCACACTCTCACTACCGGAAATCGCCACGCTGCCGTGTGCCGGCACCTTTGCCGTGAGCCAAAATGTGGGCACACAGTAAGTTCTCATGCTATATGTCTTGAAAAATCTTGACGAAGTGGAGCCGTACATACAGTAAGTTCTTAACGAACTTGTTCTCGAATATTCACTCTTCTGCATCCAACCCTATCGTTCTGCGTTTGTACAGGGAATTTTATTTGCAATTCTGGCGTCCATCAAGGCCACCTACCCTGCAGGAATATGACAACCTTCTTAAACATGGCGCGGAAAATGGGATGCCCGATTTCATTTCTTGGTTCAAACAGAAGGTAATGTCCTATTTAGCGCCTACTTAGTATGACATTACAATTTGCCGATGCGTCTATGAGTCCCGAGTTATCCTGCTTCGTATAACGAATTATCCTGCTTGAACTTCCAGGGCCAAACTGATGCGTCTATGAGTCCCGAGTTGAGACAAGTTGCCGATGGCTGTGCCTTTAGAGTCAGATCATTTGGCGCTTATGACGTGAATGGATATCGCTTTCACACAACAAGACACGATAAGAGTCGGCCCAATCGAAGAACCACAAATACTGGAGTGTTCACGCCAGGAGATGATGGGGTCGAATACTATGGAAGAATTGAAGAAATATACGAACTCGAATACTATGGTTCCAAACCTCTTAAACCTGTCATATTCAAATGCCATTGGTTTGATCCTCAAGTAGTGAGACGGACTCCAAATCTTGGGCTAGTCGAAATTCAATAGTCGTCCGTGTACCCAGGCGACGATGTCTATATTGTGGCTCAACAGGCCACCCAAGTATATTATCTTTCGTACCCGTGCCAAACCAAAGAGCATCTTAAGGGTTGGGATGTTGTGTACAAGGTATCACCACACGGTAAACTACCTGTCCCAAACAATGAAGATTACAACATAGACCCAAACACATATGACGGAGAGTTCTTCCAAGAAGATGGGCTAGAAGGGAGATTTGAGATAGACTTAACCGAAGCCATCGGAATGGAAGTAGAAAATGAAAGGCTTGTTGACGAGGATGCCGGAGATGAGGTTCAAAACGCAATGGACTTAGAATTACTTGAGCGATTACGTTTAGGCAATGATAGCGATGATGATAACGTTCCTCCTTTGGAACACGACGCCGATTATATCAAAATGCGTGATAGTGATGATGAGGATTATGGTGTAGCTAATCCCGATCATGATGATTATTTTTAACACATGTAAGTAATTCCATGTTAAATTTACTAGTTGCACTAATTTATTTACAAATTGTACTAATTTATTTTCTAGTCGTACTACTACATTTCTAATTGATGTACTAATTGGCTTACTCTTTTTAAATGCAGGTGATTGAATAAAGATGGTGGGGCGCAACCCTTTGAGGTCGGTTAACTCGCTTTATAAGAGAGTTACTGGTAGAGTTGAGGACTCCGGGACGGCTGGAGGTGACGCTGAGGGCTCCAGGGCGGGTCGAGGGAGAGGCCAGGGTCGAGGGAGACCCAAGGGTCGAGGGAGAGGCAAGAGTGGAGCGAGTTCCTCGGTGCCTGCACCTGAGGACTCCGGCACGACACAGGGGAGGAGGGGGAGGAAGGCGAGGCCCTCGCTAATGTCACCAGTTTCGGAGTCGTCAGAGGAGGAGGAGCTTCCTTCTGCGCACAGCTTTGAGGAGGAGGAGCAGGGTGGGGGAGGAGGAGCAGGGGGAGGGTGAGGAGGAGGGGGAGGAGGGGAAGAGGAGCAGGGGAGGGTGAGGAGGAGGGGGAGGAGGGTGAGGAGGAGGCGGTAGGAGGAGGAACGCGTGGCTACCTGCGAGGCCCCTCGAAGCTTCCGGAGCGGCCGATCCCTTTAGAGAGTCGGCCGATTATTCGACCCTGTGGGAAAAGGCAAGTAACTTTACATGTTTTCACTACTTTTTTCTTTGATATGTTTAATTTATCTTCATCACTTGTGCAGGTACTGGAGGGTGATCGCTCCAGGTGCTCACAGTCGCCTGCCCAATGGCATCCTGGGGCTTTTGTGCAGGTTACACTTCCCTGGCTTGGTGCAGCACGCCGGCCGAGTTGAGCCGGCGTATACGTGGGACCACTACATCGCCGTCAACGATCAAATAGACCGGGAAGGCAGGTTTTTCAACAACAAGGCGGGGCGGGTGTTGGGCGAGCTGTGGGTAAGTCTTCCTCGCACTACATTGCTCAATACATCGCATTCATTTGATATTCTTGAAATAATGACATCGCGTCTATGTGCAGGATTTCTTCAGGTGCGAGGAGGGCTCTTTGCAGAGGGCAAATGCGGTGGCTCACAAAGCCTGTTACAAACTGGTCACCGATATGCAGTACGAGTCTCGCGTCCAGGCCATCGTGTATTACTATGGGACATACAAGCATTTGAAAGTTAGCAAAGAAGAAGCCCGAAACATGCGGTTGACTAAGGAACAATTCATGATGGTAAGTATCTCATATACTTGATGATGTCCTACTGATTGATGACTAAGGATTAAGTACGCTCAGTTTTATATGTCATGTACTTGATGATGTGCAGGCAGTTCCTTGGTGGTGCGCCCAGCACATTCAGTGCTGGGAAATGATTGTGGACAAGTGGCTCGCAGAGGAATGGGAGGAGATCCACAACGCTGCCCGAAAGCGGCGTTTGATGATGCCAGGTGCACCGCACCATCAAGGCAACCTTAACACCGAGGAGTACGCGGCTAGATGGGTACGTGAATTCATTTCTTTATTCTAATGCTCAATTCTGATTAATTTGTAACCATCTTTCTGTCTTTTTTGCAGTCGCAAGCACATGGTGGCCAGGCTTGCCCCCCGCTCATGGCATATGCTTTGTCCCACAAGGGTAAGGCGAAGTCCGACGTCACCTTCAACCCGCAGGACCCGCCTGAGGCGTACAGCAATCCAACCGTCCACAGCCGCATCAGTGAGTACTCATCGATGGCAAGGGAGGTCCATGGGCTGGATTTCGATCCGACCACCGCTGAGCTTGATGGAGAAGTGATCATGAGGGTGGAAGGAGGCAAGAAGCATGGCCGGTAATGGATGGGCGACAGTACACTCGACACGGCCAGTACTCCCACTCTCTCTCAGATTAAAGCCAGGAGCACGAGCTCAGCCCCGCCCATATGCCCACGGCCGACCGCTGCATAGGCCCAGATGGACGCACTCCAGGTAATTTCTGTTGTAACTGTTGTTAATTGTTTCGCTTAAGTATGTTTTGTATGGTCACATTGCCATGAAATATTGCAGGCCCGAATGGAGCAAGAGTTGAAAGCACAGGAGGAGGAGATGGAGCGGAGGTGGCAGGCCCGGGAGGAGAAGTTGAAGGCAGACTTTCTGCAGCAGCAGGAGGCCGACCGGATGAGGATGGATCACATGGCTCAGTACTTGCAGAGTATTGGGGCGTCGTTAGGTCAAGCACCGCCATCAACGCTATTCGCTCCACCACCTCCTGCAGATGTTACTCCTGTGAGTCACTTGTCAACTTTTGAAGTTTCATTTCCTCATAATGACTTAGAACTTAGAATGACTTAGAAAGAAGCTTAGTAACTTAGAATGACTTAGAAACAAGTTAGATGACTTAGAATGACCTAGAAACAAACTTAGTGACTTGAAACTATTCACTTAGAATGCTCTTTGTTCGAATGCTTTATCTTTTGTGCAGAATCAGTCGGCGGCGTCGAATGATGGGCCCATCGCACCAGACATGTCGCCGCCTCAGCCGTCTCAGTGGATACGGTTCGGGCACTTGCCGTAGCTGCCTCCCACCACGCCGTACCAGCAGTGGTCGCAGCCCCTTTAGAGCTCGCCCTACCCGCAGCACCCTCACGGCTCGCCCACCTGGCCGCCGCCGCCGCGCCCACCGCCGTCTATGTGAGTTCTTTGGACTTGCGCCCTTGTATCGACCTATATGTATTTGTATGGACCTTTTATCGACTTGTATGGACTTGTATGGATTTGTATAGACTTGTATGGACTACTAGTGGTTGTGGATGAACAATACTTGAGTTTATTTGCATATGTGAATTATTTGACTATATAAACTGCCTGTGATGGTTATTGTGAATTATAAACTGCTTGTGATGCTTATTGTGAACTATATACTGCATGTGATTTGTATTTGGGGTCTCATTAACCAAAGAAATGAAAAAAAAAGGGGGGAGGGGCCCTTTGCCGTGTGCAATGTCCAAGGCACACGGCAAAGAATGGTCCTTTGCCGAGGGTAATAACCCGAGCACACGGCAAAGAATGGTCCTTTGCCGCGTGCAATAACCCCAGCACACGGCAAAGGGTGATTCTTTGCCGTGTGCCAGGCCGTCAGGCACACGGCAAAGGATGGAAACGCCGTCACCTTGCCGTCATGTGGAAATATTTTACCGTGGGCTAAATTTAACGCACGGTAAACATTTGCCGTGTGCCCCGAGAAAAGACCCACGGCAAAGGCCCCCTTTGCCGGCCAAACTTTGCCGTGTGACCTTTGCCGTGGGCGGCCCACGGCAAAGCCTTTGCCGTGGGTCATTTGCCCTTTGCCGTGTGTCCTAGGCACACGGCAAAGAGTCTGTTTCCCGTAGTGTCTTATACATGAAACGAAGACATGAAGAAACTATATAACTTTATATAACTCTAATATAAGCCTATATTCTATATCTAGCCCTCAACAGCTAGCAACCTCGCATCCTTGCTCTCAGGAGGATCAAAGTCCAAATTGCCAGCTAGTCTTCAGTATAGCTGGCTATAGTTTCTGGAGAGTGACAATGCTAGGATATACTCCTTTTAGCACTAAATGGTTTAGCCCACTAAGCCATGCATTTAGCTTGCTAATTGGAGATCTTTTAGCCTACTATAAGTGAAGGTCTGCTGTTTTTTGTGTTTGTGCACTGTGCTTCCGCAAATGTTATCATTTGTAAGGTCTAAAACTCTTTGCTTTGTAACGAAGGTATGAAGCCTTAACTTGTTTGAGTTCATGAAAGTTTACAGATTCCATATTTATGTGACTTTCTTATTCACTTACTGAAGTGTAGTACTCTTCTTTCCACTTCAAATTATACATTCTAGCTTATGGCACAAGGATATCTTTTTGCCTTTTTATTATATAATTGCATGATGATTGGGTGTGTGTGTGTGTGTGTTTGACGTACTATAATGAGAAGGCAAAAAGATGGAGAGATTTTTTTTTTCTATCGATTACACAAGAGTTCTGCATATCTTTGCAGTATAGAAGGACAATGTTTGTCCATACGATTTCAAACAACGAGATAAATAAACTGGCAATGCATGATCTTTATTCAAGAATATCGTTGCTCAATTTCAATTCGTGAAGTATGCATGTTTCGCTGCAGGCTCTCTGATAACCGATAAAACTAGCATTCATCTTGGTTGCCGGCGGCGTGCAGTACCATCATCTCGATGGTGACCCCCGGGCCGATCCCAAGCATGACACCCCACTCGCAGTCCCCTCCCTTCTGGTCACCATCTTCGCGGCGGCGCCGCCGTATCTCGTCGAGAACGAAGATGATCGTCGCGCCGTACATGTTGCCGTACTCGCTCAGCACATGCCGGGACGCCGCCAGCTTCCCGGGCTCCAGCGCGAGCGCCGCCTGGCAGCTGTCCAGGATTGCCCGGCCGCCAGGGTGCACCGCCCAGAACAGGCCGTTCCAGCCGCCGCCGGCGAGGCCCAGCGGCGCCAGCGTGTCTGCCAGGCACCTCTCAATGTTGTCACGGACGAGCGCCGGCGCCCTGGCGGATATGCCGATTTCATAGCCAGCTTTCCCGAGCTGCATAGACAAGGTGTCCTCCGTCCCCGGCAACGTCGCCTGCGAGGCGGACGCCATGTAGAAGATGGGGCGCTCGACCATCGTGGGGTCGGCGCCGACGATGACGGCGCCGGCACCGTCGCCGAACAGCGCGGCCGCGACGAGGGCGTCTGGATGGGCCTCCGCGGGGGCCCGGAACGACAGCAGCGTGCTGACCTCGCCGACGGCCACCAGCACGCGCGCGCCGCGGTTGTTCTCGGCGAGGTCCTTGGCGAGCCGGAGCGCGCTGCAGCCGCCGAAGCAGCCGTGGAGGCAGAGCAGGGTGCGCTGCACGGCCGGGCGGAGGGCGAGGAGCTCGGCCAGGCGGAGGTCGGCGCCCGGCGCCTGGGCGCCGGAGTTGGTGCTCACCACGAGGTGCGTGATGTCGGCGGCCGGGCGTCCCCATTCCGCGATCGCCCTCGCCGCCGCGGCCGCGGCGAGTCCCGGCATGGCCCCCGCGGCGATGGCCAGCCGTGCATCAAGCGACGGCAGCGCAGGGTCCAGGAACTCCGGCCGGCCGGCGATCGTCTGCTCGGTGTAGTGGAAGTAACGCTTCTTGACGCCAGATTTCTCACCTGCGTGCGTCAAGCACATGAATCATGACGCTTGGGATTGCAAATGATCTGGAACAAAATTTGAACATTTGATCGATAATTTTTTAGTTAGAATGATCAGTACATATTCTCTTCATCTTGTTCTTGAGCGTGGTGAGGTGGTCGGTTTTGGTGACGCGGAAGTACCAGTCGGCGTACTCCTCCTGGAGTAGGCAGTTCGCCGGATTGGCCGTGCCGATGGCCAGCACTGCGGCGGAGCCGTTGGGACGCTGCGCCTGCCGGGACTCCTGGTGGATACTGGCGGTCGCAGCCATTATCGATTGTCTCAGCAGCTGAGATCTTCTGGCTGCGTTCCTGGCTTGGGAGTTGAGGGACTCGACACGATCGACCATATGGACATGGAGTAGAACATAGCTCTTTGGATGTTAAATATATAGCGTGAACCTTAGGTGGCTGACGAACTGCCAATAGTAGTTATGTTGCTCAATACCATAGCTACGGTGTAAACATGGAAAATACTACAATTAACACGAAGGAATTATGTTGCCCAAGATGGAAAGTTCCATACCCTCTGTGGAGAGGCAAAGATGATGTGCTCGCATGATGTTGGCTCTAGCTCTAGGCAGCAATTGGATAAATACAAACTTTTATTCCTACTTTTGGCTGTCCTTGCTTCCATAATTGGTGTTCTCTGAAACATCGTTCGCTAGCTAATTCATGAGAGCAGATTCACAAAATCTGATAACCTAAACTTAAACAGCGTATAGGCTGTTTGGAAGTGAAGGCTAATTCATGATAGCATGCTGGAAGGGGTTTAGAATCCGACCAGGCACCGCGTATATTTCTGTCAAAAATAGAAGTGAAATTAAATTGGAGCCCCAATGATCTGGTGTATACCTAAGGCAACCCTGTTTTCATGCTAGCCAGATTATAATATGAAATAAGCATATCTTAGCAGCTTATGAGATTATAATCTAGAGAATATTATCTAGTTTTTGTTGTCCACATGAGATTATTTATCAAATTATATAAGCTAGATTATAAAATCTAGAGGGAATCTAGATGGCAAACAAACAGGCTGCATCGATGTTCTAAATGACTCTTCATCTGACATAGACGTATAACCATTGCATATAATATCTATGTAACATCCGATGTGCAATGGTATTAAGCAAAATAACTTGCCAACAAACTGTCTGTAAACTGATCAAATTTAAGGAAGCTGTTAGAGTATTGATTTGAACGCCAAGACACGTATGACATCGACTGTGGATATGTATTCATGTGAAAAGAATGCTGCAAGATGCAGGGCATTCCGGAAGGTGGATGTAAATGCTCAAAGATCTATTAAATTGCTCAGAATTTTTTTTACCAGGCCCTTTTGGGCCAACATTTGGATATCAAGGACTCGGTAAATTTATATGATGCTTGAGAACTGTTTATCCTTCTCAATTGCCCACATTTAGCTGAGAGATTTTCGGCATTTGTTGATTGTTAACAGGGGCGAATCTACACGTGGGGGGGGGTGGCTAGGGGTGCTCCAGCCCCCCTACAGCCAAGAACCTCCATTGGAGCAAGAAGTCTGAAAGAGGAGAAAGAAGGAAAAAGAAGAAGAAAGAGAGGAAAAAATAGAGGAAGGAGCGAAGAGCCCCCTATAGCTGAATGCTAGATTTGCTACTGATTGTTGATATGGATCATATGTTAGAGCATGTAAGATTGCTAAACCATGTGCTTCGAATAAGACTGGAGAAATGTGATTTGCATGAATGGCTTGCTAGATCTCGCTAACTACATGGGAGAAGTGCAACAATGGTGGGAGACATCATACAATAAACATGGAGTTGGTGTTGCTAAAGAGAAGAAAAATATTAATTCTTTAAGAACATATGGAAACCTCTGCATTATTTTAGAAAAGAGCCCCATTATTTGAAGAAAGTTCCACAGTTCATAATTCATGAGGTGTTCTATAGTACGTAGCTAGTGGATAGTACAGTTAAAACATACATCGAAAAAGTCTATTGAATTCATAAACTGAAAATGGGACCTCTTGAATATCACTATTATCGTTCAAAATAAAAAAATATATGAGGAAGATATCCGATCATAATTTTTTTATTGTTTAATTAAATTGGAACGAATATAGGTAAAGCTCACTTTTAGATAAAGCTATAGATATTTGTCAGGAGGATGTCATTAGAAAACTAAAGCGAACTTATAGAATCTAGTGATAAATTATAAGGACATTAGAAACCTCGGTGATATAATGGTTGGAGATTTGATTAGGACAGAAAGAGTGATATGATGGTTCAATGGTTTTGATATTTGGTTTATGGTTTTGATATTTGGTTTTGTAGGTTTCAACTAGAATCCTGCATCAACTTCTTAGGAATGGTTCTCAAAGCACGTAACTAGCTAAAGAGTGCAACCATGAGATCTAATGAGCTAGCTAGACTAGCCAATTAATTAGATACATATTTCTGAAGCATCGTGGTTATTTGAGTGGCACAAGAGGGACCATTTTGGCAGTGAAAGTAATCGATGCTCTTGATAGCCTAAGAGGGGGAGGGGGTGAATTAGGCTTTCTAAAATCTTAACCTACCACATGCCTCTAATTGCAACAAAATAAAACTAAGGCAAGCTATCTAGATGTGCAACTAAGGTTTTCTTCTAGTGATTGCACCCACCCAAAGAATTTTGCAACCTAGAGCCAATCCTATCAAGATACTACTCTAGAAAGGTAAAAACACACAAGTTGCAAGTATGAAATACCGAAACTTAAAAGGGTTAGAGAGATGCAAACTTGACATGAAGATTTTATCCCGTGGTTCGGCTAACGCCTACTCCACGTTGGAGCTCCACAAAGGATGTGCTCCCGGTCGCCAAGTCTTGTTCCCGGTCAAGGCCATGATCTTGCCACAAAGGCACCCTAAGAGGGATGATGAGCAAGTCACCAAGACCTTGCTCTCATCAACCTACTCTCCCGGAGATCTTGACGCCGCCTTCACTACGGAGCTTCTCCACCAAGGAGGAGGACTCCTCTTGCCCCGCACAACGTCGTCGTCGCCGCTCCACACCAAACCGGAGGGTCGAAGACTTAACGGTGAGTCACCAAGACTCCAAGGGGCCAGCATACCGAGATTACAAGTGTTGGTTCACTCTAGAACCAAGCACAAGGCTTAACACCTTACAAACTCACTCACTAGGCCTATCATAGCTCTCTCACTCACTATAGATGAAGAATGTAGCACAAATGGCAGCTTCAATGTCTTGTAGTTGTAGATGAACTTCTCTGGACTCCAACAACTCAGAATGGCCGAATGGGGGTGGTATATATACCCCAAGGGGCTCAACTAGCCGTTGATCAAAAGCTGCACAGAAATTGTGAACGTCGTATGCTCCACCGTGTGCTTCACCCCCATCAGCGTATAATATGTCGTGTGCTTTTCCAACAGTCGAAATCGCTTTTCCAACGGCTCTTTGCACATGTTGTATGCTTTCCAACTTGTACGCTGATGTTCAGCATTTCATATGCCGTGGCCTTTTCTCCATCTTCTCTTGGCATCGTCCCTGTGTAACTTGTACGCTGATAATACGCTGATGGTCGGTGTATAATACACCGTATAAAAATCTTCAGCTTCTGCTTGATCCAACACGTCGTATGTTTCGCCCTTAATGCAAACAGTGACAGCGAATCATACGTCGTTGCTTGTTCTTCAGGACCTTCCATATGTTGTATACCCCCAAACATGTACGCCGATGTATGGTGTATAGTACGTCGTGTGGTGTCTTCTGGTTTTCTCAAGGAGCTTCACACGCCGTGCGCTTACAATATGTACGCCGTTGGTCGGCATATCATACGCCGTGTGTAATCTCTGCGGGCTCATCCTATTCAATCAACTTAGGCCCTTTCTATGGTTTCCTGGTTTTTGGCTATGCTTTGGAATCATTCTTGAGACGTAATTTTCTATGTAAATCACTTGACAAATTTGTTAGTCCCAATGACTATGTTGTCACTCAATCACCAAAATCACAATATAATGGCTTATAGGGCCATTTACCTTACACACATTGTTAGAGGTGAAACTTTAGTGGGTGATGAAAGAATGGGAGTACTGGCTTTGTAAAGGCCTTGAAGTGTAACTCTAGCTACTGATCACCTCAATAGTGTGAAGCAAAAAGGAAAGCACGACTTATGGTGAAAGTATATCACTGTAGACTGTAAAACTGATATATTGGTCCTATTTACAATTTAGACAAGCCTAGACTTCCTTCATGTTTAGTGGATCTTGGTGGTTGGATAGTGTTGCTGGTAGGTGGCTCAGATGGGTTTCTGAGGGCCTGGATGGGTTTCTGAGGGTTGGATGTGGCTGAGCAAGTAGTGATCACTAAATAAGTTTTAAAGGACTTAGATTAAATTTAATAGTATGTCATTTAAAAGCGTCTTAAATCCAACCCCCACCCCCCCCAACCCCCCTCCCCCGCGTCCCCTACTATCACCATGGACTCCAAGATGACACGAAGTATTTTGAAGAAATTGGCTTTGACTCAAATGTTGCTCCATTCTAACTAGGCTGTTGTACCCCAGTCAGTTATATGTAGAGATGTGTCTTTCATACTTACAGGTCATTTTGTAATAAAGTTTGACGATTATATAATAACTATGGCACGATTCACTATTGTAGTTATCACATGTATGCATACATTTGGTCCGCATTAGTTTTTTTTCCCATAATCGAGTTTGACATGTTCACCAGACGGCGGTGAGGGGGCACGGTCAATGAAGTTCGTAATAGTTGACATGCACCGGTGGATATCTAGTTAATGATATTTGACATACACCAATTGTGTTATATGCATGATTTATGTTTCTTCCTTTGCCCGGATCTATAACCTAAATCCCCTTGGATATATTGCGACAGCCTCACTACTTCATCAAGTACTAGAAAATCCACTACACAAACATAGATAATGTCTACCATATAGAATGTCTCAGTAGTAAAGACTTCATAAATATTTTAGCTATAGATGGAGACGGACATGATAAGTACAATTATAATCACTACTATAGAATGATTTTCCCATGCGGTTCGGGCCCATTTTTGCAGCCAACTTTTGGGTGGCAACTAATTAAAACCGGCACTGAAAATGGGCCGGTTCGTAACATGAACCAGCTGTGAAAATACCCGTGAAAATGATTATTTGAAAACCATGTTAAATGTCAAATCGCAAAAAAACATTATAGCCAATGGGAGGCCACAAACCCGTGACCTCTTTGTTCATGCAAGCCTCCCTAACCACTACACCACATCGTCTGTTAGGACTTAGGACTAGTTAGGATGCAATTCTTTTTTATATTCACCTTTCTGAATCTTTATAGATTTTTTAAAGGCCACACTTAAAGTCCTGATCAGGCAGCTTCCCTTACATGTTTCTAGCTCAAGGGAAAATATCAAAAACATATTAGAAAAAATAAAAATTCTAAAAATTGGTGTACATAAAATTTATTTATAAATAAAGAGAATCCATTTAATCTATAAAAATAGCGGATCATTCCTCCATGGCCACTTACATGCATTATAACACATGTAGAAAATATTTTCATATAGTATGAGCAAAAATAATGTATTAGGGTGTGTAAACTAGTGTGATCAGGCTGCAATTTTTTGTGATAATATTTAACCTTTTGAATCTTCATGATTTCACTAGAAGGAACTATTTATTCTGTGACGGTCACTTTCCGTCGCAAAAGCCTTAAAAACCGTCACAAAATGCCATCTGTGATGGTTTCAAAATCCGTCATAGATTGAGCGTGGCGGATTAAATCGCGTGACGGTTTTTGTCAAACCGTCACAATCTAACCCAATCTATGACGGTTTGAAACCATCACAATACTGAATAAGTGTGTCATCATCTTCATATTCAGCACTATCATCTTCTTTGTCAGCATCTCTCATCAACAAGTCAAGTTCAGCTCTTTCAAAAATAGTGCCTCCTTCATCAACTCTATTTAAAGGACGGTCATATATATTGTCAGAAACTGTTTTTCTCATGCCCTCCTCTTCACAGCACTCATCCTCCTGATATGCAGAAGCACTAACACTTACTTTGTAAAGATGCCTGTGGTCAAATGTCTGCACAACTTGCCAATCTTTACCAAATTTTGTGTCTGGCAAGTAGAAGACCTTCCTCGCATGAGTGGCCAAAATATAACAATCATTCTTGTACCATAGACTTCGAACATTGATGCTTTTAAAAAAGCCGTCATCTTTAAGCTCAGTCCTCTTTCCATCCAATTTAAACCAGTCACATTTAAACAAAACTACGGACCTCTCCTCCCCGCTATATTGTAACTCAATTATCTCTTTCAAGGTTCCAAAAAAATCAGTCACATGGCCGTTATGTGTACTTTGTGACATTACTCCACTATTTTGTGTCATCTTATTCTTCTCACGGTCAACAGTGTTAAACCTCACACCATTCACTATGCATGAGGAGTATTTTCTTACTCTAAAATCAGGACCACATGCCAACGAAAAGAGGTCATCATCTACCGCTTCTTGATCTATACCCCTCAACCTCATGATCTGCAACATGAAAGACACACATATCAGAATATAAATAAAATGTGTTGGACCCAAAAAAAACCTAAAATTTGTGCCTATGAACACTTACATGGTTCCTAAACCAAGTCTGAAATCCTCGCCGAAGGGTCCTTTCAATGTTAGGCAAGGCTTGTCCCTCTAATTCATCTCTGAATTTTCTGTACAAAAAGTCAAGAGTTAGCATATCTGCAATACTAGTAGTATACAACACTATATTGAGTAGTTTCTGTAGAAAAATAGAAGTTAGAACATACTCCACATAACTCTCCACTTGACTACAATTGTTGAGCACAAACCACACCATTTGATCAAAGCCATTTTCATCATATACAAGTTCAGGTGCAGAAGTAAAATGAACTCCATGCCCAAAAACATCAACACCATAGGCTTCTTCATTAGAAAAAAAATTGTTTATTGGTTCCCGATTAAATTTGGTTTCAACATCATCCAAGTATTTTGAGCAAAATGTCAGGCATTCATCAGCAATATATGCCTCAGCAATTGAACCCTCTGGCCGTGCCCTATTCCTCACATAGCGCTTCAATGTATAAAGCCGCCTTTCAATTGGGTACATCCACCCATACTGCACAGGACCCCGGAGCAATGCCTCATCTGGTAAATGGACAGCAAGGTGCCACATCACATCAAACAAAGCCGGGGGGAAAATTTTCTCAAACTTCACCAATATTATAGGGATTTCCTTTTTCATCTCAGCCAACACATCTTTGTTAAGTGTTCTGCTGCACAATTCCCTAAAAAACTTCCCCAACTCCGCTATTGCTACATAAATATCATTGTCCAGAAATCCTCTCATTGCAACTGGTAAGATTCTTTGCAAAAGAATGTGACAATCATGTGTTTTTAGACCTTGTACCTGGGTTCCCTCAGCATTTAAACACCTTGAGATGTTGGAGGCAAATCCATCTGGAAACTTTATCTTCCGTAAAAAATCACAAAATTCCTTCTTTTGATCTTTGTTCAAGGTATATCGAGCAGTAGGCATCACACATGAATCTCCATTCTCTCTAAATTGCAGCTCCGGTTTAATTCCCAAATCTTTGAGATCTAGCCTAGCTTTAGCTGTGTCCTTTGTCTTCTTAACTATATTGAGTAGTGTCGCAATCAGGCTCTCACATATATTTTTCTCAATGTGCATGACATCCAGATTATGCCTTAGCTTCAGTTTATGCCAATATGGCAACTTCCATAAACTAACCATCCGGCTCCAAATTTTTACAGGACCAGCTCCCAAGTTAGAACGCTTTCGTTTCCCACTTCCTTCTTTTGGCTTCTGTTTCCCAGGTCTAACATCTTTAACTTTCTCCAATTCAGCAAGTAGCTCTTCTATAGAGAATTGACCAGGTGGATCATTGCTTTGATGAAGGCCAACATATTCATTGTTTCTGCGCAAGCGATGGCCCTTTGGAAGCAAACGGTAGTGTCCAAAATACCCAATTTTGCTCCTTAGCGGTACGAAAGAGGGTGCTTGTCACAGTGAGTACATGCATAATAGCCTTTTGTGGTTCGCCCTGAAAGAGTGCTCAGAGCTGGGTAATCATGGATGCACCACAGAACCGCAGCATGAAGTTTAAACATTTTGCCAGTATTAGCATCATAAGCACTCACACCTATCCAAAGGTTAAGCAAATCTTCTACAAGTGGTTCCAAAAAAACATCAAAATCCTTGCCGGGTGATAAAGGACCTGGAATAAGCAAAGCCATCATGAAGTTTGACTCCTGCATACAAACCCAAGGTGGAAGGTTGTATGGCACAACAAACACTGGCCACATGCTGTATTTTGTGTTTTTTTCTGAAAATGGATTAAAACCGTCTGTAGCAAGGCCAAGCCTAAGGTTTCTTGCATCCTTGGCAAAATCTGGAAATTCTCTGTCGAAATCTTGCCACGCCTCACCATCAGCCGGGTGACTCATTTCCTTTGATCCAGGCTGCCGATTTAACTTGTGCCACTGTGCATCTTTTGAAGCTTCTTTAGTCACAAACATCCTCTTTAGCCTAGGTGCCAATGGAAAATGACGCAATACTTTTTGTGGAATCTTCTTTCTTTCTGGGTCTTTCCATCTTGACAGACCACAAACTGGGCAATTGTCATGATTAGCATAATCCTTTCTGAAGAGCACACAGTTATTGAAGCACACATGTATTGAGTCATATCCAAGACCCAATTCCTTTAGAAGATTCTTTGCTTCAGTATATGATTTGGGGAGTGTATTACAATCCGGGAACGCTTCGGCCAATAGCTTCAATATTGCTGAAAATGCAGAATTGCTTATCCTATATAATGACTTCATATGAAGAAGCATTACCACAAAAGAGAATCTTGAAAATTTGGTACAACCAGGATAAAGCTGGCGCTTGGCCTCTTTCATGACTATTTTCAAAAATGAGTCTTTGTCATGAGGTTCTGCATCTCCATCTCCATCTCCATCCTGATTTTCTGCATCTTGTCTTTCTAGTCTTTCTTGGTCTGCTGCAGCCTGTAGGTCTTCTAACATTTCTTCCAAATGATCAGGACCGTCAACCTCTCTAACACCATCTCCATGTATGAAACCATCATCATTATCATGCACAGCAACAGGATGCTCAATAACATCTGCATTCAAGCTCTCCCCATGATGAATCCACCGAGTATAACTACTGTCCATGCCATGCATCAAAATGTGCTTCTTTACAAGATCCTGACAGAGGTACTTTTGATTCAGACATCTACCACATGGGCATAGAATCTCAACATTCTCACTGAATTTTTGTTGAATGAAGCTCATAAATTGTTTGACACCCTCAATGTGTTCAGGAGAAAACAATCTGCCATGAATCCAACTTCTATCCATCTGATCATCAAAAAAGCAAAGAAAACAATAACATCTATGAGAAGTTTATATGGGTAACAAAGATGTACATACATATTGAAAAATTATTTTTTAAAAGAATCTAGCAACTGAAAAGAAGCTCTGATTCATGCTGCACACAAAATTTCTTCTGAATCATTGAAATCCTTAAGGCTAAACAGATTCATGCTGCACACAAAATAGTTCTAATATGAATGCTGCAATGAATTATTCCCTATTTTTTCTCAAGTCATTGTTAGAACAAAGAGAAATTTGTAATCAATAATTTTCAGATTTATACCTTCAGCGTCAATGGATAGCTTGAACATCAATGGAGGGTCTTCTTCTTCGGGGCTGTGCTGATGCCGTAGTTCATCAGCGTCGTCCTCACTGCCTCCCTCAAAGCAAAGCAAATCAGAGGCCACGGTGATACATCAGAAGCTTCAACTTCTAACTCGGCGGCTTGAAGTGAGGATAGGAGATTACGTACCGAGCTCGTCGTGGGAGTAGCCGGAGAATGAGCCGGGGGACGAGCCGGGGGCGGCGGCGAGGTGCCGTGAGCACGAGATGGCGCGCGCCTGCTGTCAGGACCCGGGAGATCCTGGCAATGGCAGCGACGGCGACTGGAGATCAACAGGGTGGCGGCGAAGCGACCTTCGGCCCGAATCTGCGGCGCTCCCTTGTTTGCAGCGGCGGCGGCGGCGGGCAGCGGCGGCGGCGCTCCCTTGTCTGCAAGTGGTGGCCGCGCCTCAATCTGAATCTCGTATGGAGTATAGGTATTGGACATTGAAAGAGGGTAAATAAAGAAAGTTTGCTACGTTTAAGCACAAAATACTGAATAGCCTGGTGGTAAAGACACTCAGACGTGTTACCGGACGTCCACGGTTCGATCCCCTATCGGGCCAAGTTTTTTTGGGTTTTATTCAATCCACCACCCAAAGCTGGCTAAAGAGAATTAAAACTCCGAAGCCCCTACGTTTTCTCAACAACACGCTGTTGGTCTGGTGGTAGGACGCTGCTATCTGAAGCGGAGGTCTTGGTATCGAGTCCCGCCGTCCGCAATTTTTTTTGCGGGTCGGGTGAGGTGGAGGGCGGCCGGGTGACGTGGATGGCCGGCCAAGTGACTGGACGGGTAGCTCAGCAATTTTTTTTTTGTCATTACTTGACATATAGGCTCCAAATAAAAAGCAAGCAAATGTTATAAATATTTCTACATTAAATTAAAATATTTCTACATACCAGAAAGTATAAATTTGAGTGTCATTTCAATCATCACTCTATTATGGGCCGGATCATGACGGATTCATTAAACCGTCACTATATTATGGGCCAAATCATGACGGATTCATTAAACCGTCACTAAATTATGAGCCTAATATCCACTATAGCAAAACTATGACGGATTTGTAAACCGTCATCTGT
>CM014277.1:54042987-54086017 GCA_004135705.1 Alloteropsis semialata
CCTACCAAACACACAAAAGCAAACCAGATCATGGGAGAAAGCTGGACAAAAGCCCCGTGAAACACACTCCCTGATTTTTACAGCGCACTGGAAGCAGAAACAGTGGCTCATGCCGGCTCTATCCCATCCCTTAATACTAAAAGGTGCATGTTAAGACGTCTCAAGAGTACGTGTCACTGCATAAAACCATCTATCAGAACATGTACTTGCAATAAGGCCGTGGGGGAGAAAAGAAAAATAATAAACAGGCACCGGCCGATAGATGAAATAAGGTCGTGGAGATGAAATGAGAGAGAAAAAAGTAGAGGAAGAAAAAGAATAGTAGGAAGAGAAAAAAAAAGTCAAGAAATTGTAAGAAAAATAAAAAGAAAGTCTGGTGTCCCTTGGCCTTTCCTATAAAATGCAATCTGCATCCTCCATGTAAGAGGTTCGATTTTACATTACCCCCTTCGGTCCATTATAAGGCGTACTTTTTTTTCAAAAGAGCAGACACAGATATTCATACACACACGCACACTCAGCCTATGAATTCAAACACACAAATCCTACCATATAAGCATCTGTGAGAGATTGGGCCAGTTGTTCCGATCTTGAGATTGATGAAGTCACCACAGGCGCCTCGCTGTAGACAGGTATGTCGCCTACCACTGAAAGAATAGCGTCGGTTAAATCCTGGAATAAATCCAAGAAATGCACACCCGTGTTAAGTCGAAGGCTTAAATCCGGTTGACAAGGTTCCACCAGAACGAACCTAACTAAGTGTAGCTTAGTTCGCTTATAATGCATAGTTTGATATAGCACGATCTTTCAAGTTATATTTTGGCTATTAATTTATTTTAGATTGCTATAACTAGAAACCTATGATTATTGGACGGTACATTTGATTACATACCAGTCCATATCAAGTTTGTATTACAATAGTTAAAATCTATTGGCCAAATTGTTGGTCAAAGATTATAAAATTTGAATCTTGGTATGTGTGCATATCTTATAAACCATTCCGGAGAGAGTGTAATTTATAAGTGGTCATTTGTTGCGGTCATTTGATTGGCTCGAGTCCCGGACCTTGGTTTGCTTTAGGCCTTCGTCTCTACACTCTCCGTCCCAAAATAAGTGTTCATATAAGATTTAAAATTTGTTTCAACATAAAGGTTTATCTCGCTTTCTAATACAAATCTCTCTATCTTTCTGTTTCTTCATTTCTTTTCGATCTCTCTATTTCTTTTATTTTTTCTTAATTCTCGTGCCCAATTTTTAAATGGACAATCTTAATGGTATGGAGGAGCAGACACCCTTGGCGAGGACCCCGCGGGAAGGTTATATGGTGGTTGGGGGTTGCATTTTCTAATTTTTTTTCACGAGGGTCCTTTCAGTAAAATGTTGGGATGTACCTTCGCTTCATAGTATCAAGTCCCCTTTTCGAGAAAAAAAATGCTCAACATGAAAGGCCACATGCTGGCATGTGCTGATTCCGCAAATGGCGCTACATTTAAGTCTGATGTACTGTCATCCATCAGCAGGCATCAGTGATTGATGAAAAAGTAAAGAAGGCAAGTCCTAGCAGAATTTAGGCTGCGATTGGTTGGGCTTTTGGCTGTGGTTTTTACTTGTAAAAGTCAAAAGCTGAACTAAAGGAGGCCACAAACTTATAGGTGCTTTTGACAAAGCCAACTTTTACCTAGTGTAAATCCAAAAGCACCTCGTCCCCTTACTTTTGCTGGCTTTTGGGTCCAGAAATGCCACTCAAAAGTTATGTTTCCTCCCGTAGTCCCAAAAGCCACAGCACTTTCACCAAACGGCTTTTGGACAGCCCACAGCACACAGCTCACAGCTACTTTTTTTACAGCCCACAGCTACTTTTTCAAAAGCTACTGCTCAACCAAACACACGTAATAGTTGGACCAGACCAGTTATAGCTTCTCACAAAACCGGGCCAACAATTCGGTGGCAGTTTTGCTAACCAAAACCGCCTGGGCAGACGAACAAGATAAGTCCGTAGGCATGGAATGAGAAAAAAAAACGAAGAAAAAGAATTGTAGGAAGAGAAAAGAATTCAAGGAATTGTAAGAAAAAAACAAAAAGGAAATAAAATTAGTAGAAATAAGCAAGAGCACAATTGACACTTTACTTATTATATCCAATCGAAAAAACTAGAAAAAGTCGTTCTTCGTTTTTCTAACATGACAAATCCAAACCCCCCAAAAAAAGCTGCCTATCAAAAAAAATCAGAACCAGAACTATTTTTGCAGGAGAGCCGTGCCAAACGACTGTCAGAGTGCATGCCGTGTGCTCTCACCATGAAATGCTGTCAGGTTGCATACTCTGACCAGAAAGGTGTGTAAAGAAAGTGATATCCTGCGGGCCTGTTTAGTTCGGTGAAAAAGTTTGCGAAATTTACTATAGCAATTTTAAATCGAAGATTAGGAGAACTAAACATAATCTAATTATACAATGGACGGAAAATCACGAGACGAATCTATTAAGCCTAATTAATCCGTCATTAAAGATTGTTTACTGTAGCACGACGTTGTCTAATCATGGCCTAATTAGACTCATTAGATTCGTCTCGCGAAGTTACCCGGGGTTATGGAATGGGTTTTGTCATTTATCCACGTTTAATACCTTTAATTAGTGTTCTAACATTTGATGTGATGGGTAAATAGCGAAAAATTTGAAAAGTTTGTGCAACTAAACAACAAGACCGTAACCTCAACGTGAAACAAGATTAAAAAAAGGGTAGGTAAGGAGGCCACATCGCGGTATGGGCCGTTCCGACATTTAAATTTATTGTACTGTCATCCATAGCACAAGGGATGGATGAAAAAGTAAACAAGGCCGGCCGTAGCAGAATTTTAGTATTCTTCTTCTGTCATCAAAACAACAAGAGAGACGTCCCGCGCATTTGCGCGGCTAGTATATATAATTAAAGTATATATATATATATCTATTTTTGCATACTTATTGTTTTTCCTAAATTTATTTTTTTACTGGTGTCGTCTTGTTACACATTATGCCAAATTGTTGACAAAATAATTCATGTATTGTCATAATATTTTTCTTTGTTAAGACTATTATTATCTTTGTTGTTCAATCTCTTAAAAGTATACTCCATATGTACATTTTTTTTATTTTTATTTTGACTAAATAACTTTGATTGGAGTTGTTTTTAGTTAATGGTATAAATTGGCAGCTTTATCAGCTAAAAAGAATTTTATATTTATGTTTCTATAGTGACAATGATGGGATAATTAATGATTGACTAATTTCATAGTAAAGAAAAAAGGTATATAGTTTTTAGAGAAAGCATGAGTATTTTGGTTAATTCTTTCTTTACGTAAGAAAATATTTTATTTATTTTTTATTTTAAATAGTATTGCGGTATTTTAGGTTAGTATTTATGAATGACATTGGTGGATGATTTTCAAAAGGATAAAGATATAGAGATGTTTTAGGCTAATTTTTATGTAATGACAATTGTGAATAATTTTTAAATAGTTACATAGATTATTTTAGGCTAATGTTTACGTGACGACAGTTGCAATTTTTTTCTCTGATTAACGTAAAAATTTCTATGTCTTAAGGGTGAATTTTTAGATAAAGCATGAGTATTCTGGTTAATTCTTTCTTTACATAAACAAATATTTTATTTATTTTTTGTTTTAAATAGTATTGTGGTATTTTAGGTTAATTTTTATGTAATGATATTGGTGGATGATTTTGAAAATGATAAAGATATAGAGATGTTTTAGGCTAATTTTATGTAATGACAATTGTGGATAGTTTTTAAATAGTTACATGGATTATTTTAGGCTAATTTTTACGTAAGGATAGTTGTAATTTTTTCCTTTGATTAACGTGGGAATTTCTATGTCTTAAGAGTGAACGTAACTTTTCTAATGACATTGGTGGATGGTTTTTAAAAATATATATGGACGTTTTAGGCTATTTTTTATGTAATGGCAGTAGTGGTAATTTTTAAATAGTTAAGAGGGTATTTTTGGCTAAATTTTACGTAATGGCAGTGGTGGGTAATTTTAGATTTTCTTATTTTTTCCGATTAACGTGGGAATTTCTAGACCTTGAGAGCGAACGTGGAGGCTCCGTTTGTTGGCCAAATACTAAGATAATAGAAGATTATTTTTTGTTTTAAATAGTATTGTGGTATTTTAGGTTAATTTTTATGTAATGATATTGGTGGATGATTTTGAAAATGATAAAGATATAGAGATGTTTTAGGCTAATTTTATGTAATGACAATTGTGGATAGTTTTTAAATAGTTACATGGATTATTTTAGGCTAATTTTTACGTAAGGATAGTTGTAATTTTTTCCTTTGATTAACGTGGGAATTTCTATGTCTTAAGAGTGAACATAACTTTTCTAATGACATTGGTGGATGGTTTTTAAAAATATATATGGACGTTTCAGGCTATTTTTTATGTAATGGCAGTAGTGGTAATTTTTAAATAGTTAAGAGGGTATTTTTGGCTAAATTTTACGTAATGGCAGTGGTGGGTAATTTTAGATTTTCTTATTTTCTCCGATTAACGTGGGAATTTCTAGACCTTGAGAGCGAACGTGGAGGCTCTGTTTGTTGGCCAAATACTAAGATAATAGATGCAATTATAAATTTGAGTTGAGTAAATTTGCTTTATGTTCAACTAAATTTATAAAAAATATTATTAACTTTTATTACTGCCAATATGCAAACTATGAAAATATATTTCATAACAAATCTATCTATTATTATTTGGTATCATAAACTATTTTATTTTTTAGGAGTATATTTATTTAGTCAAAGTTATGATAGATTGGTTTTTTGGAAAACCAGAATTGCATTTTGTTGGGACCGAGCGAGTAGTTGAACCAGACCAGCTTCTCACAAAACCACAGCGACTATCCGGTGGCAGTTTTGCTAGCCAAAACCGCCTAGGCAGAAGAAGAGGACAAGCCACCATGGCCAATGTTGCTGCTCAAAAGCACCTTAAGGTGGAGCGAGCCTATGAATGATTTGCACTTTTGAATGAAGAAGCATTTGCATGTGGCGTGTGAGAGGGGGCAAAGGAGAGAGAAAACAATTTTTAATTCACTATGGCTACACCATAGGAATCTTTTGTCTATTGCTATGTATAAGGTGCACCACAAGAATTCATTTATTGCTTAATGTCACCTTTTTGAGAGTACATTGTAGCTGCTCTAATACAGCCATGTCCGGAACGGCCTGCCTGGGCAGATTGAAGTCAAGTCAACTTCTTTGCTAACCATCCAAACTAAAGGAAAACTAACATCGTTTCAAGTTCCTGTATTGCTGCTGACTGAGAATCTCATCGCACTCTTTTCCCTTCGATCTTTCTTCAGGTTAGTGGTACATCCCCCACCCCTCCTCCCTCCAGAAAAGAAGTATAAATTTTAGTATCTCCTTTGAGCTAGAAATCGACGCAGAAGCCATACCAGAGCACTTGACTCTTCGAGGTTTCCGCGCTGCTGGCAAGTTCTGGATCCTGATTCCCAATAGGTAGGAGAGCCTCGTTCCTCAGGGGCAAAGGTTTGCCGTTACCGAGGATAAGCTTAAAAATATTCTCTCATCTTAAGTGAAAAAGCTTTCTCTATCTCAGGGACGAGATCCAGGATAAGCCTTGTGGAAGAGCATGGATTTTAAACTCCACTTGCTTGAAACCATTACAGATAATTTTTCAGAGGAACGCAAAGTTGGCAGTGGTGGGTATGGAAATGTGTACAGGGTATGACTAATTCTCAGATTGTATTTCATCTAGTCTAGTTTTCGAATGATGATAACACTGCTGATTCTCTAGTTTTTCTTAAATGGTACAAATTTCTCGGTACCACTGCTGACCTATAATAACAAGTGAAACCACGGCAGGCGGTGCATAATGGGGAAGAGATTGCTTTGAAAAAGCTTCATTCTTCGCTGCAAGGATTTGATGATAAAATGTTTGACAATGAATTCCGTAACCTTAGCAAGATCCGCCATGAAAATGTAGTTCGCTTAATTGGCTACTGCTATGAAGCACGGTACAATTACGTTGAGCACAATGGAGAGCTAGTTCGTGCTAAATTAATGGAGCGAGTTCTCTGCTTTGAATATATGCAAGGTGGAAGCCTTGATAAACATATTTCAGGTATACTACTGTTTACTGGAGTATTTAGCATGCTAAGACAAACGATTCAGTAGCTTTACATGTTTCTTCTATTTCTTATTGCAGATGAATCTTGTGATCTTGATTGGCCGACATGTTACAGAATTATTAAAGGAACCTGTGAGGGCTTAAATCACCTACATAATGCACATGGAAGACCCATTTTCCATCTGGACTTGAAACCTTCTAATGTATTGTTGGATAAGAACATGACTGCCAAAATTGCAGACCTTGGTTTGTCCAGACTTGTTGCTTCAACTGAAACCCATAAAACTGATACTAGAACAGGAACACTGTAAGTTGATGTGTTATGTTTTTAAGCCCACTTACTCTGGTAATACTTGGTTCTTTGTATTGTACTTAACCGTATCTTTGATGTTTTGACATCATGTAGTGGGTACATGCCACCCGAATACATAAAAAGCGGCGCTATATCAAAGAAGTTTGACGTTTTCAGTTTGGGAGTTATGATAGCAAAAATAATGGCTGGAAATACAGGCTACTTCCGGTGTTATAAAATCCCTCCTGAACAGTTTATTGAGCTTGTAAGGAATTTTACACTGTCATGCACAGTATGACATTTTTCACATTATGGATCAAGTATTAGTTACCTTTTTGTCTGCATGTACCTCCCATCTAACTTCATGTGCCAATTTCGCAGGTAACTGAAAACTGGAAGGAAAGACTGCAGAGCACATCGAGATCATCACAAGAAATAGACATCATACGAGTGAAGACATGTGTTAAGATAGCATTAAGATGTGTGGAGGCTGACCGAGATAGTAGGCCTTCTATAAATGACATTGTCAATGAACTGGAAGAACTAGAAGCTGAGGTTAAGAAAATGTCACTATCTTCTTATCAGTCGAAGGATCTGGTTGGCCAGGTAGAATTTGTGCTCTTATCCTCTGCAGCATACTATTTAGGGGATTTTGCGTTCTTGCCCCTGTTACGAACGCCAATGGTGATTTTGCCCTCATTTTTTCAACTCTGCGATTTTACCCTTACTTTTTGAAACTGAAGGCACCGTTTGCCCTTGGTTTCAACTCTGTTAGTTATACACCTATTAAAACAATTGAAACAAATAGGAGAGACATTCAGAGCAATGGGAAAAGACCAGAATACCCCTCACCTTATCCAAATCCACTCTTCCTCTCCTATCTCTCCCGTGCGGTATTCTATCCCGTGAAAACCTAGATCTGGGGGGGGCGGGCGGAAGGGCGAAAGGGCGGGGGTGGGCAAAAGGGTGGCGTGCGGACGGAAGGCCAGGGGCTAGCGGGTGCGAGGCCTCTCCCGCGCGAGGCGCTGCTCGGCGCGAGTGCCTGCCTGGGCGCGGCGNGGTGCGGCCCAGGCCCGGCGCCCCGACGCGGGTTCATCCACGGCCCGGGTACATGGCGGCCTCTTGCGCGGTTAGGTCTGAGGAAGCAAGGTAATTTTCAGTTGTTCTGCTCTTACGTGCCATATAGTCCATAGATTCCAAGTGTAAGTAGTTTGTAGGATGAATTAGTCGCAGTCTTTAGGGCGATTTAGCTAACTTTTATTGGTGCCGTGATTTGTAGGCCAAATCACATGGATATGCAACTTGTTGTTAGAGTTCGGTCTTTTTTCAGCTTGGTGGATGGGGGGCCAAAGACCTGGGTGCAGGGTAAAACATTGCCAAAACAAACTGTTCACCCGCATAGTTATGGGCTCATGCAATTAGTTGATTTCATTGGTGAACATTGTATGTGGGGTTCAACTCAGCGCATCACTTTGTGGTGGGATTTGGAGAATGACTCTATTGAGATAAAATCTGATGAGCATCTGTTTGAGTGGTTGCAACTCAATGCAGAGAAGGGAGTAACATGTATAGTTGCCCAGATCATCGATTTTGAGGGACCATTGCAGTGTTCACCTACAAAACGTAGGTGCCACCCTTCTGTACGACATAGAACAACCTCAAATGAGACAGCCACAAATGTGAGAGCCAAAACCACATCTAAAACCACATCCAAAACCACATCCAAAAAGAAGAGAGCCACAACTGAGAGTGTATGAGTTAATGAGGAGGGCATGTACTCAGACATAGATTCACTTATGGCAACAAGCGATAGCAGTTATGATTCTGATTTGGCTGCATCTTCTGACTCTAACGATGATTGCTCTGACCCTGAGTTTGATCCTGATGGTGAAATAGTTGATGAGGATGACGAGTTTGATCCCCTCCCTTTGCATATGATGTTGATGATCCATGTATTGATGTCAATGTAGTGTTCCCAGATGTGGATCAGTGTAAATCTGCGGTTATCCATCATGCTATTCTGAATGATCATGCATTTGAGATCGTGAAAAAAGACAAGAGCAGATTTAAAGCCATCTGCAGTAGAGCCAATACGAGTTGCAAGTGGCAGTTTTTTGCATCTACAAGCAAGAAATACATTGGCTGCAAGGTTTGTGCTGCTGTTTTCACTTACTAAGTGGTTCATTTGTTGCTGTTTTCACTTAGAAAATGATTCTTTTGTTGTTGTTTTCACTTACTAAGTGGTTCTTTTGTTGTAGGTTAAGACAAGTGGTCCAAAGCACACTTGTGGTTCAGTCAACAAGTGCGGTGACACCATGGCCTCAAACAAATGGGTAGCTGATAGAGTTGTGGACTTGTTGAGGGATAATCCTGATATGGGACCAAGAGAGTTGCAAGAAAGGATAAACAAGAAGTACTCCATTGAAGTACCATATTTCAGAGTTGTTAGAGGCAAGATGAGAGCACTAGACATGATATGTGGGAAGTGGGATGATAGTTATGATTTGCTACCTACATATCAAGCCGAGCTACTAAGATCAGTACCTGGTAGCATTGTTGAGCTAGACACTGAAGGGCACAATGGCAATGTGTGTTTTCGGAGGTTCTTTGTTGCTCTTAGACCCTGCATTGATGGATTTTTGCAAGGATGTAGGCCATACATTGCCATGGACGCCACTCATTTAACCGGAAGGTCAAGAGGTCAATTGGCAGCAGCTGTGGAAGTTGATGGTCATAAATGGATCTTTCCAATGGCATATGGAGTAATTGAAACTGAGTCTAAAGAAAGTTGGACTTGGTTTGTGAACAACTTGAAGAAGGCGATTGGTACACCTAGAGGATTGGTCATTAGTACTGATGCAGGCAAAGGAATAGAGGTTGCTGTTGATGATGTGTACCCAGGAGTGGAACACAGAGAGTGCATGAGATACTTGTGGAAGAACATGAAGAAGAATGGATTCACCGGTGAGCTATATGGTAAGAATATGTGGTCAGCTGTCAAGAGTTTCACAAATGACAAGTTCAAGTATTTCATGGGGAAGATAGAGGAGAAAGATCCCAATGCACTTCCTTGGTTGGATGAGAACCATCCATATGTGTGGAGTAGAAGCAAATTCGGCGAAGAATGCAAGGTAGATTACATCAATAACAACCTATCTGAATGTTTCAATAGTTGGGTGTCTAAATCCAAGGATTATCAAATTGTAGACATGCATGACAAAATAAGACAAATGATCATTGAGAAATTTGTTTTGAGAGCCAAGATTGGTAGCAAAATGACTGGAATAATCATCCCAACTATTACTAATGCTCTAAATGCTAAATCTAAGACTATCAAGGACCATGAAGTGCTAATATGTGGGTCTGGGACAGCTGAAGTAACTGTGAACAGATTTAGACATGCAGTCAACTTGGAGCAAAAAACATGTACTTGCAGGGCTTGGCAAGTGCCTGGAAAGCCATGTAGTCATGCTTTAGCTTTCATTGCAAAGCTAAGTAGAAAGGTACACATGGATGAGTTTGTGCATGAATTCTTCTCTGTTGAAAGGTTCAGAAAGGCATATGCATGTACTTTTAGTCCCATGACATCTAAGGACAGCTGGCCACATGTTGATTTAGGCTACAAAATCAAAAAGCCCAAGTTGAGAAGAAAACCTGGGAGACCAAGAAAAACTAGGTTTAAGGCATATGATGAGGCCAGCACAAGTAAGAAAAGGAAGCCATGTTCTGAGTGCAATGAGCTAGGCCATACAGCCAAGACATGCCAAGGAGGCCCCACTGCTAGTCAAAAGAGAAAGCTCTTATCTTCACAAAATGGGTCAAGAGAGGGGAGCAATGACCCAAGTATAGCACAAGCTTCAATGTGAGTCATGGATTGACACTCATTTGCATTCATTTTGCATATTTATTCTTGCTTTTTATTTTTAAATTGTTCACTAACACAATCTGTCTACTGTTATATGAAGGGGAATGGCAAATGCAAGCGCAAGTGGAAGTGGAAGTGGAAGTGGAAAAGGAAGGGGAAGGACAAGGGGAGGAGGAAGAGCAAGTGGAACAGGAAGGGGAAGGGGAGGAGGAAGAGCAAGTGGTCTAGGTCCAGGACCAGGTCCAGGAAGGGGAAGAGGAGGAAGAGCAACTGGTCCAGTTCCAGGAACAGGAAGAGAAGGAGGAAGAGCAAGGTGTAGGAGCTTGGCTGCATTGTTAGGCATGTGATGTGCTTTTGTTGAATGTTGGGACTAATCTGGTGTTGACCATATGTGTGGTCGGGGGAGGAGCAATGTGACTCTTTGTTGATCATATGTGTGGATGAGCAATTTGAGTCTTTTGTTGACCATATGTGTGGTCTGGTGTTATTATTGGACACATGCAAGTGATATATATATATATATGCAACTTGTGCCATTATGCTGTCAAAATTTTAACAAAAATTGTCAAATTTGTCTCCTGTTTTGATATTACTAGTGGAGAGGCACGTGCCACAGACACGTATTAAAAAATTATAATCATAAGAGTCCTATATTTATAAAAAATCTAGTATGAATAATTTACTAATTATAAAAACCAATATATATAAGAATTTTTATTTAGTAACCCAAAATCACATCAAAATTATCGTGCACACACATGTGTTTAAAATAAATCATATTTTATAAAACAAACGATTAACCATCGAATTAAAAATCTATTAAACAATAACTTTATATTTATAGCAAAAAAAGTTACACATGACAATGACGTATTTTCAAGATTCTAATAAAAAAGAATTTGATTGTTAACGACTTCAAGTCAAAGATTGCGCATATTAAAAATATTCAGTAGAGTAAACGTGCCTAGATGTGTCGATAACCACTAAATTATGTTTCAATAGATATAAAGTCCACAAAGGAGGACTGCAATTTTTGTGCCATTTCAATCTTGCTTTTTTTTAACATAATAGAGTGCACGCAGACATGTTTATAAGAAATCATGTTTGGTAATTAGTAAACTAAGTTATCAAATATTTTATTATTTTTCAACTGTATAATCTATTTTCTCACGGTCTCTCATATTTTGTCATGAATAATATAATCAATTGGGAACCAATTAACCCGCAACCCGTCGCGCTCTTTGGGAGCGCGCGACCGCCCCTACCGCATCCACGCTAATCTTGTCGGCCCTCGACTCCTCGTCCTTCTCCTTTGCCCGACCATCCTCGCTCACCTGCTCGTCTCCACCACCAACCATGGCTGACAATGCCTCGCTACCGGCCACTCCACCGACCCCATGCCCCTGCCCTTCCTAACCACTCCCGCTCCTCTCCCCCGTCGCCTGCTCCGCCCACTGGCCGTCCCCCAACACCCGGCTCCAGCGACATGATGCCACATCCACTCCCCCGCTTGTTGACCATCGTCATCGCCAGGCTGGCTGCCACCCCCCACCAGCCCTTTCTACAGCCGCTGGGACAAATCCCCCCCACCCAACTCCGAACCTTAGCAATAGTCGGTTCGCAGTTGCGTGCATGGTCGTGCGCTCCTGCTACCGCACGACCAAACACGCTTTAGACTTAGCTTTAGAGTTAATAATTCAATTGGCTCATATGAAAATGAAACCACAATCTGATTAATGGTTCACATGGTAACCACAATCGATTAGTCCATAAAAAATTACAAATTAGACAATTATTAGTTATTTTTTATTTCTATAGTATAAAACCAATTAGTTTCAAGCTTTTTTAGAAACTCTTAGTCAATACCCAATCAATTTTCCCATGTCATATATTTTATTTCTTTGCCTAAACAGAGAGAGTTACAAGCTTGTCCATATCAAACTATAATCATTGGAGCATATAATCAATTTATATCCAATATTTCAATCAACAAACAAATAACCAACCAACAAACAAATAACCACAATCCACATAAAAGTTGTCTCCACATGGCGATGCTACCATAGCCACAAGTCATGTACAAGCAGAAAAAGGTTTCTCCTCTTTGAATCACGATGCTCCCATAGCTAGCGTTCGACCACACCATAACACCAGTTTGTTTCTCGATCTCATTAGGCTCTACAGCCATCCCATCACCTTCTTTCCTTTGAGATTTTTTTTCTGCATGTTCACTTGTCAAACAGAGATTGTAATACTCAAAGCTAAACAACAAAGAATTTTCTCATGATTATGGATAAAACACCTATATTTTCGTTCTCACAAACCAGATAGACAATCCACATCACCTAGTACTTGTTTCACCCCAGCAACTTCCCATTTTACCAAACTATCTAGGTATCATGTAAACCATCTCTTTTCAGATAACAAAAATCCTACGTACCATCATGTTTCAATTGAGAGCGCAATTCTTTTTCAACTTTGAAGGTATCCTAACAAACTTCTAATGATAGATTACTTACTGGAATTCTTTCAATCAAACAACCAGTACATTGCTTAACCAAAGATTGCAAGTTGAATGAGAATATGGGTGCATACCTTAAAAGACAAGAAAATTTTACGGTAGTCAATTGAAATATATGGAGCAGATGCACAAGCTACCAAGTTTAGTTGCATGCAAAGGAAGCTTAACAAATGACATTCTCCTTAAGAGCAGATCCCTTACCTATCCTTTTTTCAGATAAGCATGCCTCTAGTCACTCTACTGAGAAAGTAGTCCTCTCAAATTCTCTGGATAGCTGATCTGAGTAGATGGACATGATTCAACAGCAGGGGCAAGGCTGTCATAACCCACCATGTTTTCCAACTTTCACAAAATATTCTATAGCCATAGAAAAGAAAGAAATTTTAATATTACAGCATTACTCCTGTTAATTTCAGAAAATAGAAAAAAAGGAACACAACACATAAAAGGCAGAAGTAATATAATAATAGGATAAATATGAAATTAAGAATAACAAAAGGTAATTAGAAGAATTGGTACCTGAGATATTCTTCTATGCAGTACCACAATTAGAAGGACCTTCCGAATAAGAAGGCTTTAGATTTTTTTAATGCATGAGAAAAGAAAAAAACTGCAGAATTCCATAAAAAATCATATGTCAAAATGCTGAATGACACTCACCTCCCAATGGATGCCATGGTTTCCTTCTCTCTCTATTTTGTTGCCATTGAGAAGCTGAAGAAAAATATCCTACCTGCTTGTACATAGGTCACATGGTAACTTTGCCAAGATTTATCCAAATTAATATAATTAAGGAAACAAATACAACCAAGAAAATGTCATAATAGGTCACATTATAACTTTGCGGAGATTTATCCAAATTAATGTAAGGAAACAGATACAACCAAGAAAATGTCATAATAGTCAATAGAAGAAAATATCACCAGGAATTGTATGTTGTGCACCATGTGATCTCATAAGAATCCGACCATGTTTTGAGTTTACATACAAATTAAGAGGAAAAAGAGGTGGTCAATAAAATACTCGTAGGTGCTACTATTTCTATAATGAATTAATGCACTTAGTGTGCGGAACTTGAGAACTGATATGGACTGCGCAACCAAAAATGTAGAAGATGAGTACTCAGCCATGTTACAGTAAGAGTTAAGTATAACGACTTTACACGTGGTATATCCTGGTATAAAACCACAAGTATAAATTGATCAAAAAATAATGGCATGTCTCCTTTGGTGCAATAACAGAACTGATCGATATTCGATAAGGTTGGCATACTGAAAGGTGGTTCAACATAAACAAGTAAAACCTAAATGATCTGCATACCATTATAAGTACTCCATTGAAAGGCCTACTGATTGTTTAGAAAGTATGCTATGTTGGCATATATAGAAACCACCAGTAGCGATGAATAAAGATTTAAAAATCTATTGATCTCAGAGCATAATTTAGTTTGAATTTGGATCAGTGAGGACTCTGAAGAGGACAACTGTGAAAGAAATTTTGGCAACCAAGCTCAGATAAATAAAAAAACATTTTGTAATCTAGTCTACGTCATCCAGGACTATCTTGCAGGTCTCAAAAAAATTCTGCATGCCCAACAGCCATACATGTCAAATTCTTTCACGGAGAAGGCTGTGAGTTTTCCCACGCAGAGGCCTGAATGGATCCATGGAGCACAACTTCTCAAACTGGGACTGAAAGTACCTGGTGAGGAGTAGGCTGCCGCCCTTGAGTCTCGCTGCACTGATGACCAGCTCCGGCCGGGTCGCTGCTGCTCGCCATGCTCAAAGGAGCTGCTTGCAGTGCACCTTCCATTGACGTCTTCTCACTGCATTGCTATCTCCCCACCACCCCCAAAAAAAAAACACCTGCATCGATCCTTGAAGCAGATGCCATGAATCAGATTTTGCATAGGAAAAACAAACAAATTATCTATGCACATGAGATTTGGGAACATGCTAGAGGGAGCATGTAAATCAAACCAGCAACTCTCTTCAATCAAATGGGATGTGGTGGAAGGCATTACCTGCATGTCTGGCCGCCGCAAAACGCACAGAAAAAATGATATTTAAAAAAAATGCACAGCAAAACTCGAGCAGGGATGAAGCTTGCACATACATACGAGAGTAGAGGAGCTCCAGGGTGTAGCGTGGAGGTTTTCCTGTGGCTTCGGCTGCCGTGAAGGACGCCCGGCCCATCGCTGGATCGTTGATCGAGATCTCCTCGACGCTGGTCACACGCGACGGATGAAAGGGCCTGCATGGGGCAACAAAATTGGCAGCCAACTGCCGACGATGTGCGTAAGCTGCTCTTCCACGTTCAGGTGCAGCTGAAGGAGGTGGTGGTCTCCATGGGCCCAGTACTCGCGGTGGTGTGGCAGCGCGACAATCACGTGGTCATGCAGGTCTGCAGCACATCTTGGAAGGCCTGCTTCTGGATCGACGCCGAGGACAGTGTGACGCCGCCGCTGGCGGGGCGGTCAGGGTCGCCGCCCTCAGCCAGCGCTAGCGCCGGCACGAGTGCCTCCTTAGCCCAGCGACGTGGGCCGCCGCCGCCATTGCTGCTGCCTGCAACATGTGGTCGCCTCTGCCGCCGTGTATGAGGCCGAGAAATTACCTGGATCGGAATGTGTACACAACAACGGACTCAGATGCGATGTCACCGGCTTTCTCGCTGGTCGATTTCGGCGCCACCATCACCGTCGCTGGTGCACTGGCCGATGCCGGCGTCACCGGGACAAGATGGATGAATAACCTACACGCCGCACTGGCCGAAGCCGTCGTGAAGAAAGCACTCGATTGATTTAGCGCATGCCTCCTCGGCTACTCTGGCGCACGACTTTGGTGGACGCAAACTGTGGATTGACGATTGAAAAAAGAAACCGACACATGAATCAAGGGGCGCCTGATTAAAGAAGGAAACCGATTGATGATTGACACAAGGAAACCGATTGAAAAAAAGGAAACCTATAGTGAGTAAATAGCGCGGTGATTGAAACCTGCGTTATATGAAAGAATATATTATATGAAAGAAAAAGGAAGGAACAAAATTAGGGGGATGCGGGAACATGGAGTCCTGGCGTGCTAAAATTAGGGGCATGCGGCATTTTAAAATTTTGAAACCGTTTGACACCAAAGAAGGCAGGCAATAAGGAAACAAATCACCACAATTTGGACCGGGATCACAATTGGGGCGGCATTACAAACGGGCGGGTAAATCAGAGCTTGGTGACGAAAAATTTAAACTTTTGGCCGCAGCTATTTTGGAACTATCAAAATTTCCCTCTCCTCCCCCCCCTTTGTCAAACTTTTCGGTCTGCCTTGTGGGCCCATCTAAGGAAGTTGTGAGGGGTAAGGCTGGGTAGGCTTTAGGTGAGAATTGTTTTCAAATGTTATTCTCTTTATAGTATAGATGAATGCTTTAGTTTGATTGATAAATATTTCTACACCTATCAAGGTGCTGTCCATTTTTTTGTCAAAATGGGGGTAAACTCACAAAGTGTTCAGAATAGCAGGGGCAAATCTGCATGGGCAAAATCGTCTTCACATATCAATTTTTTCCCCGTTAAGTGCTCTTCACGGAGTAGGGGCAAACTCTGGCTTCATTTTCAAAAAGCAGGGATAAAATCGCAGAGTTGAAAAAATGAGGGCAAAATCACCATTGGCATTCGTAACAGGGGCATGAACGCAAAAGCCCCATATTAGATTTAGTGACATTAGTTTGAGTTACCTTATATTTAGTAACATTAGAGATAGTTAGAGTCATTACTTTTATTGATATTAGATCTGTATTAATATATCTTTTTATATTAGATGCACTGATATTAGAGTTTACACCATAATTTTATATATACTGTAATTATGCATTTTAGAGTTTACATTACAGTTTATATCTTTTTATAATACAGTTTCTGTTAGAGTTTTATGCATATTAGAATTTATATAAGAGTTTAAATTAGAGTTTATATTAGAATAATTACTTTATGTTAGAGTTTAAATTAGAGTTTATATTAGAGTAATGACTTTATATTACAGTTTATATTAGAGTAATGACTTTATATTACAGTTTAAATTAGAGTTTATATTAGAGTAATGACTTTATATTAGAGTTTATATTAGACTAATGACTTTATATTATATTTTAAATTAGAGTTTACATTAGAGTAATGACTTTATATTATAGTTTAAATTAGAGTTTATATTAGAGTAATGACTTTATATTATAGTTTAAATTAGAGTTTATATTAGAGTAATGACTTTATATTAGAGTTTATATTAGAGTATTACAGTAGAGTTTTATTGATATTAGATTTTATATACGAGTTTATATTATAGTTTATAGTAGAGTATTACGCATAAGTCCTTTCATGAGTACAAAATCGTATTAATTCTTCTTATTGTCCTGTTTTGGTTTTAGGCATGTCTGAACCGTTATGGATTCAATTGTACTATGGATCAGGGGAAGTTAGATATGGTCCTGTAGGGGTAGACCTGTCAGAATTTAGTTGTACCACCAGAAAAGTAGCTAGAGCAGCAGAGAGAAATTGGGTTTCCATAACAAAGTGGCTTTATCATTCATTTGGACTTGATGAGGCCCAGCATGACCTGTCAGTGATAGCACTGATGAACAGAAGTTCAACTACGTATTGGGAACTTGTTGCGCTTCAAGGAACCCAGAACTAGAGGTCATTTGTGAGACTTTGTACGCAGCATGGTATGCCGCTGGTGTTGCTTGTGCGAGCCTTCCACAAGGCTGGGTCCAGCAGTGAAGTGCATGGAGAAGTTGAAGATGCTGGAGGGGAAAACCTTCAAGATGCTACTCGGGAGGAAGGTGAAGAAGTGGAAGAAGGGGCAGCCGGACAAGATTATTACGCACCCCCTGAACCATCGGGGGAGCTTGATGAAGCAGAAAATTTTCTGAGATGGTTTTGGAGGCAGAGAGGGAGGGCACAGAGCATGAGCAGTACTTTGAGGAGGACTGGTCGGATGATGACGACGGCGAGGAGGTGCAGGTGCCAAGGAACTGGGACAACAAGTCCCCTGGGAGTAGAGGTGCAACGAGGTTCGCCTCGGTTCGTGCTACAAGATTGCAGAAGAAATGAAGGATGCAATAAAACAGTGGTCTACTTTGTGTTTGCAAAGGGAGTTTAGGGTTGTTAAGAGCAGCAAACAAGTCTATGACATATGCTGCATCACATAAGGGTGTCCTTTTCAGGTTCATGCATTCTGTGGGACGTGGAATACTTACTGGGAGGTGAGCAGAATCGAGGATCACACATGTGTGCTTGAGCAGTTGGACACAGACCACCGGAACCTCACATCCGGTTTTGTGGCTAACTTCATGTATGCACAGATCATTGATAATCCAAGCTACGAACCCAAGTCTATAATATGTGCCATCGAGGAGAAATTCAAGTACAAAATTAGTTACAGCAAGACATATAGAGCGAGACAGAAGGTATTCGAGATGAAGTGGGGGACTTATGAAGCATCATATGACAACCTTCCTCTTTGCTCCACGTCATATGCCAGCGAAATGAAGGGAGTTTCTATGACCTTAAGACTTTCCCCTCTGTCTTAAGGCCAGGGAAGCAAGTGCTGCAGCAGGCATTCCTGGCATTGGGGTCGTGCATTAAGGCTTTTCGACACTGTAGGCTAGTCATAGGCATTGATGGGACCTTCCTGACAGGAAGGTACAAAGGCACAATCCTCATCGCCGTTGCCGGCGATGGTAACAATCAATTAGTGCCCTTGGCCTTGGCTTTTGTGGAGAAAGAGAGCGGAGACAGCTGGTATTGGTTTCTGGAGAGGCTGAAGAGTATGGTTGTGGGGGATGTGCCAAATGTGTGTGTCATACACGATAGGCACCAAGGTATTCTGCTGGCAATTGAAGAAATGAAGAATGGCAGCACCAAGCGGCAGACATTACCATGATGGCCCGACGTCGTGAGCAGGTGGTGCATGCACCACATGGGGGCAAATTTCCATAGCCAATTCAAGAACAAGGCACTGATGAAACTGTTCAAGCGCTTATGCAGCCAGAATCAAGAGAGGAAGGTCAAACAAATCTGGAAGAAACTAGATGACCTTACGAAGAAACAATCAGAAGAGCTCACAAAGAAACTCGTGACAAATGAAGCAGACGAGCCCAAGTCTCTTGAGGATGTGGGGCTAGACACTAGCCAGACTAGAAGGAGAAGGGATCGTGCAGTTAAGACTTTCAGCCAGTGGATTCAGAATGAGCCTAAAGAAAAATGGGTATTCATCTATGATGAAGGAGGTGCTCGGCATGGTATAAAGACTACAAACTATGCCGAGGTTTACAATTGAGTGCTTCGTGGAGCTAGAGGCCTCCACCTAGTGAGAATCATCGAGTTCTTCATGTACCGCACAATCAAGTATTTCCATGACCGGTATGGAAAGGCTGCGGCTGCCATGGAAAGCAACCGATTGATGTACGGCTACAAGATGACCGAGTATATGGACGAGAAGCAGAAGAAGGCTCTATTGCACCGTGCGTATCTGTAGGGTTCAGCTGAACGGCGGTTCAAGGTTCTTTGCAAGGACAAAGGGAGGACGGTGGCCGGACGGGAAAGGGTCAGACAAGAGTGTGTTCTCCAGAACGATAGTTGCATTTGCTCGTGCCAGAAGCCTCAGTTGCTACACAAGCCTTGCTCCCATATGATTGCTGCCTGCTATGAAGCTGGGGGACTACAGCCCCGTATGTATGTCTCTCCCTACTTCTTCAAGCAAACCATTATGGCTACCTGGAGTTTTGAGGTGTATGGCTATGGGATATTTGGCTCCTTCACCAACAACCCGGGGAAAAATGCAACTTATATCCCCGATCCAGATCCAGAAATGAGGCAAGGCCCTGGGCGACGAAAGAAGAAGCGCATTAGGAATAACATGGATCGATCTGAAGCTGGTCCAGACGTGCGTATCTGCTCTAAGTACAATGAGGTTGGGCATACATACAAGAAGTGCACTGCGACATCTTATTATGATCCAAGCAGTGCAGGAGGGTCATTGTTGGCGGTTCTTAATGACAAAATATTATTGCCAACAAAGATACAAAAGAATGATAAAACAAATAGACATAGGGTTATTTACTAATGAATTCCACAAGTTTTGGTGCATATGTGCTTACAGGAACAAAGTGGCAAAAGAATGACTAAATTGGGCCCAGGGCCAGGTCGCCCGACCTCTCCTGGTCGGCCGACCTGGGCCCAGGCCCAGTGAGGTCCATCTGAAGCCCATCAACAGAAGCACACTCAGGAGTGATCAGAAACGTTGAGATCAAGTCGGTGGGAATAAAGAGATGGGATTGGGCCATGTGGCAATCACTTGGATCCATAGGCCACATCCCTGTCTTAACTTACACATCTTTGACATTACCCACCGGAAACCGACTACGGGGCCCACAGGAGAGTGACCCTGACAGAGTGGGGCCGAGGGGCCACAGCCCTGGGTCGGCCGACCAAGCCAGGTCGGCCGACCTGGCCGCGCGACCATTTCGCCACCGCCTTCACGAGCAACTGTCAACCGCCTCCAGGAGCCCATCTGTACCGATCATCTACGTCGGTTGATCTGACGGTCGGCCGATCCCCCCTAGTCGGCCGACCTGGGCCCACCTCCGGACCACCTCAACCTCTGCAAACCGACTCCAAACCGCCTCTCCAAGCTATAAATAGCTGGACTCGGGGCAGGGCTAAGCATCATCGAGATGAAGTGAAGATCCAAGGCGAAGCCCTCCTCATATCCAGAGTAGAAATAGGGAGAGAGTGAGGGAGAGTCTGGAGGAGTCCCGGCCTGTCGGCGACCCTCCACCTGTACCTCGACGGATGCGAGCTACTCAGTAAGTATCCGGGATTCAACTAGTATTCAAGTCTGAGTTATAGAAAAGCTGAGTTCTCTATTGTGCTTGTGGGTTCGTTGCTTTATTCATAAAGTATTCTAATCTCTGATCAAGGTTAGGATAGCCGATATTATCTTAGGCGTGGTGCTTAGGTGTATATCTGCCCTCGTTTGCCTCGTAGCCCCACGGATTAGAAGAGGTAGGCGGCAGGTGGTGACAGCCCTGTCCGTCCTTTGTAATCCTCCACGTTCGGGTACGGCGTAGAGCTGTTGGCCGGCAATTTCTTAGAGGTCTAGGATACCCCGGTGCCCAAAGCAAGCATAGGAGAATTCCCTTCGATATAATCAGCCTTAGTGCTAAGTTATCCTCTCTACCCAGCCTTTATATACACTCGATCGATCCGGTTCAGCTTTAGTGATTAGACAATCCTTTACGTTCCCTGTGGATTCGATACCTGGTTTACTCACGGGTGAAAGCTACTACGACAGCCGTGCGCTTGCGGACTTTCTGTTTGCCACCGCTGGTGTCAACAAGCTTTCTGGCGCCGTTGCCGGGGAACGGTAGCTGTTGTCTAAGATCTAAGGTTGCCCGTATATCTTTTATTTTATATTTCTTTTTTATCAACCATGAATTCCACCCAAATTCATGAGTTCTCTGCTCCAAAGGGCGAATTATTGGAGCCGCACCCCTCGTCAAATCCTATTTTAACCGATAGCTATGAACTTCGCCCTGCCTTCATAGCTATGGTCCAGGACATATCCTTCTCTGGAGGTGATGGTGAAAACCCGTACCATCACTTGCACGAATTCGAGTTGCTTTGCTCGTGTCTGGTTATATCAGGCATGACACAGGCGACGATTAGATGGAAGCTCTTCCCGTTCTCTCTCATAGAAAGAGCAAGGAAGTGGTATGACCATACCGTTGGGCTAACGAACGGTGAATGGGAAAAGTTAGGGACAAGTTTTGTCTTGAATACTTTCTTGTTCATCGGATTTGTGCACTTCGGAAGGAGATCGTTAACTTCCAGCAACGAGAGAAGGAAACAATCGCCAAAGCATGGGATCAATTCTAGGACTCATGTCTAACCGGAACGGATCTAGGGTTCCCAGACTATATGCTCATGCAGCATTTTCGGTCTGGGTTGAATAGTGAAGATGCTCGGTACATAGACATAGCAGCCGGGGGCTCATTCCTACACATAACCCCGGCCAGAGCAAAAGAAGTCCTAGCGGCCATTCGAGAGAACTCTCCTGCTGACGCGACCGAGACTGAGCAAGAAGACTCCCAGATAGAACCCATAAACTTGCCCAGTCCAGCTCCTGAGACCCCATCCGTTGAGGAAGAGGAAACTCAACCTCTCGGATTACCGTTTGAGTTCGAGGAAGATCTTTTTGAAGATTTTGGGAATACCTTGAACTACTCAATACAGAAGAAGCCTATGGTAAAGACCCCACAGAAATTCTGAACGAAACCGTGAGGGAACTTTTGTCCATCCTAAACACGGAATGGTCAAACGAGTCTGAGTTTTCTTTCGAAGTCATTCGGATTGACTCACCTTCGCAGATCATTCGAGGTTTCGTAAGCAAGGTAGCCGTAGACATCTTGTATAACCCGACTGTTGGGGCAAACATCATGTCCAGTTCTTTCGCGAATATCCTTGGACGTCGTAAAAAGCTGGCCCCAACATCAAGACTTCTTAGAACACCCTCAGGTCGTATTCTCAAGAGTCTCGGCCTAGTATGAGATTTTCTCCTCTCTCACCATGGGATTGAGATGGCTCTGGACTTTTACGTCTTTGAGACATCAGATTTCGACCTCCTTATAGGACATCCTATCGAGGGCCTTCTACAGGATGTAACCTTGGAAGGAAACCTCCTAGCCAAAGTAGGAAGGAATCTTCTCACTATACCATTAGCTAGGGTTAAGAACTCCATAGTTGAGCCTTTGGTAGAGCCTAACCCAGCTGAGGAAGTGAAATCCCTATAACCTAGTGACCCATTTGAGTCATTCCTCGAAGAGAATGTTCACGACTTTATAGAGGAAGAGGATGACGCTTCTGAGCCGCTTGAAACTGAGGAGCCACCTAAGACGCACGTAGAACTAAAACCCTTGCCCGCTGGCATTCGCTATGTCTTTCTAAATGAGGACAGGGATGCCCCTGTCATCATTAGCGACAAGCTATCGCAGGACGAGAGTGATAGACTCATAAAGGTGCTTGAGAAACATTGCTCGGCGTTCGGGTACTCCCTCAAGGACTTGAAGGGAGTAAGCCCTGCACTCTGTACCCATCGCATTGCCATAGATCCAGCTTCTACACCTTCTAGGGAGCCTCAGCGTAGGCTAAGCAATGCGATGAGGGAAGTCATGAAGAAGGAAGTTCTGAAACTTCTGCACGCCGGGATCATCTATCCCGTCCCTCATAGTGAATGGGTCAGCCCTGTCCAAGTAGTATCCAAGAAGGGAGGCATGACCATCGTAAGTAACGAGAAAAACGAGCTGATCCCACAGCGTACTGTTACCGGGTGGCGGATGTGCATTGATTACCGCCGACTCAACAAGGCGACAAAGAAGGATCACTTCCCGCTCCCCTTCATCGATGAGATGTTGGAGAGACTCGCGAACCACTCCTTCTTTTGCTTTTTTGATGGGTATTCCGACTATCACCACATTTCCATCCACCCCGATGATCAAGAAAAGACCGCCTTCACTTGCCCCTATGGAACATATGCATATCGTAGGATGTCATTCGGGTTATGCAATGCACCAGCATCGTTCCAAAGGTGCATGATGTCAATCTTCTCAGACATGATTGAAGAGATCATGGAAGTTTTGATGGATGATTTTTCAGTCCATGGAAAGACTTTTGACCATTGTCTGCAGAACTTAGACAAGGTACTACAAAGATGCCGAGACAAGCACCTGGTGCTAAACTGGGAAAAGTGCCATTTCATGGTCCGAGAGGGAATAGTGTTGGGACACTTAGTGTCCGAACGGGGAATAGAGGTGGATAGAGCAAAAATTGAAGTCATAGAAAAGCTTCCACCTCCTACCAATGTTAAGGGGATCCGTAGCTTCCTAGGCCATGCGGGGTTTTACCGACATTTTATCAGAGATTTCTCTCAGATAGCCAGGCCCCTCACTAGCCTTTTAGCCAAGGATGTACCTTTCGATTTTGATGATGAGTGTTTACATGCTTTCACCATTTTAAAGAATGCTCTCATCTCAGCGCCAGTCATTCAACCCCCTGACTGGACGCTACCTTTTGAGATTATGTGTGATGCCAGTGATTATGCTGTTGGTGCTGTCCTTGGGCAAACAAAAAATAAGAACCATCATGCTATCTCGTATGCTAGTAAAACTTTGACAGGAGCTCAACTTAACTATGCTACCACTGAAAAAGAGCTCTTGGCAGTAGTTTTTGCTATAGACAAGTTTAGATCTTACTTGGTAGGAGCTAAGGTGATTGTCTATACCGATCATGCTGCCTTGAAATATCTGCTTACCAAGAAAGATGCTAAACCACGCCTTATCCGATGGATTCTCTTACTTCAAGAATTTGATTTGGAAATTAAGGATAAAAAGGGAATAGAGAATTCAGTAGCAGATCATTTGTTGCGTATGCGGTTTACTGACATGCAGGATCTACCGATAAATGATTTCCTACGCGACGACACCCTACTCAAGGTGACTGCCTCCGAACCCTGGTATGCAAATATTGTGAACTTTATGGTTGCAGGATATGTACCATCAGGGGAGAACAAGAGAACGTTGATCTACGAGAGTAGACTCTATCTATGGGATGTACAGGGTACGTTCAGATGGCATGCTCAGGCGATGTGTACCAACAAATGAAGCAAAGAAGATCCTTGAGCAGTGCCATGCAGCCCCATATGGAGGTCACTATGGGGCGTTCAGGACAAGATCGAAGATCTGGCAGAGTGGATTCTACTGGCCCACAATGTATGAGGATACAAAGGAATTCATTCGACGATTCCAGCAGTGCCAGAAACATGGAGGGGTCACCGCAAGAGATGCAATGCCACTCATAAACAACTTACAAGTTGAGCTGTTTGATGTATGGGGCATTGATTTCATGGGACCCTTTATCAAATCCTATCATATCGAAATGCGTGATAGTGATGATGAGGATTATGGTGTAGCTAATCCCGATCATGATGATTATTTTTAACACATGTAAGTAATTCCATGTTAAATTTACTAGTTGCACTAATTTATTTACAAATTGTACTAATTTATTTTCTAGTCGTACTACTACATTTCTAATTGATGTACTAATTGGCTTACTCTTTTTAAATGCAGGTGATTGAATAAAGATGGTGGGGCGCAACCCTTTGAGGTCGGTTAACTCGCTTTATAAGAGAGTTACTGGTAGAGTTGAGGACTCCGGGATGGCTGGAGGTGACGCTGAGGGCTCCAGGGCGGGTCGAGGGAGAGGCCAGGGTCAAGGGAGACCCAAGGGTCGAGGGAGAGGCAAGAGTGGAGCGAGTTCCTCGGTGCCTGCACCTGAGGACTCCGGCACGACACAGGGGAGGAGGGGGAGGAAGGCGAGGCCCTCGCTAATGTCACCAGTTTCGGAGTCGTCAGAGGAGGAGGAGCTTCCTTCTGCGCACAGCTTTGAGGAGGAGGAGCAGGGTGGGGGAGGAGGAGCAGGGGGAGGAGGAGCAGGGGGAGGGTGAGGAGGAGGGGGAGGAGGGGGGAAGAGGAGCAGGGGGAGGGTGAGGAGGAGGGTGAGGAGGAGGCGGTAGGAGGAGGAACGCGTGGCTACCTGCGAGGCCCCTCGAAGCTTCCGGAGCGGCCGATCCCTTTAGAGAGTCGGCCGATTATTCGACCCTATGGGAAAAGGCAAGTAACTTTACATGTTTTCACTACTTTTTCCTTTGATATGTTTAATTTATCTTCATCACTTGTGCAGGTACTGGAGGGTGATCGCTCCAGGTGCTCACAGTCGCCTGCCCAATGGCATCCTGGGGCTTTTGTGCCGGTTACACTTCCCTGGCTTGGTGCAGCACGCCGGCCGAGTTGAGCCGGCGTATACGTGGGACCACTACATCGCCGTCAACGATCAAATAGACCGGGAAGGCAGGTTTTTCAACAACAAGGCGGGGCGGGTGTTGGGCGAGCTGTGGGTAAGTCTTCCTCGCACTACATTGCTCAATACATCGCATTCATTTGATATTCTTGAAATAATGACATCGCGTCTATGTGCAGGATTTCTTCAGGTGCGAGGAGGGCTCTTTGCAGAGGGCAAATGCGGTGGCTCACAAAGCCTGTTACAAACTGGTCACCGATATGCAGTACGAGTCTCGCGTCCAGGCCATCGTGTATTACTATGGGACATACAAGCATTTGAAAGTTAGCAAAGAAGAAGCCCGAAACATGCGGTTGACTAAGGAACAATTCATGATGGTAAGTATCTCATATACTTGATGATGTCCTACTGATTGATGACTAAGGATTAAGTACGCTCAGTTTTATATGTCATGTATTTGATGATGTGCAGGCAGTTCCTTGGTGGTGCGCCCAGCACATTCAGTGCTGGGAAATGATCGTGGACAAGTGGCTCGCGGAGGAATGGGAGGAGATCCACAACGCTGCCCGAAAGCGGCGTTTGATGATGCCAGGTGCACCGCACCATCAAGGCAACCTTAACACCGAGAAGTACGCGGCTAGATGGGTACGTGAATTCATTTCTTTATTCTAATGCTCAATTCTGATTAATTTGTAACCATCTTTCTGTCTTTTTTGCAGTCGCAAGCACATGGTGGCCAGGCTTGCCCCCCGCTCATGGCATATGCTTTGTCCCACAAGGGTAAGGCGAAGTCCGACGTCACCTTCAACCCGCAGGACCCGCCTGAGGCGTACAGCAATCCAACCGTCCACAGCCGCATCAGTGAGTACTCATCGATGGCAAGGGAGGTCCATGGGCTGGATTTCGATCCGACCACCGCTGAGCTTGATGGAGAAGTGATCATGAGGGTGGAAGGAGGCAAGAAGCATGGCCGGTAATGGATGGGCGACAGTACACTCGACACGGCCAGTACTCCCACTCTCTCTCAGATTAAAGCCAGGAGCACGAGCTCAGCCCCGCCCATATGCCCACGGCCGACCGCTGCATAGGCCCAGATGGACGCACTCCAGGTAATTTCTGTTGTAACTGTTGTTAATTGTTTCGCTTAAGTATGTTTTGTATGGTCACATTGCCATGAAATATTGCAGGCCCGAATGGAGCAAGAGTTGAAAGCACAGGAGGAGCAGATGGAGCGGAGGTGGCAGGCCCGGGAGGAGAAGTTGAAGGCAGACTTTCTGCAGCAGCAGGAGGCCGACCGGATGAGGATGGATCACATGGCTCAGTACTTGCAGAGTATTGGGGCGTCGTTAGGTCAAGCACCGCCATCAACGCTATTCGCTCCACCACCTCCTGCAGATGTTACTCCTGTGAGTCACTTGTCAACTTTTGAAGTTTCATTTCCTCATAATGACTTAGAACTTAGAATGACTTAGAAAGAAGCTTAGTAACTTAGAATGACTTAGAAACAAGTTAGATGACTTAGAATGACCTAGAAACAAACTTAGTGACTTGAAACTATTCACTTAGAATGCTCTTTGTTCGAATGCTTTATCTTTTGTGCAGAATCAGTCGGCGGCGTCGAATGATGGGCCCATCGCACCAGACATGTCGCCGCCTCAGCCGTCTCAGTGGATACGGTTCGGGCACTTGCCGTAGCTGCCTCCCACCACGCCGTACCAGCAGTGGTCGCAGCCCCTTTAGAGCTCGCCCTACCCGCAGCACCCTCACGGCTCGCCCACCTGGCCGCCGCCGCCGCGCCCACCGCCGTCTATGTGAGTTCTTTGGACTTGCGCCCTTGTATCGACCTATATGTATTTGTATGGACCTTTTATGGACTTGTATGGACTTGTATGGATTTGTATAGACTTGTATGGACTACTAGTGGTTGTGGATGAACAATACTTGAGTTTATTTGCATATGTGAATTATTTGACTATATAAACTGCCTGTGATGGTTATTGTGAATTATAAACTGCTTGTGATGCTTATTGTGAACTATATACTGCATGTGATTTGTATTTGGGGTCTCATTAACCAAAGAAATGAAAAAAAAAGGGGGGAGGGGCCCTTTGCCGTGTGCAATGTCCAAGGCACACGGCAAAGAATGGTCCTTTGCCGAGGGTAATAACCCGAGCACACGGCAAAGAATGGTCCTTTGCCGTGTGCAATAACCCCAGCACACGGCAAAGGGTGATTCTTTGCCGTGTGCCAGGCCGTCAGGCACACGGCAAATGATGGAAACGCCGTCACCTTGCCGTCATGTGGAAATATTTTACCATGGGCTAAATTTAACGCACGGTAAACATTTGCCGTGTGCCCCGAGAAAAGACCCACGGCAAAGGCCCCCTTTGCCGGCCAAACTTTGCCGTGTGGCCTTTGCCGTGGGCGGCCCACGGCAAAGCCTTTGCCGTGGGTCATTTGCCCTTTGCCGTGTGTCCTAGGCACACGGCAAAGAGTCTGTTTCCCGTAGTGTCTTATACATGAAACGAAGACATGAAGAAACTATATAACTTTATATAACTCTAATATAAGCCTATATTCTATATCTAGCCCTCAACAGCTAGCAACCTCGCATCCTTGCTCTCAGGAGGATCAAAGTCCAAATTGCCAGCTATAGTCTTCAGTATAGCTGGCTATAGTTTCTGGAGAGTGACAATGCTAGGATATACTCCTTTTAGCACTAAATGGTTTAGCCCACTAAGCCATGCATTTAGCTTGCTAATTGGAGATCTTTTAGCCTACTATAAGTGAAGGTCTGCTGTTTTTTGTGTTTGTGCACTGTGCTTCCGCAAATGTTATCATTTGTAAGGTCTAAAACTCTTTGCTTTGTAACGAAGGTATGAAGCCTTAACTTGTTTGAGTTCATGAAAGTTTACAGATTCCATATTTATGTGACTTTCTTATTCACTTACTGAAGTGTAGTACTCTTCTTTCCACTTCAAATTATACATTCTAGCTTATGGCACAAGGATATCTTTTTGCCTTTTTATTATATAATTGCATGATGCTTGGGTGTGTGTGTGTGTGTGTTTTTGACGTACTATAATGAGAAGGCAAAAAGATGGAGAGATTTTTTTTTCTATCGATTACACAAGAGTTCTGCATATCTTTGCAGTATAGAAGGACAATGTTTGTCCATACGATTTCAAACAACGAGATAAATAAACTGGCAATGCATGATCTTTATTCAAGAATATCGTTGCTCAATTTCAATTCGTGAAGTATGCATGTTTCGCTGCAGGCTCTCTGATAACCGATAAAACTAGCATTCATCTTGGTTGCCGGCGGCGTGCAGTACCATCATCTCGATGGTGACCCCCGGGCCGATCCCAAGCATGACACCCCACTCGCAGTCCCCTCCCTTCTGGTCACCATCTTCGCGGCGGCGCCGCCGTATCTCGTCGAGAACGAAGATGATCGTCGCGCCGTACATGTTGCCGTACTCGCTCAGCACATGCCGGGACGCCGCCAGCTTCCCGGGCTCCAGCGCGAGCGCCGCCTGGCAGCTGTCCAGGATTGCCCGGCCGCCAGGGTGCACCGCCCAGAACAGGCCGTTCCAGCCGCCGCCGGCGAGGCCCAGCGGCGCCAGCGTGTCTGCCAGGCACCTCTCAATGTTGTCACGGACGAGCGCCGGCGCCCTGGCGGATATGCCGATTTCATAGCCAGCTTTCCCGAGCTGCATAGACAAGGTGTCCTCCGTCCCCGGCAACGTCGCCTGCGAGGCGGACGCCATGTAGAAGATGGGGCGCTCGACCATCGTGGGGTCGGCGCCGACGATGACGGCGCCGGCACCGTCGCCGAACAGCGCGGCCGCGACGAGGGCGTCTGGATGGGCCTCCGCGGGGGCCCGGAACGACAGCAGCGTGCTGACCTCGCCGACGGCCACCAGCACGCGCGCGCCGCGGTTGTTCTCGGCGAGGTCCTTGGCGAGCCGGAGCGCGCTGCAGCCGCCGAAGCAGCCGTGGAGGCAGAGCAGGGTGCGCTGCACGGCCGGGCGGAGGGCGAGGAGCTCGGCCAGGCGGAGGTCGGCGCCCGGCGCCTGGGCGCCGGAGTTGGTGCTCACCACGAGGTGCGTGATGTCGGCGGCCGGGCGTCCCCATTCCGCGATCGCCCTCGCCGCCGCGGCCGCGGCGAGTCCCGGCATGGCCCCCGCGGCGATGGCCAGCCGTGCATCAAGCGACGGCAGCGCAGGGTCCAGGAACTCCGGCCGGCCGGCGATCGTCTGCTCGGTGTAGTGGAAGTAACGCTTCTTGACGCCAGATTTCTCACCTGCGTGCGTCAAGCACATGAATCATGACGCTTGGGATTGCAGATGATCTGGAACAAAATTTGAACATTTGATCGATAATTTTTTAGTTAGAATGATCAGTACATATTCTCTTCATCTTGTTCTTGAGCGTGGTGAGGTGGTCGGTTTTGGTGACGCGGAAGTACCAGTCGGCGTACTCCTCCTGGAGTAGGCAGTTCGCCGGATTGGCCGTGCCGATGGCCAGCACTGCGGCGGAGCCGTTGGGACGCTGCGCCTGCCGGGACTCCTGGTGGATACTGGCGGTCGCAGCCATTATCGATTGTCTCAGCAGCTGAGATCTTCTGGCTGCGTTCCTGGCTTGGGAGTTGAGGGACTCGACACGATCGACCATATGGACATGGAGTAGAACATAGCTCTTTGGATGTTAAATATATAGCGTGAACCTTAGGTGGCTGACGAACTGCCAATAGTAGTTATGTTGCTCAATACCATAGCTACGGTGTAAACATGGAAAATACTACAATTAACACGAAGGAATTATGTTGCCCAAGATGGAAAGTTCCATACCCTCTGTGGAGATGCAAAGATGATGTGCTCGCATGATGTTGGCTCTAGCTCTAGGCAGCAATTGGATAAATACAAACTTTTATTCCTACTTTTGGCTGTCCTTGCTTCCATAATTGGTGTTCTCTTGAAACATCGTTCGCTAGCTAATTCATGAGAGCAGATTCACAAAATCTGATAACCTAAACTTAAACAGCGTATAGGCTGTTTGGAAGTGAAGGCTAATTCATGATAGCATGCTGGAAGGGGTTTAGAATCCGACCAGGCACCGCGTATATTTCTGTCAAAAATAGAAGTGAAATTAAATTGGAGCCCCAATGATCTGGTGTATACCTAAGGCAACCCTGTTTTCATGCTAGCCAGATTATAATATGAAATAAGCATATCTTAGCAGCTTATGAGATTATAATCTAGAGAATATTATCTAGTTTTTGTTGTCCACATGAGATTATTTATCAAATTATATAAGCTAGATTATAAAATCTAGAGGGAATCTAGATGGCAAACAAACATGCTGCATCGATGTTCTAAATGACTCTTCATCTGACATAGACGTATAACCATTGCATATAATATCTATGTAACATCCGATGTGCAATGGTATTAAGCAAAATAACTTGCCAACAAACTGTCTGTAAACTGATCAAATTTAAGGAAGCTGTTAGAGTATTGATTTGAATGCCAAGACACGTATGACATCGACTGTGGATATGTATTCATGTGAAAAGAATGCTGCAAGATGCAGGGCATTCCGGAAGGTGGATGTAAATGCTCAAAGATCTATTAAATTGCTCAGAATTTTTTTTACCAGGCCCTTTTGGGCCAACATTTGGATATCAAGGACTCGGTAAATTTATATGATGCTTGAGAACTGTTTATCCTTCTCAATTGCCCACATTTAGCTGAGAGATTTTCGGCATTTGTTGATTGTTAACAGGGGCGAATCTACACGTGGGGGGGGGTGGCTAGGGGTGCTCCAGCCCCCCTACAGCCAAGAACCTCCATTGGAGCAAGAAGTCTGAAAGAGGAGAAAGAAGGAAAAAGAAGAAGAAAGAGAGGAAAAAATAGAGGAAGGAGCGAAGAGCCCCCTATAGCTGAATGCTAGATTTGCTACTGATTGTTGATATGGATCATATGTTAGAGCATGTAAGATTGCTAAACCATGTGCTTCGAATAAGACTGGAGAAATGTGATTTGCACGAATGGCTTGCTAGATCTCGCTAACTACATGGGAGAAGTGCAACAATGGTGGGAGACATCATACAATAAACATGGAGTTGGTGTTGCTAAAGAGAAGAAAAATATTAATTCTTTAAGAACATATGGAAACCTCTGCATTATTTTAGAAAAGAGCCCCATTATTTGAAGAAAGTTCCACAGTTCATAATTCATGAGGTGTTCTATAGTACGTAGCTAGTGGATAGTACAGTTAAAACATACATCGAAAAAGTCTATTGAATTCATAAACTGAAAATGGGACCTCTTGAATATCACTATTATCGTTCAAAATAAAAAAATATATGAGGAAGATATCCGATCATAATTTTTTTATTGTTTAATTAAATTGGAACGAATATAGGTAAAGCTCACTTTTAGATAAAGCTATAGATATTTGTCAGGAGGATGTCATTAGAAAACTAAAGCGAACTTATAGAATCTAGTGATAAATTATAAGGACATTAGAAACCTCGGTGATATAATGGTTGGAGATTTGATTAGGACAGAAAGAGTGATATGATGGTTCAATGGTTTTGATATTTGGTTTATGGTTTTGATATTTGGTTTTGTAGGTTTCAACTAGAATCCTGCATCAACTTCTTAGGAATGGTTCTCCAAGCACGTAACTAGCTAAAGAGTGCAACCATGAGATCTAATGAGCTAGACTAGCCAATTAATTAGATACATATTTCTGAAGCATCGTGGTTATTTGAGTGGCACAAGAGGGACCATTTTGGCAGTGAAAGTAATCGATGCTCTTGATAGCCTAAGAGGGGGAGGGGGTGAATTAGGCTTTCTAAAATCTTAACCTACCACATGCCTCTAATTGCAACAAAATAAAACTAAGGCAAGCTATCTAGATGTGCAACTAAGGTTTTCTTCTAGTGATTGCACCCACCCAAAGAATTTTGCAGCCTAGAGCCAATCCTATCAAGATACTACTCTAGAAAGGTAAAAACACACAAGTTGCAAGTATGAAATACCAAAACTTAAAAGGGTTAGAGAGATGCAAACTTGACATGAAGATTTTATCCCGTGGTTCGGCTAACGCCTACTCCACGTTGGAGCTCCACAAAGGATGTGCTCCCGGTCACCAAGTCTTGTTCCCGGTCAAGGCCATGATCTTGCCACAAAGGCACCCTAAGAGGGATGATGAGCAAGTCACCAAGACCTTGCTCTCATCAACCTACTCTCCCGGAGATCTTGACGCCGCCTTCACTACGGAGCTTCTCCACCAAGGAGGAGGACTCCTCTTGCCCCGCACAACGTCGTCGTCGCCGCTCCACACCAAACCGGAGGGTCGAAGACTTAACGGTGAGTCACCAAGACTCCAAGGGGCCAGCATACCGAGATTACAAATGTTGGTTCACTCTAGAACCAAGCACAAGGCTTAACACCTTACAAACTCACTCACTAGGCCTATCATAGCTCTCTCACTCACTATAGATGAAGAATGTAGCACAAATGGCAGCTTCAATGTCTTGTAGTTGTAGATGAACTTCTCTGGACTCCAACAACTCAGAATGGCCGAATGGGGGTGGTATATATACCCCAAGGGGCTCAACTAGCCGTTGATCAAAAGCTGCACAGAAATTGTGAACGTCGTATGCTCCACCGTGTGCTTCACCCCCATCAGCGTATAATATGTCGTGTGCTTTTCCAACAGTCGAAATCGCTTTTCCAACGGCTCTTTGCACATGTTGTATGCTTTCCAACTTGTACGCTGATGTTCAGCATTTCATATGCCGTGGCCTTTTCTCCATCTTCTCTTGGCATCGTCCCTATGTAACTTGTACGCTGATAATACGCTGATGGTCGGTGTATAATACACCGTATAAAAATCTTCAGCTTCTGCTTGATCCAACACGTCGTATGTTTCGCCCTTAATGCAAACAGTGACAGCGAATCATACGTCGTTGCTTGTTCTTCAGGACCTTCCATATGTTGTATACCCCCAAACATGTACGCCGATGTATGGTGTATAGTACGTCGTGTGGTGTCTTCTGGTTTTCTCAAGGAGCTTCACACGCCGTGCGCTTACAATATGTACGCCGTTGGTCGGCATATCATACGCCGTGTGTAATCTCTGCGGGCTCATCCTATTCAATCAACTTAGGCCCTTTCTATGGTTTCCTGGTTTTTGGCTATGCTTTGGAATCATTCTTGGGACGTAATTTTCTATGTAAATCACTTGACAAATTTGTTAGTCCCAATGACTATGTTGTCACTCAATCACCAAAATCACAATATAATGGCTTATAGGGCCATTTACCTTACACACATTGTTAGAGGTGAAACTTTAGTGGGTGATGAAAGAATGGGAGTACTGGCTTTGTAAAGGCCTTGAAGTGTAACTCTAGCTACTGATCACCTCAATAGTGTGAAGCAAAAAGGAAAGCACGACTTATGGTGAAAGTATATCACTGTAGACTGTAAAACTGATATATTGGTCCTATTTACAATTTAGACAAGCCTAGACTTCCTTCATGTTTAGTGGATCTTGGTGGTTGGATAGTGTTGCTGGTAGGTGGCTCAGATGGGTTTCTGAGGGCCTGGATGGGTTTCTGAGGGTTGGATGTGGCTGAGCAAGTAGTGATCACTAAATAAGTTTTAAAGGACTTAGATTAAATTTAATAGTATGTCATTTAAAAGCGTCTTAAATCCAACCCCCACCCCCCCAACCCCCCTCCCCCGCGTCCCCTACTATCACCATGGACTCCAAGATGACACGAAGTATTTTGAAGAAATTGGCTTTGACTCAAATGTTGCTCCATTCTAACTAGGCTGTTGTACCCCAGTCAGTTATATGTAGAGATGTGTCTTTCATACTTACAGGTCATTTTGTAATAAAGTTTGACGATTATATAATAACTATGGCACGATTCACTATTGTAGTTATCACATGTATGCATACATTTGGTCCGCATTAGTTTTTTTTTTCCCATAATCGAGTTTGACATGTTCACCAGACGGCGGTGAGGGGGCACGGTCAATGAAGTTCGTAATAGTTGACATGCACCGGTGGATATCTAGTTAATGATATTTGACATACACCAATTGTGTTATATGCATGATTTATGTTTCTTCCTTTGCCCGGATCTATAACCTAAATCCCCTTGGATATATTGCGACAGCCTCACTACTTCATCAAGTACTAGAAAATCCACTACACAAACATAGATAATGTCTACCATATAGAATGTCTCAGTAGTAAAGACTTCATAAATATTTTAGCTATAGATGGAGACGGACATGATAAGTACAATTATAATCACTACTATAGAATGAAAATCCACTACACAAACATAGATAATGTCTACCATATAGAATGTCTCAGTAGTAAAGACTTCATAAATATTTTAGCTATAGATGGAGACGGACATGATAAGTACAATTATAATCACTACTATAGAATGATTTTCCCATGCGGTTCGGGCCCATTTTTGCAGCCAACTTTTGGGTGGCAACTAATTAAAACCGGCACTGAAAATGGGCCGGTTCGTAACATGAACCAGCTGTGAAAATACCCGTGAAAATGATTATTTGAAAACCATGTTAAATGTCAAATCGCAAAAAAACATTATAGCCAATGGGAGGCCACAAACCCGTGACCTCTTTGTTCATGCAAGCCTCCCTAACCACTACACCACATCGTCTGTTAGGACTTAGGACTAGTTAGGATGCAATTCTTTTTTATATTCACCTTTCTGAATCTTTATAGATTTTTTAAAGGCCACACTTAAAGTCCTGATCAGGCAGCTTCCCTTACATGTTTCTAGCTCAAGGGAAAATATCAAAAACATATTAGAAAAAATAAAAATTCTAAAAATTGGTGTACATAAAATTTATTTATAAATAAAGAGAATCCATTTAATCTATAAAAATAGCGGATCATTCCTCCATGGCCACTTACATGCATTATAACACATGTAGAAAATATTTTCATATAGTATGAGCAAAAATAATGTATTAGGGTGTGTAAACTAGTGTGATCAGGCTGCAATTTTTTGTGATAATATTTAACCTTTTGAATCTTCATGATTTTTTAGAGATCACACCTTAGATCCAACGGGGCTGCAATTTTTTGTGGCTGTCTCTTATGTGGTGCTAGTTCATGAAACAATATCAAAACAATAACGGAGAAATATAGAATCAATGTGTACTGGAACTTAGAACTGGTTGTGAACTTAGAACTGGTTGTGAAAATGGGATTTTCACATACTGCTTCCTTCTCGGCTTCCCCCTGACCGACCAGATGCTAGATTTGCTATTTCCGATTTTAGCACCACTTCTTCTAATTTTCTATTAAACAATACTATTAGCAAAAATCACAGATACAGACTATCAGCTGGACAGCACCAAAAATGAGGCATCACAGGTACACGCCAACACTACTTGTGAATCACATTTCAGATATGCAAACATCCGTCCTTGGTCATCATCAGAAAACATGGTGGCATTCATTTTTGCTCCACAGAACTGCTGCCAAACTCTTGTCTAAACTGAATGGACACACAGTGAAATTTCTAAGTACATCACCACTGCATAGAACCAGATACATGTGCTCGAGCACTGTTTCCATGCATATGAAGACACACACGCTACGGTTCAAGTTGTGGTTGTTGGCAGTTAGCCGCCCGGGCGCCGAGAGATGCATCTTGAATCCGGGACACTATGATTTGGGGATATGTTTATATCCATGTGTATGCAATCTTCGAAATCGAAGCCACACGAGCTCAGCTGCTTAGTGCTTACAGCAATCTAACCACCATGGCAGCGACCCCCCAACACCCGGCAGCCACCGCCCTCCTCAATGAGCTACGCCGGTCGCAGCGTGCCGATGGCCCCGCCGCCGTGCTGGCCATCGGCACGGCGAACCCGGCGAACTGTGTGCGCCAGGAAGAGTTCATCGACTGGTACTTCCGTGTCACCAAGAGCGACTACCTCACCGAGCTCAAAGCCAAGATGAAGAGAATGTGTATTGATTTCATTCAGTTATATTAAACAAAACTTTTCTTGGAAACAAAGTGAAAAATGTTGCTTGCTACGTGGAAAATTCTTGCGTCTCTCGCGCAGGTGACAAATCAGGCATCGAGAAGCGCTACTTCCACCACACGGAGGAGACGATCGCCGGGCACCCGGAGTTCTTGGACCGCGCGGCTGCGTCGCTCGGCGCGCGGCTGCGCATCACCGCGGATGCGGTGCCCGGGCTCGCCGCTGCCGCGGCGGAAAGCGCGATCGCGAAGTGGGGCCGCCCGGCGGGCGACATCACGCACCTCGTCGTCGCCACCAACTCCGGCGCCACCGAGCCGGGCGCCGACTTCGGCCTGGCATCGCTCCTGGGTCTCCGCCCGACCGTGCGCCGCACCCTGCTCAACCTCCACGGCTGCTCAACGGGCATCGTAGCCATCGGCCTCGCCAAGGACATCGCCGAGAACAACCGCGGCGCCCGCGTGCTCGTGGCCTGCGCCCACGCCGTCCTCCTCCCCTTCGCGGCGCCGGACGAGGCCCGCCCCGATGCCCTCGTCGCCATGGCGCTGTTCAGCGACGGCGCCGGCGCGGTAATCGTCGGCGCCGACCCGACCAACGACCCCACCGAACGCCCCGTCTTCCACCTCGTGTCCGCCGCGCAGGCCACGTTGCCGGGGACGGAGCGCGCCGTGGCGATCGATCTCGGCGAGAGCGGCGTCGACTACCGCATGTCGATCGAGGTTCCGAAGCTTGTCCGCGGCAGCGTAGAGCGGTGCCTGGAGGACGCCATGGCGCCGCTCGGCCTGGCGAACGCCGGTGGCAGCGGCTGGAACAGCCTGTTCTGGGCGGTGCACCCTGGGAGCCGGCCGTTGTTGGATAGCTACAAGACCGCCCTGGGTCTGGAGACCGGCAAGCTTGCGGCCAGCCGGCGCGTACTGAGAGATTACGGCAACATGTTGGGCGCCACGGTCATCTTTGTCCTCGACGAGATGCGGCGCCGTCGCCGCCAAGATGTTGAGGAGGAGGGTGATGAGGACTGCCAATGGGGGATCATGTCGGGGCTCGGGCCGGGCCTCACAATCGAGACAATAGTTTTGCATGCCGCCAGTAGCCGGAATGAAGATTAATTAGCTTTATCACAGCTTTATGCAATGATGCGAGACACTGAAAAACATGCTTTATTAAAGATTTATTGAGTTAAATAAGGTCAGGTCTTTGTTTAGTTCGTGAAAGTTGGTTGAATTTTCTGTAGAAAAATGCATTGGGAAGCGTGTTGCAGAGAGGGAAGGCACGTTTTTCAATACGTTACTTTTGTTTAAATTGCAGAAACTTGCTGGAACTAAACAAGACCTAAGTTTGAGTATGTTGTTTAAATGGTTGAGCAATTGTCTGCCTGTGAAGGGACCGTGGCAATTGTTCGGCTGTTCACCTCTCTCATGGCGCACATTTTGCAGCATGCAACTTCTGGCCCGTGAGCGCAAAGTTGGCCTAGGCCTAGGTTGTATGTCCTGGACTAATAGGGCATAACTTAGGCTGTGCAATATGGGCCGGACTAGTCTGAGGGCATGCTTAGTTTGGAAACTTGCCCAAAAAAGTTGTCATTGAGAAGCGTGTTTGTGAGAAGAGGCACGGGAAATATGGTAAAAAAAGTTGTCATTTTGAGTGGAAAGTTTCTCAACTAAACAGGGCCTGAACAGGAAAAGCTTTCGCTTTCATTTCAATGATGCGGGCTGCACACAGTTTACCGGGACTGATGAGAACAAAATGGAATTTTTACTTTAGGCTCTGAGTCCGAATTGGGATCGGATTCTGCGGTTGTCTCTGCACAATTGACACAGGTTAACTAGTTGGTACAGCAGATGAACGTTAGTTACTTTCTCCATATCGAAATATTTGTCGCTGTTGACTTTTTCTGAAACATTTGACCTCTCATCTCATTCAAAAATTTATGCAAATATGCAAAATTGAAGTCACATTAAAGTACATATAATGATAAAACAAATCACAAACAATATAAGTAATGTACACAAAATATTTTGAATAAGACGAATGGTCAAAATTGTGATAAAAAGTCAACAACGATAAATATTTCGATACAGAGTTAGTATTTACCAAGAACATTTGATAAAATCTAATGTCCTATCGGTTCTACTCCTTCCGTTTCAAATTACTATTTGTTTTGACTTTTCTAGATTCGTTAGCTTTGTTATACATCTACATATACACACTATGTCTAGATGCATAGTAAAAATGGAACCTAAAAATGAATAGTAAATTGGAACAGAGTGATTATCTTTTTGTTGCATATCTTCTCGTCCTTCTATGAAATAAAAATTTTGGTGAAAGGGAGTTGGTAATCTGGTCCTCCAACTCTAAGGCGCTAAACTTCCAATAAAACCATGTCCAGGGCGATTTCGTATCACGAGCCGTTGGCCGTTGACGACATGAATTTCGTTTTTCAGACAATCATAGTTTTCATGTGAAGATTCTGTACAAGCACTAGCATGCAATCGATCAGTTCATCATATGTCTGTTCAAACTCCTAGCCGGGATGCAGGTTGTTGGCGGTTATTTGTTTTGACTTTTCTAGATTCGTTAGCCGGGATGCAGTTCATCATATGTGACATCCATCAGGGCGGCGCGCCGACGGCCCCGCGGCTATACTCGCCATTGGCACGGCAAACCCGGCGAACTGCATCCAACAAGACGAGTTCGCCGACTGGTACTTCCGTGTCACCAAGAGCGACCACCTCGCCGAGCTCAAGTCCAAGATGAAGAAAATTTGTACTACTGACTTCATTTAAGTTGAAATTGATCGAAAGACGAGAATGTTTGTTTTGGTCATCTCAAGATCATTCCGGATTCTTGCCATACAGGCGACAAATCGGGGATCAAGAAGCGCCATTTGCACCACACCGAGGACATGATCGGCGCCCACCCGGAGCTAATCGACCGCGCGGCCACGTCGCTCGGCGCGAGGCAGGGCCTCACCGCGGACGCCGCGCAGGACCTCGCCGCGGCCGCGGCGTCGAGGGCGATCGCGGGCTGGGGCCGGGCGGCGGCCGACATCACGCACCTCGTCGTCAGCACCAACGCCGGCGCCGGCGAGCCGGGCGCCGACCTCCGCCTGGCGGGGCTCCTGGGCCTCCGCCCGTCCGTCCGCCGCACGCTGCTCTACCACCACGGCTGCTCCGCGGGCCTCGCCGCGCTCCGCGTCGCCAAGGACGTCGCCGAGAACAGCCGCGGCGGCCGCGTGCTCGTGGCCTGCGCGCAGTCGGCGCTCCTCCTGTTCAGCCCCCCGGCCGACGCCCGCCTCGACTTCCTCGTCGCCATGGCCCTGTTCGGCGACGGCGCCGGCGCGGCCGTCGTGGGCGCGGACCCGGCACCGGCAGGCCCCGCCGAGCGCCCGGTCTTCCACATGGTGTCCGCGTCGCAGACGACGCTGCCGGCCACGGACCACCACGTGCTCATGAACCTCAACGAGAGGGGCCTCATCAACAGCCACCTGTCCGTCGAGGTGCCGGCCCTCGTTCGCCGCAGCGTGGAGCGGTGCTTGGCGAGCTCGTTGGCGCCGCTCGGCCTCCCGGACGCCACCGGCGGCGGCTGGAACGGGCTGTTCTGGGCGGTACACCCCGGCGGCCGCGCCATCTTGGACAGCTACGAGGCCGCTCTCGGCCTGGAGCCTGGGAAGCTTGCGGCCAGCCGGCACGTGCTGAGCGAGTACGGCAACATGAGCGGCGCGACGGTCATCTTTGTTCTCGACGAGATACTACGGCGCCGCCGCAGCCAAGGTGACGCCGGCAAGGAAGGGAAGGTCTGCCAGTGGGGAGTCATGTCTTGGCTTGGGCCGGGACTCACGATCGAGACGATCGTGTTGCATGCCGCCGGCAGCCAGGATGAACACCAGTAGCTTTTGTAGCTTCCAAGATAGAAGAATGTACGGCACGGTTAGTGCATATTGGGCAACGACTTAGAGCTCCAGAACTTAGTTTATCACAGGTTTTATAGAAGGTTGAATAAAATTTGTGCCTTGAAAATCCTTGTCATTCAGTGGTCCGTTTGTAGTCATTGTGGCTTAGTAGATTTGTTTGGATCATGTTAATATGTGCTAACACTACTACAGAAAAGATTTGTAGGTGCGGAGCGATTTTTTTCTAGATGCGGACAATAACGCCGCTCCAATAAAAAGTTGGCGGTTCGCCCGCACCTAAAAATGGATTCCTAGGTGCGGGTCTCGCCACCAACCGCACCTAGAAATGCCACCATTTTCAGGTGCGGGAGAGGGGGCCAACTGCTCCTAGAAATGGCCATTTCTAGGAGCCGGTGGCGCTATGGCCTGCTCCTGCAAACGCACCATTTTTAGGTGCGAAAAGCAGGAGCGGGCCTCCGACCCCGTGCCTAGAAATAAAAAATGCCCGCTCCTAAAAACTTTTTGTGTAGTAGTGTAATATATATGGTATGATTTTATACAGCTATTGCGAATTGTTTTTTTCTTACGCGCAACAGAAATCTCAATCTATAGGCAGCTCGTACCATGAAGTTGATTAGTAGATGAAGTACATGGTCTACTACCCAATCTTCTAGTATATCTGTTTGAGATTTTAGTCAATAAATTGTAACACAAAGAATACTGAGATGGAACATCAGAGATGATAGGACGACGGTACCATCTGAATTTGATCCCTAAAGAGGCACATGAGAGATGTTTTATATATGGAGATCGTCAGCCTAATGTTGTGGACCATCTGGACAACACGAATTAGACTCATCTTCAAGCAGCAACCTATCTCTGTTCGAGCTTGTAAAACGATCTTCAGACACGAATATATGCATCTATATGTCTGCTTTCATGAATATAATGCCTGTGCGTGAGTGACGAGTATTGTCAGATTCAGATTTAGAAACAATCATAGGTCACATGTAGGCCACTGGTTCCCAAACCAGCAGGGAAAACACTTCGCAACCGCGACCGATATGCATTTCGAATCCTAGCTGTTCTGCTGTTGGCAGCTGTGCAAAAGAAGAAGCGCTGCGATTTTTCAGAAACGAAGTGGCGACGCTACGCGAAGTTTTGGGCCTGTGACGCCCCTGTATGCCATGCCTGGGCCTCGATTTGCAACCTTTTTGAACGAATTTTTTTTATTTTTTTTACGATTTTTCAAAAAGAACGGTCGGATGACAGATTTCAAATCTGTCATCCAACCGCCGTATCATATGGCTGCCGCCATATGATACGGCGGTAAGAGGAGGTAACCGCCAGATCACACGGCGGTTAGAAAACCCGCCGTTTGAATTAGCGATTTAAATTTAAAAATATAAATTTGAACTGTGTGCCGAACCTAACCGCCGGATGGTTTGGCGGTAGGTGTCGGCACCTGGGCCCGGCCATCCTAACCGCCAAATGATTTGGCGGTAGGGGGAGGCCGCCCCTTGCCCATCCGGCAGGAAGCGTTCCCGCCGTCCGATCCACGGCGGCAGCCCCCTATCGCCGAATCATTTGGTGGTTAGGTTGTTGCCGCCTATATAAGCCAAAATCTAGTTGAAAAATTCATTCTAAATAAAAAAAAACTAGGGTTAGAGAGGAGGGTTAGGGAGAGGAAGAATCAGCGGCGAAGCACTACCGGTTCTGCGCTTCGGTTTCAGGTAAAATCCAATCTCGTAGTTGTAACTTCAATTTGGTAGATGTATGACTTTGTAGTTATTTTAGTATTTAGTTTACACAGTATGAAATCGTAGTATTATTTTTGAGTTACTGATATTAGACTTAGTTACTGAAATAATTATTAGAGGCAGTTACTGATATTAGATGGGTTTTTGCGTTCTTGCCCCTATTAGAAAGACCAATGGTGATTTTACCCTCATTTTTTTAACTCTACGATTTTACCCTTACTTTTTGAAACTGAAGGCACCGTTTGCCCTTGGTTTCAACTCCGTTAGTTATAAACCTATTAAAACAATTGAAACAAATAGGAGAGACATTCAGAGCAATGGGAAAAGACCAGAATACCCCTCACCTTATCCAAATCCACTCTTCCTCTCATGTCTCTCCCGTGCGGCCTCTCCTGTCTCTCCCGTGCGGTATTCTATCCCGTGAAAACCTAGATCTGGGCGGAGGCAGGCGGAAGGGCGAAAGGGCGGGGGTGGGCAAAAGGGTGGCGTGCGGACGGAAGGCCAGGGGCTAGCGGGTGCGAGGCCTCTCCCGCGCGAGGCGCTGCTCGGCGCGAGTGCCTGCCTGGGCGCGGCGCTGCCCGGCTCGGGTGC
>CM014277.1:54087259-54105695 GCA_004135705.1 Alloteropsis semialata
AAAATCGCCTTAAGAACAAAAGGATAAAAGCCGATGCAATATGCATCGCCTTAAGGATTATATACAACAAAAAGAGTGTATTATATCGCTAAGCCGCTCGATGGCGGAGCAGGCTATCAATGTATCAGATCGTTTGGCAAGACAGATAAATCTCAGTGTTCAAGGCTGCAGGTATTTAACTATCAAGTCAAGAGCAGTCTGACGGATCTTGTCAACATCAGCAATGATCTTGGCATCAGCTTCAGCGTTTCCCTCTATAGGCTTGATCAATTTATGAATTTCTTTGGCCGCTTTGATATGGATCTTGTAATCCTCTTCAGCTTTTGCCTTCAAAGCCGGGATGTCATCAAGCTCTTTTTCTTTAGCTTGGATGCTTGATTGAACTTGGATGAGTTCCTGTTCCAGCTGCTGTTTTCTAGCTCGCAGATTATCAAGTTCTGATTGGATGGAGACAGGAAGTGCCGATAGATCTTTGATCAGTTTTGTTGATTCGTCAGCTTGGGCACGTTTTTCATCCCTGGCCTTGATTAGATCCTGCTGGGAGGTCCGATTGTTGATTCGGCGATTGGCCTGCAACACTGGAAAGGAGTGGCCTTCTATGTATGCCGCCGGAATCAATGCTTCCTCCAGGTCCGATGGAAGTTGGCCTCTTAGAATTTTGATAATCTTACGGATCGGCTTTGCATCTTGAACAAGATCGATGATATCTTGGTGAAGAAGAGCGGATATGTCAAGCAATTTTGCCTTCACTTCATCAGATAGCAAGCTTTGCCCAGAGCTAATTTCTTCCTCTTCAGCTTGCAGCCGATCAAAATCGACTGATATGGTCTGGCTGGTTTGAGGGGTATCTTGAGCCTGCAAAAGAAATAATTAGACATAATGTCAAAGAGCTGATATGATCATATCAGGCTAGAGAGTTTACTTGTTTCCAGGCTAATTCTTGCTCGGGTCCAATCAAAGGATTGTTACTGCCCTGGATGTTAGCTTGGGCGATTTCAAGATCCGTCAAGACATTCTGGATGATTTGCTAGAAGAAAGAAAATAAGAACAAGTTGGATATCAATTATTGAATAAGTCGGCTGATAATTACCGTTGCTTCTGGGTCAGGGAGATGGATCTGTGGAGGAGTTCCTGGTTGATCTCCTTGAGGGCCATGGCTTGATTGTGCTTGTTCTTCTTGGTGTAGCAAGCCTGGTTGATGAGGCGAACCAGTTATTGTTCTCTCAGATGAGGACGAGTGAGGCGAGCGGGCCTGTGCCGGGCTTGGTTGCATCTGAGCTGGGATTAGTGATCTTTCTGGGTTCGATTCTGGTAATTCCTCGGCCGATGGGCTTGAAGACTCGGCCGGACTCGGCTGGCGTGCAGAAGATTCTCCGATGACCTGAGTTTGCAGAGAGGGTTAGTTTCAATAAAGAGAGAAATCAAATTTATGAAGTTCTTGAACTTGCCAGAGCAGTCTTCGGGCGTTTTGGAATTTTTGAGGACATCTGCTTCTTCCTTTTTCTGCTGTCGCCATATGCTGATAGAAGCTTGCCGATGGTGGGAGAGTCACAGCCGATCCACGGATCTGGCGAGATATTGCTGTAGACGACTTGTTTCTCCGATCGAGTAATCGTTGGAGGGGTACGATTGACTTCCTGGTAAAGAATTGTTTAACAAAATAAAATTATGAAGAAGAAGGGAAGCAAGTTCACAGGTATTACCTCTGGTTTGCCCTTGAAAGTAGGCAGCAACTTCTGGACATAAGTTTTGCAGGCGATGTGGAATAGGTGTCGATGCCATTCGGCCCACCATATGTTGAAGGTCTGATGAGTTACAAGGCCGATTGCAAAGGTGTCCAGATTGGTTTTATCAAGGGGAGGCTCAAGTCCCAGAAGACGATCCCATTCCAAACCTGAATCAACTTTTCCTCTTGGGAAAACCCGATCGGCCAAGATTAAGTAGGGTGGAAGCTGTCCGATGCCAAATTGACGAGCGGCCAGGTTTGGATGATAGTATTCATAGGTTGATTGCCCTGGCTTACTCTGACTAAGGCCGATCGGAAGAAATTGAGCATTAATGCAAGTTTGGAAAATTGTCAGGGCTTCTGAATTTGCCTCTACAATCATGTTGAATCTGAATTTGTAGGGCAGCTCGTATTCATCGGTGTGATGGTACAGGAACCAGAGCATTTTGTCGTCAGTAATACCTCTATAAAGGAGTGCAAAGTATTTGGAAGATTCTTTGCTTGATAACTTCTCAGCAGGGAAACCCATAGCAGCTTCACCAAGTGAGGTACATCGACGCCAGGTAATCTCCTCCGATTCAGGCTTGTTATCTGGGAATCTCATCTTTCCGAGATCTACCTTGACGATCTTGCTCAGATGTAACACTAACCACATCTGAATGAACCACCACGGCCCGCCAAGGTTAGTGATGGGTGATCCAGTCCTCAGGCGCTTGGCGACTTGATGAAGTAAATTGTATACTGCTCCCAGGAGAAGTTGACCAAGGCTGATGACATGGTCACTTACCAGCAATTCGGCCAGGTGTTGGAAGTTGGCCGTTGGACCGAGGGTGGTACCGCAAAAGAAGAATCTATCCAACCACATGTTCAGAAAGGCCACATGCTCACGGTCAGTCACAGGTCCGGTCCGATGATTTTTCTCCATATATCCTGTCCAGCCGCCACAGTTCTTGGTCTTAAAATGGTGTTTGGGCTTGATGTTGAGCCGGGAGGGACGTTTGTCGCCAGTGACATTGAGGCCGAGAAGCATGACTACATCAAGTAGTGTTGGGGTCATCGGACCATGTCCAAAGAGGAAGGCATTCAATGCATCGGACCAAAAGTGTGATGCAGCAATCAAGAGATTCTCATTTTTAGCAATGTGTCCGATGCTAAGGCCAATACACTGGGCGATATCTAATCTATCCCAGATTGCAGACTTGGAGGCCGACACTCTCAAGTACCAATTCTTCCATCCAGGTAGAACTGTCGGCCAAGATCGAAAGGCGTTCTTCCAATCATCCAAATCAAAACCCGAGGTCTTGAATGGGATCCGGTGGGTTTCCAGATTAATGAATTCAGTGGGGTCTGGGTCTCCCATTGGACCAAGAAGGTAGGCCCCTTGATAGTTGCCTACGGGGATTAGGGTTTGAATGCGAGCGGCCTAAAAAGAAGATGCGAAATGAAAACGAGTTTGGAGAGGCTGAATCTAATGCGGAACTTAAAATGGATTCAGATTTAGTGAAATACCTCCGGGATTGGACAACGTGTTTCTCCTGCTGGATCTGCGTGTGCTGAGGAAGAACTTGAGGCCAAGAAGGTTGATGGAGAGGGAGTTGAAGAGCTTGTTGCTGCCACCATCGTCGAGGACATGACCGCCGCCATTGTTGAGCTCGTGACCCCAGCCATAGTGGGAGGCATGGCAGATGGAGAACTCGCTGGAGCAGATGCGGAGGTGAAAGCGGACATAGAAGAATGAAGGGCGCCCATAGAGGATGATTGCGCCATTTGAAGCAGTTTTTGGTGTAAGTTCGAGTGAATGTGAATGGCCACTCGGGAGAGATGAGGAAGAAGATGAGCAGTACGGGTTCTTGGCGAGGAAGGAGAAGTGTACAGTGTGGCCACCGGCAGTAATCTTATAAGGTGAAAACGGTCATGGTCCGAAGATTGAGGAGCCGCGCAGTACAGAGATGGAAAGTTTCGGCACGAAAATCGGTGGAGGAGTTATGATGGCAGATACGAATTTTGGAACAAAATGATATTTTATTCCAAAATTGGGGGGCATGTGTTGACACCGGATTTTCGCACCTGACATGCTGAGTCAGATGATGACGTGGTGAGGATGAGGCTGCGCAGTGGACCCGTTGACTGGTCAAGGCTGAAGGTGACAAAAGGAAGCCGATACTGAAAGGAGGTCCGATGAGGCGGGTGTCCGACCCGATGACGAGTGCAAGAAGAAAGGCGCGTCGGCTAAGGAAGAAGCGTATCAGATTCGGGAACTATTTCCTTTTCAGAAGGTGTTTGAGAGTCCCGTTGTATCTTAAGCTTAGTTTACCTTATTTAGTTAGTCTGGTCCGATCAGGACTCTCCATGACCAGGGTATAAATTTGAACCCTCGTCCATTGTAAAGAATAATTCTCACAATCAATACAACCCGGCTTCACGCCAAAACCCTAGTAGTAGTTACCGACGAAGCTCATTGGTGGACGGGCTGCATCAGTTCTGATCTCCGGCTTACCAGTAAGTTAGTCAATTTATCGAACTAGTATAGGCTTGAATTGAGGCGCATCGCCCTTTCTCGTTTATACTGTTCAACCGATTTATCTCTGGATAATCAAGATTGATATAGATTCCCTACGTCGGAGCTAGATCAATATTGATTATTCAACAGATTATCATTTATCGGACTATACTTTAAGCCTAGATTCCCTACGTCGGAGCTAGGTATCAAGATTAGTCTAGATTCCCTACGTCGGAGCTAGAGTAATCTTGGTTACTAAATGTAGTCTTTGCGGTTTGTTGGAGTTGCTAGATTGGTTTAGATCTACGCCATGTGAATCAATTCTACTTCTTCAACGGCTTTGAGCATAGGTCTTGGTCCGATTTAAGCAATATTTATCTTACAGCATCGTTCTATGTCCAATCCTGCTTTGTGGTTTAATCTGGTTGTTCTTTGAGTATTGCATTGGTGTAGATTCCCTACGTCGGAGCTGGATCTTTGTAATACGCTTAGATTAATCTTTGACTGTCATGTTTGGTCTAGATTCCCTACGTCGGAGCTAGGTTCATCTTGATTAGTTAAAGGAAGCTTTGGTTATGCCTTAATGCTATTTGAATGTTAAGTGTGGTGTAGATTCCCTACGTCGGAGCTGGATCATGCTTAATTGTTTGGTAGCATATCTTAGAATCAGAACGTATCTGTTAATGTTTTGCCTGCTTATTTTGCTTAATCTGATCAACACCTGTGCGAGCATCTTGTTTAATTGACAGGTTGATGAATCGAATCTGGTTATCTAGCTATCTGATCTGATCATAGTTGGAGAAATCTAGATTCCCTACGTCGGAGCTAGATTTCTCTGAAAAGGCTATAGTCCGATTGGTTGGTTAGATGATCCGATAAGACGAGTCAAACTGGCAACTAGACAAGGTGGACAATGTATCGGCTTACACTGTGATTATTTAATATCTTGTTTCAAGACATAGCTGATCCATTATTTTACATATTGGCCTTGTTTCATGCTTTATTTCATTATTCAAAGGCTGGTCTGTTATATCAATCAAGGTCCGATCCTGATTGGTCCGATCCTGAAGTCCGATTTGGTGTCTGATTGAGGTCCGATAACTCGGTCCGATTGACGTCATCATTGAGGTCCGATTCTGAGGTCCGATCGGTATCGGCCGATGCGTGTCTGATTGGGTCTTGGCTAAATTCGACGTTACTCCATCGTCTGAAATAGAGCCGGCACAATCATAGAGCAATTTAACTGTTTTATTCCCTTGTCAATTTCAGGTCAAATTGACTGGCACGCCGCGAACCTGAACTGGAGTGTAGACTGGCACTGGAGCGAAGCTGATCTCCCCGGTCATCGTGTGCTGCACGCGGGAGATACGTCCGCCGATTTTCCGCGTCAACAATGGTAATCCGGTTAGAAAAGATGCATGTACTGATCCTAAGCAGTGTGAGAACAGTAGCAAATCAGATTCTAAATATATGCAGCCGAGGTGGTGTCCCTCAGGCTTAACTCGCACTCAAAAGAGAAAATTACAAAGAATGCGCAGGCAATCAATGGAGCCAGAAGTTGAACAAAGATCAGCGGCACCTACAAGGATGGTGTGGAGACCAAAACAAGTTGCTTCAACTTCAACATAGGCGAGACGCATGACATGGCCGATGCTTTATATGTTTAGCATCGTCCAGAAGAACAATTTTGATCTTAGAAGTGTTTTCTAGTGCACAAGTTTACTAGAAAACAGGGGGCATATGTTAGCGATCAAAATTGGCAAGGAATAGTTTCTGCAGGGAAACCGGTGGAACCGGATTTGCTAACCGGTGTAACCGGTTTTGTTACACTGTGCTGCGTCTGACAACGTAAACCGGTGGAACCGGATTTAGAAACCGGTAGAACCGGTTTTCCCCGAGTTGTGATAGGTTTGGACTCTTTTTGTAGATCCGACTTGTATTTGAACTTTCCTTGCGGGGCAAGACCTCCCCACCCTATAAATATAAAGGGTTGCGGCCGATTGAGTATCATCCAATCGATCAAACACAATTTATCTTTTATTCGTCTTTACTTTTTGTCTTTACTTTATGTTTCTCAAACCCTAGCTTCTCCAAACCCTAATTGCTGTTCTTCCTTCGTCTCCACGGCGATTGAGGACGTTCTAGGTGGCCTGACCGATCCTAGAACAACCCAAGGTGCGCACACCCTGACGGGGTCCCTCCCGGGCGTGCGTTCGTTGGTCTTCGCAGGAAACCCTAGCAAACCGGTTTCACCGGTTTCCCAAACCGGTTTCACCGGTTTCTGCGCAGTCAGATCTGCATCTTGCGATTCCGCGCGTGTGAGTGTTTGGCGCGGCGCGTTTTAGCGTCAACAGGAATATTACTAGTACTCGGAAGCTGCTGGAGGCCGAAGCAGGTGTCAAGGTGACCTGGGAAGGGAATGCCGTATTGCCCTGCGTGTGCCGCAGCAAATGTGAGGGCAGAGCATGCATCCGCGTGATTGCGTGGCAGGTGAGTCGGCGATGGCCCTGCTGTCCCTGTGGCGGCTGTGGCACGAGTGGCGAAAGGGCGCCCGCCACGTCGCCGGTCAGGCGAGCAGTGTACGAGGACGGACGGAGGTGGTGGTGCAGACCTGACCGGGCCACCCGATTGAACAGGCGGCGGTAGCTCGTGAGACGAGCCAACAACGGCCTGCTCCGGTAGTATGATTGTGTATCGAGCACGTGTTGTTTCCGTGGGACGCAAGCTTCCGAGCTTGTCGCACGTGCTCTGCCCCTTGTCTGTTGAGCAGTGTTCATTCAGAAAAATACTCAAAGCTGAGTAGCTGACGCGGTGGCCAGGCCAGAGAAGGCGATGTGTGCAGGTGCAAAGCAGCGCGGCGTGGCCTCCAAATCTCGGCCGCCGACGCAGCTAGCGTGGCACGACGTGTTGGTGTTTGGCCGGCTCGGTGCACCTCCTCTGTTTTGTCCCTGCGATTTTCCTTTTTTTAAACAGTAAAAGCTTTTGCCTGCGGCTGCTACATCGTCGGATCGGCCACGGGCCCACGGGCTTGGATGTGAGATTCCACCGCGGGCGACCGGAGCCGGCGGCGGGCAAGGCGCGCGTCCGTGGCAGCATCTCGGCCGTCCGGCTCCCGCGCATTTCATATTCGGATGTCGACGGCAGCCTCAAGCCGCCGCCAGTGGCGCGCGCAACGCAAAGGCCAAAGGCAACGGCAGTGGGAACGGCCGCGGGGCAAGGCAGCGCCTGCGCGCGACGGCCGCGTTGCAGGTGGGGAAGCAGGGCCGTGCCGGCATAAATCGGGGCCCTGTGCGGAACTATAAAGTGGAACTATAAAGTGGGGCCTAGTAGTATAGCGAACTATAATAATAAAAACTTATCTAGTATAATGTATTTGCATAGCTACGAAATACATCAACAATCATATCTATGGTGTTCTTCGAAATAAAATCTTCAATAATAGATTGATAATCAATATTTTTACAACATGTCACTATCAAATGCTATCATGTTTTTTATTTTGTCAATTTGCACAAGACACTATTTCGATGCCGGAATACTAGACCTAACACGAAAATAACAAAGTTTATTACAATTAAACTATCGGTGGATAATTAATGATATAGTTAAACTAGAGCTAGTATAATACTCCCTCCAGTTATTTTTATAAGACACGCACAAATATCGTTATTCAAAGTTTACAACCTTGACCAATTTATCCAATAAATTATTAGTTATTATAATATAAACTTGATACCGTTACGCCTGTTGTTACTGAGCGACAGGCGTAAGGTAACTTGTCGACTTCCCAGGGGTGTCAGGCAGGTGACAGCGGCTCAGCGAGGGGATCGAGACGGGAGCAAGCGTCAATAGATGAATGAGCGCTAGTTTGTTTTTGGGTTTTCGACCTTCTAAGTATTCATGCTGGATCGACTGGTTGTATTAGTCAGCTCAAGGGCGTATCTTATATTTGGTAATGGTGGGCTGTAAAAAAAATTTTTGTGGCCCCTGGGAAGTGGGGCCCTGTGCAGTCGCACAGGCCGCACTCCCCTGGGGCACGGGCCTGTGGGGAAGGCAGAGGCACCCGCCCCCGGGCCCGCTGCCCGCCACGTTGCCGCCCAGGCGCCGGCGGTCGACAGGGTGGATCCAACCCGCAAACGTGGCGGGCGCCCGTGAGACAGACTAGCCGGAGCCAGCGACAGCCGTGATCGGGGACCGTCCCCCCTGACGGACGACGCGCTGGTTCCGTGGGACGCAAGCTTACGAGGAGTTTTGCCTGCTAGTGCTGACTGGATCGGAGGGGAGGTGGCCCCACGCGCGGCGGCTGTGCTGACTGGTGACTGCTAGTACTGCTGTGCTGGTACGTCCTCGGTACTCCAGCTGCGAGAAACGGCAGTTGCAGCCCCCACCCAAGGATACGGACATACGGTGCCACCTCGGTCCTACAGCTGTGAGAAACGTACTGCCAGCGCTGCAGCGCCAGTATCCCGAGGACGCACGGGTGGGGGCCACCTTCTAGAATGCGGTCATGCATGCAGACCGGTCTGGAAAAACCAAAGACCGTGATGGAAAATTTAGGGGGTGTTTAATTCCTCAAAAAAAATTTCACCAAAATTTTTTTCCAAGGAATCTTACATGCATGGAGCAGTAAACGTGTGTTAATGACAAAACTCATTTCATAACCCTCAGGTAACTTTGCGAGACGAATCTAATGAGCCTAATTAGGCCATGATTTGCAACAGTGATGCTACAGTAACCATCCACTAAACATTCACTAATCATGGATTAATTACCATCATTAGATTCGCGATTTAAAATAAGAGGGTGGCACACCAGTCACAGGATACGCACGGAGTACGTACGAGTACTCCTACACGGTGATGCACCACGCCCGCCTGGGCGCCCGTTGCCCGCTGGCTGGAGAGGCACGACAGACAGACAAGCAAGCTGGCGCGGCCGCGTGTGCGTGAATGCGCGCCACCCAAGCCATCTCTGTCTCGTCGGACGTCGTCTCGCCGACGCCTTCGACTTTGATATGGACCAGAGCGGATCCAGCCGACCCGCCCCGCTCGGTAGGTGGTACTGGTGCGGCCCGTGCCCGGCCTCGTTTGTTTAAATTTTTTGTTCCGCCACGTGCGCGTGGGTGGGACCTGGGACCGCGGACTGGTCGTTGGATTCGGGGCCTGCCTGCAGCGGAGCTGCGGCTGTGACGTGGGGTCCACGGGTCCTTGCGCTCTGACTTTGACGACGGCTGGCGCGGCGCCGTGGCGGGCGAGCGTCGTCGTGCGCTGCACCCGCACCAGCACCAGCCTGCCTGGTGCCTGCGCGCGCGCTCGGCTCCGGTGCTCCACGGCGGCTCAGACCAGCGCTGGAACTGGAAGGCGCCACGGAAGGCGACAAGGGACAGACAAGGAAACAGCCGGAGATGATGTGATAAAGATTTTTTTAAAAAAAAGATATGATAAAGAGAATTAAAACTGTAGGGCAGCCTGGTGGGGGGTGCGACGAGTGCGTGCGGGACGGGATCCATTGTGCCACGGCCATGGCCCATGGCGGCTACTGTGGACTCACGATCTTGCGGTGCCCATGGGACCCCCAGTTTTGGACTGGTTGGCTCAACAAAAAAAAAAGTATTGTATTGAATAGTCATCGAAGAGTAAGACCAGACCCGTGCAGTATATAGTGATATGTAAAATATGTTGTTTATGCAATAGTACACAAAACAATATTCTCACTCAAACTTTAATATTTTGGACCCCTTAGAGTTAGGATCAACATCTAAAATTGATCTCCTTGCACCTTATATTTTCTCGCTCTAGCAATCTCCCTCACCCACCCCCACCTATCCTTCGTCTCCACCTTCTCCATTCAACCACCGCAAGACCTCGCCTTCTGCTTCGCCAGCAGCGTCCCCGACATCGGGTGAGGGTCGCTAACCTGCCTCTTCCTCCTAATTCCTTTTGTAGTAGTTATCGTTTGTGTCGTTGCCCCCCTTATCCTGCCATGTGCCGCCACACGCATCGACGATGCTCGCCAACCTGCCTCTTCCTTCTTCTTTCTTTCGCACTAGTTGTTGCTCGCCGCCGCCCTCCGCCCTGGCCGGAGACGTCCCCTGTCCGACCTACCTCTTCCTCCCCGTTTCTTTCACCCCATTTCTCGCTCGCCACCGCCCTCCGTCTGGCCGGCAACTTCCCCCGTCGGCGAGGCTCACCGACCTTCCTCTTCCTCCTCCTTTCTATCATACTAGTTGTCTCTCGTCGTCACCCTCCGCCTGGTCGATGTCGTCCCCTGCCCGACCTACCACTATCTCCCTCTTTCTTTCACACCAGTTGTAGGTCGCCACCGTCCTCTGCCTGGCCGGCGCTAACCCTCGCAACCAGCTCTCTTGGATCTAGTGGCACCTCTGTCGCGGCCTCCTCCTGACCGCCTCCAAGCTAATCATTGCTGATTATCACCCTTGCAACTTCCATAGGCCACCAACCCACCACACAAGGCACCATGTTGCATCGCACCATTCAATTCTCCTGCATGATTCCAAGACAATTTGGTGCAGGCACAGCGCCACCGCCATACATGGAAGACAGGGCCACCACTGGGGGGAGGGGGGTTGAAGAGGCAGCTCCGGCGATGCCACACAACAGTCGCTATGATGGAGAAGTCTGTCTCTAGCCTACTCCATGTTGCCGCTGGCAATGCATAGGCATCAACATCTGTGGGGATCAAACCTCGCGCCACCGTCAGCAACAAATCAGGCACCGGGAACTGCGGGATGGAGCCGTGTGTCTCTAACCTACTCCGTGTCGCTGTTGCCACTGGCTATGCGTCATGCACTGGGAAAATATTTGATGGCTTTGATGGGAACGACGGGAGGGGAGCGCCTCACCTTGACTGCCACCGCCATCGACATCCTATCGCCTAGAGTTCCCTCTCGGTCTGGCAAAGAAAGGTAACCCTCCTTCCCCAATCCCAGCACCTCCAGAGATATAAGAAGAGATGGAAATAACAAAGTTAAGGTATGAGTGAGTGGTTAAAAAACATAGGGTATGATATAGCGTTAATTTCACTTGCCATACCATCCTAGCTATGCCGACCGCAAATATCTCAAATATAGTTGCCTAAAAATCTAACATCGATGCACTTTTGTTGTTCAATATTAGAAAATAGGTTGTCTAGAGTGTTGTTCTACTATGCATCATGATATTGTCTGAGTGTTGTTCTACTATGCATCATGATAGTGTTCTCATTTGAACTCAAAATGTGGCTAGGAGTACTATATATAGATCGTAGGGCGTGTGCCATACCTCCTTAGCTCTGCCCTACGCCTATATTATTTTCTTATAAATTTATATGAGATATTATAGAATAAATTCTCATCATCGGAAAGAGCAAAGCAGGAGCGATGGCTCACCACAAAAAAATCACAGAAGGAAAGATATAACAAAAAGTAGTCACATGCATGCATACGGCCATACCTAAATTAGCTTATGAAAAATGTACCTAGCATTAAGACAATATTTTCGACTATGATGTTGCAACAGATAATTGTAGGGATCGGAGGTTCGGAGTGATATTTGATCATGTTCAGTAGCAATCTCCTGGTAGATTTTTCCACTTGGATGCGGCAAAAAAAATCATGGCTGTACTTTTGCACCCTAACCTTTTCAGACGGTTATGTTGCCTGGAATCTTACTTTACTCTTGAACCTAACATACATGTCCATATGGAATATTCGCACCCTTTCTCTTTTTTTTTGCGAGCAACTTATATTTCTTTAGCATTGATCTGTTATTTCTCCAATTTTGAGGAGCCCCTAAATTCTTGGCATGACCCACCCCAAAGAGTCCATCTAGAATGCTGGCACTCGCACACCCTAGGCTTTCCTGCAGGCCCACACAGAGCCTACACTCTCCACCAGCATTAACCACAAGCACGGCCACACGTACGCCGCCTGGATTCTGATCCGGAGGCCACAGCCCGGGCCATACGTTTGCGCGGCTGCAGCGGAACCACCTCGCGCTGCCGTACCCGCTGATGCAGACACGCCTGTCAGCACGGGACCAAGATGAGGTCGTCACTGACGTCACCTCAAAGCCCCCCTCCCCCATCGCCGCCCGTCGCGAACGGGACCGGCCAACACTGGTTGCTTTTTGATCCGGTTGACGGTGACCTGATGCCGTTCCGTTCGACGAACCGGGCGACCCTGTTGCCATGGCGTCATGTCGACCGAGAGAGCTGCAGGTCCCAGGAGAGTACCCCAGCGGCCGGCTTTGCACTGGGGTCGGAGCACGTGCCGGCCAAAAAATATTGAATATAGGCTTGACCTCATCTAACACATGCTCACGTGCAGATGTTCTTTGTGGACATTGTCGTGGGTTGGACTTTGGAGAGGGATGCAGGTGCGCCTAGGTTTCCATGGATGGTTTTATCCTCTTGGACTTCACGTCAAGACTCTGCCTCGTCGTTGCCCTCTGTAGTTTTTTAAGTGGTCGTTTGTTCTTTTAGATAAAATTAAACATGGCCTTTGGATAGGTATGGTTACTGCGCCAAAGTTTATTTTTAAGAGAAATGCTATACTAGACAACGTGTGAGATTTAGATAGCAGCTCAGTTTTGAAAGAACTTACGGTTTGCTATGTGCTGTTCAAAACAGAAACCGAATGATTCGATTTGATATCGGTTTCTTTGAAAAGCTAGGATAAACCACTCGCCGACAAAGAATTCTGTATTTAAGATTGGCGGTTATAACTCCCTGAAAATTAATATGTCGGATGATGGCACACTGTAGGGACTCTGGGTAGCGACTTAGCTGGAAACCAAATGATTCGATTCGCTGTCCGTTTCCTTGAAAAGCTAGGATAAACCACTAGTCGACAAAGAAATGCGAAACAAAGATTGTCGGTTATAACTTCCCAAAATAACATGTTGGATGATTGCACAATGTAGGGACTCGTAGCAACTTAGCTGGAAACAAGTCATCCAATGCTTCGAAACGGTAAGTACTCTCGTCCACGTGTCGTACAATCGAGAAAACGAAAAGATTCGATCCGTTGTCAGGTTTCTCTAGAAAGTTTGGATAAACACATGCACACGTTCTCTTTTAAGGCGCTAAAAAGATTGCTCACCGACAAGTATATGTCGCGGTTATAACTAGTAACATACGGAGCAATCCACATAGTTCGCTCAAAGGATTGAAATACTATTTTCCATTTTCTGAAATTTAAGAAATTACTAAAAGATTCAAATGAGTGAAGCGGCCTTGCGGAATCCTCGCAGTCGCTGTCTGTTGTTTTTGAGTGAGGGAGAAAAAAAAAAAAAAGACAGCGGCCGCTCCCTGCATCCAACGGTGCCCATGGGCCAGCCGGTCAAATTGACGTCAGCATCATCCTGCCTGCGCAAGCGGCCGACCGCAACCCCCAACCATCGCGACCCCTGCCCTGCCCTCCCCTTCCTCTAGCCGCCGCCGCCCCCAATCCCACCTTGCCCCCTCCCTTTGACCCCCCCGGCTCCAGGAACCTTCCTCGCCTTGACCCCTTCCCCCTCTCTCTATAAATCCCCTCCCCTCTCCGCTCTCCGCTCTCCGCCTCCCCAAGAACCCACCACTCCACTCCCACAGGCCACAGCCTCAGCCGCCGCCAGCCAGCCAGGCCACCACCGCAGCCAAGAGCCAAGAAGCCACCCAAAAAATGGTGACGGCGGCGAGGCAGCAGCGCCGCGACGCCGAGGCGGAGCTGAACCTGCCCCCGGGCTTCCGCTTCCACCCCACCGACGAGGAGCTGGTGGCGCACTACCTCTGCGCGCGCGCCGCCGGCCGCAGCCCGCCCGTGCCCATCATCGCCGAGGTGGACCTCTACCGCTTCGACCCCTGGGACCTTCCCGAGCGCGCCCTCTTCGGCAGCCGCGAGTGGTACTTCTTCACCCCGCGCGACCGCAAGTACCCCAACGGCTCCCGCCCCAACCGCGCCGCCGGCGCCGGCTACTGGAAGGCCACCGGCGCCGACAAGCCCGTCCAGTGCGCCGGCCACACGCTCGGCATCAAGAAGGCGCTCGTCTTCTACCACGGCAAGCCGCCGCGCGGGGTCAAGACCGACTGGATCATGCACGAGTACCGCCTCCCCGACGCCGGCAGCCGCGCCGCCAAGAAGCTCGGCAACGGCTCCCTCAGGGTAAGAACGACTGAACGAGCTGACGATTATTTCATCTCGAATCAATTCTTTCGTTTTCTTTCAAATACACGCCTCAAAATTCCGTCTTTGATTTTCCCCACTCTTGATTCTTCAAGGAATTATCTTTCTTCGTTACCGAAATGTTGACACTTCTGCTCTCCTGGATCGGTTTTGATTCCCCTGCAGCTGGACGACTGGGTGCTCTGCCGCCTGTACCACAAGAAGAACGAGTGGGAGAAGATGCAGGGGCAGAATGAGAAGGCCGTGAAGCAGGAGGCGTCGCTCTCGCACTCGCACTCCCACGCCGACACGCGCACGCCGGAGTCGGAGATCGACGACGACACTTTCCCGGAGCTGGGCTCGCTGCCGCCGGCGTTCGACAGCATGAGCCCCGCTCCCGCCCTCGCCGGCGCCGTCCTGCCCAAGGAGGAGGTGCAGGACTTTGGCGACCTTGGCGGTGGCGGCGAGGACTGGCTCGCGGGGATCAACTTCGACGACCTCGGGGACGCCGACTTCTTCGGCGACATGCTCGCGTCGCCGGTGGCCCCCAAGGCGGAGCAGGACGGCGGCCTCTCCTTCTTCTGAGCTGTGACATCTTGGCCAGCACCCTGCAAGCCCTGCACCTGTGAATAGTTCAGATTGGTTTTGGGTTCAGAGAAGCAAGATTCTGCTAATGGCTGGTTGGTTGTAGACTGTAGTGTAGCGCAGGAGTAGCGGTCAGCTAAGGATCGGAGTCCATGGTAGGACTGATGTTATGTTCATCATCATTAGAGCTGTGATGAGAGTGACAGCATTCTTTCATTTCCTTGTTTATTAGTAATTCATCAGCTCTCAGATTTGTTTCTTGGATTCAGATGGGTAAATGGGATTCAGTTCAGCCCCTTTGTGTGTTCCTTGTCTCTGAACTCTGTTTCTGTGCGTCGCGGCTTCGTTTGCGCGACATTGGTGGCGGATCACGCAGGCGTTTAGGATGGTGACGAACGAGATTCAGGCCCAAGTTTTTGTACGGCCTGGCCCAAAATGGAAGGGAGCTGGTGTTTGGTTTGCTGCATGGTGGGCTTTTTTGTTTGACTGCTAATGGAGCCCATCGGCATGCTTGTATCAGCCCAGCCTAGCCTTGCTGAGGGAAGGCCGCGTTGGGAGCTCCTATCCATATTCTGGAAGGCCCGCTACACTGCCACGGCCCATGATCGCTCCGCTCTGAGGAGTGAGCCGGCGAGGGCTGAGGATCAAACGTTAAAATACAATCATTAGTTTAGATACTAGATCAAACATTTTTTAAACCAAGTTCAACATTTCAAATAAACTAGTTCAATATTATTTAGAAACGTTGAAATAGTATTTTGAGAATGTCAAACTATTCAAATCCAATTGTTGAACTAGTTCAGCCATAATGTCAAACTAGTTCAAATGTTGGAATTTGTAAAATTCAAATGCTGAAATGATAAAATTTAAAAAATATTGGTTATTTTTCACATCTCTCAATATTGTGACGGGTCAAAATTTACAATAACTACATTTAAAACACTATTTCAACATATTTTATAAAGTGTTAAACAAGTGTTTTGATATTATTGTTTTAAAAAAGAAATAAAACATATGCATATTGGATCTTATTTTGTTGAGTTTATTATAAGCATCCCATGATTCTCAAAATAGATGCATGGATCGAGAGAAAAATGCATAAGGGTTCATTGTAGGACTGATTGTAGCACGGGGATGAGGTGATCTGTCTCGCTCCAACCCTTATTCTGCTGTGATGCGTGTCTAGTGGTAACAACACATGACCCTCTTATGGACATGTTTCCTGGTTGAATACGGTAGTAAAATAAATATTATAGCTAGGTTCTCCCTCTGATGTTCATCATTGGAGATGTGATGATTGACGAATCCTTTCGTTTCTGGATCATTAACTCACTGTTGTAGTGGTATTCTTTCTTCAAAATCCAGATGGTTAAACGACATTCAGCCCTTTTATGTTACTTGTCTCTAAACATTGGATGGTCACCACGTTGATTTTTGTCAGATGGGTAAAGGCTTGTTTAGTACATTGACATGACCACATTGTCTCCATCATCAGATAGGCACACGATGTTTCTAGACCCTCTGAAGGATGTTTATCAGATAGGCACGGGGAGCTAGTGTTTGTGTTTTATACACTCCAAAGAATGTTCAGATATATAGGCAGAGGCGCAGACAGTGTTTTAAGGCATGGCCAATGTGTCTAACCCGGGGTCAAAAAAAAAAGCCTTAGTTATGTCTTTGTCCACAATGTTAGGATTGAAATGTAGCATCAACATGGGCCCCATTTTCAAATAAAAATTGCCCAGAACAGCTACCTGTCAAGCAATGAGAGTGTGAGAGTGAGGTGAGAGGAAAGAGGAACAATTTTTTATTTCTGGGCATGCTCAATGTTGTACATATGAAATAACATTAAGGTGGGACCCTGTGAAAATGAGATTTAGTTATTGCCATGCCTACGATGTTTATGGTGAAAGGTGGCATTAAGGTGGACCCCATTTTTCAACATTTTATGAAGACGAGAGAGGAGCAACAGCCTGTGCAAAAAAGGGAGGAGAGAGAAAAAAGTTTCTTTCTTTCTTATGGTGCATCATAAGCTTAAGGTGCATCTTAAACTATGGCTCACTCACACAATGTATATGGCTCATTTTACATGTGCAATGATTGCCTTAAGGTTACTTTTTTTTACACACTAGTGGAGATGCGCGTGCCGCAGGCACGTGTTTTTAAAGAACATAGTAAATAAAAACTTGTACTCATAGAAAACAAGTAATAAATATTTTCATATTTACAATGGAGATGTATTTTCATATTTACAATAGAGATATACTTTTTAAATAAAGATTATATAACCATATCTAAATTTTCCATTTGTATAAATTGGTACCCCCGATCTAAACACTCCCTTTCCTCTCTCTTCTCTCACTCACTCCCTCGCTCTCTCTCCCGCCCCTCCCCCTCAACCTCCCCCTGCCCCGTCCTGCCCCACCCCTCTCTCGCCCCTCCCCTCCCCGTCAAGCCCCGCTCCCTCCCCCAGCCCCGTCCCTCCCTCCCCCTCCCCGCCCCTCCCTCGCTACCTATCCTTCGCCCCCTCCCCGTCTCATCCCTCCCTCGCTCCCTCCCCTAGCCTCGCCCCGCCCCTCTCTCACTACCCCCCTCCCTTCCCCCTTCCGCCCCGCCTCCCTCCCTCCCCCTAAGTTGTCCCATCACTAATATCTCTCTATATCCCAATTCTTTGATCCGTCTGTGATCTCTCTCCTAATTTTGATTCGTGATAAATTGAAAAATAGAACACTCTACCCTCCCTCCCTCTCCCTCTCCCCGCCAAGCCCTCGATCCTTCTCCCCTCCCCCTCCATCCCCCCGCCCCGCCCACCTCTCTCTCTCCTTCTCCTCCCTAAGTTGTTCCATCAATAATATATCTCTCTATCCCAATTCTTTGATACACCTGCGATCTCTCTCCTAATTTAGTATACCTATAATAGCTGCTTCAAGTGGTTTTTTTCCAACCTTAAAAAATAATAATTGTTCTATGCACCACCGTTGTACATGCCTATAGTACCCGCTTCAAGTGCATTTTATCTCTTTGTTCTATCATGTATAATCTAAAAACAACATTAGCAAAGAAAACACGTACAACAGTGAAACTCAACCACATGAACCCGCGAACAAAAAAAATGAAAAACGAAAAAGGTTGAGAAAAAAGGAAAAGAAAGCGAACAAAAAATGGAAAAAAAGGTATGTACAAAGAGGGGTAAAAAGAGAGAGAAAAAACACTGGAAAGAAAGAAAAAACGCACGCAACTCCCTCGCTACCCCTCTTTGCCTTCCGCCCAGCTCACACCGCCGCTTTGCCTTCTAGGCCACCCAGCTCGCACCGCCGCTTTGCCTTCCGGGCCAGGCCTGTGAATGGCCGCGACACTGCTAGATGCCCTGTCGGACGCAGAGACGAGCAGCTGGGTGCCGGGTTTGCTCTACCATGGGGTAACACTGGTCGCCCCCTCGTCGTGACGGGCTTCCGCGGCTGCCGCATCGCCCAGGACACGGCGG
>CM014277.1:54105725-54118403 GCA_004135705.1 Alloteropsis semialata
TTGAGCCAGGTCATGGGCCACGCCAGGCGCCGACAGCCGCCAAAGCGAGGTAGGGGCCCCACCGAGAGGGCGGCAACCGCAGCGTTCGGGCATGGTGGTGCTCCAACCGGCGGCCTTTGGTGGCCCCGAGCAGAAGGGCCATGGCAAGGGCAAGGTATCCATGGCAGCTGGGCGGAGCACTTGGCGGTGGCATGTGGTGGCTCCAAGTGGAGGGGCCATAGCAAGGACGCGGCGCCCACGGTGGCCGGGTGGAGCACTGGGCGACGGCCTCTAGTGGAGGGCCCAATCTTGACTTGGCGTCCATCTTTGGTGGTCTACAATGGAGGCGTCGAACCCAACCGGGCGGCCAAAGGACGGCAGTGCAGCACTCGGCTTCTGACACAAGCTTCACATGGCGGCGGTGCTGTGCAAGTAGGCGAGGGCGGCGAGCTGCAGGAAGGCGAGAACAAGAATGGTAGCAGGAGCCGCAAGGCCTCGCTCTATTTATAGGGTGCAGACGTCGAGAAAATCATGGAGGGGATAAATACATGTGGATTGCCCTGCGTGCCAAGGATCTGCGCCAGGAAATCACGGAGGAGGTAAATGTGTGCGACAATTATGGGCGGGGATAAATGGTGAGCGACAATTATGGACGGAAATAAGTGGTGAGCGATAATTATTGACAGTGATAAATGGTGAGCGATAATTATGGACGGGGATAAATGGTGAGCGACAATTATGGATGAAAATAAGTGGTGAGCGATAATTATTGACAGTGATAAATGGTGAGCGATAATTATAGGCGGGGATAAATGGTGAGCGACAATTATGGACGGAAATAAGTGGTGAGCGATAATTATTGACAGTGATAAATGGTGAGCGATAATTATGGGCAAGGATGAGTGTGGGGAAGGGGTGGGTCCGGCGGGTACGGCTAGGAAACGTGGTGAGAAAAAATGGGATGAATCAGCTAGGAAACAACTAAGGAATCGTTCTCCCCCCCCCTTTTGGTCTTCGTCCTGCCTTACGGGTGGGCCCAAATGGGCGTCTAGTGAGGTGAGGGTAGGTTTATGGTTGTGTAGGATTTGACATTAAATCTCTCACTCTTTATAGTATGGAAAAAACTAGGGGGCCTCACGGACGGGAGGACTCGCGAGCATGGGCTGACTCCGTCCGACTCGTACTCGTGGATGCGGCCAGGGGGAGCGGACCGGCAGACTCGCGGTCGTGGACAGGAGCTCGGTCGCGCGGCCGTGGACGGGGCCGGACTCGCAGATGCGGAGTCGCGGTCAACTCTTCCGCCTGCGCTACCGTTGGAGGCTTGTTGACTCGATCTGATTCTGAGGACTGAGGGAGGCCGAGGGGAAGGGGTTCTCAGGGGCAGGGAGCCGAGGGTAGGTAGACAAGGCAGGTGCGAAGCGCTAGGTTTGTTGATGGGCCTTGGGCCGTAACTGTGCAGATGGACCTTTACAGGATAGCTTTATCTATTGGACCGGGTAACCCTACGCGTGCCCGCGGGTGAGATTCCTTACCCGCCGGTTGCCCGTGGGTGAGATTTCATGCCCGTACCCTCACCCGCAGGCAAAGTTTGATGTCCGTACCCTCCCCTATCGGGTACGAAACCCGCGGATATCCATGCCTGCGGGTATTCGAGTCAGGAGAGGGAGAGACATGTCGCAAGTGGACCGAGTTAGGAAAGAGAGATATCACAGGCTATATTAGGTGTATTGATATTTATTTTTACGGTATTTTTAATTTTATTTAATGTTTATACTATATAGATTGTGGTTAGATAAAAAAACCACAATATTTTGTTTTACATATAAAATTATTATTTACTTTATATTTTACTATATTTTTAAAAATACGTGCATGTGGCGCGTACCTCTATACTCGTTCTAGAAGAAAAGGTACAGATGATCGGTGCTGTCGACTCGTCGCTAGCTGGCATTTTGTCTTAAATTGGACCACCTACCTATGTTGTTGGTTGTGCCAACTGCCAACAGCTCATTTGCACGTCCAGCCATGAGGGTAGCGCTAGCACCTAGTGGATGCCCAATCGGCCAATCCCCTGCACCGGCCGATGATTACGGTACGATACGATGCCACCAAACTATGCAGCTCGTGCCTCGGATGCGACGGAGCGGCATCTTGTTTATTTGCCAACGTGCTCGGCACTCGGCAGAACAACGGCCACACGCAGAGCTCTGCGCCCTTCAAATTCCATTTCTCGCATTGTTCTAATCCAAGCATCCATGGCAACCCCGACCATTGTGTTGCTGCCCGTGTGGGGCACCGGCCACCTCATGTCCATGCTCGAGGCCGGCAAGCGGCTGCTCGCCCGCGGCGGCGGAGCTCTCTCCATCACCGTGCTCGTCATTCGCCCGCCCACGGAGCAGCACGCGGCCGAGGTCGACGGCCACATACGACGGGAGGAGGCCTCCGGCCATGACGTCCGCTTCCTCCACCTCCCCGCCGTCGAGCCCCCGACGGACTTCGTCGGCATCGAGGAGTTCGCCTCCCGGTTCGTGCTGCTGCACGCGCCCCACGTCCGGGCGGCGATTTCTGGCTTGGCGTCCCCGGTGGCCGCGGTCGTCATCGACTTCTTCTGCACCACGCTGCTCGACGTGTGCCGCGACCTCGCCTTGCCGGCCTACGTCTACTTCACCACCAACGCCGCGATGCTCGCGCTCATGCTGCGCCTGCCGGCGCTCCACGAGGAGGTGACGGCCGAGTTCGAGGAGATGGAGGGAGCGGTGGACGTGCCGGGGCTGCCGCCGGTGCCGCCGTCTTCGTTCCCGAAACCGGTCATGGACAAGAAGAACCCGAACTACACGTGGTTCGTGTACCACGGCAGGCACTTCGCGGAGGCCGACGGCATCATCGTCAACACGGCCGCCGAGCTCGAGCAGAGCGCTCTTGCTGCCATCGCCGACGGACGGTGCACACGCGGTGTCCGTGCCCCGACGGTCTACCCAATTGGGCCGGTGATCTCGTTCTCACCGCCCCCTAAGCAGCCGCACGAGTGCGTGCGGTGGCTCGACGCACAGCCCCCGGCCTCCGTCGTGCTCCTCTGCTTCGGGAGCGGAGGCTTCTTCACCGAGCCGCAGGCGCACGAGATTGCCCACGGCCTGGAGCGCAGCGGGCACCGCTTCCTCTGGGTGCTGCGGGGCCCACCGGCGCCCGGTGCGTGGGACCCAACGGACGCGGACCTCGCCGAGCTGCTCCCCGATGGATTCCTCGAGCGGACCAAGAACAGAGGCCTGGTGTGGCTGACATGGGCGCCGCAAAGGGAGATACTTTCCCACGCCGCCGTGGGGGGTTTCGTGACGCACTGCGGCTGGAACTCGGTCCTCGAGAGCCTTTGGTTCGGCGTGCCGATGGTGCCGTGGCCGCTGTATGCCGAGCAGCACACGAACGCGTTCACGCTGGTTGCCGCCATGGGCGTCGCCGTGGCGATGAAGGTGGACAGGAAGCGGGAAAACTTCGTGAAGGTGGCGGAGCTGGAGCGAGCGGTGAAGGAGCTGATGGGCGGCGGCAAGGAGGGGAGGAAGGCGAGGGAGAAGGCCATGGAGACGAAGGCAGCGTGCAGGAGAGCCGTGGAGGAGAGTGGGTCGTCCTACAGTACGCTGCAGAGGCTAGCAGAGGAGCTTTACAAAGGCGTAGTGGTCGGCACGAACAAGTGATGATGAGAGTCAGCTCCAGCTATGACCATGACGACACGACCGTGTTTGTTTCCGTTTCTCTCAATATCTTTATTTTACCTTTAGATTCTAAGGTAAACAAAGATTATCTTAATTTTTAATTATTGTAGTTTAAATCTCTGAATCGGATTATTACAGAAGCAAAAATAAATAGGATGTTGGTGGGTTTTTCGTTTATTTTTACCAATAAATTAATTATAAACGAAAACAACAAGGATATGTTAGTATGGGTTCTTGGACAGTGGCATCTTGGGTGCTGGGTTCTGACTTCGAAGCCATCACATATTTTTACGAGCATTTTCCAATAAAAAGTAGTAAGTACGGCTTCTCAAATTATGTAACATGTCCTAAACATCATCGTATATCTAAAAATGAAGGCATTACTAATAAATCATATATCTAAAAATGAAGGGATTACTAACAATCAAGTTGTTTAGGCTACTCTCAATGGCAAGTTTCATTTTGATGTTTTCAAGCTATATCGACAGACAACAATTAATTAGTGGACACATTTGGTGTTTTATATGCATTTAATTCTAGGACACATTTTTTCTTGGAAACAGAGTAAATAGGTTTCATCTAGATGAAACTCTTTCTATCTCCCACCAAAAATATTTATGTGGCACTATATTTAGTAAAAATGAAACTTCTATTGATAGTAGACTTATTACAAACATATTTCCATGTCTGAATATACAGTTAGTTGTAAACATATTTTATTAAAAAACCAGAAATTTTCAGGCTTGTATTAAAGCCAGTCTCAGTGCACAGTTTTATGACACAGTTACCTAGTCTGAGAACTATGCCTGATGGGTTTCATGGGGATGAAACTCTCCTCACAAATGATGAAACTCTCTCTCTCTTCTCTCTCTTCATAAAGACCTTGTCATGTCAGCAAAATTGCTGATGACGTGTTATTTAATGCTGATGAAACTCCTGATGAAACCCCACTGGCCAAATGGCGGCGAGACCCGGTCAGGTTAGGTAAGGAGACGGCAAGACCTGCTCGGGTCAGGCAAGGAATTCTTTTCATTATTTAATCCTTTTAAAGCTGAAATTTTAACAATAACCTTTACCCAACTAAATTTTCAAGAAATAACCCTTTTGGTCACGCCATGCTCTGTAGCGCGACTCGTAACTGAGTTGCGCCACATGCAATGGCGCAACCAAAATGACACGGTGGCGCGACCCCAAATCGATTTCCCCGTGACGAGAGCGTGATCGGGCTTGCCGAGGGATTCGCGCCAAGCCGTTTGGCGTGACGGAGATTTGAGTCGTGACCGAGGTTCGCTTAGTTTACCTCCGTTCTCAAAGTAGATGATGTTGTTTTAGATTTTGTCCAGTACAAATATGTATAAAAAAACGCTGCCCAAACCAAATCTGCCGTGTATCAGCGAACTAGCAAGGTGGCCCACGCAAATAGCGCGGGAAGCTAGTGTTTGTTTTTTTTAACAAACGAAATTTGAGTAAAATAATAGATAAAAATAGTTTTATTTAGTCTTGTCATTATAATTATTTTGTTCTATAAACCCAGAGTAACATATCGTTTTTTTACATGAGTTCAAGTGAGAAGAAAATAACTTATATGAAATTTTAGTTTTAAATATAATTAATATAAATATTATATATTTTTAACATAGTTGCATTTTTGAAATTTCTAATTGGCGGTGCACATTTTTCGTTGAAAGTTGTAGGGAAGTTGATGAATTATATTTTTCATGTTTAGAGGGAGATATAGGTTATTGGCTCGGTGTATACCATTTTCGTTAATAGTTAGAATTTAACTTTGAGTTTCAATTTGAAACCTTAATGAGCAATATATACATTATTTTTGGTTTTTGTCCCATGCATGCCATTACCATTTAATTTTTAGTTTAATTTAATTTTGAGTTTGAGTTTGAGATCTAGGTTACTGGCTCAATGCGTACCATTACCATTTTTTTGCTCCCTCAATATCCAATTGACATAGCCCCATGCATGCTTGTTGAGTCATCGGCCCTCACTCTGTGTGGTCTCTTCATTTGGTTGTGTCTCTATCTTCATCATATCTTTTTTTTTTCCATCTTCCTTCTACTGTATTAGTTACTCAAAGCACTTATATTTGAATGATGCAAGTCCTTGTCTCTCACGTTTGTCTTCCATCAGATGTTAAACATTTGTTCAAATTTTTTTAAAATATATATATATTTTTATTTCTAATGGTGTCATTTATTTATTTTTCTTGATGGTTCAAACTAAGTTACCTTCTATGTTTTTCACTATTTTTATTCTATACATGCTTCTATAATAATTTTTTTATACATTTATTATTGCAGTTGTTGTGCTATAGCATGTTTCTTTGAACTCATCCTCTCTCTCCTGCTTTTGCTTCCAAGGGGTTTTACCCACTATGCCGCGAAAATCGCTTAATATTTTATCATGCATGCGCTTTCCTCTTTTTGAACAACCTTCAGCTTGCTATGGATGGATATGCATGTCAAGTCTCGATTTCCATGTTGCTTCGCTATGGATCTTGTTAGAACTCTGCACGTAATTGCATCAGATCTCATTGGTTCACTAATCACAATACTACATAGCAAGACATCACCATATTTCTACTTCTCATTGTTGCTAGTGGTTTATCACCATGCCTTGGTTGCCACGATAGGATGATACTCGGCCTTGATTGCCTAATTCTAATGCGATCATGTATGGGCTATGACATGACTCTATAGCCATGCTATAATTTTTGTGCTTTTAATATTTGTATAAGTAAAATTCTTTAAAAATAAATGAAATACCATTCTTCATTTTTTCTTGTATTATATTTATTTGTGTTTTGCATGTAATTTTTTATTTTTCTATCTTCTTCCAAATTAATATATAATACTACTTATCTCTTGTTAATCAAATTTAACAAACTTATTGGACTAATTTGAATGATTAATATTATCTTATAAAATCAATATTGTATATTATTTTTTATTAACATGGTAATTTCAGGTTCTATGTCAAACTTAAGCTTTATTTGTATTTAATTCATGCTAATAAATATGTATATAATATTATTTCAATTACCATCCCAATTAAAAGATATATAATAATATAATAAGTATTTAATTATTTAGTGGCAATATGGGATTATCCAATAAAGGGTCTAGAAATTGGATACATCAGCATGCATGGGCGTGTGTGTAAAACACGTCAAATTTATCAATTTTTTCCTTTGCAGCACCATGTGGCTAAGGGAAGCATCTTCTGATGTCATCTATTTGTCCATATGGCGGAGCACCTAACCTACTGAATCACACAATTCCAAAACAATGCAACTCATACGTGCGCGCAGCTTCTATGGCCTACTTGATCTTGTTCACAATCGATATGCACATTGTCATCGTCATCGATCGTTTTTGCATTTCAGCCAGTCATATGCGCACGACGTGGCCAGTACATATGCAACACTTGAGCTGGTCATTAGGCACATGTATGCAATTTATTGTATCCCTGAATAGACGCAGCATGCGGACACAACTTCATGCATATACTGCCGTGGAAAGTCGCCAACTTCTAGCAACGTTTTGGCTCCGTCGACAACTACATATGCTACTCCTTGGCACAGGCAGCATGGCCTTTACTTGGCACTTAGGCACCCTTCAGTGGTCACCTCATCCGCGCCACCTTGATACTTTGGCGTTGATCTTGCAGGACTCCTAAATCCTAATTGGATCCACCAGAAGTTGAAAATAAATAAAAAACAAATTGATGTTTTATTTGCATATTCATTTAGAGTTATAACCATATTCGACGTGGACACTTGTTGCTAATTTACTTTTTTTATTTCAAAATTAGCTAACAGTGTATATTATTTTCTTTTTGATTAATGTGGGCATCTTCGGTTAGAGTTATAACCGTATTCGACGTGGATACTTGCTGCTAACTTACTTTGTTTATTTCTAAATTAGCTATTACTAATCATTTTTATGAGAACTTTTAGGGGTAAGATAGACCGTTGGATATACATAAAATCCAACGGTCTATATTTTTTATTTTTTGGATTAACGTGGGAATTTTTAGGACCGTTAGATATGCATAAAATCCAATGGTGTATATTATTTTTTTATTAACGTGGGAATTAGACCAATAGATATACATAAAATCGAACGGTGTATATTATTTTCTTTTTTGGATTAATGTGAAAATTTCTATGACCGTTAGATATACATAAAATCCAACAGTGTATATTCTTTTCTTTTTTGGATTAACGTGGGAATTTCTGGCATGCGCAAATAGCGCGGGAAGCTAGTTTTTAGAGTTTTTTGCATTATTAAATTATAGCTGCATTTTTGGTTCATTTATTTAGTTGTTTAGAGTTATGTTTTTGCATTTTTAAATTATAGTTTTTTTTTGTTCATTTATTTGTATATTTTATTGACTCATTTATAGGCTGTATAATTTTCAATTATATAGTTATTTTATGCGTGATTAATTTTGCAGATGTTATTAGGATTGTCAAAGGAGAGGCTCACATTTGTTTAGCTGTTTTTGAGGCAATATCTTATCAAGGCGATAATCAGTAGCTGGTCAAGAGGATAATCAGTCACACTTGGAATGAGATACTTTCCGAAATCTTGACGTAGAAATGCCACATGGAGTTGGTAGGCCTACGCAAAGTGATATTTAATACCATATAATATATTAGTATTTTTTTGAATTATTTTTCTATAAAGTTTTGCTGCAGTCCAGTCGGTGAATCCCGGATATGATGGTAAGTTCCCAGATATGATGGTCGAGTTGCTCGGTGAATCCCAGATATGATGGTCGATTTGTTCAAAGCGACAACAGATGGATTGATTGGCTGGCCTATGGAGTATTTATTTAGCATGAGCCGTACATGTCATGGTTACACATGGTAGAGTTAGAGTCCGATTATGGCAGGAAATGTAATCAAATATTTTCTGTCGAGTTGTGTCAAATTGAGTTAGAGTCCAAGTATGATAGGAGATTAATCAATTGTTTTTTGCCTGAGTTACTGTACGTGACATAGTTAGATGTGTTAGAGTTGAGTCCGAGTTTACGTGACATAGTTAGACATGTCACAGTATGTCCGAGTTGGAGTCCGTTTGTTACATATATGACATGTTAGAGTACGTGCCATGTATGACATATCAGAGTACGTGCATATTTTTCTCTTTATGCCTAAGGCCCTGTTTAGTTTGCAAACTAAGTTTGTAAACTTGTCACATCAAATGTCACTAATTAAGGGTATTAAATGTGGATTAATGACAAAACCCATTCTATAACCCTCGGGTAACTTCGTGAGACGAATCTAATGAGCCTAATTTGGCCATGATTAGACAACGTCGTTGTGGCAGACTGCCCCAATTAATCCGGCTTAAGAGCATGGGACCGCTATCACAGCAGTGCTCCACGCCCTTAAACCAAACAAAAAATATGTAAAAATGGTTTCACCTGATTGGTTGGATTGTCGTGCCTCATCTGGGTAATGTCGTGTAAATTTTTCCTATTATAAAACATTTGATCCTCAAGTATACCTTGCGTACTTTTGTTTACATCCATTAGTTTTGGTACATTTTCTTCATACGGGACACTAAAAACATATATAGTGTTAGGATACAAAGAAATAGGTATGCAAAATATATTAAATCCAAAAAGAATATTGTGCTTACATCGCAACAAATCTCCATGTCTCGGGTATATCTAAATCTTTATATAATCTTGTGCCATTGGTTGTTTTTAGAGATATCATACCTAAATAATGTTTATTAATATGTTAGCTTACATAAATCTGAATGCACAGTTGTGGCGTCATAACTTATTGAACTAACCTTGTAAACCTTCAACCATTGTTGATGTAACTACTAAAACTGTGTGCTTGCCAATAACATCTTCACCCAAAGAATGAGCTATATGTTATTCGAACTTTACCGTCCCTGAAATATTTTTAGTAATACCATTCAAGTATTAGACCAAAGTAAAAAAAATATATCTTATAAAAAAATATAATGGTATATATACTCTTACCTTGATATGAGAAGTTCAATCTCACGAATATCCCTTTGGCGTGGATTAGCTGTGTTTTTCAAAATCGTCCTAGATTCTATTTGTTTAATTTTTGTCAATAGTCCCATAACATCTGCAATTTAGGAATTAAGTAATGGAATACACAATGCAAAAATATTAAAAAAGAAATAGGCACATTTAAAGGAAGGAATTATATACGGTTACCTGAGCATTGTGTATCTATATTTTTTCTTGAAAGTAGTATGTCTTTTGATGTAAACTCAAAATAATATTATCTGGGTGTCCCTCAACTTCTTCGACGTTGGTATTATCGACGTTGGTATTATAAATAAAAACTATTTTTAAAGCATTCTTTACTGGACGATATCTGAAATCTTCTTGGACTTTGAAATTACTTAGCGCATAGATAGAACCCTCATTGATTTTTGGTTTGTAATTGCTTATTAGATTTTTCAAGATAGTACCATGAATAGTTTCACCCCAAAACAGATATTGCAATCAGTTATTATACATGCTAACGGTGGTTTTGACCAATTTGAGAAAACAAACGCTTGATGTTACATAATTTGAAAAACATACCTGTTCATCCATGAGGATCATATCTAAGCTCATAAGTTCGTCAGTTGCAAAATTGATTGATTCTCATATTCTTATAACTTTAACTTTAATATTACAGGCTTGACCGTTTGTTGTTAACTGCCGCAACTTTTTGTAGGTCATGTTAGAGTACGTGCTATGTATGACATGTTAGAGTAGTGCATATTCTTCTCTTTATGCCTGAGTTAGATAAGAATAAAATAATTAATGTGGGAATTAAGAATCCAACGGTGCATATTTTTCGCTTTTTTGGATTAACGTGGGAATTCGTAGGCCTTTAGATTTAGATGTACATAAAATCCAACGGTGCATATTCTCTCTTTTTTGGATTAACGTGGGAATTCGTAGGCCTTTAGATTTAGATGTACATAAAATCCAATGGTGCAAATTCTTTTCTTTTTTGGATTAAAGTGGAAATTCGTAGGCCTTTAGATGTACATAAAATCCAATGGTGTATATTCTTCTCTTTTTTGGATTAATGTGAGAATTTCTAGACCCTCTCGGCGAATGTGGTGGTTTCTTTTAACTCTGTTGTATTAAGATAATAGATTGCTAACCACATGTTTCAGGTGGTATATAAAATCATTACTCTTGATCATTTCCGCAAATATTTATTCAATAGGTTATCCACAGAAGTTGTTCTGATAACATTCGAAAGGAAGTCCCCAAATAACATTTCAGCGACAATGTTGGTCGAATAAAATTTTAAGCAAAAGATATATTTTCAAGGAAAAAACTTGTTAACAATTTTGGAAAATTTTTTATTCAGGTATTTTTTAATAAAAAGTTACAAACAACTTTTGCAATGAGTTATTTAAAAATATATAAAAAAAGGACAAATAGTGTTTAGTAAACTCTGGATTTATTGAAAAACTTTTAAGCAATTGCTAATATTTACACTAAGAATAAAAATAAATTGTTACTTAAGTATTTTTTCTAAAAAACTATTTAAATTTATTTTCTAGAAAAGATAATTTAAATTAAATTATTTAGAAAAGGGAAAAAAGAACATACCGCCTTGTCATTGCATTGTGTGCAAGCGTGGGCTCGCGGTGAGCTCCGCCACACACAAGCCACTGCTGAGCTCCGCTCGCGTCTCTCCACATTGCAAGCCTCCAACGTTGAGGCCCTTGGGGGCGAGATCTGTGTTGATGATCAAAATTGGTAAAGCACAGGTGCATTCAGTATAAAATCTAGAGTGTGACTGATTTCGGGTAGTCCGGTAGGAAAGTCGAGTAATGTCCATCTTTTGCCCGGTACTCTGAACATGCCCAGTTTTCTGTTCCAGTGTAGAAAGTTCGGGAGGATGGTTTTGGCTTCCTGAAGCTGAGAATCGAAAGTCTCTTTCCATGGCCCGAATTCAGTTCCCCGCGTCGAGCTGCTGAAATGCTCTTGCTCGAGGCGATTTGAATACTCTTTCTCCAAGTTGCCCAAATAAAGATTCAACTGATGATTGTTTATGCCTCAGCTGTCAACCTGTCACCCAAAATTCCAGGAATCAGTCACATCCGCATGCACGATGCCTGTAGCTGAAAGGGATTCCAACTTCTAGGCGTAGTATGGCTCAAGAACAAAATAATGCCATAGCAAGCGGCCAATCGTTTCCCAGTCAACTGTATGCGCTGATGCATTCTATGCTTTCACAACACAATGCCAGCTTACCAGATGTCCAGGAGCCACCGGCCGATCGATTGCAACCTTGAACGGTCTGAAACCCCAAACCTGAGTTCTTCTTGGCCGCATGCAGTCCAAATTCACCTTTCTTCCATACGCTGGCACGGATACGACCGTTCACCTGTCCATGTTACTCCTCACCGATGGCAAGCTGCCATTGCCAAATTGAAGTTCTACTGGGGGTTTTTAATTCTTGGCGTAATCGACGAGCACAAGGCCGCGGGTTTAACCGTTTATGAGTTACAGAACAAACAGTATATCCTTTGGATTATTTACAAACTGTGGCGAGGGATTCGAAGATACTGACATGTAGTAGCTATACGCCTATACTGCAGTATTTTTTGTGGGTTCCATTTATTATGTCATCCGGTAGGACATCATGTTGTTTTCTTCCAGATGCGTGTATATATATATATATGCTCGACGAGCCCTGACATGAATCGCAGCATCTCCCTGAAACATCAGGAAGAGGGGCTCGCTCCAATGGCCAATCGCGGCGGGGGCTGGGCATTCGTCGCGCTTGCTGTCGTGTGCACGGTGCTCGTGCTCGCGCCGCAGTGCGCCGCGAGGAAGGCCCTCGTGCCGCAGGGTACCGCGGAGAAGCCCCTCGTGCCGGCGATGTTCGTGTTCGGGGACTCCCTGGTGGACGTCGGCAACAACAACCACCTGGACAACTGCAGCTTCATCTGCAAAGCCAACTACC
>CM014277.1:54119403-54150934 GCA_004135705.1 Alloteropsis semialata
TGTATCCTACGACGCCAATCGTAAACATCATCGTTCCATTGTGTGTCTAGTGCTTCCATAGCACGTCCAAAGGTTATGCCTATCTTTTATATTCTATCAAGATAATACTTTAACTGATCTTCTTTTGGAGCCCAATCAGATATATTTGTTGGGTCAATTATATTGATTATTCTATTTTTTGTCGAAAGGGAACATCATGTATTTTTCACATGAGTGAAATGGCACCACAATCTGCAAACATGTGTTTTTTTAATTTAGCAGTGCATAATATAAGTATAATTATATTTTCCAATGCGTATAGTGCTTACCATTTGGCAAGAAGACAATTGAATCCCAATGTCAGGCCACACATCAAATGATTTTTTTCAATTGTTTGTTGTCTAGTTTCATCTGATTTTTATGGTACCTTCGGAAATTACAGAGTTTCTGCAATTTAAGAGAAGATTGATCAGATTAACAATTTGTTATATTTTTCTATAATTTTGAAATTTGAATACTTACAGAAAATTGCAGGTCCAAGTAGTGGCATAATGGTTCCCTTAGGAAGATAGTTTCTTCACATGCGATCATTCGCACCCTCATGTTGAAGCAATTTGTATCCACTGGTTTGTTTAGCTCAAGTATTTCTTGTAGTTTCCTCAGTGTTATGGATATAGAATAAGGATCGGAACTGCGCAACCATTCTTTCCTGTTTCATATTCATATTTGTAGGTAGTGCATCATATGTAAAATGCGATATGTGTATTGTAAGATAATTTTTTTAATAACCCAGAATCACATAACGTAAAGTGTCTTCATCTTCTATAGACAATATGTATTCGCAAATTCCTGCAGCAATAACTTCAACTTCATTGTCTTCCATTGCGTCGCATCCTTTCCACGATCGTGTCTGTTCTATTATTTGGGGTGTTTTCCTTCTGGAACTTTCCATCACGCCAGAGAATGTAAGTCAGTAAAGTATTCTCCCGTAGACTATTCCGCCTTCTCTGGACATGAGTTGCTCTTCTGCTCTTATGCAATTGATGTATGGGTTTATTACCTGTATTGACATGTTAAATGAAATTAGATGACAAAATATTCTATGGAGCACACATATATTATGTATGTATTGTTTTTTTACGTGTATACTTACATCACCATCCACGTATACAGTACATATGCACGTATGTAGCATGTACCTCCATGTGAACCAATAAAGAAGCAGCCCAGCCGCAGTAGCTGTTGACGGCGCTTGCTTACTGCTAATCTGCTATAGAAGCCATCTCTCGTAAAAAAAAATCTTCAATAACGATCCGCATCAAATACGGTAAATTTTCATAGTCCAAATCAAATACGGAGGCAAGAAAGCCACGGAAGTTGTCGAAGGACCAAGAGCCAAACATCGTCGACGCCGTGTCGCCGCCCACATGCTTAAACTGCAGATACGGCTGTTGGAGTGGCTGCCGCAAGCACATCGCGCCTTCAGGTGTGGCTCCTGCATGTCGCAGTAGCGGTTGGAGACGCTGGCGGCACATCGCGCCTTCAGGTGTGGCTCCTGCATGTCGTGCTGCCGCCGCGAACTGCCCCTCGGCCTCCATGCCCGCCGCGTCTGCGCGACTGCTGGCCCCGGAACGCGCCCCGCGCCGGCCGCAGACCCTTGCCCTGATGCGACGCGCCGTGCCCACGCGAAGATAGTGGATGCTTCAAGGCCCAATTGAGCGAGTCAGCCCAGTGCAGCTGATGGGCTTCAGAACAGACCGGAGCGAAGGGGATTAAACGCTTGGAAATACCAAACGTGTACATGCGGGATATACCAAATGTCTACGTGTATGTGTGGGGACGAGTAGGAAACCCAACGGTGGGTAAGGAACTGAAAAGGTGAGAAAATAATTTTGTTTTTGGCAGAATCAATCCCTAACTATCGATTTTTATAGGTCTCGGTGCTTTTCCACCTCCCTCGGCTCTGACAGGCGGGTCCAACGTGAGGGGTAAGGTGGACCCAAATTGAGTGAAAAACGTTTTCAATTGTTTTCGTTCTTTATAGTATATATATATAAATAATAATAGATATAGATATAGATATGCAACCGGAGCCTACACGTACGTACATTATTACTTTTCTTTGGTGTTATCTGAACCTGGCGGCCGTGTGGCATGGACACGGACGCATGCGAGAGTCAAGACTGATGACGACGACCAAACAATAAGCTAGCCGGCCGGAGCGCGCATGTCATGTGAGATGCAGAGCCACATACACATCGGCCCACGCCCCCCAGCCACGACTGGCGTGGCCACCGTCCCTCACGGACTGACCTGACCTGACCTATCATGATTCACGACTGGTACAGTTCAATGTTCATGCACCCGCCGCGACGCGCGCGCCGCTGCACTGACGTGCAGAGGGTTCACAAGCGGCACCCTATATGAGTACATGTTGCATGGATGATTTGTCGGTGTTCTGCGTGCTCCCCTGAACCTGATGCGCAGCGGGGCGCAGGCATGGGCGGACGGTGTTCAAACAATTGGTGCACGCGCTTTGGATTCGATGGCGCTGCAGTGCAGTTTACTCGAGGATATAGCTCTGCCGACCTGCTGCGTGCGGACGCAGCACAGGCTATAGGCGCGTGAACCTGCGTACACGGCCTTTTGCTTCGTTAAAACACTTGCAGCTTTTTTTTTCCCACAGGAAATGAAATGGCCTACCGTTTCGGCGCTGGATTCTTCAAGTTTCTGCCTGACAACATTTCTATCTCCATCTGGGCTCCTCTGATCCGTGCCGCGGTGCACGCCGAGCAGCCGCCGTACAGCCCCATACGAGAAAAAACATTGGTGCAGACCGGCTGCAAACTTAGCGGGGTGCAGCCCCATCCCAGATGGTAGACGCGTGGCAGGCTTCTGGATCCGACGGCCACATGCTAGGACTCCCTGGTCCGCGTTAACCTTCGGCTCTCAGCTCAGCGAGACGGCTCAACTCATCTCAGGCTCATGCTAGGGTGGGCATTCGGTTTATTCGGTTCAATCTGTTCGGTTTGTTCGGTCTTCATAAATTTCGGTGTGCAGAAAAGCCAAACCGATCGGTTCATCTTAAAAACAAAAACCGACAACTTCGGTATCGGTAAATTCGGTTCGGTGCTCGGTTTTGAACCGAAGTTCAAGTTCTCTGCACGGTGCGCTCGTCGCTTGCAGTCTGTGACTCTGTGGAAGTGGCGCCAGCTAGATTTTCTTTAGAGACAACGAATCTATGCACGGGATATCAATCCCAACAGACACAGCCACACAACAAACATACATCAGTGGTACCACTAGAAGGAACTATTTATTCCGTGACGGTCACTTTCCGTCGCAAAAGCCTTAAAAACCGTCACAAAATGTCATCTGTGATGGTTTCAAAATCCGTCATAGATTGAGCGTGGCGGATTAAATCGCGTGACGGTTTTTGTCAAACCGTCACAATCTAACCCAATCTATGACGGTTTGAAACCATCACGATTTGGCTTAGGCCCAGTCCAATCCAACCCAGAGCCCGATATTAATGACGGTTAGAACCGTCACAGATTGAAACGCCACATCATCACAAGGCACACATGGCAGCTGACATGGACGATTGACGTGGACACTGACATGGCGACATATGATGATGTGGACGCTTACATGGACAATGACATGGATGCTTAGGTGGACGATGACGTGTATGCTGACGTCATCATGGTGGCACACAATTTTTCAGCCCGCGAATTTGAGGCCCACTAAAATTTCAGCCCAACCCAATATCAATTATGGGCCTAAGAATTTCAAGCCCACTAATTTCAGGCCCATTATAATTTCAGCCCAACCCAATATCAATAATGGGCCACAAATTTGAAGCACAATAAATTCAGGCACATTATAATTTCAACCCAACAGGCCACAAAAATGACAGATTATAATCCAGCTTTGAGCCCAAAAAAAAACTGACAGATTCATACAACAGATTCATACAACCACAAGTAGTTCATACAACAGATTCATACAACCATAATCCATAAGTCTAATTTTCCAAATAAGTCGTACAACCACCAACAACCATATTCCATGAGTCTAATGTTCCACAGAATAAGAATCACAGAAAGCCACCATGGCACATCAGCCACTCCACCAAAAAACAAACCACAAAGCCTCCTGGTAGCTCCTGCAAGTGCATGCAGTTGCAGCAGCAAGAAGCATGCAGTTGCAGCAGCAACACAAAACAGATTGTCCATTTGCAGCTGCAGCACAAAAAATGTTCCAGCAGCACCACAAAAAAAGTTCCAGCAGCAGCACAAAAATGATCCAGCAGCAGCAGCCGGCCAGCAGCAGCAAGTAGCATCCTAAAGGGCAAGGTTGTAGCTACCGTTGTCGAACCTGACGTAGCACAAGTTCCAGTTTTGCATTCATCTCAGCCTGCATCTTCTTCATCTCCGCTTTATCCCTGCAACTTGACTCCTTTGTTTCCTGCACTTCCTTTGACAATTCTTCCAATTGGGCATGCTGGGTGTTGATAATGGCTCGAAGCTCCGCATTCTCTGCAGCCAAATCTACTAGAGGGGACAAAGCCATGGATGCAGGTTGCACAATCTGGATGCCAGCATTCTGAAGGAACTTGTTCTTCTTTGTCTTCTCAGAAAGCACACCATGTACAACTTCATTCACAAACTTGGGTTGTTCACCTTCCTCACTTCCTTCACCTCCCTCACTTCGTTCACCTCCCTCAGTTCCCTCACTTCCTGTTTGTGCAGACAACTTGTTTTCCATCTCAGTCTACCAACAAAGCAGAAACAAGAGTCATGATCATGAGATACAAATTAAAAAAAATAAATTCAAAAGACCATTGTATCTTAAATGTGTCTTACAATTGCTGATTGTACAGCAGGCTTGAAGCCTTTTTTTTTGCTGAAATGGCATTCCTTGAACAGATCCAATGCAGTAGGTTCCTCATCCTTGTACTTATCTCCCTGAAAAAATTTCATGCATCAATTTATTACTTGCTTGTTCATAACACTTGATAGTAGCACTTTAATTTGTCGATTTTGTTTTTACAACAAGAATTGATGTTCTATAGACTCAAAGCAATAGCTATGCTAGGTGACTTAAATAAATTAACCAGGATAGCTATAGGTCATATCCAAGACTCCATTCAACGTAAAGAAAACAAAGGCAAGGCACAATAATCAGCTTTCACAAACAGGAGACAATTGGTCTCTTCTAACAGTTTATATGTTACAAGGCTGCATTAACAGAAAGGAAGCTTTCTAAAATGTAAGACAAGGCACAGTAATCAGCTTTCACAAACAGGAGGCAATTGGTCTTCTACAAGTTTATAGGTTACATGGCTGCATTAACAGAAAGAAAGCATTCTAAAATGTGGAAAGCTTTCATTTCCCTCCCTGGTAACCGTAATCAGATTTCATGAAGCCAGAGGAACTTGGTCTTTTCTAAAAAAAATCTATATTATATGGTTGCATTAACAAAAGGAGGGTGCTGCAGATAGAAGAAGACAGGCACATGAAACTAGAAATAGCATTTTCTCAAAAAATTATCAGCATGTTGAAGACATTTAATTCTAACCAGTTTATAATGTTCTTGCAAAGAGGTAAAGGTATATAGAAGAAGACATGGCTAACTTACAATATTTTCGATGAAGACCTCATAGCTTTGGGAGCCTGTAGCCTGAGGGAACTGAACTTTGGATCTGTTGTCTTTGTTCATGTCACACTCATGCTACAGGAAAGCAGAATACATGTAAGACACATGCCACAGCAATATGTAGAAAGAATTGGAAAAAGAAACATACCATCTTTTTGGGACTCTTTCATGATTCGACGAGGGCAATCCACTGATTATCATCCATGGATTTGACAGGAGAAGTTCTGCTAACCAAGTGTAGCGGAAAAGGATCAAAATAATCCTTCTTCAGCCTGTGACGTTGTTGGCGAACCGCATCCTTCATCATGTGAAGACAGGCCTTTTTGACTATGGGATCATCTGTGTCGATATCAAATTTTGCCTACTCAAACAGGAAACATTATAAGAAAATTAAATATCTAATAAATGAGCAATGTGAAAAATAAGTAGTATATTTGCTGAAATGATAAACTACATGTGGCAAACTTTAAAAAACAAACATTCCAAGTCATGGGAATTAAAAAGCATATTAGCCTAATTTTCAACAGATTAACACCATCAAGATAGTTCCTCAAACTGAACAGCAAGTTTAATTTTGTATAACCTAACGGTAAATCAGAACAGTTCAAGGCAAGTTTTGAACACTATCAACCCATGAAACAAGCTGAGCTTAAGATAAACTTGAATTAGGGGAAAGACTAGCAGGTACACCATATCAGGGGAGATAACAAGTCATATTCAGAATATCTCCCTTTATATCTACCCAAGAAATCAATGGTCATCCTAAATTCCTGAATAAAACAGTTCAGAAACGCAATGGGAAATAACTGGACAATCAACTTACTTGAAGGAAGTTGCAAAAAGAAGTGAACCACTGAGAATCTCTCTTGTATGCCTTCCAATGGGTGAACACAGGAATGTGGTTCCTCACAATAATGTTGCATTCAGTTGCAAACTTTGCCGCAACAAGTGGTACCAGAGGCCTTAGATGCCCTTTAGTTATGACAACTCGCAGCTTCCCACACCGAGCTCGGCTTAGTCTTTGGAGACCATGACCCATATTGCTTCCTCGGTTCCATTCCACCTCCTCCTCCTCCTCTGGTTGCAAATGTGCATCAGAAACACAAATAGTGAGAAGCAAACGTTGATATAAGCTTATCATGAAACCAGTGAGGCAGTATGGAATATGGAAAATAGATGAGAAAACTATCACCTTGATTGGGCATGGCATGGTTGCCATCAGGATGGGTAATACCATCAGCTCCTTCAGCCATGGCGGTGTGGTCATCTTGCTGGACAAAGCCATCTAAAGGAAGGCAGCGAGTAAGAATGAATTCATCATGCAATCATATCGAACAGAATGACAGTAAGAGAAACATCACCTTCATTGGCCATATGGTTGTGCCCATCAGGCCGGGCAATGGCGTCACATCTAGTGGTCATGTTGGTGTTGATCTCATCATGCAAGGAATTTCCAGCCCCGGTGGTCATGCAGGTGTTCTCATCAAGCAAGGAAATGCCAGCCCCGGTCGTCATGTTGGTGTTCTCATCATGCAAGGAAATGTCAGCCTGGGTGGTCATGTTGGTGTTCTCATCATGCAAGGAACTGCCAGCCCCGGTGGTGATGTTGGTATACTTATCATGCAAGGAAATGCCAGCACCTACAAAAAATGTGAACAAGTAAGAGTGCATTCAATGTGTTATCAAAGCTAATAGAAATGGTAGTAAACTAGCCTTCAATGGCAGCACGGAGGTCACTTGCTGGTAGGCTTGCATTAGGCTGGGGTTTGCTTTGCTTTGACCTTGTAGAGACAGAAGGTGGCTGTGCAAAAACTCTCTTACGACCCCGAAACTTGACTGCACCAGCAGGAACCTCTGAAGTTTGTGTGTTAGCTTTCTTGCTGCCCTTCTTAGAGGTCTGCTTGAAATGAAAGCATGGATTAGTCAACAAATTTTGCAAAGAATGCATATTGCATCTGGAAGAAAATCACCACTAAAGACATGACAAGATGGAGGAATGGTACCTTAGCACTGTCAACATCCATCAAATCTCCACCACCAGTACCATCAAGTGTAGGATCGTACTCAGATCCAGAGTCTTCACTATTTGTACGAGGTCTCTTATTCTTCTCTGGAGCCATGGCTGTATTCAATTGATTGGCTAACCATGGGATTCCAAGTTGCTCCAGCCTTTTACTGTTGCTCATGCATTGTTTGAGGCGCTCCTGTTCATATGGATGCAGTGAAGGTCCTGGGTTGAGAGAAGGTCCTGAGATGGGAGAGAACAAGAAAAACAGATTAATATTTATGCAACAATAGTAAAGTACAAATTATTATGAGATAAAACATTTGCTAATAAAGCCAGTCAACTAGTGCATGTCATGTGCATAGTTAAATTGCTTTAGTCAAGAGTAAGCCATATGATATTAATTGTGATAGTAAACGGCTAGACATTGTGTTTGTTAGACAAAAGGCCATTTCAGCAATTAGCACAAGTATTTAAACAAGATAAGGCCTGCTCGCATCATCTTATTTCAGCTTTTTTTGGTTGGCTGCTGCAGCTGGTTGCTAAGCAACACTTAAAGCCAGCAAAAAAAAGCCATGTAAATAAAGCAAAAAGAAGTACAAGCACAGATACAACTCATCATTCACTTTCTACATTCTATAACGTGGATCACAGATACCACAAACTGGAAGCAGGTAGTTGCATCAATAAGATCAAGCTGCTATTTTTTTTGCCCTATGAAAAATCCAAATAATAGGCCTCCATGAAAATTAGGAGAACTAGAGTTTCATATTTGCTAGACATTTTCTTCATAGAAGGATTTGTCCCAATTTCATCTAAACTGTATCATACAAGGATCCATCTGAATCTAAAATTAAACTGACCAACAAATGTGGTGAAATAGTAATCAAAGTTCTAGCAGAACAATTCAAGCAAGCTACACTGCAGAATGTAAAGGGCCTAAACAACTCAACATTTCCAGAAAAAGCCAGTAACCATTCCTAATACTAGTACAAACAGGGGCAGAGCCAGCCCAAAAGTTTTGGCCCAGAATCCACCAATGAATCCCCTACTCCCCACTCCTTCTGTTCCAGTAACCATGTGCTCGGCGCTCCCTGGCTGATCCCTACTCGTGAAATGAAATCCCCTTCCAAATCAGCAAATCCTAAACCCTATTCTAGAATCCTAAACCCTAATCTAGAATCCTAAACCCTAATCTAGAATTCTACAGACGAAGGAGTGTAAGAAGGAGTGTACCTGCCATCCGACTCCCTTCTGGCTTCTTCTGTCCAACCTTCGTCGACATGACCGACGGGGTGGTGGTGACCGACGGGGTGGTGGTGGAGATGTAGTCGCCGCTCGCCGGGTCCTTCTAGTCGCCACTCGCCGGGGTCGCCGCTCGCCGGGGTCAGCGGGAACTAGGGTTTCACCCGCGGAAGGCGCTAGTGAGTGTTGCGCCCTTCCTTGCGCCGGGGTCGCCGGGGTCCTTCCTTGCGCCGGGGAGCGGGTCGTCGCCGCCGGTAGCAGCGCCGGGCGCCGACGCCGACGCCGACGCCGACGCCGGAGGTCGTGGGGTGGCGGCGGGAGGGGGCGCTGCGCTAGGGTATGGGGAGCGGCGGGAGGGAGCGCTGCGCTAGGATTTTTTGGGGTGGGGGGTGGGATTTGAGGTGGCTGCGGCAAGCAAATTACATAAACACCCTCCAGACGGTGGCTATGGAAGGGCAGCAGTGCGTGTTATTTTTTTCAAGGCCTATGGGCAGGAAGGTCATTTCGTAGAGTGGGTTGGCGCTTTGTAGACCAAAATGTTGGCGCCTCTGCAGATTGGGCTGGCCTATGGGCAGATTCGAAAACTGGGTTCATGTGGACCTGTACTAAAGCATGGGATGCTGGCCACTTTGCCAGTGAAATGGTGTTGGTCAAGTCTGTGGACTGGGTTCATGTGATTGGAGATAACGTGGCTGGGTTCTAGTAGCACCCCTGTTTACATTTGCAAACTTGTAGTTAAGAATGATATAGATATTCTAAATTCCTCTACTATTTGAAATCACAAATAATTAATCAAAGTAAAAGTTGTTCTCAGTATAGAATTCAAATCATAAATATCACACTAATTGCTTTCATCAATCATAGTAGGTGGATCTTCTTTGATTGTCTTAATCCCAAATATGTATGGATAATATGTACACTTATGAACCATGTCATGAACCAATCCATGTATATCGTTGCACCATTATATGTACACTCTATAGTTATGTTGATGATCATATGAACATTTGTAAGCACTATATGTGTCATCAATGGATGCCTTGAGTTAATGTTTAACTAATATGGCCATGTCATGTGTTGTGGGAAGTGAAATGTCAAAACTTAATTGGAACCTATCATATATAGTTGTGTCCCTTGGCTTATCGATATCTGTGGACACTATATGTATGCCAATGAAGGATGCTTTCATTTCATCGAGTTCATGTTCATGTGTAACTATATAGTAGACATATCATGTGATGTGTGTAGCGGTAAAGCAAGAGTGAATAGTCTGATGCTTTGAGTTCATATCATGTTGGAGCTAGGTTAATCTGGTTGCATTGTTCATGAGTTGATCTATTGCTATAATAAATCATCATTGGGGGTGTTTAGTTCTCCAAAGTTTGCAAACTTTGCAAAAAGTTTTTCACCTCGAAAACTCGGTCAGTTTATTTCTTCTCTCTGTGCACGCGGTTCAATACATAAACTTTTCACCACTCATCACAAACTTCCTTCAATTAAACACCCCCATTGGCACTTTATGTTGAACTATATATAAATGTGGCATGGATATGTAATAATTTTGTGGCCACATAGTGTTGTGTCTAGATATATAAAAATAACTTGAACAAAAAATAAAAAAATGGTTTTTGGTCAAAAAAATAATAAAAAGGTAGATTATTTATTAAGGGAGAAGGAGGAATCTGCATTTAAAAAAGATAGAAAAAGGAAAAAAAATTGGAGAGGCCTGGAATCGACCCAGTGACCTCTCAATGACCACAGATTGCTCAATACCATTGGACTAGGCTAGTGTTTTCGTTTGATACCCATCTACATTTGGTTTGTGGTCCAGCATAAACGATCTGATACTTTGATGCCTGGTGTCCAGCATTTGGCACTTGTATTGCCTGACGAAGCTAGCCGGTTAAGGACATTGTCTCCGGTTAAGGACACTGTCTCCGGTTAAGGGCAGTGACTTTCTGTGTTGGAACGTCAGCTGAATTATCAAATAGCGACAAATACAATGTTTTTGATTCATGTAGCATTTTATCCTGTTGAGGACATTTGGCATTTTAATTCATGTATGTTGAATTATCAAATAGTGACATTGAATTATCAAAGAGAGGGCCACTAGCTCAACCCTAGCCATTTGCAGGCAGACGAAAACTAGATCATAGCCAAGGCTTAGTTCTGGGCCGGCCTCTCCCTTGCGCGCGTGGGCCTGCAGCGTCCCCTGGGCCAACTGCGCTGCTGGGCTGGCTGCGCGGGTGGACTAGCTCCTCACCAGCCAAAACGGACCAGCTCCCAAAACGGACCAGCTCCTCTACCATTTGTTTAAGCACAAGCCACAATTCCTCAATTTAGCTAAAGCTTGAGCTGGGCGCCACTCATCAGCAACCAGGTTGCTGTCTCGAGCTGAATTCAAGTGGGCGGCTTCGCGTTTCAGATGGAGGAGGGTCCCAGCAAGTATGATGATGTAGCCACGGAGCAGATGTGAGTGATGAACCTATATACCTACTACATGGTTCCATTGGCTGACTTGTTGAGTCATTTGGACTAGACGCTGAAAACCCGAAAAGTTACAAACCGCCTGTGCGTCTCATTTTGACTTGGTCAGTGACAAACGTTGTGTGTCCGAGTATCCATGCTTTCTCAGTAGTCAGGTTGGTATTGCTACCTCGATCTGGAAGACCTGCCTCCATTGACTCAATTGGGTTTCGTTCGTTATCGGAACAAGCAGGATTCATTTTGTATACAACACATTTCGAGATCAGAACACTTGGCGTAGCTCCTATAGGCTGCAGTAGCTGATCAAGCAAAGAAGCATATGGAAACAGCCGAAGCACTCCCTTGCATCAAGTACCAAATGGTATCAATCCATCTCCAAATAAAGCGGAGAGCCGACCCCCTTCTTCTCTTCCCTCTTCCCCTCCTCGACAGACTAGGCGGCGGCGCTCGGAGATGGTGCGGCGGCCCGCGGTGCCGACCCGGCGAGGACAGGTGGCGCGCCCGGACGCGGATCTGGCGCGGCGGGGCGCGGATCTGACGCGGCGCTCGGAGAGGGCGCGCCGGCGCGCGGAGGAGGTCGCTACCTCCTCCGGCTTCCAGGGATCCGAGGAGGTCGCTACCGCTTCTGAGACCGCCGGCACCGCCAATGCAAGCTCCGAGCAGGGCAACTCCAGCGTCGACGTCGTCATTCGCAAGAAGCAGAAGGTGATGATCGATTTGATGTCAAGCAGCGACGAGGAAGAGGTGAAGAAGGAGGCCATCCCATCCCAGAAGAACAAGCAGAAGAATGAGGTGATGCACTCGTTTCCTGATTTATTATTCAATGTCGCCTGATTAATAGCTTCATTTCCTTAATTTTTCTTTACATATGAGGATCCTAGGGATGTAGCAAGTAACAGGGCAGAACCTGTTCTTTCTTTGTGATAATCGGTAGTTTGTATCTGAATTACTGCCTGGTTGATGTAATCATCATTGCCATGGGCTGATTTTGGTTAGTTGAGATCCTCTTCTTTTCTGGTTGTGGTTGCAGCTTGGAACTTGGGTCGATGAAATGCTTAATACTTGAATAATTTTGTGGTTTTTTACACATTTATGTTGCTATCAATCATAAGTGCGAATTCATTGAACACACATTTTGCTTTCTGATGATCAGTTGGTTCAAATCTGAGCTACCTGGTTGCTTTAGCTATTGTTGTCATGGGCTCATTTTGGTTTGGGAGTTGATAGGTTGTAGGATCAAAGAATTGAACCTCCCTGGACACTTTAGCTATTGTTGTCATAGGCTCATTTTGGTTTTTGGGCTGTAGGAGTGGTGTTAATAGCCATTGAACCTCTCTGGACACTAATACCAAAATGAATGACCTGGACAATCACCTTAGGCTGTGTTTGGATCCCTTCAAATTGTAGAATCTGGATTTTAAAATCTGGATGGATTGTAAAATCCATTCTACCACTCAGTTTGGATCGTAGGTATACAAGAGGAATCTAGATCACTTGAATTGATTTTAGAAGCTGAATTGTAGAATCTAGGGGATCCAAACATGCCCTTAGTCACTTGATCTCATTTCTGATCTTAGTTTTCTTGGTGTACAATGCTTTCCAACCACTTAAAAAAAGATAGAGATACTCATTGTGTGACTGTAATGCTGACTTTTTTCCCTAAGATCTACTGTGTTTGCTTGTAAGATAACATCATAAGATTGCTTGTCACTTTCCATAGGAGAAAATCTGTTGCTTTTCTCAGTTTGAGGAGACTCTCAGCATGCCTTTGAGAACTAACAATCTGAATTTGACATGTAGGCATACTTGCATGAGAAGAAAATCTGGTCCTTGAACTGTCAGCTAGAGAAAACAGTAGCCAAGATCGATGGACTAGTTGATGAGCTTTCAAAGGCACAAGCACAGAAGAAGGAGCTTGAACATGCGCTGAGAAAGGAAGAGAGGATGGCAACTACAGTCTGGCGGTTCGAATGATTGTAGTTCCTGGTGGTCAGGAAACTGAAGCATCACTGTCGATGCTTGCTTTTGTTTTTGGTTGGCATGTAGCTAGCTCCTGCTGGTCAGAAAACTGAACCATTATGTAGGTCTTGTGTTGGTGCTCAAGGTAGTCAATTAGAATGTGTCATGTGGCTTGTGATATAACATGTGATGTGTACTGTTATGAGCAATGACCAACCTATGGATATTGTCAGCACTATGTGATATGACTATTATGAGCACTGGATGTTCTTGTGATATATTTTATAAAAATATCTACTATGTGATATGACTGTTATGAGCAATCTGCTTGTACTGAAATATGCAATCTGCTTTTACTGAAACAGAGGATGACAGGCCTAAACTCTGTCTAAGTTTCTGTCACTGCCCCAAAATTGAAACATGCAATCTGCTTTTACTGAAACAGAGTTGCAGAAAGTGAAGGGTACCAAAGAAGCAAAGGCACAATGTTATTAAACAAGGATATCATCCTGGCAAACATGTTTGGCTCTCTAACTACAGCTACTGATATAGTACATAACTGACTGAAAGCAAAAGACTACAATGTAAATTGGTCATCAGATCTCATCCTAGAATTCTTCACCGGCTTTTAGATACCTATTCATCACTACTGTCGACCTCCGTTGCGGCACCTTCTTCATCTTCATCAGTACAATACTGAATAAGTGTGTCATCATCTTCATAATCAGCACTATCATCTTCTTTGTCAGCATCTCTCATCAACAAGTCAAGTTCAGCTCTTTCAAAAATAGTGCCTCCTTCATCAACTCTATTTAAAGGACGGTCATCTATATTGTCAGAAACTGTTTTTCTCATGCCCTCCTCTTCACAGCACTCATACTCCTGATATGCAGAAGCACTAACACTTACTTTGTAAAGATGCCTGTGGTCAAATGTCTGCACAACTTGCCAATCTTTACCAAATTTTGTGTCTGGCAAGTAGAAGACCTTCCTCGCATGAGTGGCCAAAATATAACAATCATTCTTGTACCATAGACTTCGAACATTGATGCTTTTAAAAAAGCCGTCATCTTTAAGCTCAGTCCTCTTTCCATCCAATTTAAACCAGTCACATTTAAACAAAACTACGGACCTCTCCTCCCCGCTATATTGTAACTCAATTATCTCTTTCAAGGTTCCAAAAAAATCAGTCACATGGCCGTTATGTGTACTTTGTGACATTACTCCACTATTTTGTGTCATCTTATTCTTCTCACGGTCAACAGTGTTAAACCTCACACCATTCACTATGCATGAGGAGTATTTTCTTACTCTAAAATCAGGACCACATGCCAACGAAAAGAGGTCATCATCTACCGCTTCTTGATCTATACCCCTCAACCTCATGATCTGCAACATGAAAGACACACATATCAGAATATAAATAAAATGTGTTGGACCCAAAAAAAACCTAAAATTTGTGCCTATGAACACTTACATGGTTCCTAAACCAAGTCTGAAATCCTTGCCGAAGGGTCCTTTCAATGTTAGGCAAGGCTTGTCCCTCTAATTCATCTCTGAATTTTCTGTACAAAAAGTCAAGAGTTAGCATATCTGCAATACTAGTAGTATACAACACTATATTGAGTAGTTTCTGTAGAAAAATAGAAGTTAGAACATACTCCACATAACTCTCCACTTGACTACAATTGTTGAGCACAAACCACACCATTTGATCAAAGCCATTTTCATCATATACAAGTTCAGGTGCAGAAGTAAAATGAACTCCATGCCCAAAAACATCAACACCATAGGCTTCTTCATTAGAAAAAAAATTGTTTATTGGTTCCCGATTAAATTTGGTTTCAACATCATCCAAGTATTTTGAGCAAAATGTCAGGCATCCATCAGCAATATATGCCTCAGCAATTGAACCCTCTGGCCATGCCCTATTCCTCACATAGCGCTTCAATGTATAAAGCCGCCTTTCAATTGGGTACATCCACCCATACTGCACAGGACCCCGGAGCAATGCCTCATCTGGTAAATGGACAGCAAGGTGCCACATCACATCAAACAAAGCCGGGGGGAAAATTTTCTCAAACTTCACCAATATTATAGGGATTTCCTTTTTCATCTCAGCCAACACATCTTTGTTAAGTGTTCTGCTGCACAATTCCCTAAAAAACTTCCCCAACTCCGCTATTGCTACATAAATATCATTGTCCAGAAATCCTCTCATTGCAACTGGTAAGATTCTTTGCAAAAGAATGTGACAATCATGTGTTTTTAGACCTTGTACCTGGGTTCCCTCAGCATTTAAACACCTTGAGATGTTGGAGGCAAATCCATCTGGAAACTTTATCTTCCGTAAAAAATCACAAAATTCCTTCTTTTGATCTTTGTTCAAGGTATATCGAGCAGTAGGCATCACACATGAATCTCCATTCTCTCTAAATTGCAGCTCCGGTTTAATTCCCAAATCTTTGAGATCTAGCCTAGCTTTAGCTGTGTCCTTTGTCTTCTTAACTATATTGAGTAGTGTCGCAATCAGGCTCTCACATATATTTTTCTCAATGTGCATGACATCCAGATTATGCCTTAGCTTCAGTTTATGCCAATATGGCAACTTCCATAAACTAACCATCCGGCTCCAAATTTTTACAGGACCAGCTCCCAAGTTAGAACGCTTTCGTTTCCCACTTCCTTCTTTTGGCTTCTGTTTCCCAGGTCTAACATCTTTAACTTTCTCCAATTCAGCAAGTAGCTCTTCTATAGAGAATTGACCAGGTGGATCATTGCTTTGATGAAGGCCAACATATTCATTGTTTCTGCGCAAGCGATGGCCCTTTGGAAGCAAACGGTAGTGTCCAAAATACCCAATTTTGCTCCTTAGGCGGTACGAAAGAGGGTGCTTGTCACAGTGAGTACATGCATAATAGCCTTTTGTGGTTCGCCCTGAAAGAGTGCTCAGAGCTGGGTAATCATGGATGCACCACAGAACCGCAGCATGAAGTTTAAACATTTTGCCAGTATTAGCATCATAAGCACTCACACCTGTCCAAAGGTTAAGCAAATCTTCTACAAGTGGTTCCAAAAAAACATCAAAATCCTTGCCGGGTGATAAAGGACCTGGAATAAGCAAAGCCATCATGAAGTTTGACTCCTGCATACAAACCCAAGGTGGAAGGTTGTATGGCACAACAAACACTGGCCACATGCTGTATTTTGTGTTTTTTTTCTGAAAATGGATTAAAACCGTCTGTAGCAAGGCCAAGCCTAAGGTTTCTTGCATCCTTGGCAAAATCTGGAAATTCTCTGTCGAAATCTTGCCACGCCTCACCATCAGCCGGGTGACTCATTTCCTTTGACCCAGGCTGCCGATTTAACTTGTGCCACTGTGCATCTTTTGAAGCTTCTTTAGTCACAAACATCCTCTTTAGCCTAGGTGCCAATGGAAAATGACGCAATACTTTTTGTGGAATCTTCTTTCTTTCTGGGTCTTTCCATCTTGACAGACCACAAACTGGGCAATTGTCATGATTAGCATAATCCTTTCTGAAGAGCACACAGTTATTGAAGCACACATGTATTGAGTCATATCCAAGACCCAATTCCTTTAGAAGATTCTTTGCTTCAGTATATGATTTGGGGAGTGTATTACAATCCGGTAACGCTTCGGCCAATAGCTTCAATATTGCTGAAAATGCAGAATTGCTTATTTTATATAATGACTTCATATGAAGAAGCATGACCACAAAAGAGAATCTTGAAAATTTGGTACAACCAGGATAAAGTTGGCGCTTGGCCTCTTTCATGACTATTTTCAAAAATGAGTCTTTGTCATGAGGTTCTGCATCTCCATCTCCATCTCCATCCCGATTTTCTGCATCTTGTCTTTCTAGTCTTTCTTGGTCTGCTGCAGCCTGTAGGTCTTCTAACATTTCTTCCAAATGATCAGGACCGTCAACCTCTCTAACACCATCTCCATGTATGAAACCATCATCATTATCATGCACAGCAACAGGATGCTCAATAACATCTGCATTCAAGCTCTCCCCATGATGAATCCACCGAGTATAACTACTGTCCATGCCATGCATCAAAATGTGCTTCTTTACAAGATCCTGACAGAGGTACTTTTGATTCAGACATCTACCACATGGGCATAGAATCTCAACATTCTCACTGAATTTTTGTTGAATGAAGCTCATAAATTGTTTGACACCCTCAATGTGTTCAGGAGAAAACAATCTGCCATGAATCCAACTTCTATCCATCTGATCATCAAAAAAGCAAAGAAAACAATAACATCTATGAGAAGTTTATATGGGTAACAAAGATGTACATACATATTGAAAAATTATTTTTTAAAAGAATCTAGCAACTGAAAAGAAGCTCTGATTCATGCTGCACACAAAATTTCTTCTGAATCATTGAAATCCTTAAGGCTAAACAGATTCATGCTGCACACAAAATAGTTCTAATATGAATGTTGCAATGAATTATTCCCTATTTTTTCTCAAGTCATTGTTAGAACAAAGAGAAATTTGTAATTAATAATTTTCAGATTTATACCTTCAGCGTCAATGGATAGCTTGAACATCAATGGAGGGTCTTCTTCTTCGGGGCTGTGCTGATGCCGTAGTTCATCAGCGTCGTCCTCACTGCCTCCCTCAAAGCAAAGCAAATCAGAGGCCACGGTGATACATCAGAAGCTTCAACTTCTAACTCGGCGGCTTGAAGTGAGGATAGGAGATTACGTACCGAGCTCGTCGTGGGAGTAGCCGGAGAATGAGCCGGGGGACGAGCCGGGGGCGGCGGCGAGGTGCCGTGAGCACGAGCTGGCGCGCGCCTGCTGTCAGGACCCGGGAGATCCTGGCAATGGCAGCGACGGCGACTGGAGATCAACAGGGTGGCGGCGAAGCGACCTTCGGCCCGAATCTGCGGCGCTCCCTTGTTTGCAGCGGCGGCGGCGGCGGGCAGCGGCGGCGGCGCTCCCTTGTCTGCAAGTGGTGGCCGCGCCTCAATCTGAATCTCGTATGGAGTATAGGTATTGGACATTGAAAGAGGGTAAATAAAGAAAGTTTGCTACGTTTAAGCACAAAATACTGAATAGCCTGGTGGTAAAGACACTCAGACGTGTTACCGGACGTCCACGGTTCGATCCCCTATCGGGCCAAGTTTTTTTGGGTTTTATTCAATCCACCACCCAAAGCTGGCTAAAGAGAATTAAAACTCCGAAGCCCCTGCGTTTTCTCAACAACACGCTGTTGGTCNCATCAGCGTCGTCCTCACTGCCTCCCTCAAAGCAAAGCAAATCAGAGGCCACGGTGATACATCAGAAGCTTCAACTTCTAACTCGGCGGCTTGAAGTGAGGATAGGAGATTACGTACCGAGCTCGTCGTGGGAGTAGCCGGAGAATGAGCCGGGGGACGAGCCGGGGGCGGCGGCGAGGTGCCGTGAGCACGAGCTGGCGCGCGCCTGCTGTCAGGACCCGGGAGATCCTGGCAATGGCAGCGACGGCGACTGGAGATCAACAGGGTGGCGGCGAAGCGACCTTCGGCCCGAATCTGCGGCGCTCCCTTGTTTGCAGCGGCGGCGGCGGCGGGCAGCGGCGGCGGCGCTCCCTTGTCTGCAAGTGGTGGCCGCGCCTCAATCTGAATCTCGTATGGAGTATAGGTATTGGACATTGAAAGAGGGTAAATAAAGAAAGTTTGCTACGTTTAAGCACAAAATACTGAATAGCCTGGTGGTAAAGACACTCAGACGTGTTACCGGACGTCCACGGTTCGATCCCCTATCGGGCCAAGTTTTTTTGGGTTTTATTCAATCCACCACCCAAAGCTGGCTAAAGAGAATTAAAACTCCGAAGCCCCTGTGTTTTCTCAACAACACGCTGTTGGTCTGGTGGTAGGACGCTGCTATCTGAAGCGGAGGTCTTGGTATCGAGTCCCGCCGTCCGCAATTTTTTTTGCGGGTCGGGTGAGGTGGAGGGCGGCCGGGTGACGTGGATGGCCGGCCGAGTGACTGGACGGGTAGCTCAGCAATTTTTTTTTGTCATTACTTGACATATAGGCTCCAAATAAAAAGCAAGCAAATGTTATAAATATTTCTACATTAAATTAAAATATTTCTACATACCAGAAAATATAAATTTGAGTGTCATTTCAATCATCACTCTATTATGGGCCGGATCATGACGGATTCATTAAACCGTCACTATATTATGGGCCAAATCATGACGGATTCATTAAACCGTCACTAAATTATGAGCCTAATATCCACTATAGCAAAACTATGACGGATTTGTAAACCGTCATCTGTGATCCGTCATAGAATAAATAGTTTCTTCTAGTGTTTTTTAGAGATCACACCTTAGATCCAACGGGGCTGCAATTTTTTGTGGCTGTCTCTTATGTGGTGCTAGTTCATGAAACAATATCAAAACAATAACGGAGAAATATATGTCACACCCCAAAATTTCATATTTTGGGATGTGAATGGAATACACTAACAATCTAAAGGATTTGAGAATTACTAAAATTTTCCAATATTTTATATTTTATTACAGGGAATTTAGTATAAGAAAATATTGTTGTTCTCAAATAAATTAAAACAACATAGGCTTTAGCGCGGTTGTTGTGTCCTTGCTTTGATGTGTCTTCAACGTTTAGTGTTTAGCGTCCCAAATCCTCTCAGATATCAATTGGGTTCCTCTGGATTCTTTTCAGATCTTCTCTAGAATTTATTCCTATTCTTCCTAGAGCTAAATCCTTCATCTCCAAGCTTCTACAAATATCTTCATGAGCTCTAAATATTTTATTTGGATTCTTTAGGTCCAATATCATCTCCGAGATTTGTCTCATGAATTTTGGAATTTTTGGAATATTTTTCATGGTTTAAATATAAATTCTAGACTTTTCTAGAATTGTTTAATACCAGGAAATTAATTATTCCGAAAATATAAATATTTTTGGGCCAGCCTTGACCCATTATCCAGCCCGTGTTATCCTAAATCCATCCCATCTTCTTAATTGGGCCAAATTTCACAAGCCCATTAGTGGTAGTGAAAACTCTTAGGCCCCTTAGCGTTAGAGGGAGTTAAACCATCTATTTGTCCCATATTGCTAATGGATGGAGAGATGGTGGGTTTTCCCCACCATATATACGGAGTACCTCCCTCCCAGAAAAGATGCACCATTGACTCCTTTACAGGGAGGCCCCAAGTTTGGGAATCCCTAAGGACTCTATCTTTGTTCACTTAGTGCTGCCGTCGTCCTGCCCCTACTGCATCACCGTCAGCCATCTCTCTGCACAACGCGTTCCTGAAGCTGAAAAGCTGTGGCCGGCCTCGAGTTTCGGTCCTCGACTGTCATAGGTGAGATCATCGTGGTCGTCCTCATCTTTGGCTCCTTCTATTTTGCATCTCATGCGTATCGCTATCGTTTCCGTAACACCCTCGGTCAGGAAGTTCCCCCAGCCGCCGCTCGTGAAGAAGCTGAGCGCCATGCTCTTCGAGTGACCGCGCATCTCTCCCGCCGCCGGTTCCCGTGGCCTCCCTGCAGCCGAAGCTTCGCCGTCGCCAAGTTGCTGCAGCAGGAATTCAAGTCGACCACATGAAGATAGGACTGCTGCCGATCTTGTCGAGTTCGGTCTACACCGTACGTCGCCGTGGCAGTCCGCCAGTCCCTTGCTCCGATCCATCCGTAGGTGAGCACATGCACATCACCATCGTGCTAGTCTTCCAGTTTTTCCAGTTTGCATCTCGTCCATACATATGTGTCCCACCGTCCCTTGCACTTGCACTTGCAGTATGCCCCCGTCGCCGTTCAACCTTCAGAACACCGCTGCCGCTGGCCTGCTTCACCAGCGCCGCCAGGGCCGGGCAAGTTACCAGGTGCCATCTGCGATGATGCGCTACCGCCGCAGAGCCCGCGCCGCAGACCACGTCACCCATCCAACACGGGAGGTCGCGCGCCGATCACGTATGTGAAGGCAGAGCCATCGGCCATCTACTACATCTCCGGCTACTGCTCCGATCTGCTGCCGGAACCGTAAGAGCAAGTCCATGCGAAGATTGAAGCATCGAACTACAGTCGTGCTCTTCGTGTTGCCTTCCGTTCATCGCCGATTCTCATAGGTGAGATCATGATCGTCTTCGTCTCTCCTAGTCTCCTACCGTTTTGTGTACGCACATCCCTTCTATCCGGTAATGCCATCGGTCAGGACTCACGAAGACCCACGTGCTGCAAGCCTGTGCGTGCTCGTCTGCAGAGAGCGACGCGCCCCAGCAATCCTCGGCCTGTCGCTCGCCGTCTTCTGTGAAGCGCCGCACCCCGACGTCCGACGAAGGAAAGCGGTCACCATGCAAAGCCTCCCAAAAGAACCGCCCGTAGCTGTCCATCCAGCCGGCGACACCGTCCAGTCTTCGCCGGTGAGCACCTCATCATTCGCCTTCCTGTTCTTTCGTCTCGTTTTGCATCTTAGTCATGCCGTTCGTGTCCCGTAGCGTCGCCGGTCCTTTACATAAACGTACGGTCGTTTCTGTCTCTGCTCAATCCCGCTAGTTGCGTCGTCGCCATGCATGCCTGCTGCCCTCCGAGAAAGCCGACGAAGGCAGCCATGGCGTGCGTGCTTCAGTTCTGCTGCCTGGCCATGCTTTCCCTGCCGAGCTAGTAGCCGTTGATCACCACCAGCAAGCTAGGCAGTAGGCACACCGATCATATGTTGTGTCTTCACATTAGCAAGCCATGCAGGACAAGAACTGTACTAGTTCCAGAAACAAAAGAGCCATGCAGGTGAGGACATGATGACGACATCATGCTTACATCATGAGCAGTAATTTGGTTTTCCATATCTTTATCCATCAGCTAGCTATCCACGTATGGCTTACACCTTAGTTGCTTTTTCATCTCTTTTATTGGTTAATTATTCCGAGTTCATGCTTAGGCAATACGCTGCTCAGTTTCTATTCACGTAAGTTACCATATTTTACTCAATCTATCCTTTAGCCACTCCCTAGTTAGCCATGCAAAGCGTACTCGCAGGACATGATGGTCTCCTGCACGTAATTGAAGCAAAGCAAAGCTTTCCGGCCTTACCATGCAAGTAATGACATCATAGATATGTCATGCCTATGTCATGAACATTATAATTCAGTTTTCCCTTCACGTTGTCAATTTATTCACAATCTATCCTTCATCGATCAGCCATGCAGAGCCTTTCATGGATATACGAGCACTACCAGCTGCCTGCACGCTACATATGTCTTGATCAAAGCTTGTCGTTCTGTCCCTGTGCTTTTATCGTCGCTCGTTTTAGCTCTTTTTCGAGTTGTCTTTGTTGCGTTAGGTTCATATCGGTCAAAGTTATGCGTTAGAAACAATGATAATCGTGTTTGTTGTTTCTAGTATCTATTAAATTGTTAATATGATTAAATACTTATTCACTAGTTTTCTAATTAAAAGTTAATTAGGTTATATCTCGGCAAGTTAATTTGATTAATTGCTATGTAACTAATTAAAAACTATTTAGAGTTAAACATCGGTTTTCATAATTATTGTTAATATGGTTAATACTCAAAGCCAATGTCTTTTCAATAATAATGTGATTAGTTGAACACGAATCATGAAGTTATACGTTTAGATGTTCACACATGTTTTATTTCTAATTAAGTGTTTAATTGGTCTAATTCATACATGAACATTTAGATGTATAAAAATTGACTTAGTCTTATCTCGGTTTTGTAAAATAAACTCTAATATGACATAATTCCAATTTAGAGAATTTCCTGGAATATCCTTTATATTGTTTTTATTAAACTAAAATAAACCAAGCGTATAGTCTCTTGTGCTCTCATAACATAAATGTTACGATAGTTGTCTTTTCGTCCTTAGCGTCGATCTCGTCGTTTCTTGAGCCCTCGTGACCTTAGCATCAAGCCCCGCCTTTTTGTGCGTTCTTTTATTGTTTTCTGTTCGTTTGGTGTATTGTTCTTAGTTGTGCTTGTTGTCTCTTTGTTAGTGTGTGCTTGTGCCGATGTTGCTGCGAGTAGAAGGAACGCAATTCAGGTGCTTTGAAGAAAAGAGTTTCAACAAGAAGAGTTTGAAGACTCTGAGCAGTACGTGGTATTTTTATTGCGGAAAGGCAAGTGTCCCTAACCATCCTTCTATCTATGCTTTATTAAATATAATGATGATTCTAATTGGAACATGGAGTGACCACCCAGGAAAACAGTGCAACCACAAGTGCTAATGGGCTCTGGTCTTGGCTAATTAATTAGAAACCTTAATTTATAGTGGCCTTACCGAAAGGGCAAGAGGGGAAGCATGGATGGGGTATAGCCGGATCTCTTGGGAGTATGCTTTGGTAAGAAACTCGGCGATTAGAAAAGGTTATGCTTTGCTATGGCTTGAAACCTTAGCGGGTTGCTATGAATTGAGGGATCTTTGTAAAGGCCTCGTAGCGTCCCTATGCAATCACACCAAAGGTAGTGTGATACGTGCCTGATCAGCACAGCGTGGTTGGGTCTACGCTTCTTGTGGGGAAAGTGTACAAACTCTGCAGAGTGTTAAAAACTGTTATAACAGCCGTGCTCACGGTCAAGAGCGGCCTGGACCCTCTCATGATTAATTTATTTGAAGTTGATAATAAATCATATTCTGGTTATTTCTTGTGGCCTTGCTGAGTACCAACCATAAGTGTACTCATCCTTGCTTACTGCTGCTCAGAAAGGTAATGTGAAGATGTTGAAGATGATGCTAGGCCTACGCAACCCCCAGTCGATTGCCTGTGAAGTTTTGGAGCCTTGGTTTCCAGGATCTGCTGTGTCTCTGATAGATTGTAAGTCTCTTGTATTCTTTTACGTGATACTGTTACTGTTATTCACTTATGATGTCACTATATGTATGAAACTAGATCCTGGCATACATATAGGTAGCACTTGGTGTAATGTATTCTTTTACGTGATACTGTTACTGTTACTCACTTATGATGTCACTATATGTATGAAACTTGATCCTGGCATACATATAGGTAGCACTTGGTTTTGTTTTAAAACCGGGTGTGACAATATAGAATCAATGTGTACTGGAACTTAGAACTGGTTGTGAACTTAGAACTGGTTGTGAAAATGGGATTTTCACATACTGCTTCCTTCTCGGCTTCCCCCTGACCGACCAGATGCTAGATTTTGCTATTTCCGATTTTAGCACCACTTCTTCTAATTTTCTATTAAACAATACTATTAGCAAAAATCACAGATACAGACTATCAGCTGGACAGCACCAAAAATGAGGCATCACAGGTACACGCCAACACTACTTGTGAATCACATTTCAGATATGCAAACATCCGTCCTTGGTCATCATCAGAAAACATGGTGGCATTCATTTTTGCTCCACAGAACTGCTGCCAAACTCTTGTCTAAACTGAATGGACACACAGTGAAATTTCTAAGTACATCACCACTGCATAGAACCAGATACATGTGCTCGAGCACTGTTTCCATGCATATGAAGACACACTACGGTTCAAGTTGTGGTTGTTGGCAGTTAGCCGCCCGGGCGCCGAGAGATGCATCTTGAATCCGGGACACTATGATTTGGGGATATGTTTATATCCATGTGTATGCAATCTTCGAAATCGAAGCCACACGAGCTCAGCTGCTTAGTGCTTACAGCAATCTAACCACCATGGCAGCGACCCCCCAACACCCGGCAGCCACCGCCCTCCTCAATGAGCTACGCCGGTCGCAGCGTGCCGATGGCCCCGCCGCCGTGCTGGCCATCGGCACGGCGAACCCGGCGAACTACGTGCGCCAGGACAAGTTCACCGACTGGTACTTCCGTGTCACCAAGAGCGACCACCTCACCGAGCTCAAAGCCAAGATGAAGAGAATGTGTATTGATTTAATTCAGTTATAGTATTAAGCAAAACTTTTGTTGGAAACAAAGTGAAAAATTTTGCTTGCTACGTGGAAAAATTCTTGCGTCTCCCGCAGGTGACAAATCAGGCATCGAGAAGCGCTACTTCCACCACACGGAGGAGACGATCGCCGGACACCCGGAGTTCTCGGACCGCGCGGCACCGTCGCTTGGCGCGCGGCTGCGCATCACCGCGGACGCGGTGCCCAGGCTCGCCGCGGCCGCGGCGGAAAGGGCGATCGCGGAGTGGGGCCGCCCGGCGGCCGACATCACGCACCTCGTCGTCGCCACCAACTCCGGCGCCACCGAGCCTGGCGCCGACTTCCACCTGGCAAGCGCTCCTGGGTCTCCGCCCGACCGTGCGCTGCACCCTGCTCTACCTCCACGGATGTTCGTCGGGATTCGTTGCCATCGGCCTCGCCAAGGACATCGCCGAGAACAACCGCGACGCCCGCGTGCTGGTGGCCTGCGCCCACGCCGTCCTCCTCCCCTTCGCTGCGCCGGACGAGGCCCGCCCCGATGCCCTCGTCGCCATGGCGCTGTTCAGCGACAGCGCCGGCGCGGTAATCGTCGGCGCCGACCCGACCAACGACCCCACCGAGCGCCCCGTCTTCCACCTCGTGTCCGCCGCGCAGGCCACGTTGCCGGGGACGGAGCACGCCGTGGCGATCGATCTCGGCGAGAGCGGCGTCGACTACCGCATGTCGATCGAGGTGCCGAAGCTTGTCCGCGGGAGCATAGAGCGATGCCTGGCGGACGCACTGGCGCCGCTCGGCCTGGCGAACGCCGGTGGCAGCGGCGGCTGGAACGCCATGTTCTGGGCGGTGCACCCTGGGAGCCGCCCGTTGTTGGATAGCTACGAGGCCGCCCTGGGTCTGGAGGCCGGCAAGCTTACGGCCAGCCGGCGCGTGCTGAGCGAGTACGGCAACATGTTGGGCGCGACGGTCATCTTTGTCCTCGACGAGATACGGCGGCGCCGCCAAGATGGTGAGGAGGAAGGCGATGAGGACTGCCAACGGGGGATCATGTCGGGGCTCGGGCCGGGCCTCACAATCGAGACAATAGTTTTGCATGCCGCCAGTAGCCGGAATGAAGATTAATTAGCTTTATCACAGCTTTAGGGCACGTACAACGGTGATTAATACGCTGTCTATATACCGCCATGTAGGCACATTTTGCTGAGTTGGACGTGAGAGAAAGAGGAGAGAGAAGCGAGTCGTCGTCTCACGAAAGGACGACCTCCGGCTCGTGCTCCCACGCCCGTCGACGACCTCGGCTCCCGTTGTACCACTCGTCGGCGCGCTCTCTGGATCAAGTGCGAACATCACTCTCCACCCCGCGGCGGCCTAGCTCATGCGCACACTCGGGCTGCTGCGCTTGGCCGCGCCATGCCGTGCTCCTCCTTCCTCGCCTCTCCTTGTCAAATCCGGTCAAGCACCATGAGAAAAAGATATGCGAGGCAGAGAAACACTCTCACCTGGGCTGGCCATGCGCCCGCTACGCCGCTCTTGGTGGCATCGACGGCGCCATGCCAATGGCTGCACTGCACACCACCTTGCTCGCCCGGCCGTTGCCCTCTTGCCCACGCACGCACAGAGCAGCTGCGAGATTGGGCGAGCGGAGCCACAGAAAGGCGGAGGCGCAGACCTGGGCGGCCGGAGCATGAGAGGGAAAGTGCGGACTTGGGCGTCCATTGCTGGCGCAAGCAGAGGTACAGGCTGGCCGCAGTGAGTCTTCCCTCCCAAACAAATCCAGCGAGAGCCATGAGAGAGATCGAGAGAGAGGACAGAGACGGCAGGAAGAGATAAGGTTAAGGGCAATTTGGTCTTTGTCTATATTTATTTTTTTCTTGTCAGAAGCAATTTGCTAGCTTCAATCACATAGTGTGCCTATTAACGAGCAATGTAGGACGGCAATTTTGCAATTTGATTATTAGCATGCTTATTCGTAGGACTGCTTGTTTGGTAAGTGATGCTACAACATGCATGGTCTGATGTGCATTGCACAAAAAATATATTTGAAACTTGTTTTAAGCGCCCTCTTGCCAAATTACTATTTAGCTATCTACATGATGTGGTATGCTATGTATCTTTTAAATCATAGTACCATAACATGTATTTATTTATTAATCTTATGGTCATGTATTCTTTTAAACAAGCAACAAAACGGCTACAAAGATCAATTGTGTAGTTTATCATCACAGGTTATGTGCCTTTACATGAAATTAAATAGTATACAGACAATCTAATAGACAAGCCACTATACAAACTGTTTGTTATGCTGTCTATGTACGATCTTCAATGCAGTTACAGACGGCAGCCGTCTAAACCTTTGAACATGCCCATGCAATGATGCGCCGTGCGCGACACTGAAAAACATGCTGTATTAAAGATTTATTATTGTGTTAAATATGTTTGAGTATGTTGTTTAAATGGTTGAGCAATTGTCTGCCTTGTGAAGACACCCTATCTGAGGCCATTTTCAGTGGGAGTTTCATGGAGAGTTTTATGGGCAATAAATTTAATGCCACATCAGCATTTTTGATGACTTGGCAAGAAGAGAGAAGGTGAGAGTTTCATGAGATGAGAGAGGAGTTTCATCCCTATGACACTCCTCTGGCACAGTTACCTAGTTTGCAGTCTTGGTAACTGTCGCGATGAAACTATGCACTGAGACTGGCCTTAGGGTACCCGCAACGGGGCCGATAAGCTCTCTACAAGAGAGCCATTTAGGAAAGAGAACAGAGGAGAGAGAACGAACTGTCGCTAGAGCTGGCGAGAGCTGCTAGCACGCGCTGCCGTGCTAGGTGGGCCCCACGATAGATTCCAACGAGTCGATGCGGCTGAGGAGAGGAGAGGAGCAGCGCGCCTGTTGGCGGCTCTTAACGATAAATTTCTAACTCCAACATAAATACAAAAGAATGATAAAACAAATAGAAATAAGGTTATTTACTAATGAATTCCACTAGTTTTGGTGCATATGTGCTTACAGGGACAAAGTGGCAAAAAGAACCAAAGTGGGCCCGGGGCCAGGTCACCCAACCCCACCAGGTCGGCCGACCTGGGCCCAGGCCCAACTGAGTCCAATCTTTCCCATGCAGGAGAAGCACACCTGGAGATCATCACATCCGTTGAATCAACGTCGGTTTGCACCAAAGGCATGAGATGAACTACCCATGAATTGAAGGGCCCACACCTGAAACCAAATGCACTCATATCAAGCGTACCCGCCTGGAACCGACCTCAGGGCCCACATGTCAGCCACCCAGAGGAAGATGGGCCATGTCAGCCACCTAGAGGAAGATGAGCCCGAAAGGCGGCAACTTGAGGTCGCCCGACCCCCCTAGGTCGGCCGACTTGGGCGCGAGCCTAAACCAGTCACCCTTTGACGCGTACGCGCAACCCGCCTCCAGGAGAAGATCTGCACCGTGCATGGCCTAGGACGGTGGATCCTATGGTCGGCCGACCTGGGCCCACCTCCGAACCGTCTCAACCTCTTCGTACCGACTCACAATCGTCTCTCCAAGCTATAAATAGATGGACTCGGGGCAGGGCTAAGCATCTGTCACACCCGGTTTTAAGGGCAAAACCGAATGACAATCATATGTGTGCCAGGATCAAGTTTTCACACATATGAGACTTCATCAGTGATAAACAATAGCAGTATCACGTAAAACAATACAAAAACTTACAACTTATCAGAGTTACAGCTTATCCTGGAAACGAAGGCTCCAACATTTCACAGGCAATCGACTGGGGGTTGCGTATGCCTAGCATCATCTTCAACATCTTCACATCACCTTTCTGAGCAGCAGTAAGCAAGGATGAGTACACTTATGGTTGGTACACAGCAAGGCCACAAGAAATAACCAGAACAGCGATTTAATTCCATCTTCAAGTTTATTAATCATGTGAGGGTCCAGGCCACTCTTAACCGTGAGCACGGCTGTTATAACAGTTTTTAACACTCTGCAGAGGTTGTACACTCTGCAGAGGTTGTACACTTTGAACCCAACCATGCTGTGCTAGCTAGGCACAATACCACACTTCCGAGGTGTGATTGCATAGGCACGCTACGAGGCCTTTACAAAGCGGAAACTCTATCACGCGACGCGTCGCGCGGAAGCGCGAGCGCGCGACGCGCCGCGTGCTTCTTCTTCATCCTCCTCGCGCCGCGCGCTTCTTCTTCATCCTCCGGCCCTAGAAGAAGGGGCCCCGGGGAGGCCGGCCGGCCAGGCGGTGGGGACGGCGGCGGGCGGCCTTAGGGCCCTGGCGGCGGTGGAGGCGGCCGGGCCAGGGAGGGGCGGGGGCGCATCGCGCCGGCGAGCTCTGCCGAGAGGGGGGAGAGGGGAAGAGGGCAGCCGCCGCCGGCGCTAGGGTTCGGCGGGGCTCCGATGAGCCCGCTAGGGTTCGTCGGAGCTCGCCGAACCCTAGCGCCGGCGGCGGGGCGGTGGCCGGTGGCGGGGGCGAGCGGAGCGGAGGGAAGACGGCGGAGGGGAGAGGGTCGCGCGCTGCGCGTACGCGCGACAGGTCGCGCGTTAACCCGGTCCTTACAAAGACACACAGGTAACTAGCAGCCCGCTAGAGTTTCGGCCGCGGTGAGGTCCATAACCCTCCCTAATGGGGCCGTACCTTAGCGAAGGCTACTCCTCCAAGAGGACCGGGCTATGACCCCTTCACCGTCCCCTCCTTGCCCTTTCGGTAAGGCCTGCCAGACACCCATATATCTAATTAATTAGCCAAGACCAGAGCCATATGGTACTCATGGTTGTACTGTTTTCCTGGGTGGTTCTCTATGTTCCAATTAACATCATCACAGTGATATATTTAAAAGCATAGATAGAAGTATGGTTAGGGACACTTGCCTTTACGCAACGTAAAGGTACTCTTACTGCTTTCTGCTATTGCTCACTTGAATTCTTGATCTTGAAAGCGATGGTTAGCAATCCATCTTCTTGAAGTTAACAACGGCACGACATACAAAGCAAACAAATAAAAACTACTAAGAACAATACACCAATCAAAGACAAGCCGGGTTATACACTAATTAGATTTTAATTAAAAAGGCTTATGAAATAATTATTAATCAAATTAACATGCATTATAAAAACGGCGTTTAACCCTATACAGCTTTTAATTATAGAGAGCACGTTTAATAGGCATTAATCATATTAATAAATAAATAAATATTATAAAGACAAGCATCATGTGAACAAGAACTACTAACGTATAGTTTTTATGATTATGGACCTAACGCAACAAAAACGGAACGAAACAGAGCTACAACGCGTAAACTAGAGCTAAAACTAGATTACAGGGACCTACACGCGATTAACCATATACTTTAGGGGCTAGCAAGGAAGTTTCTCAAGACTCAGTGAATAGTCACTGTGAAATTGATAGATCTTCAGGGTTAGATCTGCAAAAGGATAAGGGTAGGATGGCGGGTTATATTTGTAAGAAGCTCAGGGTTGAATGTGTAAGAAGAAAGGGTATGGATGTAATTATTTTGTATAACTCATGGACGGCGGGTTGATTACCAAAAAGTGGAGGGGCTCTTTTGCAAAATGGCCAAGATTGACCGGTATCTGACCCTTTTGACTCGGATGGGGTTTTGATCTTGGCCCTTCATTCAAAATTGAACGGCGGATGGGGTCATGTGACCGACGGCGAGTCAGGGGGGGCGGCGCCGCCGTGGGCCGAGCTTAAGCTCGCCGGCGTAGCTCCGGTTCGGAGCTAGAGAGCACGGGGAGCTGCGGGAATAGCACAGGGAGGGAGAGGAGAACACGGGGAGCTCACCCCGGGTGTCGCCGACGTCGGGGAAGCGCCGGAGCTACCGGTGTCGGACGGCGGCGCTCGGAGAAGATCGGTGAGGTCGGGTGGAGCTTCTGGGGGATGGTTTTGGAGAGGGAATGGGACGGGGATGTTCGGGTGGTGTGCGCCGGATTATATAGGGGCTGAGGGAGGAGCGAGAGCGTCCCTGGGAGGGGAATCGAGGGCGGCGGCGGCCGGTCCATTGATGGTTGGTGGAGCACGGCCGTTCGGGAGAGGAGGAGAGGAAGCGAGGGGGGGTTGAGTGCGCCACAGAGCATTGAATGGAGGCGCAAGTGGAGAGGGGGAGACGAGTGGGCGAGGGGATGAGCCGGGGCGACGGGCGCCATTGGGAAGCTCGGCTCGGTTAAGGAAGAGGAGGGCCGGCGGGAGGAAGAAGATGGTGCCGACGGGTGGGCCCCGCCTGTCAGTGACAGAGAAAGGGGAGGCGTTGCTGGGCCGGTTGTGCGGCTAATGG
>CM014277.1:54151837-54207604 GCA_004135705.1 Alloteropsis semialata
GCGCACCACCGCCATCCACGGGCGAGCTCGACTGAGCCGCGCGCCATGGCCGTCGCCGCTGGCCCCAACTCCACCGAGCCTCTCGGGTCCGTCACCGGCCATGGGCGGCCTAGGCGAGCTCGGCGCAAGCCGCGTGTCGCGTGAATCGTCGGCCGCAGCTCCCCCATCGGCCACCGGCGACCTAGGCAAGCTCAACGCGGGCGGCGCTGCCGGCCATGTCTCTCAGCTCTCCGCTCTCGCCGTCTCCGCTGAGCCGCAGCCGCTGGGATGTTGGGGAGAGAGATTTGGGGATTAACATAATTCTGACAAGTGGGACCCACAGATTTTTGAAGCACGTGCAGTAGCAAGATTGTTGGGTGCCTGATCTATAATGACTCTCTATAGATGACATGGATGATGTTATAGAGAGATGCTCTTTATAACCACTGCCAGTGCCCTTACTATTACTAATTGGAGGTTTCTTTTGAAGCCTCCAGATGAAGCCACCTAGGATTCTAGGTGGACACTCTAAAAAGAGAGAGAAATCCTAGAAATTCTCACAAAAAAGCAAAACATCTAGCCATTAATTGGAACACTCAAATCATCGTAGCCATTAGATCTATTATATTTTCTAAAAAATTACCCACCTATTCCATTATGAAATTAGCTTAAAGTAACCCCCTAAACCTATATCAAAATTACCCATCTCTGCCATTATATAAAATAAACCAAAGTAACCCTCTAACCTTCATCAAAATTACCCACTATGCCATTATAAACAATATTTAAAATATCCTCATAAATTTGCAACTAAATTACCCACTATGAATACCTAAAAATAACTTAAAGTAACCCCTTAATTAACTTTACATCTACATTACCCACATATGTCATTATTAAAAATAACATGAGGTAATCTTACGTTGGAATCCAAATCACCTTAATCTATACCTTATTTCTAAAGAGATGATTGCTTCTTCCTTATTTTTGGTCCGTCGTGACATGTGGGCCCTGTCTAAACCCATGGAGAGTCTGATCTCTACTCAATGCAACATGTGAGAGAACCAGTCGGATTCGAAATGCACAGAAAAGCATATATACCAAAGCATCGGCCAGCCTCAATTAAAATAGAAAACAAAGATTGCACCGATTAGGACATGATCAAATAGTAGAATATAAAAAGAAGAAGAGGAGGATCCCAACTCGACTAGAACAAGATCAGATAGGATATATAATGAAAATAAGAGAAAGAGAATCCAACAATCGTGAATAACATACATGAACAAGCACAGTCTTACTCCACGCCGTGCCTGGAAAGGAGACTCGAGGAGGATCTCGTGGCCTATCGGGAACCTCCTCCACGTGCGGATTCAATGACTGCTCGGTAACTCCAACTTCAATCGGTGATGGCTTTGTTGACCTCGGCGAGTTCGCGTAGTTCCACGGGTGCGGCGACGCCAATCGGCCGATGAGCGCTCGAGGGAGGCTGAGCTCGGCGCCATTCTTCCATGTCTACGGCCTTACAATGTCAACAGAGATGGCCCCATCACGGATGTGGTCGCATGCATCGGCGATCTGCAGCCATGGTGTCAGACCAGGCCTTGGCGTCGGACCAGGCCTTGGCGTGGTGACTGTGACTCCCCTCGATGGAAGTCGCGTGACTGACATCACCATCATCACAAAGACTGCGCGCCAGCGAGAGCACCTGCTTGTGGTTGTATCCGGACGAGGGCATGGGCATATCAGCAGCTTCGCCTCGCGCACTCGGCCGTCGCAGGCAGCCCAGCACCTAGGCTCCGTACGTCCGGGCTGAGCAAAGCCCCTCTGCGACACTACCAAGAGCACGTCTCGCTGGCCCCTCTTACCGCTTTCGTTCTTGGCCACTTGCAATTTGCTATAGAAGCCGCCATCTAGCAAGTATCGTGCAGATGAGCTGAGGCCTGACCGCCTGAGGAAGAAAGTAGAGGTGAAAAGAGACAGGACAGCAGAGGTCGAGAGCTGTGAACGATGGAGTTTTTCTTCTCTTTGTTTTCTTTTTCCGTGTACCTGCTATTACCAACAAAACATTCACATCAATCACTGCTACTGAGCCCATGTTAAATAGGCCATCATTGACTATGTTCTTATCAATACGAGTACTTCAGTATGTTTTCTAAACTTATGTGATCCTATTGTGATGTGGTACAAGCCCAAAAATTCAATAATTGAGATTTACTTTAAAATTTATCCTGTGTCCCTAGCTCATTTCATATCTGTATATATTGCCATCGAGTTGCTTAACATCGTCACTGTGCAATGCTAGGTGATCTAACATTTTCCATGTTACAACTTTATTTTTGAGTGCATATGCATACAATAACATGTTATTTGAACTTCAAAAATCATGAACTCTTTTTTCAATGTACCTCTGGCATGGTACTTTAATTATTTTCTAGAAAAAAGAACAATTCTAAGAAAACATTTTTAACTTCCGGTAGTGCATGGACACTGTCCAATAATGGAAAAGGGTGATCAACGAAGGACATTATGTGGCACTGGACGTATATATGTGCTCGTGAGCGTCATATCCCGGTTTTCATGACCCTTATCCAATGGTCGAGGAGTCAAGAAAATCAAACCCCAGTGACTCATTTTCTCTTCTATGGGTTGTGCATCAGCGGTTTGACTTGAGATCTGGTAAGAACCCATAGCAGTGCACGGGCATTTCTGGGGTGCGAAGATAATTTTTTTTGACTTCCACTTCTCGATCCCGGCCCGGAAAAGTGACCGACCCCACAAAGGCTTTGGAATATTATTTTCGGGCGCTAGAACAAAACCCCTTCTTACCGCAAGCTTTTAATAATATGGCCGTGATCTGTCATTACGTGCGACTATCTCCACTATAGAAAAAAAAGAAAGGAGGAAATTTTCTAGTATTTACTAGAAAAAGGGCTTTCTACATAGGGATCGTCAAAACAACGATTTTACCCTATCAGCTGTAGGAAGGAAGGACACTTCACGAGAATCAAAATAGGAAGAAAGTGGAGCCTATACTACTATTCTATGGATAAAGCTGAAATTGATAGAGAAAACACCGTAAAGATCAATTAGTGAGCGACTCGGTCGATCAAATTTGCTTTTTCTCGTTCTATCTCAGAGTATCCATTCATTCGATCTTGCTATCCGCTCTCAATTGAATCCCTTCTCTGTTGTCGACAGGTGTGTCCGCATCAGGACCAGAATCACGGTCTAGTACCTCCGTACTCGAATACCTCCGCATACACTGGAGCGTCGACGAGGGCCAATGAGACTTTCCTTTCTTTGTCGTTGGTAATGATTCTACTACGGCAAATCCGCAAGCTGATCCTGATCCTCTAGTTAAAAATAAAAACCAATATAAGATTCTAAATCGTGTATTTCATACACTATACTATACAGTGATTAAGGTATATACGCATAATGTGCGTTGTCATTTATAAATATATAGAGGAAGTGATGACAACATAGAATTCTACGTTAAAATTATAGTTCAAACTTAGGGTTCATTACATAAATTCAAGGCATATATGTGATGCAAAGTAAAAATTTAAAGATTATAATTGTGTATGAAAATATTATAGAGTAATTACTAACAAAGATCTATCACAATCGGATAAAAATAATACACATATATCTATAGTTTGGTAGAAATGTAGTCTTAAACAAATGAGAGATATCTCATAATAGTTTGGTGAAATATAGTCTTAATTTTTTAATTTGAGACTCTACATTAGTTTTCACGAGACACGCTAGAAAAAAGATAAATCCTAAATTTCTCACAAAAATCAGAAACGTCAATCATGCAAACTCTAATAGCCATAGTCATTGGTCTATTATATTTTATAAAAAGTTACGCACCACTATCATTATAAAAGTAATGTATCTAAATTATCGAGCTATGTCATTATAAAAAATAATTTAAATTAACCCTATAATTTTATCTAATTTACTCATGCATATCATTATAAAGGATAACTTAAAATGACATTCAAATTTGTATCTAAGTTACCCACGTATGTTTTTATTAAAATAACCTAAACTACACAGATAAATCTTAATCTAATTATCTCATGTGCATCCTACCAAAAAGTCCAAAAATAAACTGATATATGATTCTAAATTATGATAATTTATCATTGTTAATATATAAATAATAAGTTAAGGTATATATGCATTATGAGTGTCATAATGTGGACCATTTATATATGTACTAGCAACCTTGCCTGTGCGTTGCTATAGATGAAGACCGTTATATCATTTTTCTACTTTAACTTGCTTTTTCTAATCTGATTGTGGTATACAGTACTCTTAATCCAACCAGAGGACAAGATGAAGCATGTCTAATCCGATCGTGAGACGTATATGACAGACCGCTGAAACGTTCCTTTCTAGAAATAGGTAAAGATATATATAGATAGAGATAGAGAGATAGGAGATAAAGATTGATGAGTTCAGTTAGGACTCTAATCCAATTAGAAAACTGATGTTGACAGTTAAAACCGTGGTTACAGTTCGTTGCAATAGATGGGACCCACCTGTCAGGACGAACAAAAAAAATAAGGAATTAGCAATCCTCTATTTTCAAATAAGTAAAGATATGTGAGGAAGTAATGCAAAATATTAATTTTTTATGTTAAATATAATGTTTGGAGGTGCGATACAAAATGTAAGTGTGAATATGGATGAAAAAGTGAATAGAGTAATTATTAATTAAAAATCAATCACAAATAAAAAAGATAAGTACACATCTATATGAGCATTACGTTGAAGTATTGACAAAAAATTAAAAAGTAGTATGTAAACAATTTTGATTATTAGGAAGTAGTTTCATTTTTGAATAATTTGAAATACAATAGCTTTTAAAAATATTAGCCCGTGCGGGAACACGGGTTGATGGACTAGTATGTTGAATTAGAGTTTCTACAAACTAATTAAGACTCAAAAGTATATATAGAAACCTACACAAGTACCATCTGACGTTCACAGTGCTTTTCGATGTGTTTTGATGCGTCTGCACCACAAAAAACTATGTCAATTCTAGGACTATTGCTATTTATGTCTTGCCGCATGTTTCAATACTATATATCTACGCAAGACAATTCAGGAAAATATGAATTACATAAAGTGCAATGCGTAATGCAACTGGCTAGAAAAAGGTCGGAAAATGCAAACCTTCAGCATGTTAACATTTTATCTGAGACATCGGTAATCGCACACTTCCCAATAATAGTCCTCATTTCAGTCTCTCACAAGGGCTACGAGTCGAGTAATTCCACAGTGCAAAAGTGGGTCTCTAACTAGATGATCCTCACCACCCTTTTTTTTTGTGACATCGGTAATCGCACACTTCCCAATAAAACTCCTCATTTCATTCTCTCAAAGGGTTACGAGTCGAGTAATTCCACACCGCCAAAGTGGGTCACTAACTAGATGATCCTCACCATCTTTTCTTTTAGACATATCGCTAATCGCACACTTCCAGTAATAGTCCTCACTTCAGTCCCTCACAGGAGTCATGAGTCAAGTTATTCCACATCGCAAAGGTGGGTCTCTAACTAGATGATCCTCACCATTTTTTTCCGAAGGAGCTTTGCTCTCGGCCTTTTAGAAGGTTTAATGCTGCAGGAGTAGGATTCGAGCCCGCCTGGCGAGCTCCCCAATGGAGAGTTACCACCCCCAACCTTTTCTTAAACTTGGTTAGAGGGTCTTGTAATAAATACTTTACAACAATGCCAGAGTACAACAATGGTCTACACTAGGGCTGTCAACAAAGCTCGAGGCTCGTGAGCTACTCGGATTCGGCTCGTCTAAGGCTTGTTTCGAGATCGGCTCGAATGCTAAACGAGCCAAGCTCAAGCTTGATCTAAAGATCGCGAGATTTTCGAGCTCGAGATCGAAAAGCTCGAGTAAGCTCGTCTATTACGGTCAGCTATAACTTTGCGATGTGTATATACATGTATTCTAATTTAATTTTTTATTTAGATGCATTCTTTGAACCTTCAAATTCTACAAATAAGACGATGAGTCCAAGTCTAATTGTTGTATAGATTTTGATTAAGTAGATCTATGACTGATAAAAAATTAAAGCTCGTGAATTACTCGTGTTTAGCTCGCTATAAACTCGACTCGAGATCGGCTCGACTCATAAACGAGCCAAGCTTGAGCCCAGCTATAGGCTCGAATGATTTTGAGGCTCGGATCGAGCTCGGCTCGATACTTAACAAGCTCAAGCTTGAGGCGTTGAGCTCGCTCGAGCTCGGCTCGTTTACAGCCCTAGTCTACACACAGGATAGACAAAATGTGACCAAACCTCTCCTAACACCTAATAGGCCTAAACTATCACCAGCGAAAACCATGAACCTTGTGCTGATTGCCTTAATATTCGACCTCAACTCTATGTGTCGCGCACAAACCATGAGCCTCAGGGTTGGATCTACAAGGGGGGCTGGGGGTGCTCCAGCCCCTGAATCCCATAGGACCCCTCCTAAGCCCCTTTAATAAATTTTAGCCATTGGAGAAGAGGGAAAGAAGGAGAGGAGGAAAAAGAAGAGAAATAGGGAAGAGAGGAGTAAGAAGGGGAAAATGAGTGTCTCCTTTTTTCTAGCTCTAGATTCGCCACTGATGAGCATTATATATATGCTGATATGCCTAAACAATCTCACTAGTCAAATTATGATGGTCTTAGTGCAATTCATCCTTAGCATTAGACGCGCGCAGGATGCCGGACGTGGGGACAAGGAGGTTGCAATGCGGCGAGGTTCGGTCCATGCGGATTGGAGTGAGATGGGAGACCCACAGTCGGCATGCCACATCAGCTATACTAGTTGCGTGGAGAGCTTAGATCTATGGTGAAAATTAAAGTCTAAAAATTCACTTGTAGCTAATAGCTCTCCCTCCACAGGTCGCAACCATTTTATGGGATAATAAAGTGATAATCAAAGAGAATAATAGGAGATCTTCAACATCAATGAGGGTATATGTGTAATAATCTTATAAAACCAATAAGTTGTAGGCGTAAGCCTGTTGGGCTGTTCACCTCTCTCACGGCACACATTTTGCAGCATGCAACTTCTGGCCCGTGAGCGCGAAGCTGGCCTAGGCCTAGGTTGTTGGGGCCCGAGCCCATGTGGGAAAACACGAGGATCTAAGGTCCTGGACTGAATAGGGCCTAACTTAGGACGTATTGTTGGCCCAGCAAAATAATCTTGTTGGGCTGTGCAGTAGGAGACTGGAAATGAATATGGGTCGGACTAGTATGAAGAGAAAAAGATTTCTCATTCATTTCAATGATGCGGGCTGCACACAGTTTACCGGGACTGATGAGAACAAAATGGAACTTTTACTTTAGGCTCTGAGTCCCAATTGGGATCGAGGTCTGCGGTTGTCTCTGCACAATTGTCACATGTTAATTAATAGGTACAGCAGATGAACGTTAGGAACTCCCTCCATATTGAAATATTTGTCGCTGTTGACTTTTTCTGAAACGTGAACTCCCTCCATATTGAAATATTTGTCGCTGTTGACTTTTTCTGAAACGTTTGACCTTTTCATCTTATTCAAAAATTTTATGTACATAAAATATTTGAATAAGACGAATGGTCAAAATTGTGATAAAAAGTCAACAGCGATAAATATTTCGATACGGAGTTAGTATTTACCAAGAACATTTGATCAAATCAATGTCCTATCTGTTCTACTCCCTCCGTCTCAAATTACTATTTGTTTTGGCTTTTCTAGATTCGTTAGTTTTGTAATACATCTACATATACACTATGTCTAGATTAGGGATGGAAATATGAAAGTGGAATCCAAATTATCCGATATCCGTATCCGCTAAAATGTAAATATTGATATCCGTATTCGTATTCGAATTTAATGTGGTACTAAAATGGATACATCCGAATTCGTTTTTCGTCGATTTTCTCTATCCGGTTCCACATCCGTATTCGGCAATATCCAGCACTATTCGTATCTGACCATATGGAGAGATAACATTTAAAATGTTTATTTGGATGTTAGTAATGATAGTGTATAATCAAAACTATTTAAAAAATGTTATCTCCATTACTAATGATTATGATATCAATTTTAATATTGCTATTATTGTACCCATATAACTATTTAAAAGTTATCTCTAATTTTAATAACTAATGTAAATAATTTAAATAATAAAGATATATGAATATTAAATTTAATTTAATACTATAGTTTATTTATTTATTGATGAAAATATTTTATATACTTTTTATTATTTCATGATAAATGTATATATTTATTTATCAAATATATATTTATCTATAGTTTTATTTAATTTTTATATGATTAATTACTGAAATAATTATGGATAAATGTGATATTATTAACGAGCGATTTTTGTCTACACTTGTTGTTTACTTATACTTTAGTATTTACTTATATAATGATTTTGTTATTTAAAAACTATCAATAAATAAAATAAGTAAATATTGTCTTCCAAATCGAGTAAATATCCGAATGCGTATCCGCATTCGACCATTCGTTTTGTATTCATATTCGTGAGCATCCGAATTCATATTCGCATTCGCGTAAAAATATGGTAAAAAGTGCTATCCGTATCTGATTCAATGCGTATTCGATCCGTTTCCATCCCTAGTCTAGATGCATAATAAAAGTAGAACCTAAAAATGAATAGTAAATTGGAACAGAGCGATTATCTTTTTGTTGCATATCTTCTCGTCCTTCTATGAAATAAAAATTTTGGTGAAAGTGAGTTGGTAATCTTGGTCCTCCATCTCTAAGCCGCTAAACTTCCATTAAAACCATGTGCAGGGCGATTTCTTCCTTTTTCTTTATAGGCCCATTGGTGAACGTTTTGTCCGTCGTACGTTCTGGAACGTGATTACCGCACGAGCCCCCTGTAGTTCCGTGATCTGGATCGCTGTCATTATAGGCCCATTGGCTGATTCTCGCGCTCACGACTTAGCCCGCAGAGCTCGCTTGCCGTGGGGGAGAAGCATAGCTAGGCCAGGGCCTTACTGCTACGCGGGGACTAAAGACGTACAACATCTCAACACGGTGGTCATGGGCCAATTACGTAGCATCCTTACATGTCGACCATGGGCCACATGAAAGCAAGGCCATCTACTCGATGATGATGAAAGTAACGAGGATAGTTTGTAAATCCGATCAATCCAAACTCCAAAAAAGAAAAAAACCATTTATCTATAGGAAACCCCATAATAAAACAAGAAATATAGGGATACTGTACAGGGAGCGTTTAAGTAGAAAGAGATATATTAGATCAAATTTTCATGGGCTTCTAATAATCTCTGCCTATTTCTAAGCAAGGACTGAGCGTTTAAGTAGAAGGATATATATTAGATCAAATTATCATAGGCTTTTAATAATCTCTACCTATTTCTAAGCAAGGACCGATTCTTGCAATATTTTCGTCCGTCATGAAAAAACCGGACCTTGGAAGCGTGAGCCGTGGCGCAACCGGTAAAAAATCTAAGACGTTAGGTTCTACTGTGCATCCCACTAACCAATAGACCATATATGGTTTTTTTTTTGTTAAAAGCAAACTTTTACATGTATTTAATACCCAATTTAAAGTTTCAGCATATTATTATTCTTTTTAGACCTATCTATATCGATTTGCACTCAATCCACGTATACTCCAATTATTAATTTTTTTATTTGTGTTCCGAGCATATTTCCTAAAAGTAGATAGAAGGGTGAAAAGTCATACTCCCTCTATATCAAAATATTTGTCATCATTGACTTTTTCTAAATGTTTGACCTTTTGTCTCATTAAAAAGTTTATGCAAATACAAAAAAAAAGTCACACTTAAAGTAATTTAATGTAAAGCAAACCACAAACAAAAAAGTGATATACACAAAATATTTTGAATAAGACAAATGACCAAAGTTGTGATAAAAAGTCAATAGCAACAAATATTTCGATATGGAGGTAGTAGAATTTATTTATTAGTACAAAACAAGTAATATATATATATATAATTTATGCTTATAAACTATTTTTCTTGAGGTTGGTAGTTGAAATGATATTCCCTTTGCCTCTTGGAAATTATTGTCATCCTGATTATAGCCAGCCTCGATAGTGGAAGCCCTAGCATGGTTTATTTACAAGAGAAGTACTGATCTTGAGCCACGTAAGCATGCATATACGCATGCATAAGTGTGCGCATAAATATATATACATATAACAAAATCTTCCATACAGGATAATATTACTTGCGTATGCAATACTAGACATAGAACACTATGTTGAAAATATTTTGTCACTTGCACCCTTATTTGACTTTTCTTTTTATTTTCTTTGAAAATGATAAATATGTTGCTAGAGATAGAGTCTCGTTGCAACGCACGGGCATATTTGCTAGTATATATACTAATCCAGAAAGTATACAGGTCCCTTAATCACGAGCCGTTGGCCGTTGAGGACATGAATTTCATTTTTCAGAAAAGCATAGTTTTCATGTGAAGATTCTATACAAGTACTAGCCTCCTATGAGGCTGGGATGCAGGTTGTTGGCAGTTAGCCGCCGGCCACCTACACAGCATGAGATGGCAACTTCAGCCTAGTGCGTGCAGTTTCGACTCTCCGTTTATATGTGGACACTAAATACACAAGAGATCGATCGTCTTCACATCCATGGCAGCAACCATGGCTGCAAGTGCCCGTCCGGTTGTCGCCGACCTCAGTGACATCCATCAGAGGCGGCGCGCCGATGGCCCCGCGGCTATACTCGCCATCGGCACCGCAAAACCGGCGAACTGCATCCAACAAGACGAGTTCGCCGAATGGTACTTCCGCGTCACCAAGAGCGACCACCTCGCCGAGCTCAAAGCCAAGATGAAGAAAATTTGTACTACTGACTTCATTTAAGTTGAAATTGATCGAAAGACGAGAATGTTTGTTTTGGTCATCTCGAGATCATTCCGGATTCTTGCCATACAGGCGACAAATCGGGGATCAAGAAGCGCCATTTCCACCACACCGAGGACATGATCGGCGCCCACCCGGAGCTAATCGACCGCGCGGCCACGTCGCTCGGCGCGAGGCAGGGCCTCACCGCGGACGCCGCGCAGGACCTCGCCGCGGCCGCGGCGTCGAGGGCGATCGCAGGCTGGGGCCGGCCGGTGGCCGACATCACGCACCTCGTCGTCAGCACCAACGCTGGCGCCGGCGAGCCAGGCGCCGACCTCCGCCTGGCGGGGCTCCTGTGTCAGCAGCCACGGCGACCAAGCTGTTGAAGCAGCTGACTACGCACAAGACGGTAATGGGCCTCGTCGCTCGTCTCGGCCCAAGAAGGCGAATGCCCGTTCGTCCGGCCCACTCTGGGTGAAGTAGCTCGCAAGCTCTGCGCCGCCGCTATGTAAGGGGAGAGAACCGAGAGAGGAGGGTTATGCGATGACTTGTAATCTGTCTACTTCTCCCCAACATTCATCTGCTACTCGAAGCTGATATCTGATCTCGTATCCTGTCCCAATTCTTGCTCCCTTCCTACGATCCCGTGCTAACAAATTGGTATCAGAGACAACCCATCCTGGATCCACACCAAATTGCCCACGATCATTTCACGCGATTCCGCAAGGAACTCGGCGCGATGGATCCCCAAACCAAGCTTATCCTAGATGAGATCAAGACCGTGACCTCGTCCATGGAGGATCTCAAGTCCTCTCTGACCTCCCGCATCGACGGCATCGAGAAGTCCATCGGCGACCGCTTCAAATCCATGGAGTCGGCGGCCCAGGTCTTCGACGATTGGAAGCCCAAAATCGATGCATCGGTCGAGGATCTGCGCGTTGAAGTCAGGGCGCTGCGCAAGACGGTGAATCGAGTGGTCCTCGACAACCCTACCTCCGCCTCGGCGGGGATCTTCACCAAGCCTCTGGCGACCGCGGCGATTCCACCTGCCGGTAACCCGGTCGTCGGCCCTGATGGGCACCGCGTCGATCCACACCACCGGGAGAATGTGTATGGGTCCGTGTTCACCCACACGCATTCCCCGGTCAAGGGTACGTCACCAGATCCGCCCAAATTTTCGCATCATTTTGGTTCCCAGCCTAGTCATGTTCCCATTGATACTAGTGAACGTTCTGAGAATTTTGGACCTGGTAGATTACCTAAACTTAACTTCCCTATGTTCAATGGTGATAACCCCAAGTTGTGGATGAGTCGTAGTGAGGATTTCTTTGAACTTTACAGTGTGCCACGATCCAAATGGATTAAGGTAGCTTCCATGCATTTTTCCCCTGCTCCCGGGCGTTGGCTGCAGTCCATAGAAAAGCGTCTTAAGTCTATTTCCTGGAATGAATTCTGTAAACTGATGATGGATCGCTTTGGAAAGGACCATCATGAGTTACTGATTCGTCAGTTGTTTCATATTAAGCAACTGAGTAGTGTAGCTGAGTATATCGAGAAATTCTTTGAGCTGGTAGATCAGTTGACTGCTTATGAGTCTCGCACTGATCCACTTTACTACACAATGCGATTCATTGATGGGTTGAAGTATGATGTAAGGTCTGCAGTACTTTTACAACGTCCTCCCGACCTCGATACTGCTTGTGTGCTCGCCCTTTTGCAGGAGGAGGTGTCTGAGCAAGATAAGAAGAAAGATTATCGCAAGCCTGAATACTTTTCTTCTTCCAAAATCAGTCCCAAAGCTCCTTTGCCGCTGCCGCTTCCTCCCAAGCCTGGCATTCAGTTCAATTCCGAGAAGAAGCTTGTGGACAATGGTAAAGGTCCTCAGTATGATGAGAAGATGTCAGCGCTGAGAGCATATCGCCGTGCTCGAGGCCTCTGTTTCAAATGTGCCGAGAAGTGGACTCGTGGTCATGTCTGTCCAGATACCGTGCAGCTCCATGCCCTTCAGGAACTGTGGGATCTGTTCCAGTTAGAAGATCATGCTGATCCTCCTATTGATTCTGAAGCTGAAACAGATACTTCTGAACAGTTGTTTTTGGCCATCTCTGTGGCTGCAGTCTCTAGTGTGGAAGGTCCCAAATCTATGCAGTTTCTTGGCAGTTTACAAGGCAGGGAGGTACTGATATTGATTGATTCAGGAAGCTCACATACCTTTGTCAATACTGCATTGGCTGTGTCCTTGTCTGGGTTAACTCAGCTACCAAAGTCTGTGGGTGTCCAAGTTGCTGATGGAGGACAACTGTCCTGCTCTTCTCAATTGTTGGGTGCAGTGTGGTCAGTCCAGGGATATTCATTTCACTCTGATTTGAAGGCCTTGCCACTGGGACACTATGATCTTATTGTCGGCATGGATTGGTTGGAGCTGCACAGCCCAATGAAGGTGCACTGGAAGCAAAAGTGGATGACAATTCCATATGAAGGAACTACTGCCCTGTTACAAGGCCTAGGGCCCAGTATGCCAGAAGGATCCATGGTGGAGATATGCTCTGTGCTGCACTCGAACCACCAGGAGACTGAGACTGACATGCCTCCTGAGCTGTCAGCCTTACTAAAGGAATTTTTTGTAATCTTTGAAGCTCCTTCCGGTCTGCCACCAGAAAGACCGTATGACCATACTATTCCTTTAGTCCCAGGGGCGACACCTGTTTATGTGAGGCCATACAGGTATCCACCGGCAATCAAGGATGAAATCGAGCGTCAAGTCGTTGCGATGTTGAAAGAGGGGATCATTCAGAACAGCGTCAGTCCCTTCTCATCTTCAGTACTTTTGGTGAAGAAGAAGGACCAAACTTGGAGATTTTGTGTTGACTTTCGTCATCTGAATGCTATTACCCAAAAGAGCAAATACCCAGTCCCTCTGATCGATGACTTCTTGGATGAATTAGGCCAGGCCAGCTGGTTTACAAGCTTAGACCTCACTGCTGGATTTCATCAAATTCGCCTCAAACCTGGAGAGTCACATAAGACAGCTTTCCAGACACACACAGGGCATTATGAATTTCGAGTGGTGGCTTTTGGACTGTCTGGTGCTCCTACAACCTTCCAAAAAGCAATGAATACCACATTGGCGCCTCTGCTTCGCAAATGTGTATTGGTGTTTTTTGACGATATCTTGATTTACAGTAAAACTTATGAAGAGCATCTGGACCATGTTAGACAGGTGTTCCAGCTTTTAGCACAGGATCACTGGAAGGTGAAGAAGTCCAAATGCACCTTTGCACAAAGACAAGTCAACTACTTGGGTTATGTTATCAGTCAAGAGGGCGTTTCAACTGATCCTAAGAAAGTTTCTGCTGTCAGAAACTGGCCTGTGCCACACAATGCAAAAGACCTCAGGGGTTTTCTTGGGTTAGCCGGCTACTATAGAAAATTCATCAAACATTTTGGCATCATTGCAAAACCTCTGACAGAGCTTCTTAAGAAGGGCATTTTATTCATCTGGAATTCTGTACATCAGTTAGCATTTGATACTCTGAAGGATGCTTTAAGTGCAGCCCCAGTCTTGGCTCTTCCAGACTTCTCCACTCCCTTTTGTATTGAAACTGACGCCAGTGGTTCAGGAATTGGTGCAGTGTTGCTTCAAAAAGGTCACCCATTAGCTTATCTTAGCAAGGCATTGGGTCCAAGATCTAGGGGACTGTCCACCTATGAGAAAGAATACATGGCCATCTTAACAGCTGTCAGCCAATGGAGACACTACCTACAGTTTGGTGAATTCCATATATATACTGATCAACAAAGCTTGGTACAACTGTCTGAGCAGAGGCTTCACACTAGCTGGCAGCAAAAGGTTTTCTCTAAACTCTTGGGGCTTCAATACAGGATCATATATAAGAAAGGTATTGATAATGGAGCAGCTGATGCTCTTTCTAGACGAAGCCATGATGTGTCTTCTGAGTGCTTGGCAGTATCTTCTTGCACTCCTCAATGGCTGGAGAGTGTCATCAATTCTTATACTTCTGATCCTTATGCTCAGTCTCTGTTGGCCAAGTTGGCAATCCAGGGAGATGCTGTTGCCAACTTCTCTCTAAAAGATGGTCTCCTCAGATATAAATGCTGGGTGTGGATTGCTAATGATTCAGACCTGCAGACCAAGTTGATGACAGCCTTCCATAATTCAGCAGTGGGTGGACATTCAGGGGTGCCAGTTACTTACAAGAGGCTGAAACAACTGTTTGCGTGGCAGGGCATGAAGCGTTCAGTTCACAAGTTTGTGCAGAGCTGTATTGTCTATCAGCAAGCAAAGCCTGATAGGACCAGACTACCAGGGCTATTACAACCGTTGCAGGTACCATCTTGTTCTTGGCAAATTATATCTTTAGACTTTATAGAGGGGCTGCCTCGGTCTGCCGGCTTCAATTGCATTTTGGTTGTGGTAGACACCTTTTCTAAGTATGCCCACTTCATACCTTTACGCCATCCATTCACTGCTGCCTCAGTTGCTAAGGTCTTTCACAACCAAGTCTATCGTTTGCATGGTATGCCATCAGCTATGATATCAGACAGGGATAAAATATTCACTAGTGCCTTGTGGAAGGAACTCTTTCGGTTAGCTGATGTTCGTCTTCACATGAGTTCGGCGTATCATCCCCAATCCGATGGCCAAACGGAGAGGGTCAACCAATGCTTGGAGACATTCTTGCGCTGCTTTGTCCACGCATGTCCGGCTACCTGGTCTCAGTGGTTATCGCTCGCAGAGTTTTGGTATAACACTAGTACCCATTCTGCTACTGGGAAATCACCGTTTCTGGTGCTCTACGGCCATGAACCTCGACATTTTGGTTTATCAGATGCCCACACTGTGACAGTTTCTGATTTATCCAGTTGGCTTCATGAGAGGCAGCTTATGACTGATCTGGTCCATCAACACTTATTGAGAGCAAAAGCCAGAATGAAGAAGCAAGCTGACTTGAAGAGATCTGAGCGATCTTTCAACATTGGAGATTGGGTGTTTCTCAAAGCCCAACCATATGTTCAATCCTCGTTGGCACCAAGAACAAGTCAGAAGCTAGCTTTCAAATTCTTCGGACCATATCAAGTGTTGGAAAAGATTGGAACTGTTGCGTATAAACTGAAGCTGCCTTCCTCTTCCTTAGTACACCCAGTTTTTCATGTTTCTCAACTTAAGAAGCTGGTGGGTGAGCACCAAGCCGTGACTTCTGAACTGCCTGATCATACGTTCAAGTGGAGTATTCCTGAGAAGATCCTGCAAAGGCATTCTGTGCTCCGTGGTGTTCATTCCATTGCCCAGGTACTCATTAAATGGTCTGGCATCCCTGTCTCTTTGGCTACTTGGGAAGATATGGAGGCCTTGCAGCAGCAATTCCCTCGTGCAGCTGTTTGGGGACAACCAGCAACTCAAGGAGGAGGGGGTGTCAGCAGCCACGGCGACCAAGCTGTTGAAGCAGCTGACTACGCACAAGACGGTAATGGGCCTCGTCGCTCGTCTCGGCCCAAGAAGGCGAATGCCCGTTCGTCCGGCCCACTCTGGGTGAAGTAGCTCGCAAGCTCTGCGCCGCCGCTATGTAAGGGGAGAGAACCGAGAGAGGAGGGTTTTTTTTCTCGAATACGCAGGAGAGCTGCGCATCTTTGTATTAAGAAGAAGTTTTGAGTTTACACAGCGCGAGACAAAGCTCGCAGCCTTACCCAGGCTATATTACAGAGATGAACAGCTGACAGGAATAAAAAGCTACTACACTGAGCCTATTACTCACTAAACAAACAACCCAGCTTTGCTGCTCCGGCGACAATCCAGTTGTGACCTTCCTGCTTGATCATCTGAAGGAGGATCATCGGTGGCGCTTCAGCATTCCTGAAGACCCGCGCATTGCGTTCTTTCCACAACTGCCAAGTAGTCAGGGTGAATAGGCTATCAAATCCTTTTCGCTTGGACTGATGGAGTTGTTTACGCAAGTGCATCCACCAGCATTGGAGATTCATGCCGGTCCGCGGAGTAGTGTCAGCGATTCCCAATGGGTGTAGGATCGCCCACCAAACCTGAACAGAATAGGAGCAGTGAAACAGCATGTGTGCACAACTCTCATCAGCCTGATCACACAACCGACAAGTTTTATCCGCTTGAAGTCCATGTCTTAGTCTTCTGTCAGCAGTCCAGAGACGTCCATGGAAGACGAGCCAAAGGAAGAATTTCACCTTCAGTGGCATCCATGTTTTCCATAAGAGCTTTGCCCCCTGCAGCTTAATTGCGCCCTGATGCAGCGCCTGATATGCAGAGTGGGTGGAGTACTGTCCATCCGAGCTCCATCGCCAAACGAACTTGTCCGGGTTGTCCTGGAATTGAACCCTCTCGAGGCAGTCTTAGAGAGAGAAGTATTCTTGCAGGGCTTGCTCGGTCAGGGCACCAGTGATGTCATACTTCCATCTCTCTTGATTCAGGGCCTGCCTTACTGTGCGAGTTCTTCTAAAACATCGGGGGACAAGCTGGAGGAGATGAGGGGCAATGTTTTGAATTGAGGTACCATCCATCCAGCAATCCTGCCAAAATAGGATTTTGTTCCCATCTCCAAGAACAGCCTTGACAGAAGCAGCGAAGAAGGCCTGAGTCTCACTGTCCACCTTGATTTCCATAGCAGACCAAGCACGCTCCTGATCTACCTTCTGAAGCCAGAGCCATCGTGCTTGCATGGCAATGCCAGCCATGGAGAGGTCAATAACACCTAGGCCTCCAAGTGTTGTCGGACGACAAACAGTAGGCCAGGCAACCGCACATTTTCCCCTGATGTCTGCATCACCTCCCGCCCAAAGGAACTTCCTGCAGATGCTCTCAATTTCTTGCACTGCCCAGGGCGGCAATCCATTGGCCATCAGCATATATATAGGTATTGCTGTTGCAATCGACTTGACCACAATTAAACGGCCACTTTTCTTCATCAATTGCCCCTGCCAAGGAACAAGCTTTGCTGCCACCTTCTCAATGACCGGTCTGATATGTGATTTGGGGATCTTTTTGGTGGAGAGAGGAAGTCCCAAGTACCGAATGGGGAAGTCCTTGATTGGACATGGCAGCTCATTCTGGAATTCGGCCACAGCTTCGTCGTCTCCAAAAATCGGCGTAATGGAGCATTTCTGAAGATTAGTGCAGAGTCCTGAAGCATGTCCAAAACTCTGCAACAGCCTGGCGATTGCATGCCCATCGCGCGATGTCGGAGAAGCAAACAAAATAACATCGTCAGCATAGAAGCTGCAGCAATGCCGAATTGCTTCATTTCCTGCTGCCTGTAGGATTCCAGCATTGACGGCCTTCATGAAGATCCGGTCCAGAACATCCATTGCGATGATGAACAACAATGGCGACATGGGTCCCCCTGGCGAACCCCCCGTTGGTGCTGGATTGGCCTGCCAGGCACCCCATTCAGGAGAACTCTAGAAGAAGCAGTGGACAGCAACATGGATATCCAACGGCACCAAGTGTGCGAGAATCCCCTCGCATCGAGCACTTCCAACAGAAAGGACCACGAAAGCGTATCGAAAGCCTTGGAGATGTCCAGTTTAAGAAGCACTTTCGGTACCTTCCTTTTGCGAAGCAACGCGGCCGCTCGCTGCACGAACTTGTAGTTGTCCAATATGGATCGGCCTTTGATGAAGGCACTCTGGTTGGGTCCAACCAAATCGTCCATGAATGGCCGCAGACGATTGGCAAGCACCTTGGAGATAAGCTTGGCGAAGCTGTGAACGAGCGAGATCGGCCGATAGTCTTTTGCCTCCTCCGGGTTGGGCGATTTCGGCAGTAGGACAATGAGGGAGTTGTTGATGCACTTGAAACTGCAGCGCGTTGAGGAGTAGAACGAGTTGATGGCCCACATAACGTCGCTGCGTATGATCGGCCAAGCGGTTTGGTAGAATCTACCAGTGAATCCATCCGGCCCCGGCGCTCTGTCGGCTGGCAGCTCCTTGATTACGGCCCAGATCTCCTCCTCTGTAAATGGTGCGTCAAGCGCAGTCAGATCAGAAGTTGGTATGTTGAGCGCGTCCATGTTGATTGTTGTCTCCCTTGGTACCTCCTTCCCCATTGCCTGAAGGAAGAATGAGTACAGCACCTCCTCCTTTTCTGCTTGCGTTGTTGCAATGCCATCATCGTGCTTCAAGGTGGTGATCTGTTTCTTTCTCTGATGGCCACGAGCTTTCAGATGAAAGTATCTAGTATTAGCGTCCCCTCCTTGAGTTCGCGCACTTTGGAGCGCTGCCGAGCGATGGTGCGCTCCAGGGAAGCTAGACCAACGCACTGATGCTTCAAGTTTTTGCGTAGCTCAGTTTCAATGTCAGATAATTGGCGACGATCCATTTGTTGGTCTAGGCGCAGGATCACTTCACGAGCAAGAAGGAGCTGTGCTCTGATATTGCCAATATGTTTCGCCGACCAGCTCTGCAGTTCCTTCGCCACATTGCGCAAGAACTGATCAAGCCTCCAAAAAGGATCATGAACCGAGCTTGGGCAGTTCCAACCACGCGTAACAGCCTCGATGTATCCTTCGAAGTTCGGCCAGAAGCACTCGAAATGGAAGCGCGGCTTGGCCGTGTATGCGGCGTTTGTTTGCAACAGCAAGGGGCAGTGGTCAGAAGCATCTGACGACAGAGCCTGAAGGAAGCAATTGGGGAAGAGCTCCTCCCAATCCAACGAGACTAGTGCACGATCAAGTTTTACCAGCGTGGGGTTCGACCGTTCATTGCTCCATGTGTACTTGCGGCCGTGCAGGTGAAGATCCTGCAATTCCAGTGTATCGACCGCTTGCCTGAATCGCCTGAGATTCCTTCGGTTGATTCAGGAGTTGTTTCTGTCTGCCTCCTCAAGAATGAGATTGAAATCCCCCATGATTACCAAAGGTCCTTCACAGGCGTCCCGGACGGCCGCAAGCTCCTCAAGGAAGAGAGCTTTCTCCTCATCAGATTGTGGCCCGTATACTGAAGTCAGCCACCATGAATGTTGATTGGGGTCAGTAGGTTGTACACGAACCGTCAGTGAGTAACAGCCAACGTGGACATCAGTCAACGTTGCCACGCCGCGGCGCGCAGCAATCAGGACACCACCTCTGGTGTCGAACGCAGGGAGGTAGGCAAAGTCCATGAATTGGACGCCTAGCATACATAACATGGTGCTCTCGGTTACAACCTCCAATTTTGTCTCCTGCAGACAAACAATGGATCCTCGGTAGTCGTCAACCATTAATCTTACATCATCACAACGAGCTCGAGTGTTGAGCCCACGCACATTCCATGAAAGAACGTTGATGTTATCCATGGAGGGGGGTCGACAGCCTATTCCGATGGGGCCCGGAACTTGAAACTCAAGCAAGAATTGCTCTTGCCTGGCGCTCCACGCGCCTCGTCGTTGGTCCGGCCCTCGACGGCATTGCAACATTGATGGCTTGCGCCTGGGAGCACGAGAGGCCGTCGTTGAATACCTTGTCCAGGTTGCGTCGCGCCTCCACCGAGGCCGTGTGAGCCTCTCCCAGGATGTCGAGGCGACGCATTAGGAGCACCTCTCCCCGGCGAGCCGCCGGAACTTTGGAAAGATTGCTGCTAGCAAGCCGCGAACTGCTGCGTTTCGGCTGTTCAGACGCCGGTGCCGGAGCGCGCTGCCGGGTCGGTTTTGCTGCCAGAGGCGTGGAGACACGCTTCTCCAGCGCGCGTGTGAACCGCTGGATTTCTTCCTGAGTGGTTGCGGTCGGCTGTTCGCCTGAGGCAGCAGCAGTGCCTGACGACGGTGAGACGGCCGCGACCGCCGAAGGCTCGGCCTGGGCCGCGACCATCGCAGACTCGGCAGGGGTCGCTGGCAAGGCGACCGGAGAAGAATTGCCGTGCTCCCTGTCCATCTCCACCGCGGCCCGTTCATCGTGGGCCGATAGTTCGCCAGATGGACGAGGCCCATCCATCTCGCCAGACGGACAAGGCCCAATATTGTGGCCCAAAGGAGCCGATGATGTTGGCACGTGGTCCTCAGTAGAGAGAAGAGACCGGACGGGCGAGGCGACTCCCTGGTTGGACGTGCGGGGCAGCTCCTGTGCCTGCTTGTCCGTGCCGGGCCGTATCCTCCTGGGGGTGCGTGCCTTGAACGGAGACAAGGCGACCCCCCACTCGAGCAGCATCGGATCCGGTGTGGAACCCAGCGACTGGACGGCTGGCTCAAGGAAGCAGACAACTGCCGGATCAGCTTTGGGACCCGGGCGCAGGACGCGACGGACCCCAATAGGCCGGTCAGCATTGATACAGCCGCCGTTGTTGTCGTTGTTCGAACTTCCGCTGGGGACCGTTGCCCCAGGTGGCGCCATGGAAGAGGCTGGGCGTGTTGCTGCCCCCCCATCACCCCGCCCAGTCTGTTCCTTTTCAGGAAAGGGCGAGGCAGCGTCAGCGCTGGGACCCTTGCTTTCGGAAAGGCCAAGGAGCCCAGCTTTGTCAGCCGAGCTGACGACGGTTGGTGACGCAACGGTGACCGATTCCGTCGCAAGGTTTGAATCCTCGCCGGCGGCAGCGGTGACCGCCGGAGCCGCCACCGCCGAAGTTGGGTGGTCGTCGCCTGACGGCCCCAAGTCAGCGGTAGACGGAGAAGTGCAGGCCAGTGGATGCACCGCCGCCGTCTCCTCGGTGACTGCCGCAGCAGCAGTCGTGGCAGCGGCCGAGGTCGGCGCAGCGGAGTCGGTGGCGCCGCCGCCCATGGAGTGGGCGCCTCTGAAGTCTCCATCCTCGAAACCACGACGCACCACGAAGCCCTGAAGGCGAGGACCCTGACCGCGTGACTCGCCATAGCCGCGGTCGGGGTCGCCATCGTGGCCACTGTCACCATCATCGGACGGCAGCGAGGGCGAGGTGGAAGGTGTCCGGGGTGAGAAATCAGCTATGCTTCTGATGTGGATGAGCACCTCATACGAAAGCATCTTCTTCTTCATGAGGTAGGGTGGAAGGTTGCCGAAGATGAGCTGGAGCCCTGGATCGTCGTAGGTGATGACCGGCTCAGGCTCCGCGACGAACAGAGGCCGTGCAGTGGGGATGGCACTGGGCTCATCAGTCCAGGCCGTGAGCTTGAAGGTGGACATGTCAGACTTGTCCGTCGTCGCGTCGTCGAGCTTCTCGATCCAGCATGAAGGAGCGAGGAGCTTGCTCGCCGTATCCAAGGACCAGGCATGAGGGGGGATCCCCTCGAGCTCCATACGGACACGGTGGTACAGCACCGGGTCGCCGGCATGCGCAAGGCGCGTCCATGGCCGAAACACCATAGTGGTGCCCGCCACTGGCACGTTCCTAGCACTGAAGATCCGGTCACGACAGGCCTGCGTGCGGCATATGAGGAGGAAGTTCTCCGGGTAGAACGGCTTGATGACAACCTCATCCAAGGAGACCCCATGTATGCTCTCCACGGCAGCGACGAAGTCGGTCATCGAAATATTCCGAGAGACATTGCCGGCCTGAGCCACCAGCGCCAGGCGAAGAAGGTTCTCCTCCGCGGCGATCTGGGGGGAGTAATCGACGTAGCAGGGCTCCCCCCGGCGTCGGCCGAGAGGCCGCTCAGGCTCGAGCGTTACGGCCTCGATGACGGCAGCAGGCGCGGCCGGCCGCGCCGCCGGAGGAGGGGAAGGGGTAGGGCCCCTTGCGGCGGGTCCGTGGGGCGTGGGCGGAGAGACGCGGCGCGTACGAACGAAGCGTCGCTGTCGATGGTCCTGAGCAGCGCCGCCGCCCCCCGCCGGTGGCGAGCGCGGCCGCTTGCAGTCCCGGGCGAGGTGCCGAAGGCCGTGACAGCGCAGACAGTGGGTGGGCATCCGGCAGGTCGCCCGGCGGTGGCTGTACGACAGGCAGTTGAGGCACCTCCCGTCCGGCACAGCCAGGAGGTTCCGCGACGGAGGAGAGGGACGCTGCCGTCGAGGCGGAGCTTGGGGGGGAGGACGAGGAGCAGCATCGCCCCCACTGGCGTCGTTGCGGGAGAGGACGGCGCTCCACCCGTCCTCATCCGGAGGGGAGTGGCGACGACGACGACGCGGGGCCGCCTGGTGAGAGGTCGCCGGACGCGCGCCCAGCCGCTGGTGGACAGGGATGCGCTCGCGGTCTCCCTGGCGAGTATGCGGCACACGCCGGCCGTCACGGCCCCGGGAGGGGAGGCCGATGGAGAGCTCGGGGACGGGGCGGCCACGGCGCTTGGGGCGGCGGCCGCACTGGTTGCGGTCGGGGGCCGCCGGACGCTGCTCCTGCACGATGATGGAACGTACCTGAGGACCTCTGCTGGAAGAAGGGTCCTGTGGTGGGGAGCGCCGGGCTACGTCGAGGTAGGAGGGCGGCGAGGCTTCCGGCGACGACTCCAAGTCGAGCGAGATCGGGCTGTTGTCCGCCCATCGGAGCTCCTTGCTCCGGCCGTTGGAGGGGACGCCGGGGATGAAAGGAGTCGCCTCCGGGAAGAGGGGGGTGGACGACCGCCTCGGGGTGAGGGAGGCCGTGGGGGTGGCCGCCGGCGCCGGAGTGGCCGCCGGCGTGGGGCTGGTGGGTGGTGGGGAGGGGCTCCTTCCGAGGGGGGGAGCGCTCGCCATCTTCTGCCAGACGCGGGCTTTGAGAGAGGAGGGTTATGCGATGACTTGTAATCTGTCTACTTCTCCCCAACATTCATCTGCTACTCGAAGCTGATATCTGATCTCGTATCCTGTCCCAATTCTTGCTCCCTTCCTACGATCCCGTGCTAACATCCTGGACCTCCGCCCGTCCGTCCGCCGCACGCTGCTCTACCACCACGGCTGCTCCGCGGGCCTCGCCGCGCTCCGCGTCGCCAAGGACGTCGCCGAGAACAGCCGCGGCGGCCGCGTGCTCGTGGCCTGCGCGCAGTCGGCGCTCCTCCTGTTCAGCCCCCCGGCCGACGCCCGCCTCGACTTCCTCGTCGCCATGGCCCTGTTCGGCGACGGCGCCGGCGCGGCCGTCGTGGGCGCGGACCCGGCACCGGCAGGCCCCGCCGAGCGCCCGGTCTTCCACATGGTGTCCGCGTCGCAGACGACGCTGCCGGGCACGGACCCATAGTCACCGCGTTCCCGGGTCGATCTGGTCGAGGAACGGGGACGAGGAACGTGGTACGCCAATTTTCAATACGGCTTGGAACGATGAGTATACAGCTTCAGCACGTCCCAAATTAATATGGACCATGATCCAAGTTAATTTGGGACGACGTTCCCGGAACGACGAGAAGGAACGAGGGACGCGAACCCATGTTTATGGATCGATACTGTTTGAAACGATACTTCAACTGAAAATTACCCAAATATCTTGGCTGACAGGTCACAACTCACAACGACATACTCACAACGACAGGGACGAGGGAGAAGGAGAAGTGCAGGAGTATATCAATGGACTGACCGATTGGCCTTCCGCCGCCTTCCCGATGTTGATTAATGAGGACACTTCGCCTCCCTCGGCCTCGCCTTGCCCCGATGCAGACGCTTGGCCTTCCGTTCCCACGGCGGCACGGTCGAGTTCCCACGGCGGCGCGGTCGAGTTCCCGTGGCGGCGCGGTCAAGTTCCTGCGGGCGGCGGGATCGAGTTCCGCCGGCGTTCCGGCCGCCGTCCCGGCGCGTCCCCGTTCCGCGATTTGGGACGACGTTCCCGGGAACGAGGATCGCCGCGTCGACCCGCGATCCCGGTGACTAAGCACGGACCACCACGTGATGATGAACCTCAACGAGAGGGGCCTCATCAACAGCCACCTCTCCGTCGAGGTGCCGGCGCTCGTCCGCGGCAGCGTGGAGCGGTGCCTGGCGAGCTCGCTGGCGCCGCTCGGCCTCCCGGACGCTACCACCGGCGGCTGGAACGGGCTGTTCTGGGCGGTGCACCCTGGCGGCCGCGCCATCTTGGAAAGCTACGAGGCCGCTCTCGGCCTGGAGCCTGGGAAGCTTGCGGCCAGCCGGCACGTGCTGAGCGAGTACGGCAACATGAGCGGCGCGACGGTCATCTTTGTTCTCGACGAGATACTACGGCGCCGCCGCAGCCAAGGTGACGCCGGCAAGGAAGGGAAGGTCTGCCAGTGGGGAGTCATGTCGGCGCTTGGGCCGGGACTCACGATCGAGACGATTGTGTTGCATGCCACCGCCAGCCAGGATGAACACCAGTAGCTTTTGCAGCTTCAAAGATAGAAGGATGTATGGCACGGGTAGAGCATGATGGCCAACGACTTGAAAAGCTCCAGAACTTCACAGGTTTTATTGAAAGTTGAATAAAAAATTTGTGCCTTGAAAATCCTTGTCATTCAGTGGTTGCAGTTCTTGTGGCTTAGATTTGTTTGGATCATGTTAATTTATGATAAAATATAGTATGTTTTTATACAGCTACTGGGAATTGTTTTTTTCCTTACGCGCAACAGAAATTTCAATGTAGGCAGCTTGTACCATGAAGTTGATTAGTAGATGAAGTACATGATCTGCCCAATCTACTATTTTTTTTTCGCGACGTGCCTTAGCACGTATTTCATTAAGAAGAAAGCAGTTACAAACATTACTTGGCATAGGCCAAACAGAGGTTGACCTCTCCAAGTGCACAAAGGACTAAAAGGAGAGAAAAAAAACCGAAAAAGGCCGACAAAACAAATGGCCAGCAAACAGACAGAGCAACGACCACGACTACGGAAGAGAGATGGAGCTCCACACGACCCTAACAAACAACCCCAAGCAACCGGGCCTACAAAGGACTAACACCATCGAGGACGCCGACTGTGACAACTGAAACAACGTGAAGGTGGCCAAGCATCCACCAGAAGCAGCAGCAAACCGACGGCAAAGCATCCGCCGGAGACGACCAACGAGTATCACGACAGTGGCGGCAAAGCATCCGCCAGTGCGGCCAAGCATCCGCACAAAAGTAGCAACAGGGGCGGCAAAGCATCCGCCAACGACCGTAGAAAGGGCGGCAAAGCATCCGCCAACACAGTCACAGCACCAGCAATCCCGAGATGTAGTGACAAGGGAGCACAGGTAGGCCAAGGAGAGCACGATCACCACAATCTATATCTGTATGAAATTTTAGTCAATAAATAGTAACACAAAGAACACTGAGATGGAACATCGGAGATGGTCATAGGATGGCACCATCTGAATTGATCTCTAAGGAGGCACATCAGAGATGTTTTGTATATGGAGATCATCAGCCTAATGTTGTTGACCATCTGGACAACACGAAATGGACTCATCTTCAAGCAGCAACCTATCTCTGTTCAAGCTTGTAAAACGATCTTCAGACACGAATATATATGCATATATATGTGTCTGCCTTTGATGAATATAATGCGTGTGCGTGTGTGATGAGTATTGTCAGATTCAAATTTAGAAACAACCATAGGTCACATGAAGGCCACTGGTTCCCAAACCAGCAGGGAAAACACTTCGCAACTGCGACCGTTATGCATTTCGAATCCTAGCTGTTCTGCTGTTGCAGCTGTGGAAGAGAAGAAGCGCTGTGATTTTTCAGAAACGAAGTGGCGACGCTACGCGAAGTTTTGGGCCTGTGACGCCGCTGTGCGCCATGCCTGGGGCTCGATTTGCAACAGTTTTGAACAGTCAGGCCGTTACGGGCCAACGGATGAAATGAGAAGATTGGGGGCCGACTCACTTAAGTCACCGTTACTTGGTAATAAGGCCCACGAGCTCCTGGGCCGCATGACAGTTTCGATGCCACGGTGTGCGCAGTATCAAAAGGAATCGTTTCTGCACAAAAATGAGTGACTGGAGCCCAGCCTCTCTGCTATAGGCCCCGCCTACTACTACTGTGGCCGATGGAACCCATCGTGGCCAAACAGCATGTTTTTTTTTACAGCTTTTTCTTGTCACATTTTTCCCACATTTTTCCCACAGCTCTCATTTGTACTAAAATACTGAAGCTAGGTCAAATCCGCTTTTCAAATAAGCAATATTTCTATGTTTACTTGGCTTATCTAAGAAACGCTTTCTGAACCGCTGTATGAGGATTCTTCTCCGCTTAAATTGCCAGTCTCTCATAACTCATAAGGGCCGTTCAAAAAAAAAAGCTCGTAAGGGAGCTATAGCAACCAAAAGAATAACATAGCAATCACATAATACGGAGTAGATTTTAACAACAGCCAGAACAGAAGTCAAAGTACAATTTGTGTCAAATCTAGGTAGAAGCTTTCTATTGTTTTATTTATTTGGACCTAGATTTTTTTTTAAAAAAAATGCAATGAAGTGTGATTAAGAGTCTGTTTAGATCTCATACAAATCACAGATATCGGACATAAATTTTGTATAAGTTCCAAACAACCTTTATTCGTGTAGATTAATTATAGAATCTTATAATTCCGCTATTTCCCTCCGGAGCAGAGCCGGCCAAGAGCTGCAGTCATGGAGGTCATCTCTGTTGATTTCAGTTAAAAGTTAAAACAACTAGTAAATAGTAGATTTCTATAAAGTTTGTCAAATTTTTATTGATGTCAGCTGACAACAGTGGCTACATGCAGCTCCACCTCTGATTTCCCTTCAACCTACTATTTTGAACTAATACAAGCATTCAAAACAGACCAGCTATTTTTGTAATATATAATCTAGATTTATTATAATCTGGATGAGATCCAAACATACTGATCTCGCTGTTGTCAACTGAGATGAAAGTTTTGTTTCCTGGTGGATTATTCTTTCCCTTCACACTACTGAGGATTGATTACCACAATGACCACTGATTTGAGGAGTTGCTGTATGGATCTGTTTCACTTGATTTCCAGGTTTCAATCCCGTAATACTTACTAGCTATCAGTCACCGGCATTAAGGTGACAACACTCTCTTCAATTGTCAGTTGTCACTGTACCACTTCGAAAGCGGAAAGAATGAAAGAGGAGGTCGTGTGATATTCCAGCTGGTGATTAAGCCATCTCACGTCTCACCTACTTTCCCAGCTTATACTACACAGCAAACTGAACTTGCATACATGCCATACCTTCCTGCACTGACAAAAGTCCACCACTGTAGCACAGCCATCCATGTCTACAAGTTTATGCACTTGTGAACAAGCTACCTAACGTGACACTTGCATCTCTACATACATTCACCATCAAACTGATCATATGTATGGCTTGCACATCACAAGATGTTTACAAACGCGCGGTGCTAGCGATAAGTCGACGCGTGACCTAATAATGCGTGTCGTCTTGAGATTTATGAAAAACAAGATTCCATATATAGGATTCTTCATTCCTTGTTACATTACCTACATCAGATTGAGATGTCGTCGTCGATCGTTGCTCATTTGTCCTTGGAACACTGAAGCTGATTCGATGAGCAAAGCACATCTGCTAGTACCTTTTGGATTTTGATGGAAGAACATGCATGAATGCTTGCTGGAGGCTCCAAGCTAAAGGGGAGATTGTTGGATGGACAATATAATGGGGACCTGATGGATTAAGGCAGCACAGCTAGATGGATAGCTAAATGTGACTGTGTGTGTTTTCTTTCAGGTGTTGTTGAGACACATAAAAGTTGAAACTAATCCGCAAGTCTTCTGTAGATTAAGAACGTGTTCGGATCAGGGCCATATCTGGATGCAGTACAAAGTTACATTGTTTGTTGTCACACTTTCTGAACTGGAATGACCAGATACCAGCCAAAAGGGAAGAGACAGAAGTTCAACAAAAATACTCAAAGGGTGGCCTGCAAATTAAAGTTCAATATATATAATAGCCACAAGTGAAAAAGAACGACAGGATTTAGCTTTATTTGATTGATTTGAGTGTGTTTGTAGCTCCTTGTCTGTCTATTGTTGGAATGACATTGTTTTGCATCCCACAGCGTCGGTGATCTCAATTATATGCCAATTTAGGTCACTGAGATGGCTTACAATATAGCACATCGATTAGCAATGTCTATAATAACATATCGTTTCCAGCAGAAACATTTATACAATATAAAAATATTTCATGTCGAATCTAGTACCATGAGCCTTATATTGTCAATACATATTATATTTTAGATATTCATGGTCAAAAATAGAATTAAGACAAAATTAAATGAAATTATATTTGGGGTTGTAATCTACAAAGACTTGCGGATTAGTTTCTACTACCATTAATAAATATTACCTAGTAATATCATGAATAAATATTTATTAATGATATAGTACTAGGTTTCTACGATAAATCGTGACAACCAAGGAATGTGGTTATGAACAACATATGGCTGTTAGTTTTAGGATCTTACTACTCGAGATGATATAGAAGAAAGAGGATTACTTTGTGGGTTGAATGATGCTGTAACTCGGGTGTCTTAGGGTGAAGGAGAAAAAAATGGACACTCGACACACGTTACAAAAGATATGTCGATGTTACAACCATTGTTTCTACATATTCCGCGATAGATGTTGCATTAAACATGGAATTCATATTGCGGTGAGAATTTTTCTATCATAAAATCAGATGACATATTCAATATTATACATGATTTTTAATGTTGCAGACAATGATATCTAATGTTGTAGTAGTTAATTTTCAATGTTACGATGGAGCATCCGATTAAAAGTTTACCATCGGAAGTACCTATGCTATGCATGTAGTATTATAAATTTTAGTACTCAAAGTATATATGTATGCTTGTGCTCCATGGTCTATTGACCCAATGTTTGCGTTAGCAAATCGTCATTTCTCTCCTCCATGCTGGAGACCTTTAAATCACCTACCACGCGTGCACAAATGCAGCTCTCAGCCTTTCCTTATAAGGATTGAAAGTACCCTGTACGTGCCGGCAGGCTTTACTTTCTTGATCTGATTGACCACACGGTGCCGATCGGTTGGTGATTGGTTCCCTGTGGGGCTGGAGCCCAAACGAAAGCAATGAAACGGCCCATATAGTGGCACTCTGATTTAGACATTTTTTAATGCCTCTGTAGTCTTTTCAAATTGTTATACTACATTTGAAACTTCTTTTATTTATCTATTGAGCAATTATGCACCAGTAGTAGGCCTCGACAGCTTAAGGTAACTAGGATGAGCAATGTAGTCATGCTTAACTTCTTCCAGCGCGAAATAAGAGTAGTAGGGTATATTTTTTAAGTTAGTCCGTTGTGTTTTTTACTTTTGAAACATAGTCCATTGTGTTACCCAGAACTTAGACTTGTGATCACTGGGGCTTCTGCCAGTCTGACACTCAGATCATTTGGACGTAGAATTTACCTGACAGTGGACCATGAATATATAACTACACTCAGATCATTTGGACGTAGAATTTGAAAATTTTTATGAAGTCATTGTTTCAAACATTTCATATAATGTCAGTACCAAAATCATGTAGAGATGTTAAGTTCTTTGGTGACACTTGCCTCTCACATCTACAAATGTCAACTGTTACATGGATAACACACGTGCAAAAACTCACACACCTAGACCTGCAATCGATGAAGAAGCTAGCTTGTTTTGATTGACACTGTCGCCTCATACATCTACAAACAAGAGCTCAAATGATCAGACATGACTTTATTCAGGATGCAGGTGGATGAACGGATTAAAAAAGCTAGATAGATAATAGAGACTTCGACATATGTATATATAATATATATTTATCCAAGACAGATACGATAAGAATCGGTCGCCACAGGTACGAACTGAGCCTGTTATTACAAGCTTGCTCTTGCATTTGCTTTTGTTTCATAAAGGATTCGTGCATGCAGAGGTCAGGAAGGATCCATGGCTTGTTGGAATGAAAGCAAGGTGTGGCAGTGATATCAGAAGGAAAAGTCCATGGCAAAGATAGAATGTGCTGGAGATATGAACATTCTCTCTATATTTGGGCAGGCTATATATGGTCCGTCTAATTGACTCATGACCAAATTAGTGCTTTAACCTATACGGCTCAAAAGGACAGAATCATATGCAGCCGGACATATTCATGATAATATAGGTTTTGTTACACGTACAAGTTTTGAAAAGCCTCTCATTTTTTGGTAGGTGACGTACTTGGTCTGCCTGCTAGCTCATAGTGACATATACATGAGATTTGCATCCTATCTGCTTACATATATATATGCTTGTGATTTTTGCATTGCAGTAAAAATATATAATTTTTAGCATAATGATTTTATTTAGAAACATTACCTTTACTACCTCCATATATTATTTATGTCTTATTGTTGTCCTAGAACCATTTCTTTATTAGTGTACATTTGCATTCACGATATGAACTTGCTACTTCTCGATTTTGTAATAGTGTTGAATACGCCCGTGCCCTTACTTTGGTCACTAAGGCCTGTTTTGTTTGAGTAATAGAGTGGTCTATCATCTTCTTTTTATCTTTTCTGTTTGGTTTATGGAATGATACGGGTTCATCCATCATCGCCTAATCCCTCACAAGTCACAAGTTTGTATAATCACGAGCGATGGCCATTTCCACCCAAGTTTATGTGATAGACCAAGAGTTGAATAATTAAGTAAACGTCGTGACATTACAACTTTATTATTAGAAGTTTGCAGCTATCTCATGAAAAAGTAGGTGAGATGATTACTGAGGACTATGAAGCCATTATAGTCTTAGAACCAAACATGCCAGAAAAAGCCCTGCATATATTATCCCATGAGGGTCTAAGGGTCCGTCTGGTTTGCAACCAACAAACGCCCAACCAAAATATATTGGTCGTTGACCGAACTGGTAGAGTACGTTTGGATTAAAGCCAAGTACTGGCATGCCTTCAAACCAGCGCCGGCGGCAGGTGATATTCGCGCCTGCACACGGGCGAAACGAGGGCGAGCGAAATCATTGCCAAACTTTTGGTGAGCCCACGCGTTGGTAGGACGCGCACGGGCAGAAAGCAAATGGTCCCTAAATAACATGACTCAGCATTCCCCCAAATGGCATGTCTAAAAAGGCGCCTGCTCTAAGCCTTTTTTCTATATATAGAAATGTAAGGAGCTAAAAGATTGATGCGGCCATAACCACATTGTTAATTGAAGCGCGCGTAACTAAAAACGGTCTCTACTTAAAAAAGTAAAATAAAATAGGCTGACATCGACAAAATCAAGATTGGCACACACCAACTACTAACAGTATTGTTCAAATTCTAGACAGATAAATAGCATTTTTCTAGAGCGTATGAGTAGCAAAGGAGACATATACTTTGCCATGGTACGGTCACCCTCTTGCGAACTTGATGTCTAGCCTTTCAAATGAAAAATTAGACTACGGACATGTGGCTTTTTGTGAGAAGATGCAAGGTGCGGGGGCCACTGCCAACTGATGTGTGCAACGGCATGAGGAGGGTCCGCTGGTCGTTTGATGCATTCAGAAGCCAAACCACACCGGCTCAGCTGGCTCTGCAGGCTCGGCTCATTAAGCCTGTAAAAGATCAGAGGCGCTATTGGATGGGTTGGACGTCACCCTTCGTGTTACTTGCCGTGGAAAAGCCCCACACATGGCAATATATATAGACAGGAGTTCACACGTATAACAAACTAGATTCACACGTATAACAAACTAGATAGAGATCGGCTTGTTTACAACAGAACTTATCCTCTACAACAACTCCTAATCACATCTAACAACTATTGACTGATACATATCTTTGTTTTTCATGTTTACAAACCAATTCTATCAAAGTCTATTATGTTTAACATCCTCCCTCAATCAGAATTGGACTAGGTTCAGATTGTACGTGAAATTTTCCAGCAACCTTGTTGACAGTGCCTTTGTGAAGCCATCTGCAACTTGATCTCCTGAACATATATACAAACTAAATATCCAGAAACTTGTTTGCAACTCGTTCTCTCACAAAATTATAGTCTACCTCATTGTGTTTTGTTTAGAATGAAAAACTAGGTTAGTAGATAAAATTTTGTTCTACATCAAAGTGTTCCTGCCATTGGGCTCTTGATGCCTAATTCTCGAAGTAGTGTCTGCACCCAAATTATCTCAGATGCAGCATTAGAAATAGCTTCGTACTCTGATTTTGTACTAGACCTTGATACATTGGGTTGTTTCCTTGCACTCCATGATAGATTTGTTTCTAGGAACACTACAAAACCTTCAGTAGATGTCCTATAATCAATGCTACCGGTCCGGTTTGCATCAGAATAGGCACTCACAAGTGTTGATGGTGACTTGTGGATTTTTAGGCCTAGCCTTGGACACTGCTAGCTTGATGTAGTAAAAAACTCTCTTCACTGCTGCACAATGTGTTGTAGTACGTGCATGGAGAAAGTAGCATACACTATTAACCAAAAAGGTAACATCAATTCTATTCAATGTTAAATATTGTAATGCCCCAACTATAATTCTATATTGAGATGAGTCATTGTCTCCGAGAGGTGTTCCTTCATGTATAGAGAGCTTTCTACTAGGTGACTGAGGGTCCTTTTGGTTGGGCTTTTAGATCTACTTTTGTTTTTTAAAAAGCCAAAATCCAACCAAAGGGGTTGGCTGCCACCCAAAGCCAGGCTAGTAGAAATTTCACAGCACCCTTCCTCCTGCTTTCCCTTGCTTTTGGCTTCCAAGTTTTGCGAAAATTACCCACTGCCATTAGTTATGTTGCATACCGATTTGTTTTTTTTCTTTCTTTCCGACGCCTGACGGCCCTCCACTCTTCTGTCGTGGTGTGGGCTACTCAGGTGCGAGCCTCCTCCACCGCATGTATCGGCCCCAGCGAGCCCCTCATCAATTTGTAAGTAGTGTCTGCAACTTGATCTCCTGAACATACAAACTCAATATCCAGAAGCTTTTTTGCAACTCGTTCTCTCACAAAATGATAGTCCACCTCAATGTGTTTTGTTCTAGTATGAAAAACTGGGTTAGTAGATAAATATTTTGCTATAAACTTATCACACAAAAGTGTTCCTACCATTGGTCTCTTGATGCCTAATTCTCGAAGTAGTGTCTGCACCCACATTATCTCAGATGCAGCATTAGCAATAGCTTTGTTCTCTGATTTTGTACTATACCTTGATACAGTGGGTTGCTTCCTTTGGAGTCCATGATACTAGATTTGTGCCTAGGAACACTGCAAAACCTCCTGTAGTCCTCCAGCCAGCAATGCTTTTGGTCCAATCTGCATCAGGATACGCACTCACAAGTGTTGATGGTGACTTGATGTAGAAGAATTCTCTTCACCACGGCCTAGTGTGTTGTGGTAGGTGCATGGAGAAACTAGCATACATTATTAACCGAAAAGGTAATATCAGGTCTAGTCAATGTTAAATATTGTACTACCCCAATTATACTTCCATATTCAGATGACTCATCGTCTCTTAGAGGTGTTCCTTCATGTAGAGAGAGCATTTTACTAGTTGACTAAGGTGTTCTTACCAGTTTACAGTCTGTCACACCAACTCTTTTCAGCAAATCATTGGCATATTTTCCTTGTGTCAAAACAATGCCATCTCATACCTTGTTTGCCTCAATTCCAAGGAAGTAATGAAGTTCAGATCCTTGAGTGCAAACTCACCCTTGAGATCCTCCAAGATTGCTATTGTCGCATTTTCTGCAGAGCTTACTACAATAATGTCATCAACATACACAAGAACAAAATATTCGTAACATTTTCTTGATTGGATAACAATAAAGATGTATATGATTTTGATGTCTAGAATACCAGAGCAATAATTTTTATACTTATCCATGAGTACCATGCCCTGGGCGCCTATTTCAACCCATACAATGCCTTATCCAGCTTGTAGATGTAGTTGGGCTTTTCTTTATCCTCAAAACCAGGTGGTTGTTGCATATAGACTTCCTCTTCCAAAACATCATGGAGAAAGGAATTCTGAACATTGAGTTGCCTAAGACTCCAACATTTGGAAATAGAAATAGAAAACACACCTCTAATAGTGGCAGCTTTCACAACAGGGTTGAAGATATCTTCATAGTATATCCCATACCTTTGTTTAAACCCTTCAGCCACCAACCTAGCTTTATAGAGATCAAGACTACCATCTAATTTTACTTTAATTTTATAAACCCATTTTTATCCAATAACATTAACTCCTTTTTGAGGTGGAACTAGATGCCATGTTTTATTCTTCATCAAGGCATTATACTCACTGTTCATAGCAGATTTCCAATTAACATTCCCTATTTCTTCATCTGTATTATGAGGTTCACCGCCGGATGTAAAACAGCCGTATCTAACTGTGCCATCGGTGTATATCTTGGGTGTGCAGATTCCGCCTTGAAGTCGAGTTTTGGGACAAAGTAGTTGTGTTGGTGCTGCTAGCTGCTATATTGGAGCCGCACCAGCACCTTCCGCAGAGGATCCACATGCCTAGGTTTAGCTGACCTAGAGAGTAAAGTGGATACACTATACTTGCTCTGGCTATCCCCCGCAGGCGTGACAAAGGCGGAACGAGTGGGAGAATCTCCCCCGAGACTTGTGCTCGACAGATGCGCGTCTGGCACCATACGCGGTGATGCAAGGATATATTCCTGGGGACTGACATTGGTGCTCAAACCTGATTCTGCAGCATTATTTGATGTAGTTGCTTCCTAGTTTTTCTAATTAACATCAGACTAAACCTAGGGATTAATTCTTTTAGGTAAAACATTAGACATTGGATTAACTACATGTTCATCTCTAGAAATTTGCAGAGATGGATGGAGAAGGTTAATTTCATACTGGAGTTTGGCACCAGCGTTTGCGCAAAGTTTAGCAAAAACAAACCCTGGCCAATCGCTCAAACCGCCGAAACCAACAAGTCATCCACGTTGAATTTTTCATTAATATGGAACAATTGAGATATTTTCTATAGGTTTATTTCAACGTTTGTAATATTCCAAACCTCTAACTTTTGCCTTGTTAATTTGAGTTCGAGCTTACGAGCCTAACAAGCTAGCTCAAGATTTTGAGTGAATTCCCTCAATGCCACTGGAATTTATAGCACTTCCTTCATTGCCACTGAAATTCTTCGGTTCTCTTCAATGCCACTACTTTAAATTTAACTTCCCTTGGATGCCATTGCCGTTAATTGACATTGAGTTGCTGTTAAATTGGGATGAAAAGGACGATTATGCCCCTCAAAATGAGCCAGTAAATTTGGCATACATGCCATTGCACAAACTCAATGACGTTTGAGATAGATAAGTTGTTTCAGTATAACAAAAAAATTATTCTTTACAAGCGTTTGTAGCTTCAATCCTTGCACATAAATCAAGCCATGATAAATTGATAATTAACAAATACTAGCAAGGTGGCCCGCGCGACACGCGCGTGCTGCATGTGATGTCAAATGATTTCTCGTTCTATTATCCATTTTGTATTGAACAATAGGCAAAAGAACCTTCATATTTTTCATGTTTAAAATATAAAAATGTCAAAATTACTTTTTTCTTAATGGATGCATGTTTATACGAAACACTAATGACAAGCGGAAAAGTTATATATGCTTCCTCGCATTTTGTTAAGGACCAAAATGTGACACACTCTTGCTTCTATGAGCATTCAAACTTATACAGCATTTAAAACATGACAAGTGGAAGTAGAAGTTTTTTTCCTGGCTAGTCCAAATTGCAAAGAAAATCAATATGAGCATTTAAAATTATATGACAATCGGGAGTAGAAGTTTTCTTTTGCCATTGCAAATTGCAAACAAAACCAATATGAGCATTTAAAATTATATTTTTGACCATTAAATTAATTCATCAACTGATGATGGATTAATAAGATTTATACTACAATATAAAATTAATATCACCTACAAGCTCTATACTTGGAGATACATAATTAATTCTTAGTATCTTTAAGATTTGCATGAATGCGCAAATCAAAAGTTGTACACTTCAATTTCACACTTGTCCTAGAATTTCACTCAATACAGTTGTGACCAGTAGCTTTGTAATTCAAGTGGCTATCCTAAAATCCTGACAACACACTCACTGTATTATTGCTAAAAAAAACCTATTGGCCACTGAACATTCATGGTCTCTGCAATTCAAATGAGAATTTCTCCGCTGATTGATGTATGAAAATTGATCACTTGCAACACCAGTAATAACTATCCAGCGGCCCGTGCCCAATGCAAAGAAGAGGCCGGCCACCTGAAGATCCGATACCTCACCGCTCACCAGGTTCTAGACCTTGACGCCAGAATACTTGGGAAAAAGATGAAGGAGCTCTACAGCAAACGTGATGATATCAAGCGCATGCATGTTGTGGACGCCGCGAGCGCCAGGGCCTGGAAGCAACAAGCCAGGTCATGTTAGGGCTCAAGTGCGTAGCCATGCTCGAGGGCACCACCGCGCGGATCATTGAAAACTTCCAGGCAGCTTCCCCCGGAGCGTGGCTCCGGCGTCAAGCTTCTACCTACTCAGCAAGAAGGCCCACGAGATGCTGGCTGAGGCCGCTAGCCACAAGGAAAAGGGTAAATTCGGCCCCGCTGTGAGACGGACGGGGTGCACTCTGGGACAGGGGAAAAACTGGGGATGTGGTTCTTCGTCTTCTCAAGGTTCAGTGAGATGTCGAACTGGATCATCAGCGGTGGCCCGCAAGCGAGGGACAGCGTGTCGTCGCCTCCCTCTGGCACGTGCTCCCGCAGAATGCTCTCCATCACGATCCCGACGCTGTATTTCCCGTCCTCCGGCCGCCCGCCGCCTAACCTGTCTGATCACGTACCACACCTTGAACCTGTCGGGGAACTCCGCCGCCCACGGTCGAGCTCGTCGCGCAACAGGATGTCGTCCTTCGTCCGGTTGGCGTACACGAGGTGCATCACCGTCTGGTCCTCCGGCTGGTTGCGCAGCATCACCTGGATCACCTGGTATTTCGGCATGACCCTGCTCCCGCTCGCGACCATGGCGAGGCAGCTCGCCCGACGCGGCCTACCGTTGACCACGAAACTGTCGCGGCCGATGTACTCGACATGGCCGAGAGGGCCCTTCGATCACGTCGATGGAGGAGCCGATCGGGAGCAAGTCCAGGTACTGGGTCGTGCGGCCGAGGTCGAAATGACCAACCTCGTCCACTGAGCTCGTCAGCGTGTACGCCCGCATGCAGAGCTTGCCGACTGCCGTCGATGTCGGCGCGCACGAAGAGGTGCTTCCTGATGGGGAGGCCAAGCACCTAGCCGGACGACAATACAACGCGAACCGGAATTGGCGGATGTCGTGGGACAGCGGCACAGCGCCTTCCTCTCGACAAGGCGGCAGCTCCTTCCTCTCGACGAGGCGGCAGGTGACCTTGTTACGCGGGTTGGAGAGCGCAACGGGCGCCGGGGTGTCTTGCTGATGATGGCCTCTTCCTGGGTGAGGGTGTCTGAGCGGAGACAACCATTGTCCGAGCGAGGATGAATCAAGAGACGAAGGAGCGCGACGTGATTTACGGAGACTCTCGACATAGGTGTGCAGGGTACGGTGGGCGGGTAGGAAACACCGCGTGTGAAAAACTTACGAAAATTGGCAGAATCATTTTCCTTCTATCAATTTTGATGGGTCTCAGTCTCCTTCCACCTTCCTCGGTCCTGACAGGTGGGTCCAGCGTGAGGGGTAAGGTGGACCCAAATTGGGTGAAAAACGTTTTCAATTGTTTTCGTTCTTTATAGTATAGATGAAGCCATCGCCAATGCCTGCCCTGACGCATCTTGGTGAAAACCAGTGCCTACAAAGTTCATGCACAGAAATGAGTAAACTATAATTCAAGATAATACCTGACATTCGCTTCGACAGTCATCTGGACACACGGTAATCACGGCCATTCAGAAACGGGAAAACAAATTCATGAACAGCACATACCCTGGAAGAAGCCAATCGGGTTGGTCTCGATCTGAACTCTGAAGAAGCTAATTCTGTCCTTCTCCTCCACCCCTTTGCTCCTGCCGCATGCTATTCGCGCCTGCACCCTGCAGCCACGCCAATCGGCCGCAAGCCCCGAGCAGCGCCCTGCACGGAGGCCGCAAGCCGAGGCCATGCTCCGCTCGCCCGGGCCGCGCAGGGGCCCGCGTGCCGCTTGCTCAGGCCACGCAGGGGCCCACGCCCAGGCTGCGATCCAGCGCTCGCGGAGCCCGCGTTCGCCTCGTCTCCCGCGAGCCGATGCTCCGCTCGCTCGCCGGCGGCCGCGCCTGCATCTCGATCTAGGATTGGGGGCGGCCGACTGGTGCTCGTGCTTTCGGGGTTGAATGAGATAGCCTCGTTGGCCCATGCTGTCAGTGTCTAAGGGGTAATCTAGGCATAAAAAATTGACGGAAGCTATTGTCAAATGGTGGGTCCGTGTAGTCAGTGATACAACATAACTGAAAGTTGACGGCAATGGCATCCACGGAAGGTAAAAATTAAACCAGTGGTAATGAAGGGAACTGAAAAATTTCAGTGGCAATGAGGGAAGTGCTATAAATTTCAGTGGCATTGAGGGAATCCACTCCAAGATTTTTATGAGTCAAACCAAGCTAGATTTTAGCTCATTTGCTTATTGAGCTGAGCCAAGTGAGCTCATACCTCAGTGAGCTGGCACAAATCAAGTTCAACTGATACTACTGGAAATAAGGTTCTTGTGGGTGACAAACTTTTTTGACAGTTGTTTGAATTTTCCAGTCGTGTTTTCACCCTCAGGAAAATGCTCATTTCTAGTAGTGTGAACCATTACAAGTAGATATCCATCCATATACTTGGGTATCTTCATTCTCCTCTTTGACATTAGGTGTTTCAACTGGTCACTAACGTCCATATTCCTAAAAAAATATCAGGTTATAATTAATGTTCTCACTCGTTACATTTTCCTCACAATTAAGTGGGGAAACTTTTCAAGAATAGGTTCTTGACGGTGGGCCTGATGGGCTGTGGGCCTGCTAGGAAATTGGGCCAGCAACTCTGACAGATACAAGGAAGAGGCGTACAGCTTAAGGAAACTAGTCGGCTACTGACAAACAACCCGGCCTACTCATGTTAGGACTCTGTGTATTGTATCCGACTAGGAGTCTGTGTTTCTTGCCTTGTAGACCCTGTCTCCCGAGTATATAAGGTGAGGCAGGGACCCCTTGTAAAACAATAACCATCAATATGAAGCGATCCACCATACAGGACGTAGGGTATTACGCTCTCTACTCGAGGCGGCCTGAACCTGTCTAAATCGTCTCGTGTTCACCATCGTGCTTCTGGTTCCGGTGAGGCCCTCACGAACAACTCGACTACTTAGGGACCCCCATAGTAGGCTAGCCGGTATAAAAAACCGACAGCTGGCGCGCCAGGTAGGGGCTCTCGTCGAGAATCGTTCAGCAAGCTCGATGGCACCAGTCATCATCAACTGCGACAGCGACATGGCATTCGAGAAAGGCGCCACCTTCGTCTTCGGCTCCTGGGTCTGCACGGCGGACGGCGCGGGCAACTTCGACCGTGTCCTCAAGTCACCGACTTTGGAGAAACTCGCTGACAAGCTCGACGAGATCACGCCCCCGGGTCCGAATTCAACTCGGGCTCGGGGAACCTCAAGTTCGAACTCAACTCGAACTCAGGGAACTTCGACTCCTAGTCCGACTCCAACTCGGGCTGGGAAGATTCCAAAGCGGATCAGGCGATCCGAGTCGGTTTCTGAACCATCGTTCACGCCAAAATCCGCCAATTCAAAAATCCAGAAGAGAAGGAGTCCAGCCACTGCTAAGCGCGAGGCCGACACCCCGAGCCAATTTCCCTTTGGACTCGCAGGCCCCACCTCCATTTTCCAAGCGGCATCCTCAAAACAACTCCGATCTCTGGTCGAATTCGACAAACTCCATCTAAACGGGAAACAAGTCAGACTCGTCATCACTTCAACCCCTGAAGGACGATTTGTTCATTGGCCGAGACGCAAACCAAAGCTTGGAGCAACACCACAGGAGGACCTGGACATGTCTCGCATTATCGCGTGCATTGATCCACTCCCGTTTCAATACGGGCAGTCCCTGAACTCTTCAAGCAGCCGCGGATCAACTGTCCCAGTAACTTTAATCACAGGAAGCTACTCACCAGGGCGTCAAGTCATGGTGATCATTGGCCAAGAACCAGAAGTCTCCAACGACGAGCCAACTGTGGAGAACGAAGCTGAAGCTGACCGCAACTGACGCAGGGAGCGAAACGCTGCTCGTGCAGATCGTCGCCGCCGTGCCGGTCGCAGACTTCCTCCACAGGACCTCAACCCTAAGTTCATACAAGTCGCCGGGCAAGACGTCTACACCAACACTGCAGCCAACATCATGGCTGTTGTTACAGAGTTGGGATAGATGGCCCAAACTCTGGAAATCCTGAGGTTAAAGACAATGCTCGAGAGAGCGGCCGTCCAGCACGACACAATCAACCCGGCGAAGACCATCACCAGAGCACCAAGCCGTCAGGGAAGCAGCCGACTCCCTGAAGTTGGCAATCGTGGCAACCAGTCCCACCACCCGAGCAGAGACCAACGCGAATGCAACAACGAGGGAGGCATGGTACTCGTGGCGGAGGTCGTAACCACGGCGCCGACCTAGCCACCGCGATGTTCAACAAAGTCACAACGGCGGGCGCGATGGCAACAGGGACAGGGACGTACGACCTGGCAACCGCGATAACGACAGGGATCTGCGACACCGATTGCCGCCCAGAGACACACGCACCGTCATCTCAGCACGGGCACGCGATCGCGAAGAACATGAAAGCCGCCGGCGCTAGGAGTATGACCAGGTCTACGGGCCACCAGGTCAGGGTTACCACAACCTTAACAAGTACGAAGGGTTCCCAGTCTTTTCAGACCGCATCCGCGCTACTTCCTGGCTCGACAAGTTCAAACCAGTTCATATCGAAAGATATGATGGGAAGTGCGATCCTGAGCAGTGGATTCGTATCTACTACTCGGCAATCAAGGCGGCGAGGGGCAACACCGACACTATGTGCACCTATCTTCCTGTTGTCCTTGACCAGGCCCCCTAACCTGGTTAGAAAGGCTCGAGGCAGGCTCCATTGACTCTTGGGATGAGCTCTGCAAGGTTTTCATCAACAACTTCCAGGGTTCATGGCAAAAGCTGGGTACTCGCTTTGACCTAGCCCAGTGCAAACAAGGCCAGAATGAGTACCTGCGAAGCTACAACTGACGATTTTGGGAGAAGCGCTCAACTTGTGCGGGCCTAACCGACCAAGAAGTCATTGACTGCTTCCACGGCGGCCTTACAGATCCTGTTGTCGGGGATAGAATCCCCAGTATCTGCAAGGAAGGCAGAATCCTATTAGAATTCCATTGCAATCCTACTAGGGCTCATACTCTGTAATTCTACTAGGACTTTTACCTTGTAGCCGACTAGGAACCCGCCCCCTGGACTATATAAAGGAGGGCTGCAGTACCTAGACAGGCAGATTGAAACACACCAGCGCAGGGCGCAATACTATACACCCCATACAGGACGTAGGGTCCGCTGCCTTGGCGGCCCGAACCTGTCTAAATCGTGTCTTGTGTCCCGCGTTTACCTTCATGCTGCAGGTCTGGCGATCCCCCACCGAACAAATCACTACCTTGGGGACCCCCCATAGTAGGCTTGACGGCATAAAAAACCGACAGCTGGCGCGCCAGGTAGGGGTGATCATCGAGATCATCTGGCGAGCTTGAAGGACCTCATCATCAACTTCGATCTAGCCAGCGTGAGATGGCTGCACGTTGTCTCGGCGGGCGTTGGTCACCAATCCGCGGTGGATTCCTATTCGACGACTCGCGTGTGGATTTTCCTAGTCGAGTTCGAGGCGCAGATTGGATCGTTGCCAAGTCCGGAGCGGAATCGAATCAGAGAGAAGATCGGGGATTCAACATGAAGCAACATCTTCAACTACTCGGATCCGATGACAAACTACTCGGTTCAACTCAGAACAACTCGGCTACGACGACCAACTACTCGGCCGACTACTTCGACTACTCGGCCGACCACTTTGACTACTCATCTCGACTAAGCAACTAGTCGGGATCAGACACTACTCCGCCAACAACTAGTCGGAATCGACTCTGACTAGTCGGCTTCATCAACAATGGCGCGCTGATTCTCCTTCTCGGACACGAATCAAGCTAAGTCACTTATTTCTTTCGATATTATTTTCTAACATGTTTTCTACATGTTTGGCCATGCGCCGACTTCTTCGGATATGCTCTTCGACGGGAATTACCCTTGGGGGCTACTCCGTGATCGACTACTCCTGGGGTCTGCTAAACGGACAGCCCACGAGCTTGATACATCGAGTACGAGTACGTAGGGCGTCGCCACATGCTTGGTACACCAAATCAGGAGGCTTTGGCCACGAAGTTTTGTGTACTGAGTATTGGAGGCAATTTGCCCACGCACTTGGTACATCGAGTTCGTAGGGCGTCGCCACATGCTTGGTACACCGAATTAGGAGGCTTTTGCCACGAAGTTTTGTGTACTAAGTAATGGAGGCACCGCAGTGGCTACACCCTATGGATGCATTCGCCGACTACTTTGCACGCAATCCGCGCTCTGTGTCACAATGCTGACTACTTCGCGTGCAATTCGCGCTTTCTGTAGCAATGCCGACTTCTTTGCACGTAATCCGCGCTCCCTGTCGCAAAGCCGACTACTTATTGTCTTCTCTTGGTGGTCACTAATTTCTTCGAGCAGAACACGCCTTAATTCGTGAAACCTCGGCTCTTTCTGTTACGCCTAACGTCTCTACATGCGTAAAATACACGCTGTGAGCAACGGCTAATGCAAGGACCAGGTGCTTAAACGTAATAGGCTAACTACTCGGAAAAAATATGACCTAAAAAGAGCATGACACTTATATTTGTATTATGTTTATCGCTGAATAAATTTCAGTAAATTGAACATTTTACAAATATGCTACATAATGTATGCATTTTTTCTTTCAGGTCAAGCTCGGGGGCTGGACGCTGCAAAACTACCCGGCATGGCTCCAACAGCTCACCTAGCGTATAAGCTCGGGGGCTGGACGCCGCAAAACTACCCGGCGTGGCTCCAATTGCTCACCTGGCGCATAAGCTCGGGGGCTGGACGCCGCAAAACAACTCGGCTGATGCTACATGTGTTGAAAAATAACTCGGCGAACACAGAAAACAACTCGGCGAACACAAAGAAGAACTCGGATGAGAAGTCTATTTCCTAAAGCAGAAGGTCGTAGGTTCAAAAAAGATTGCTGTTCAAAGACCCTTGGATTGATTATTCAACCACTCCAAGGCTCGGGGGCTGATAAGCTACACCCATCAATCGCTTTTTTCAAGACGAAAGAAGAAGATTCAAGATTTGACCCTTAGCCTGATTCTTCGATTCAACCTAAGGCTCGGGGGCTACTCCATATGGAGTGCGACTTTCGCCGCACCCCATATATCAAGATGTACATTACTGGAGGTTTTCAACGAAGGTGCAGTGGGTCGAGGAACAACTCGGCTGATGCTAAATTTGTTGGAAAACAACTCGGCAGGCGTGAAGATTTTGAGCACACCATACCCTCACGGCAGCCATTGATTAACTTTGAAGATTCAGCCAGCGAAGTACTCAAGAGCACCAAAACTACTCGGCGAGGATCTGAAAAGTACTCGGAGACTGCTACGTACGGCTATGAAGCGCTCGAGGGCTTGTCGCGGATAGAATTCCCAGTATCTGCAAGGAAGGCAGAATCCTATTAGAATTCCACTGTAATTCTATTAGGGCTCAAACTTTGTAATTCTACTAGGACTCCTACCTTGTAGCCAACTAGGAACCCGCCCCCTGGACTATATAAAGGAGGGCTGCGGTACCTAGACAGGCAGATCGAAACACACCAGCGCAGGGCGCAATACTATACACCCCATACAGGACATAGGGTCCGCTGCCTTGGCGGCCCGAACCTGTCTAAATCGTGTCTTGTGTCCCGCGTTTACCTTCATGCTTCAGGTCTGGCGATCCCCCACCGAACAAATCATTACCTTGGAGACCCCCATAGTAGGCTTGACGGCATAAAAAACCGCGTGTTACATCTTGATTTCGGGAGAAAGGGCCAAAAACGCTGGAGCAGATGCGAGACCTTATTGGACGCTGGGCAGACGCTGAAGATTTGCAGCGCAAAAGATTCAACCGAAACAAGTCGGGAGGAGACCGCAACAACAACAACGACCGCAACAAGGGCAAGCAAGTTGAGAACAACAGCAAACGCTACTTCAACGACAAGAAGCGCAAGCCTGAGGATACGGTCAACTTTGCTGAGAAGAACTCTTCCCGCAAGAAGTTCGAAAAACTACTCGACGAGCAATGTCCTTTCCATCCAAAGGACAAGCACTCAAGCAGGGACTGCTACGGGCTCAAGAAGGCTTTCGCTGCTGAGGGCGCTCCTAAGCCCAACAACCCTGATGACAAAGGAGACAGGGGTGACAAAGACACTGGCTTTCAACAAGCGGACACGGTGGTCAATGTCATCTTCGGGGGGATCACTCAGTCAGAATCAAAGCGCAAGCAAAAGCTTATCCAGCGTGAGATTGCTTGCATTGAGCCTGCCATCCTCACCTTCCTGAAGTGGTCAGAAGTCCCGCTCAGCTTCTCTCACGACGATCAATGGACCAACATCAAGAACCCGGGGCGGTACCCTAGGGTACTTGACCCAGTGGTAGCTGGCGCGCGACTCACGAGGACATTGATCGACGGTGGAAGCAGACTCAACATCCTGTTCGCCAAGACTCTGAAGAAGATGGGCTTAGACATTACCAACCTGCTCAAGCCCACTGATTCACCCTTCTACGGCATCGTCCCTGGCAACGCTGCCGTGCCCCTCGGCCAGGTATCACTTCCGGTTACATTTGGTACCGAGGCCAACTACAGGACCAAGTACATTACCTTCGAGGTTGCCGACTTCGAATCTTCGTACCACGCGATCCTGGGAAGACCTGCTCTGGCGAAATTCATGGCGATTCCACATTATATCTACCTCGTCTTGAAAATGCCAGGCCCTAAGGGGATTCCATCCCTAAAGGGCGACCTGAAGACCTCCTACGATTGCGACACCGAGGCAGTGACGATTGCTGCAAGCATGCAGCAACCGAGCCAGGCAGCAATCGTAGCAGCTATGGCGAAACAACTCGGCGAGGCTGAGTTGGACATCCCAACGAAAAAGCCAGCCGCATCAACCATGAAGCCCTCCCAGGAAGTTCCAATCAAGGCAATTGACCTAGGGACGGGCGACCCCTCCAACACGGCGCTGATTGGCGCTGACCTGCCTACCAAATAGGAAAGCGCGCTCACCAGCTTCTTACGGGACAACCGTGACATCTTTGCATGGAAGCCATCTGACATGCCGGGAGTCCCAAGGGAGTTGGCTGAGCACAAACTCAATGTCGATCCAGCGCCAAACCGAAGAAACAACGCCTACGACGCTTCGCCCAGGACAAGAAGGAAGCCATCTGATCGGAGCTGGCAAAACTACTAGCAGCCGGGTTCATTAAAGAGGTGTTCCACCCTGACTGGCTCGCTAATCCTGTCCTGGTGCGCAAGAAGAACAACAACGAGTGGAGGATGTGTGTCGACTACACCGACCTAAACAAGCACTGCCCAAAGGATCCTTTCGGGCTGCCCCGCATTGATCAGGTGGTGGATTCTACAGCTGGCTGCTCTCTACTCTGTTTTCTTGACAGCTACTCGGGCTATTATCAGATAAGCCTGCATAAAGATGACCAGATCAAGACGGCGTTCATCACTCCGTTCGGCGCCTATTGCTACACCACAATATCCTTCGAACTCAAGAATGCGGGGGCAACATACCAGCGTGCAATCCAGAGTTGTTTAAAGGCTCAGATTGGCCGCAATGTTGAAGCCTACATTGATGACGTCGTCGTGAAGACAAAGAACCCGGATAGCCTCATTGACGACCTATCCGAGACCTTTGCACATCTCAGGGAATTCCAATGGAAGCTCAACCCTACCAAGTGTGTGTTTGGCGTGCCCGGGGAAAACTGCTGGGCTTTATAGTCAGCCACCGGAGAATTGAAGCAAACCCCGAGAAGATCACCGCCATTACATCCATGGCGCCTCCAAAATCCCACAAGGATGTCCAAAAGCTGACTGGATGCATGGCGGCATTCAACCGATTTATTTCAAGGCTGGGTGACAGAGGATTGCCCTTCTTCAAGCTCCTCAAGAAGCAAGACAAGTTCGTATGGACTGCAGAAGCTGACGCGGCGTTTGAAGATCTCAAGAAATTCCTCCAGTCACCACCAGTACTTACCGCAACAGCTGATCAGGAACCACTGCTCCTCTACATTGCAGCAACAACTCATGTGGTGAGCACTGCTATTATAGTCGAGCGGGAGGAACCCGGCCATGTATACAAAGTACAGTGGCCAGTCTACTTCATCAGCGAGGTGCTCTCAGAATCAAAAGTACGATACCCCCAGGTCGAGAAGCTATTATATGCTGTCTTGATCACGTCTCACAAGCTACGCCACTATTTCGACGCTCATCGGGTTGTTGTAGTCACCTCTTTTCCAATTGGCGACATCCTCCGCAACCAGGACGCGATAGGGCGAATCTCCAAGTGGGCGGTCGAGCTGGGCTCTCACGCCATCGATTTCGTCCCACGTGCTGCCATCAAATCACAAGCCCTAGTGGACTTCGTTGCTGAGTAGACAAAAATACAACAAGCAGTGCCAGAAGAACCACTCGAGCATTGGATCATATACTTCGAGGATCATTAAAGCTTGAAGGGCCGGCGCAGGAGTACTATTCATATCTCCGAAAGGCGATCAGCTCAAGTATGTGTTCCAGATCCTCTGGAAAGCTACCAATAACGAAGCCGAGTATGAAGCTTTACTGCACAAGCTACGCCTGGCTGCTTCTCTTGGCATCAAGCACATGGTAGTCTACGGCGACTCCTCGGTGGTCATCAACCAGGTCAACAAAGACTGGGACTGTACCAAGGAGAACATGGACGCATACTGCATGGAGGTCCGCAAACTTGAGAAGCACTTCCATGGGCTCGAATTTCATCATGTCCTTAGGGACAACAACATGGCTGCTGATGCACTTTCAAAGCTGGGTTCCTATCGAGCGCAAGTACCGGGCGGCATCTTCGTCTATGAGCTGTTACAACCATCCATCAAGGAGCAGGAAGTACAGCCGACTACAACACCCCCTCATCAGCAGGTCATGGTGATTACACCCGAGTGGACAAAGCCCTTCATCGAGTACATCCTGCACCAGAGGGAGCCCGAAGATAAGGTGGAAGCTGAGCAAGTCATCAGACGAAGCAAGCACTACGTAGTAGTCGGCTCCACCCTCTTTCGATGCGGCGCATCATCTGGAGTCTTGATGAAGTGTGTCCCTCTAGAAGTCAGACGGGAGATCCTTGAAGAAATCCACGATGGAATCTGTGGCAACCACGCTGCTCACCGCACGATCGTCGGCAAGGCCTTCCGGTCCGGGTACTATTGGCCATCTGCTGTGGCTGATGCAGAAGAAATCGTGAAGACTTACCAGGGCTGCCAATTCTTTGCCCGGCAAGCTCATGTCCCCGCAACAGTCCTCAACACCATACCGCCCTCTTGGCCTTTTGTATGCTGGGGGCTCGACATGGTGGGACCACTCAAGACTGCGCCAGGAGGTTTTAAATATCTCTATGTGGCGATCGACAAGTTTACCAAGTGGATTGAAGTCAAGCCGCTAGTCATTGCTACAGCAGCAAAGGCGACCGAGTTCATCCAAGGCATCGCTCATCATTTCGGCGTTCCGAATGGCATTATCACTGATCTTGGATCTGAATTCACAGGGAGCGAGTTCTTTGACTTTTGCGACAATCTGGGAATTGAAGTTCGCTACGCATCGGTGGCGCACCCACGCGCCAATGGACAAGTTGAGAGAGCTAACGGCCTCATACTCCAAGGACTCAAGCCAAGGCTCTATGAACCGCTCAAAAAGTACGGCGGCAAGTGGGTGCAAGAATTGCCAGCCATGGTATGGGGGCTCAGAACCCAGCCCAGTAGCGCGACGGGGCAATCACCCTTCTTTTTGGTCAACGGCTTAGAAGCAGTACTCCCGGTGGACATCGAGTTCAATGCTCCAAGAATTCAAAACTACTCGGAGGAAGCAGCAGAGCAAAGTAGAGCAGAAGATGGACATGCTAGAGGAGGCGAGGCTAGCCGCGCTGATCAGGACAACCAAGTACCAGCAAGAACTCAGGAGGTATCACGACCAAAATGTCCAGATGCGGTCGTTCAACATTGGTGATCTGGTCCTCCGGAGAATTCAGAGTACAAAAGATCAGCACAAGTTATCTTCACCTTGGGAAGGTCCGTTCATAGTATCCAGGGTTATCGGCCCGGGTACTTATCAGCTACAGCGGGAAGATGGAACAGAGGTGCCCAATGCTTGGAACATTGAGCACTTGTGGCGTTTTTACCCTTAAGAAGTTTTTTAGAGTTGATTCCAAGTCAATAAAGTCAGTCCTTTCATTGTACTAATGTCGACTTTTTTTGGCCAAACAATAATAAAATATCTATATTCCATTGTCATCAAGCTTGGAATTCGGATATGACTATCATGCTACGCTTGCTTGCCAAGTAACGCATATATTACAAAGTTTTGAATCATGCCGGGTTGTTTAAAAACAACCTAGAAAGGCTATATTCAAACAAACGCCATCTATTTCTGTTTCACACAGAAGGATCGGGCACACAAAAGAGATAAATAAGTACTCTTGTTGACAAAACATTAGTATTTACATCTGTAACATTTCATTACAAAGGTTTTTTTTACATATACAAGAAAACCTAGAAATTAAGGCGGGAAACAATCTTCTCCGCCGTGTCCTTCTCCTCCCCCATGTAAGTATCATACATGCTCCGGGTGCATGCCGGGTTGATCCGACCATCAGTAATACTCAGGGGCTGGGTGGGGAACCAGGATCGGACAAGCCTGAGTACTTGCATAGTACACGATCGGGCGATCCGCTGGCAATACGCCCGCACCTGCCCAGGAGTTGCTCGAAGCCGATCAAGGAGAGGAGGAGCAACGCTACCCGCGGGTACCTTGGCATATACATCGACCAGCGGAATGGGCAGCCTCTTTCCAGGACTCAATTTCTCACCACGACGGTTGATCTCCACGCGAAGAGCCTTGGATTTCCTCCTCCTGGTCACGGATCTTGGTCATGTCCTGGACGAGCTGTGCATCGGCGTGCTGGCGCATCTTCTGCTCTTCAGCAAGCTCCGCCATGCAATCCTTCTCCAGCTGCTCGGCCTGGTTCGCGCGCTCTTGTTGCCGGTAAAAGCGGTTCTTCATGTCGATTACATCGGCCTTTAGAGCTTCAATGCGCTTCTCACCCTCTGCAACCAAACACATCATATTTATTATATGATCTATGCTAACAATGGGGAGAAGTACTCGGCAACATACCTGAGAGTTTCTGTCTTAGAGACTTGTTCTTCTCAAGTACATCCTCTCGCTGGTCTTGATACAGGTTGATCTTCTTGTATGCCTCGTCCAGCTCGAGGCGAAGCGAGGCACGTTCCTGTTCTCATGACTCTCGCCCTTTGGCTAAGTCATCTGCAACTTTCTCAGCTCGGGTAATGGACGTGCTAGCCCTGCGGAGCATCTCAGATTTTTGATGCGACCGCACAAGTATGCTCTATTCCCAAAAAATAAGGCAGCAGAGTTGATTAGCAAAAGAACCAAAGAAGATAAGTATACTTACAGTATTGATTTACTTTATACTAACCTCTGTGAGCTTGGTGAGTTGCTTTTGCAGCTCGGCAACCTTCTCGAGATCTTCCTGGTCAACTTGTGAGTCGAACAGGAAGGCATTGTCATCTTCATTAATATTTACACGCGGCGTTCCAGTAAGGATCTGGAATGGTTCCGGCGATGGCTCTCGGGGCTTCTTCTTTTCCCTGATAATTTCCTCGATGGTCGCCGCCTTCACCAGTCCTGCGGCTGCATCAAGCTCCTCAGTATGGAGACTCGCCATCCGAGTACTTTCTGCTGCTTTAGGCCATGCCCTTGGAGCAAAAGTACCCGGAGCGGCTTGCTCCGGTACTTTGGAGGACGACGAAGTGGCGGCGCTCGATTCTTGCGGGCGAGGCTGTGGAGATGCTCAGGGGCTTGGCTCCTGCTCTACTCCTGCCTCCTTGTTATGGATCTCCACGGATGGGTTCACCTCTGGGATCTTTGGCGATTGCGCGGGAGGAGGAGTAGGCGGCCGGCTGAACAAGATAAAAGATTTCAAGAATCAATTTCCCGCATATAGTAAACAAGCTGATGGCGTTGATTCAACAGAGTAGATCACTTACCTGGCGAACTCCACGTCGAACTCCAGCTCGTCCAGGTCAAAATTAAACCCTTTATACGGAATGTCTTGGGGCTCATGTGTTTCCTCTTGACGAGCGGGTTCTTCTTCTTGAGGTTGCTGTATCAAAGACCTTGGATCAAAAGAAAGAACTCGGCACAAGTCAAGATGCAGGATTTCAAAAATACATTGACATACCTTGGGAGGAGATGGGTGCAGTGGAATCCCTACAGGAATCTCTACATTTGCTTCCGTCTCCGCCTCAAAGACCTCGACTTCAGCAAGGCTGGCGTCAGCAGGCTTCTCAAGCGAAGGAGACAACCTCTTCCGCACAGCTCGTCTCCTTTTGGGGACCTGAGGATTCGGCGCGTCTTCAGCGCTAGACCTTTTCAGGCCCGATCCTCCTTGCCCAAGTATCTAGGGGCGAGGCTGTGGGGGTGCATCACCATCTGAGGAAGACCTTTCCTCCAAAATCACCTCGTCGATTATTGGCGCTGCCTTTTTCTTTCCTTTCCCCGAGCATTCAGTAGTTTGCGGGGGTGGGGGCGTCTCAGGCAATCCGGACAGGTTCTTTGCCACTGCATGAGGAGCAGAAGCAAGTTTGGTCCGCAATTCCTGAAATTAGGTGCAAAGGACACTAATCAGTTTTGGTGCAGCAAGAAGGTGGATATCAAAAAATGGTATCTGGGTTGATTTCAAGCTTACCACTGGTGGCGGACGACTTGCTGAGAATTCAGGTACCCGGCGCGGCAGTTCTTGCGCGTCCATAAACAATGCCTGGACGCGCACGGCGACTTCATCCGCTGACAGCTCATTGGGGGATATCCTGGTTGGGTCTTTGGGGCCGGTGTACTCATAGCCAGCGTGCACCCGCTTCTGGCAGGGTTGTACGCGTCGGCGCAGGAAGGAGCTAGCAACCCCAATGGCAGTCAGGCCTTTCTCCTTCAGGTCAGCAATCATCCTCAACAGGCTAGAGATCCCTTCAACCTTATCCCTGTCGAGGGCTTCATTCCAAGAATCCTGCTGATGCGGCAGGGGTCCAGAATGCTTGGAGAGCTTTGGGTTGGTTCTCTACATAGAACCATTTATCCATCCAATCCTTGATGGAGTCGTTCATCTTGAAATCAAAATATACGCTTTTCATCCCTTGACGGAGTTGAATTCCAGCACCGCCAACTACTTTGTCTGGGGTTGATTTGACACGGAAAAGGACGTGAAAAAGATTAAAATGGGGATCGATCCCCAGGAAGGTTTCGCAAAGATGGATGAAGAGGGAGATCTGGAGGATAGAGTTGGGATTGAGATGAACCAATTCTAACTTATAGAAAGAGAGAAGCCTTCGGAGGAAATCATGAGCGGGCAGGGCAAATCCGCGCTCATAAAAGGCAAGGAAAACCACAATTTCGTGGATCTCTTCAAATGGCCACGGCTTACCGGTGTCGGTGCGCCAGCAGGAGACCGATTTCTCCAGGAGGTAGCCTTGATCTATAAGATTCTGCACCATTTCATCTGACGCCTTGGATGGCTTCCAAACGAGAGCGGGTGCAGGGGCATTCTTGAACACCGACATGTCTGTGATTGGAATCCTTGATTTCTTCTTGCTCGCCGCGGACTTGCTTTCTGAAGGCTTGTTGGATGCTGGTTTCTGACCCCATCTTGTCAGACGAGGTTTTGGAATGATTCTCGGTCGGGGCGGGAGTGGATTGGGGCTTGCGCGCGGGTGCGGAAGAATTTGAGGATTTCAGTTGTGAAAGCGACGACGGCGTGGAGAGGAATACGAACGGTTACCCTCTGTCTTATAAAGATTGAAGCGGTAACCCTAAGCGTATTTCCTAAAACCCATTTTCCAATATACGCCAACACTTGTGTATTCGCGGTTACAAACCAGATGCATATTTGTGCGGCAATTTCCTAACGAGCTGAGTCATTTTCCAATGAATTTTCATTCTCGGGGGCTGATGCTTAATGGGATTATTTTTTCCACATCAAAGAATATACTTATTTCTACAGAAGTCTTTAAGCTTATTGTCATTTGCTTTAAGCTTGGGGGCTGGGGGAAATAGTATATTTCTTTTGGAAAGTTTTTTATTAAAGATCCTGAAATTGTTTTTAATCCTTGAAAACATTTCTAGGCTCGGAGGCTAGACTCATAATGGGTCCATCTTTTTTCAAAAGCTGGACACCATTATAGTAAATGGGGAAGTTTTTGCATCAACCTTGGTTCATAAACCAAGGCCCGGGGGCTGACTGCAAAAGAAGTCGGCAAAGGAGCACATCATGTTCACTTCTGAAGTTTACAACAAACAAGTCGGATGACGAGGAAATAACTCAGCTGATGGAACAACTGTTGATAAACAACCCGGCGAACGTGAGGACATAAAGACGCTCAGGGGCTTGACGGTCCAAGATCCATGAGAGTCCTCATGGGCTGTGGGCCTGCTAGGAAATTGGGCCGGCAACTCTGACAGATACAAGGAAGAGGCGTACAGCTTAAGGAAACTAGTCGGCTTCTGACAAACAACCCGGTTTACTCATGTTAGGACTCTGTGTTTTGTATCCGACTAGGAGTCTGTGTTTCTTGCCTTGTAGAACCTGTCTCCCGAGTATATAAGGTGAGGCAGGGACCTTTTGTAAAATAATAACCATCAATATGAAGCGATCCACCATATAGGACGTAGGGTATTACGCTCTCTACTCGAGGCGGCCTGAACCTGTCTAAATCGTCTCGTGTCCACCATCATGCTTCTGGTTCCGGCGAGGCCCTCACGAACAACTCGACTACTTATGGACCCCCTATAGTAGGCTAGCCGGTATAAAAAAACCGACAGTTCCCTTAAACTTTTATGAGTAAAGGAGGATCTCATACCTCCAATTTTACAATGGCTAAATATTGTGTAATCTAAGCTTCTCCCCTTCTCTCCCGCCCACCTTTTGGACATAACTCCCAATCTGTACAGTTTTATTTTAATGGAAAAAAAAACATGAAGCATTGTGGGGAGTTCTTCCACAGTTTACCCTTCAAAAGAGGTGGGAAACTTTTCATGCGATTCTAAGACCTGTCAAAGTCCTCCAAATTTCAAATATTCCTGAACATTATATGGAATCTTGGACTCATTTCAATTATACTATATCATTTTAAATGTGGGATCTCATAGGAACAAGTACATACAGCATAGATAAATCTTATTGCCAAAGTTCCTTCATGTTAGATTTTCAAAGACATTTTTGATTGGATGAAAAAACTATAGGGATGCAACATTTTAGAAATCCAACAATTGCATCATGTATGAAAGAAACATTTTCTTTACATTAAAAATGTTATGATCTTTTATTTATTCACTTCCATCTTGTTTAACTGAACATGCAAGTTCTAATGGAAGTTTAACAAATACATTGGCACAATACCATCGTTGCACCTACACACTACACAATTAGGATCTCACTGCGAGATAGTTTACTAGGATTCTTTATGGTGACAGAATATCCTACTTATCAACATTTTTCCTAAAGATAGTCTCATATAACCTCATCCCCTCTTTATGTTCAAATACATCTAAAAGTGTCTTATATATTGTATGACTAAAATGAATCAAAACCCCAAATGGACATTTTGGTTGATTAAAATGAATCAAAATCCCAAATCGACATTTTGGCCCTCTTAGTATATTTCGGTTATCACGTACACATTCTAGGTCTCAGAAGATCTCACATTCGTACCAATGATACATTGCATCAATATCTAGGATTACATCCAAATTAACTAGAATCCATCATTTGGCATAGGAGGATACCAGACTAAAGGACTAAATTGTGCATAAAGAAATGAGTCCATGTAGCAGGGTCTAATGTAGATCTTCACTTTATCTCCATCCCATTATGCATGCTCAAGGAAACTACTGCAATTAAGCCAAACTCCGTCGTACAGGCCGTTATTAGAAAAGTCATAATCTAGCTCAAAATTTGTATCTACACAATGTGCATAGTCAAAGAATAAAACCTTATTCTAGAAAAAATAATATAAGTGTAAGTGTGAGTTATGCAAGGCAGACAAGTTTTCAATATAAGGCAGAGGTTCATAATCAACACATGGCAATGCGCATCATGATCATGTAATAATTAGTTAAAGCACTAGCAATACTAGATGCATATATCTAAACATGATGAAGAATCAGGCAGGGTCATGATGCCTCTACATCGCCGCTAAGTCCTCCTAGCCTTTGACGTAACGTTCAGGTCATTAATGTGCTCTAGGTCGATCTTGATGCCTATAATACATGTTGTACATAAATAGCAAGAGAAACTACAAGAAAAATAAACACTAAGAACCATAGAAGATCCAAATGACTCAAAACTAGACACAAAATCAAATAGAATGTTATTTTTGACAAAAATAAAGAGGCTACTTTCATATTTTTCTAGTAAAAAAGAATTAGTTTTGAAATTTCAAAAAATAAATATGTTTTGAAAATTTTTAATTACTTCAAAAAAGGGTAGACATGCGAGAATCTGTTATGTTGGCATGCGTGGGGCTATGATGGTGCCACATGTGGATGATGATGCGGAATTAACCGAGTCTGCATGGCCCTATAGGTCAGGTTAAAGTCGCCCTTATCGATAACATGGCATGCCACATGGTGTTGACATGGCTGCCATGACACTAGCACCAAGTTGTTACATTGGTGGAGTGCATATGTGTAGCCCATGTG
>CM014277.1:54214536-54229781 GCA_004135705.1 Alloteropsis semialata
ACATGCATTTTGATGAGGAACACTACTGAGTTTGGCGAGCTTCTTTTTGGCACATAAGTTTGCTCACTACCAGAGAACCCGCCATCCATCCACCGTAATCGGTCACGGATGGAAAGGACCCGGTACCAATGGAAGCATTGGTACCGGGTCCAACGGCCAATAATTCTGCGAGCTCATTGGTACCGGGTGGTGGCACCATGGTACCGGTTGGTGACACCAACCGGTACCAATGTGACCCCCTTTGGTACCGGATGGTGCCACCAACCGGTACCAAAGGGGCTCTGCGTATAAGGCCCCTTCTTCCTTCCCCAGCCCGAGCCATGGCTCATTTCTTCATCCTCCATTGAGCTCGGGTTGGGGGAGCTCATGCCCGATTTTTTCCATAACTTTTGGAGATTTTGCAAACCAAGTCCGCTAGAAGGTTAGCAACTTCATCCTCTCTCTTTTGACGTTAGTATGGTCTATTTCATGCTCTATGTTTTGAGTAATTTGTGTTTTGTGGAATGGATTGAAATAAGAGATTTTAGATTAAATTGAATCTTCATTTTTATTATGAATTTGTAATAGAGAATCAATATATAGTTAGTTGTTGCATGTGTAGAGATGATGCACAAATTTTTAGACATTGTTTAGATTTTTGGATTATTTGTAGAAACTTTAAATGATTTTCATATTTATGCTTATTATGATTTTTAGATATTATAAATGATATTCATATTTAGGGTTATTAGGATTTTTAGAGATTATAAATGAAATTCATATTTAGGCTTATTACGAAATTTAGAATTACATCTTTTTAGAGGCTTCAAATGACGTTGATATATCTTGAACTAAAACAATCCAACTCTTGGCATGCCTATGATGATATCAAATTTTACCTAGTTTTCTAGCTGGGTAACATATGATGACCTTGAGCTTGAGCTTGTATTGTATAGTTATGCTTCTCATGGTTGTCATCAAACCGTGGGATACATCCATGCCCAAGCAACAAATCGGTTGCATTGTGATGGTTGGGCTGGGTGTGTCCCACGGTTCCATGCCTACCATGAACCAATTTTTTTTTACCACCTGTAATGTTTCTTATGCTCCAAGTTCAAGGTCAAATGAAAGACAACATATCTGAGGCAAATCACTCCTTCAAATTTTTTTTGAGATGAGCAAAAGTAAGACGTTGATTAATTTGGAATGTGGTTGTCGGCCATCGTGCCCTTGGTTTGTCGTAGGTTTTGGAAACCTCCCGATGCAGGAGAGGTGCTGTCGAAATTTTTAGAGATTATAAAAGATATTCTTGTTAAGGCTTACTACGAACTTTAGAAATATATCTTTTTGGTGGCATCAAATGATGTTGATGTTTACGGTTATTAAGATTTTTAGAGATTATATATGATATTCTTATTTAGGTTTATTACGAACTTTAGAAATTGGGGATGAATTTTCATTGTATTTTGTGAATAGATGAATCGGCAATGGATGTACAACGCGGATAGACGCTCATCTGACTTCATTAATGGCGTTCATCAATTCCTCGTACAATTTTTGTCATGGACGCGAATAGATGAATCGGCAATGGATGTACACCGGTCAAATTTTTGTCATGGACTCACTGCGGAAAGAAAAAGAGGATTACCAAGCAGTTTTAGACTTGATTGACATGGCATGGACACGTTTCCGTGCGAAACAAAAAGGAAATTTCAAACAAAAACTGGATGTGAAGACGGACTTTCCGGTACGTGGCTGGTGTACCCGCATATCTCGTAAAATCACACTAATATATAGTTGTTACGTCTAACTTTATTCTTCTCCACTTTCAGTGTGCCAGACAGGAAGCAGGGACGAATCTATGCGGATACTACGTCTGCCAGTGGATCCATACCTTTGTTTCTCCCAAAAAAGCGACTCAAGAAGAACTCATGGTATGAATTAGATTATTAGTGTATATAGAAATTAGATTATTAGTGTATATGGAAAATAGATTATTAGTGTATATGGAAATTAGATTATTAGTATGAAAATATTAGTGTATATGGAAATTAGATTATTAGTGTATATGAAAATTAGATTATTAGTGTATATTGAAATAAGATTATTAGTGTATATGGAAATTAGGTTATTAGTGTATATGGAAATTAGATTATTAGTGTATATGGAAATAAGATTATTAGTGTATATGGAAATAAGATTATTAGTGTATATGGAAATATGATTATTAGTGTATATGGAAATATGATCATTAGTGTATATTTATTATGAATATATTTATTATACTTTGTTATTTCATGTATACTTTGTTAATTCATGTAAACTTTGTTATTTCATGTAAACTTTGTTACTTGGTTAGAAATGATTATTAGTTATTGATTATTGTTTAGAAATAATTATTAGTTATTGTTTTGAAATGATTATTAGTTATTGTTTAGAAATGAATGTGTTAGGAAATTTTATAATTACATGCAAATTTTATTTATTATATGAATGAATGATTATTAGTTACTTGTTTAGAAATGATTACATGCAAAATTTATTTATTATATGAATGAATGTTGTCATTTGTGATTAATGCAGAGGATGTTTTACCATCAAGTGCTCCCAATGAAACAAAAAATCAAAAGCTATTGCGGACCAACTATTTGGATTCATTATGGACCAAGTTATAAGTCCACTGGAGAGTACCACCATGACGGAACCGCTATCGCTCAATTGGACTCCCTTTCTGCTCCTTCTTCCAGTTCTGCTCGTTAATTGTAAATAACTTTTAAATGCTCTAACTTTTGTATTGGCCGATCTCAAATGTTTATATGTGAATGTTCGAAAAAAAATGCAATCAAAGTCGGGTCAAAATCAATTGACAATTGCGACGACTTCAATCTTATTGCGTGAAAGATCGTGTACGACATATGACATATGACGAGCAGACACGTAGACGCGTAGATTTGTATATAACTAACCCAAATATCAAACATTTAAAAAAAAAAACCAAAACAGCCTTTGGTACCGGTTGGTAGGCCCTCCTCCGAATGCCTATGCGGGGGGGTCCTTTGGTACCGGTTGGTGTTACCAACCGGTACCAAAGGCTCCCTTTGGTACCGGTTCTGGACCCGGTACCAAAGGCAGGCCCCCTTTAGTCACGGTGTCGCGGTACCGGTTCCAGAACCGGTACCTATGAGGGTTACGAACCGTGACCGATAGCGCCTTCTCCGGTAGTGGCTGAATTTAGTTTTGGACGTTTATTTTTTAGATGCAAGTTTCAGTTGCAATTATAATCAGTTACTTTTTTGTAGGTGTTCATGATTTTCATCAAGAACAAAATGGTACAGTGATGACTAACATGCAAAACCTAGCATGGCTAAATTCATCTCAAGCTGCCGGAATCAGTTAAGGCTTGTAGCTCTCTCTCTCTCTCTCTCTCTCTCTCTCTCTCTCTCTCTCTCTCCCCTCTTATTCCTTTAATATAGTGCAAAGAGCTGCACACTCTACGTATGAATATGTATACTTAAAAATAAGTGAACATAAAGATCAGCATATTTATTGAGGAGTGCAGACAAGGTGGCCACCTGGCCATAAATTGGCCTCCTTTTGTCCCCTGGATTTTGAATGATGCGGATCGTGATGATTCTTCACCATTTTCAGGATTGGATACAACTGGACAGTCACAGGTTCAAGATGTAGGAAACACTGCTATTCCTTCTACAGAACCATCCAATAGTGTAAGTAATAAAAAATTAAGTAATAAAAAATTAAGCCACAATTTCTACAGAGGGTGTCACACAACCCTGATTATATCATAACACTAATCATAACACAACGTTTTGATATACATAGTAAATCCTTGTTTTCACTAAGTGTAAAGAAGCATGCTTAAGAAGGTGGATCCTGTGATTTATTTACTTCCACTCCATACGGCATTACATTAATTTTATTTGTTATTTTGTCCAGCAAGGACAACAAGCATCGATACAACAGATCCTTACTCAACTTACAAACTGCCGAACCGGTACGACACTTATGCATGATTACTGGATCGTGTCCCTATTTTGATTCCTACGAATGATAGGTTGAGTGGGTAACTATGTGGATTTATCTCCCATAACTTTCTATAATTTGAACTCAAACAATTTGGAAATATATTTTGGCCTTTTGTATACCTGTTATTACAAAAAACATGGGAAAAAGGTCATCATGATCACTCTCATGAGCCAAAATTAGTTCTTATGACCATGTCTAATAACCTAAATGCTGATTTTGTATTTTATTATTTTAAATATTCATTATTTCTTTATTTGTCCTTTAGAACGGCCATCACTACCAGGTGATGCTAACATCATATGCTTGCTTCATGATTTTTCCATGATCATGTGCGTGGCTAAAACATGGTTTCATGCATGAAAGTAGATCTTAAAATATGATATAATATTTTCATGACAACTATTCATGTCCCTAAACCTTGATTATTGATTTCTGTTAGGTTTCAACTATAGCCTACTCTAATAGCTTGCTTGGGACTGAAAGGCTTTATTGTTGTTGTTTTTTTTTCATGACAAAAAAAATCCATTTTTAATACATAATAGTTCTGTTAGTTCCATCATATTGTTTTCAAAGTCTTGATCAGAGTGTTTGGTTTCACATATACTTAGGATAAAATAAACCAGAACAGAATGCATTTCTTAATTTCTTGAAAGCAGCATTGAAAATGAAAACTCCTTTTTCTTGGTGGAACATATGTTCTCCCACTGTGCCTAACCAGTGATTTTGAATATAATATACATTACTGTTTTGGTCAGCTGCTTTTAGCATAAAAAGTTTGATGCACTTAACTTTGGTAGTTTGTATTCTAAGGATTGGATGCAAGTTTCATTTACATTTCTAACCAGTAACATTTTTATAGGTGTTTATGATGGCTATCTAGGACACAATGGTCTAATGGTTAACATGCCATTATGGCCAAATTCAACCCAAGGTGGGGAAATCATTTAAAACGTGAATCTCTTTTTTCTCATGATCTATGAGTGCATATAAATACTTCACAATCACTGTACACTAAAATTTGTTATATTGCTTGAACCTACTCCCTCAGTCCCAAAACAAGGGCACTTCTATCATACCTTCCTAAATTTGACCAAACTTATATAAAAATGTGCCAATATTTATGTACCAAATAAATATCATCAGATTCATCATGAAATATATTTTTATTGTACAACTTTTTTATGTGATAAATGTTGATGTTCTCTATATATGGCCAAACTAAAACGATTTGACTTAGAACAATGCTAGAAATACACTTATTTTGGGAGGAGGGGTAGCCTATATTCTGATGCATATCGTAATGTTTCCTCATTTTCAGGACCCGATATAATTGGACAACCACCACTTCCATTTCGAGAAAACACAGATATTGCTTGTACTGAACCACCTACTAGTGTAAGTAACAGAAAAACTAGGCCACGGTTTCTAGCTAGGGCACACAACCCTAACCATATATATCATATATAAAACTAGGTTTTATGTACATAACTAGTCCTGATTTTCATTAAGTACGTGGAAAGGAGCATGCTTAAGAAGGTGGATCCTGGGCTATATTTTACTTCCACTCCATAGTACGCTACACTAATTTTGTTTTTGACATCTTCTTAGCTTGTTATTTTATTCAGCAATGGCAACAGGCTTTTCTACAGCAAAACCAAGGTTCCAACTGGCAGAACTTGACCCAACTTATGAACAACCGAACAGGTATGACATTTCTGTTCACTGGATTGTAACCCTATTGGCTATTTTATTGCCTACAACTACAAGTGATAGGTTGAGTGGGTAACCATTCAAATGGGGATTTATCTCCCATTATTTTCTATGATTATTTGAATGCATAAAACTTGAAAACTGTATCCCTTCTTGTTACATGTTATATTACCATCTTTACCTTCAATGCCTGGTTTTCATCCCATTAATTGGAGTATAATGGTCTCATCATAAAACAAAAGCTGAACTGGAGATCAAAACAGTTAGATCACGGGTTCACTAGTCCATCCAATGGTTTATTTGGTCAATCCAGTGGTTTTTTATTGATCAATATAATGCTTATTTCTAATTATATAATGTATGAAAAATCTGAAAGCATGTCTGATCTTTTAGCTGAACTGAACTAGTAAGGCTACAGTTCATGATTTTTTTAGTCCAACTGGCCGAACCGGTGTGCCTTTTTGTTGTATGTAGGGTATATATTGATATGGAGTTGTAAAATAAGTGCAGTCGTATTTTTAGTAGCAAACACAATAGTTTGTGATAAAAATGAAAATTGGTCTTAGTATATAGCCTATAGTTCATGAGAAACTTCTACATCATTGATTTTTGCGGTCCAAATTATAGCAGTATAGACTAGTACAAAGGAGTTGAAATTAGAGAAGTTCTGGTGTGTGTGCTTAGCAACAATAAACAAAATGAAACACAATAGGTTATGTTCAAACTGAAAACCTGTATTAGTGTATAGCCTCACATTTACATGGGACACCAGTTAATATTTTGTTTTTGTTTTTCAGGCGTTTGTAAGTTAATTTAGAATTACAAGCTAGTTTTTTAAATGTGGGCCAATTACATCTTGACTTCACCCATACTAATCGAGCAATATTTCTAGTAGTAAAAATGATTTGTCTTATGGGGTTGTTCTGCAGGCACTCAATATAATACGAACCAAATAGCACTGCCAGTTCACCTCCTATGGAATGCGCCCATTGTGGTGCCAAGCAAGCGTCGTCAGAACCTTCTTGATGAGCTCATGCCACTGTATAGTTGCCAGACTAAACTAAATAATTGCGGTTTACCTACCATACCCTTCACTCCAGAGCACTTTAACTCCCTGACCATCGAACCAAATGAAGTCATGCTGACTCGTCGGAAAAGAGGTGTTATCATTGAGCCGCTTGAGCCTGAGGATTCAGATGAAGTGTGCGTTCCTCAATTTGTTCTCAGTTAGATATAGAACTATGAAAATTTTACAATCAATCAATCAGCACAGACATGCAAGTTAACTTATGTCACCATCAATAACCATCTAGCTAACTTTTATTCATTTGCCTTAACATTTTTCAGGCGACGACGACTGAAGAGAAAGGTGCGCAGTAAATATGAACTGCGATTTGTGAATAAGGTGTGCGAGGCCTATTACAAAATGGACCCAATAAAGGCAGATGACGGGAACCTTCTTAAAGTTGCTTTGTTCGATGAGAACAACAGGAGGATCACATCGGGTCCCCTGTCTTCAGCTTCTGTCCAGATTGTAGTTCTCCATGGTGACTTCAATGACCATGATCAGTATTATTGGACTTTAGAGGAGTTCACTCGCTCCGTAGTGTGTCCACAGCCTGGAAAAGAAGCGTCAGTCCTAGGAGGTAATTGCAACTTAGTTCTTGTTGATGGAGAGGCAAGTCTTGGTGATGCCTTTTTCCAGATAACTTCCTTTTGTGCAAGAACTGGACAGTTCAAGTTGGGCGTAATGTTGGCCAGCGCCCAAGAGAGAATTCAAGAAGGGATATCAGAACAATTCTTGGTGAAGGATCGTCCTTCGGCAGGTACATGATTTTTACCTGTTCTTTCGTAAAGGAAGAATGTATGTTTACGTGCAATAACAATGTTTCTTAATTCACTTTCACATTTGTTAAAGGGGAAAATTCCAAATTACTCCCTCAAAAAAAAAAAAAAAAAAAAAAAAAAAAAAAAAAAAAAAAAAAAAAAAAAAAAAAAAAAAAAAAAAAAAAAAAAAAAAAAAAAAAAAAAAAAAAAAAAAAAAAAAAAAAAAAAAAAAAAAAAAAAAAGTATGGCAAGTTGGCATAACCCCTTAAACTATTTTTTGTTCAATTTCTCACATTAATGTCAATTGGTATAATGTATCTCTTAATAAGAATGGTCTTTTTTTTTGCTTTTCCAAACACAAATGGAGTTTTAGATTTAGTTTTTGCAAGGTGATAGTTGACATCATAACTTATTTTTTAGAAAATATATGATCAATTTTCAATCATTATTTTTGTATGATTTCCCTAGGATTAAAGTTTATTATTAGATGCCTCAAGCCAATTAAAATAGTTGTGAAAAATTTATATTGTATTGTTTTTAATGCTATGATGTCTGCTATCACTCTGTAAAATTTTAGTTTAAGACATAAGTTGTGCGTGGAGGGCAAAAAAAGACAAATCTAATTAAGAGTTAAATTTTCCCAACTAATATAGTTGTTGGAGTAAATTGAAAAATAATAGTCTATCGTGTTATCCCGACTTTGGCCATACTTGAAGGGAGTAATTTGAACTTTTTTTCTTCTTTAAAATTTTGTTCAGTGTTATAATTTAGTATAGCAATTGTGTGTGAGCACACAAAGTATGATGAACATAATTAAGTTCAGTATTGGAGGTCACTTAATGGTACAATGGTAATTTAATTTGCTGTAGTAGTGACCCCCTAAAGTACAGAAAAAGTTTTAGGGGGGCTCCTCCTGGAGCAGTATTGGCAGTCTACTGCTGATGCTTTTGGTACATCTTTGTGGGAATTACATGTCATCTGTGTATCATGTTTTGCTGCCTCACGGCGCTGGCTGCTGAGGATGATTACTCTTTGTTAATCTTTACACATTGTCTAGTCTTAAGTGAAAAGGCCTTTTCTGTCTCAGAAACAATATCCATGATGACCCTTGAAGGGGAGAGCCTGGACATTAAATATTTCGACATGGTTGAGCTTGAGGCTATTACAAACAATTTTTCAGATGAGCAGAAGATTGGCAGTGGTGAACTTGGAGTTGTTTACAAGGTATGTCTAATCATTATAGCGTGTTAATTTCCCCTAGTTCTCTAACACTACCAATTTTGGTACCACTGGTGAGGCATCTATGCTAACAAGTTACTGATCATAACAGGGCTTGAATAATAATGGGGAAGAGATTGCTGTGAAGAAGCTTCATCCTCTGCAAGGACATGATGATGCAGCGTTTGTCAATGAACTCCGTAACCTTTGCAAGATACGCCATCAAAATATCGTTGGGTTTATTGGCTACTGCTATGAACCACAACGTAAGTTACTTACTCATGAAGGGAAGAAAATTACCACTACGCAAAGGGATATACTTCTCTGCGTAGAATACGTTGAAGGTGGAAGCCTTGATAAGTACATTTCAGGTACACTATTTCCTTGAGTATTTAGCATATGAAGACAAATGATTAAGTAATTCTAATAGTTTTGTCTTTCTTTTTCACTGCAGATGAATCTTGTGATCTTGACTGGCAGACACGTTTCAAAATAATTAAAGGGGTCTGTGAGGGCTTAAACCATCTTCATAGTGCACTGGATGAACCTATTTACCACCTGAACTTAAAACCTGCTAACATATTGCTGGATCATAACATGACGCCAAAAATTAAAGATTTCGGTTTGTCCAAATTTTTTTCTTCAACAATAACCCATCAAAATGAGATTCGCAAAGGAACTGTTAGAATAGGATAATTAGTGATCAATTAGCAATTAGTTATGTCATTAGTAAAAGACACCCATTCACGAAGAGGCACCTATTCGGTAGGGGTGTGTCCCTCCGAAAGGACACGTTCATGCCTCTTCCCCATGTATAAATATGTAAACCAACACTTCATTCATTCAATGAATATACAATCACAGATTCATTCTCTCAATCAGTTCTCATTTACATTGAAGCATAGATTATTCTCAACACGTTATCATGCACTTTTCTCTCTACTGAGTCAAGAACAAAGGACCCGCTTGGCCTCTAAACAAGAAGAACAGGACCGTCATCAAGATTGCCAGATGAATTCAATGAACAGGAGGCGTCATCAAAACTGCCAGATGAATTCAATTTGTCACTCTTGCTTTTGCATTGCTAATCCACATGCAGGAACACCGCTCCCAGTCTGCTCCTTTTCAGGCATCAGAAACTTTCGCTCTGCAACCGCTGACGCTACAGGCAGAGGATAGGAAGGATGTTCGCCGGAAAAGTTCGCCGGCTTTGCTGCATCTTCTTGTGCCGAAGGACTTCACTGTCGCCATCATCCAGTAGGCCATGGATTTCGAGAACTTACTTTTCCTAGCCATTTCTACTGGCTTGCTTGCTCTTCCCGTCGGTGGATCCCGTGGCCGTTGCTGTCTCTGCACTCGCGGTACACGCCATGGCCGTCGTGGTGGACGTCGTGTCCGTGGTCGCCGTGGACGACGTCGCTTCTCTGGATGGGGACCCTGGACGCCTCCGCGCCGCTGTCCTCACCGTACTCGACCATTCTTCACGAACGACAACGTCTCCGCGCCGGCTTCTTCCTCGATTGACCCGGCGACCCCGCTGGACCGAGCCTCCTTGGCCGCGTCGCGGTCGTGGACCGCCGCCTGACATCTGCCGCGGCATGTGGAGCCCCGCCTCGCTGGGGCTCTCCGCCGTCGACTGATGGCCGGGCAACGGCCGGCGGCCGGCGCAAGCCGGCGACTCGGGGGCGGCGGACGCAATGTAGATGGAGGAAGAGGGGGAGGGGCGGCGCGGCAATGGAGGAACGTGGATCTGCACCACCGGACTCCCGGCCGGCCGCTCACCGCCGGCGACGACGGCGCGCGACCATCGGGCAGGAGGCGGCGGCGGACTGGGGGCGTGCGGGTTAGGGGTTGGCAACCCTAGCCGCCACCCCTCAGCCCTTTTGATACGGGCTGGACGCGCTGGGCCAGATGGGCCGCAGCCAGGCCGTCGCTGGCCTCCCTGGGCTGGGCCGCGTCGAGACCGCGCCTTGGCCGCCGGCCGGTTAGGCCGCTGCCGGGCTGCTGGCTACTTTGGGCCCGTTTTTTTTTCTTTTCATTTGTCTGGTGCCCTATAATTCATGTTTCTTTATAATTTTCATTTCAGTAGTAGTATTATTAATAAGCACATGTTTTGCTAATTTATTTTATGCAAGAACATCAGTTATTTTCATGATTGTTGTTGCTTTATATCTGCTGAATATTGTCACTGTAATATATTTTTGTGGTTTGATTATTTTATATTACAATGGCATTGGTAATTCTATTATGTATTTTTGGCATATGTGGTGCACCCAATCCCCCTTAGCACCACATACATATTACATTTGTGACTTTGATTATTGATTATTGTTTGGTATATGTTGGTGCCTCCAAACATATACCATGGCGTCGAGGAACATGGCGTCGACATACAGGTTAAATTTGCTAGTTTAAGTTAGTGGCAATTTAACAAAGTTCCTCATAGAATAATCAAACTTTAATCATTATATGATTATAGGATTAAAATTGCAATATAAATATCTTGGTTATTTTTGGTTAAATTAACACAAGGTAATGGAGTCTATGGCATTGGCTGCATTAAATTCCTTGAGAATTATCCTGCCCTGAGACCGTGACATAGCAGTGATTCAATCACCTATTACTGATTGGTCTACATCTTGTTTCTTTGAAACTTGATGATTACCTACACCGTGTTCTAATCAAAATAAAGGTTTTGGATTGATCTTTGTCATCATATTGTTTTATTATTACACAAGATAGTAGAGTCCTAAATGCACTGGCTGCGTTTAATTCTTTGTAAATTATTCTGCCCTGAGACCGTGCTTAGGTAGCAAAATATTTGCCTACTATAGAGATCTACTCTTTGTCTTTGACATCGAGATTATCTGCCTTGTGTATATCAAAACTTATGATGATTAAATTGTATGGTCTACACATTAATGTGACTACCTACAATAATCCAAAACTATGATAAGATAAACACTTATAAAATATTGCATTTTCAGATTACAACATTACCATATTGATTTTGATTTTTACCTTAATTGTAAATTCATTCAATCAATGGTCTGTCACATGTTGTGGATATTGACTTCAGAGGAGTTTATTGAACTTGCTCTTGATGGCATCAATATCCCACATGGACAATGGACATTAATAATTGGTTTTATCCCATAAACTACTAGAAGAGTTTAATGACCCTCACTTAGGGGTTATTTATTATAGATCAAAGAAATTGTGCCTTGTTGTTATTAAGGTACTACATCCATCAAGATTATCGATAAAAATATCTTATGGAAGGAAGTGCACTTACTTTATGGCATACTCTTCATGAGTATTATGAACAATAAAGTAGATCATGTCTTTAAGACTAGGATCCTATTGTTCATACAATTTACTTCCAATGATGGAAGCAAAAGGCCCCATGTGCAACTGAGTAGTGACAACGAGAACCACATATTGACACAATAAAGTCATATAAGTGGTTGTATTTAGCAGAATGCTAAACAATGTCATACTCTTAAACTCAAGGTTGATCTATATCAAACAGAAATGGATAACAGGGGGAGCTAAGACTTAATATTTGAAGGGGTTTTCAATCTTAAATTTAAAGCTCCCGAGGAAGTTTCTAATGTCCATCAAAATACGTTGTAACACTTGTCATAACTATTGTGAGTATCATTTTGATAAATTTGATACTTGACAATATTTATGGATTTCTATATATTAGACAAAAATTCTATCAAATTCTTGTCATATATAGATTGTACGGGAATCATCCCAATAGGGATTGATATGTTCCTAATGGACATTTGTGTTTTCATAGAGAAACACAAACAGACGACATTAGATATGGCACATAAGTAATGAGATATGTCTCATTTTGGTTGTATTATGCATACAACTATCCCCGTACAACATGTTGCGCATAAGAATTTTTCGCAAGGTTGATCCATTCAAGGTTTGGAATGATCAATTTGGCCATCCAAAGAGATGTGTGAAAAATTAATAGCAATTCTTTTGGTCAGTATTTTCCCAAAGTATGGATACGGTAACTACCATAGAAAAATTTTTTAAGACCCTCTTATCTTAAAAAAATCAGATTGACTTAGATTCCTAGATCATATTCGAAAGAATATTTTGAGTCCGACACAAAGATTGTCTGGACAGTTCAGGCATTTCATGGTTGTATAGATACATCTATGAGATGATCTAGAGTGTGGAAGTTTCCACACTTAGCCATGCATTTGGTAGATAGTGGCTCTTGTTATGAGCATTATCCTAAACACTACTAAACTTTTGTACCTTCAATGACGATTGTTGGGTATAATAAGAGTTTAGTTACATATCCAAATGGATAATTTGGAATCTATAAGTATGACATTGATGTCATCGCAGGACCACTATTAGTAAATTGCTATATGCCAACTTCATGTTGGAGTCAGGTAGACTTACACACTCCTGACTTATGATTAACTGCATACCCCATATGCATTTAGTACGTAGGAATCCATGAAGATTTCCTATTTGCGTAAGATTAGACTACGTTGTATACGTACCAATCTCACCACCGCAGCATACATTGATGGGTTCACACAGGATCAATCTGAGATTTCAATCTCCATCGATTGTTCAGTATCTAGATCTCTTGGAGAGGATCTATTTACAACCCGTATGTTGATTTTCGTATAAATGAGCTTTTCCAGGCATTAGGGGGAGATTATATAATGCCCGGAAAATATTTGGAATGCATAAAGCATTTCAAGCTCAGGATCACGTACTAAATAAAATGAATTAATGGTTTGCATAATATTGCAAACAAACTGCCAAATGCATTTACTGATTGTTAAATCTGCTGCAAGTATGAGCCAGAAAGAATAGTGGTACTAAGTGAAACCACTCGACTCCCAATTGCAAATAAGAGGGGGAGAAGTATGGCCATAAAGTAGGATTACTCATGCTAGCAATAGAAGGCTTTCCTTCTAACATAGTAAATGCAGGTCAACCTATGGTTGGCAACACCTTGTAGGTAAATATTGATTATTACCCAATGGATGAATGTCATTCACAAACCCAGCTCAGAGGTGCACCAAAATACTGATGCTGGGATATCGGAAAGCCCTGACTCTCGTTTTGGGAAATCACGATAAGTCATTCAGGGTATATTGAGTTTAGATAACTGGAAGATTATATCATATAAAGGCTACATGTCGCGACACATACTTCTCTGAATAAATTGTATACAATATTCCAAGTTATCCGGTTAATAAGACCTAGGCAGAGTGCTTTGTCACTCTTACTGGAACTTGTTGAGTTATACAAACAGAGATAGTCTTGCTCACCAGAAAAAAAGGAGTTATGAGCTATAAAGCTAACACCTCATGTACCTTTACTGTGGGTACAAAGTGTTTTCATCCTAGGATGGATTGAGAACAACGTGGTGGTGAGATATAAAGCAAGACTAGTAGCACAAGGGGTTTACGCAAAGCCCGGAGCATTGTTTTTCAATACAATTATTCTCCATAGTAAGTTATAAATTTCCGATACTAACTTTGATGGGCAATTCAAAAGCATCTATCTTTGCAGTTGATAGGTGTAGTGATTGCATATAATCACTTGATTTGGTATGTTTGTGAACCTTCCGGGAAGGAGTTCACATACCAAACCCTCATACATAAAAGCGCAACACATATTGTGTATTGCTTAAGTCAATATATGGCTTAAAGCAGTTAAGTCGAATATGGTACAATCAACTTTGTGTGTATTCCTTAAATTGAAGGGATACAAGATTGATTACACGTGATGTTCATTTTGGAGTCCTTTGATTGGATTTTCCTAATATTATATGATTGTCAACAATCTTGAAATTATTGGTAATGAACACTTGTCGATAGCACATTGTAATCTAAAGACAGAGTTTAGATATGGTCTAAACCAAAATTTTATTTTGTGTTTAGGATTCAAGTATCCTCTCCCAGGTTTTTGTAGTAAAGCTATATATATCCACATCATATTAAATAAAAGGGAATCCTATGGTTGTTCTACCTCATGATAGAGGAAGATTGTTTTATGCCATAGTGATTGAGATGAGATTTGAAACATATGGTCCATTATCTTTGTGCTATTTATGCGCTAGTATATATATTGCAAAAGTTCCCAGCCGGATATTATCTTTGCAATAATTTGCTATCTAGTAGCAGCGCTACTCTACCAAATGTCGGTAGATTAAAATTAAGAATATCTTTGATATATCAAAATAGCACATGTGATCTTGATATAATCCAAGATCCAACTATATGGATATTATGATTCTGGTTATCTATAAAGATCCCCAAATCTCAGATCATTGAAATAGCCTTTACATAAATATGGAAACACCAGTTTGTAGTAGTCTTTAAGTAGACATTTAACGGTCAATTCCATCAATTATTCTAGCATTGTATTATACAAGGCAACACATGAATGTGCATAGCTTGGCAGAATGA
>CM014277.1:54229869-54255530 GCA_004135705.1 Alloteropsis semialata
ATTGTGATAATCTCACTGAGATATTCACAAAATCTACCGTACTCCACATTTCTTATGTGATTGATTACATTGGTATAAAAATTAATTACTTTGAGGTTTGCAAATTTCAGGGGGAGAGTCTCTCGTCTCTCTGATTAGTAACTTGTTGGAAACATCATATTGCACTCTTTTCTTTGTATGAGTTTTTTTTCCCTTTGGGTTTCTCATATAAAGTTTTTGATGAGGTAATATCAACACAAGATTATGTCATATCATCCATTTTTCCCATAGGGGTTTTTTTGTGGATGATATTGGAACATACGATACATTGTACTCTTTTCTTTATGTGGATTTTTCTTTTTGAGGTTTCTCATATAAAGTTTTTGATGAGGCAATGTCAACAAAGGTATATGCTATATCATCTAGTTTTCCCCACCGGGGTTTTTTGGAAGATGATATTTGGAGCATATTGACCATATGTTCAAGGTGTTTTTAGACTAAGACTTTGGGTTTGTCTCACAGAGTCTAACAACATTGGTGATTGTATATCACGGTGTTTCTCCTTGTTTTCCCATTGGGTTTTAAGGAGTTTTTGCCTGATATACCGGTACTACTTTGGTTTTAATGGCATATAATTATACAATAGGGTTTCTCCTCAATTTTCCCACAGGGTTTTTTTGGAGGAGTTTTTCCCACATTTTGGATAAACAAAATGGTTTCTCCTCATATTTTTCCTACAAGGTTTTTAGAGGAGTTTTCACCATATTTGGATTTTTTTTGAGAATGAAGGACATATTTTCAAGATTGAAGAATATATTTTCAAGAATGAAGGACAAGGAATATTAGAAGCGTACATGAAGCAAATTGATCAAGAGGGAGTGTTAGAATAGGATAATTAGTGATCAATTAGCAATTAGTTATGTCATTAGTAAAAGACACCCATTCACGAAGAGGCACCTATTCGGTAGGGGTGTGTCCCTCCGAAAGGACATGTTCATGCCTCTTCCCCATGTATAAATATGTAAACCAACACTTCATTCATTTAATCAATATACAATCACAGATTCATTCTCTCAATCAGTTCTCATTTACATTGAAGCATAGATTATTCTAAACAGCCACACATACTTCATGTGTTGTGCACATCACCACATGGATGCACTTCACAGTCAGCTGGCATGGTTGTTACTGCTATTGTGTGTTGTTGTTGTGTGCTTTGTTGTTCTAGGAAGTGTAAAATCTTGTTCTTGCTCATCGTTTTTGTCGTTGTGGTATGAGGTTGTCGAGGTGTGCCTTTTTAGACATATCGTGGGTTGTTGTCTTCCTTTTTTTTGTTTATACTCCTGACTTATCAATATGTGGCTCAATTCAAAAAAAAAACAATGATGCGAACAGTCAGCATTTTGAAACGTTTGTTCTCAAGGTACAAGGGCCCTAATGGGTTAGCCAAACTCTTCACAATAGCAGATTATAGAACACACACCACACACAATTAGGATATGCTGATATTTCCAGCACAAATGTGTGTGTGTCTATATATATGACCCTCCATGGCCTCACATCAGACAATGAAAGAGCTCATCACGAGGTAATTAATATAACAATTGGTCATCCATATTATTAATAGAATTGAATGGAAGGGTTCGTACATTGGACTACATAGGAGTATATGCCAACTTGAGCAGCACTGAAAATGCCAGCCATTGCCCATCACAACATTAATTATAAATCTTGTTCATTCACCAAATTAAATGAAAAACCAGCCAAGCTTGTCTTACACAGGTATACAATACCTCACCACCCAGGATACTAATTAAATGACAGTCTTACGATTATGCCCTTGAGCTAGCTCGCCCTTAAAATTCAGGTTCTACCAGGGCTCACATGCATATAATGCGGCAGATAGAGTACTTTCTTGCAAAATATAGTAGGTAGGACCGTAGCAGCAGCAGCTATATGACAGATACAGGACCGTTATTCGCGTGATGGGCGGCGGCCGGCGATGATGAATCATGCGGCGGCGCCGGCGGTGATGGGGACGCTGTGGAGGACGACGGTCTCGACGGTGAGGCCGGGGCCGAAGCCGAAGAGGACGCCCCAGTCGAAGCCCTCGCCGGTGGTGGCCTGGCCGTCCTCGGCGGAGCGCTTTCGCATCTCGTCGAGGATGAAGAGGACGCAGGCGCTGGACATGTTGCCGTACTCGGAGAGGACGTGCCGGGTGGCGCGCATCCTGGCCTTGTCGAGGTTGACCTTGGCCTCCACCTGGTCGAGGATGGCGGGGCCGCCGGGGTGCGCCACCCAGAAGATGGAGTTCCAGTCGGAGATGCCGAGCGGCTTGAAGGCGTCCTCCAGCGCGCGCTCGATGTTCTTGGAGATGAGCCCCGGCACGTCCTTGAGCAGGTGGAAGGTGAGGCCGACCTCGCGGAGGTGGCCGTCGATGGCGCCCTCCGAGTCCGGCAGCAGCGTCTGGGAGGCCGAGACGAGCTGGAACAGCGGGCGCTCGACGCGCTCGTCGGGGTCGGCGCCGACGATGACCGCCGCCGCGCCGTCCCCGAAGAGCGCCTGCCCCACGAGCGAGTCGAGGTGGGACTCGGAGGGGCCCCGGAACGTGACGGCGGTGATCTCGGAGCACACGACCAGCACCCGCGCGCCGCGGTTGTTCTCGGCGAGGTCCTTGGCGACGCGCAGCACGGTGCCGCCGGCGAAGCAGCCCTGCTGGTACATCATGAGGCGGTTGACGGAGGGGCGCAGGCCCAGGAGCTTGGTGAGCTGGTAGTCCGCCCCCGGCATGTCGACGCCGGAGGTGGTGCAGAAGACCAGGTGCGTGATCTTGGACCGCGGCTGGCCCCACTCCTTGATCGCCTTCTGCGCCGCCGCCTTCCCCAGCTTGGGCACCTCCACCACCACGATGTCCTGCCGCGCGTCCAGCGACGGCGCCATGTACGCGCACATGTTGGGGTTCTCGTTCAGGAACTCCTCCGTCAGGTGCATGTACCGCTTCCGGATCATCGACTTGTCGCCTGCACGGACCAAACCAAAAAAACACAGAGAACCACCACCGCCCCGGACGCCGACGGCCATGGCAGCGACGGCGACGCCGCCCGCCAGCGCACGGACGTCAAGGCAGCACGGCTGTCAGCGACAGGTCATAAAAACGACGGGAGTAACTAGATCACAAGGAGTAGTACACGATTAGGTAGGTATCAAAATGCTTAAGCTAATTAGCAAATTGGAAAAAAGAAAGCCCTGCGGTTAATCGATCTCCTAGAGGTTAATTGGCGGAGAGTTACAACTTGTGCACCTAACTAATCGCCCTCGTGACACGTCCGGACCAAAACAAAAGCTCAGCTTAATTCCCTCCTATTTTTCTTTTTTTCTTTTTTTTTTGAAAGGCTAGCTTCTCCTCGTGACACGCTTGCTTTAACTCTGAGTTCCTGAATCCTGATGGCTTGGACTAATACCAGCCTCTCCTACACATATTTTTCCTATTTTAGCAAAAAAAAAAGAGACAAAGGTTGTTTTTTTTCTTATGAAAAAACCAGAGTGACGACTGGTGCATCGATCTTGTCGGCGGCATGGCATGTTGGCGCGCGGCAAGGGGATCAGCCGGCCAGCTGCCCATGTCGCCGGAATTAGATGCCGTTTTAGCATGCTGGTTTGTTAACATTAATAAGTTTACTAACTGAGTTTATATATACTTAACAAGTTCCTTCAAGAAGAAAATACTAATTGAGAGTAGTAATAAGACTTGCAGGTAATTCGTTTGGACTATAACCGAACCGTCTTGCCAGGCGGTTGACCCTCCGTGGTTCCGTCCCAAATTGGGCATGCATGCTTGTTGTGTGTGTGTGTGTGTACATGGACTGACCTGCCTACCTACAACACTACAACAGCTAACCATCCCTGGTAAGTGTAAACTCTGCTTGTCAGTTGTCACTGCACCCAAAACCCTGGAACACTGCACACGGGTTTTCTATGGTCCAGAAGTTTAGCTTCTAACTCGACATCACATTTATACCAGCTATTATCTCTTGAAATTTTACCCAACAGTAAAAAAAACATGGCCTTACCTATTTTTAATATTTATCCACTGGATGATATGATCCAAATAAATACCTAGAGTTTATTTTACCATGTGTGTTTTGATTACAGCATCATCGGTCAGGAGGAAATTTTTGGGCTGTCAGTGATTGATGGAACAGAAAAAAAGAAGTTAAAGACTGTATGTACTCCAGCTAGCTAAATCCTTGTAAGTGAAGAAGATCGGCTGCTAGCTAGGTGTATTTAGTATACGTCTTCACTCTTTCCAGTACGGTAGCGTTCTTTTAATTTACTGGTTATGAAAACAGATATATATCATTCTTGTTCATCTAAGCATATGTAACATCGACCACACCTACACCCTGCGATCGAATCAGACAGATGTTGAGAGCCAATTCTGCACCTGACACAGATGCGTGCCCGTGCTTGTGCGTGACGCGAGGATCGTACGCACGTGCATTCAAGTATCTAGCTAGGTTCGTCGGCGGTGTGTGGCAGCAGATGAGATCGGAGGTGAGGAGGACGATGGTGGTGGCACGGTACTCACACATGCGCTTGAACTTCTCCTTGAGGTCGGCGAGGTGGTCGCTCTTGGTGACCCGGAAGTAGTAGTCCGGGTAGTCGGCCTGGTACACGCAGTTGGCCGGCGTCGCCGTCCCGATCGCCAGCACGGTGGCCGGCCCCGACGCCCGCTGCGCCTTCCTCACCTCCTCCACCGTCACCGTCGCCGCGCCGGCCATTTCTCCTCTCCCTCCCTCTACTCTCGCGTTGTACCAGAGGCAGCTAGCTAGGGCTAGATCGAGCTCGCTCTGCTCGGAGCTGTCGTCGCCGGCTTGCCGGAGCTGCTGCGAGCGAGATCGAGAGCTGGAGGCCGGGCGTTCGGAGCAGGCGATGGCTAGCTGGGACTGGGAGGCAGCTTGGCGAGGTGGTTATGTAGGGGCGACGGGGGAAGGCGGGGTTAGGTCAGTTGGACGGGCGGATGGCGGCCACGGGGGGCGTCCGCGACACGCGACGCGTGGTGCCAACCGATCCCGCCACGCGCGCGCGGTGGAGGGGGAGGGAGACGAGACGAGGACGATGCCGGCCGGGCGCGGGGGTTAGTTGGGTCGCGTGGCCACGGCCGCGACCCGAGGCTGTAGCTGGGAGCCACGGCCGCCGTCGTGGAGCTAGATACCCACAGTGTCGATCGGAGCTGGTCAATGCCCCCGCGGCCGCTGCGGCGTGTGGAGGGAGAGCACCGGCCGGTCAGTCGGGTCAGGGTCGATCGACCCCTCTGCCGCGCTCGCGCCGGTGGTTGCCACCGTATCGTCGTCGGCCACGTGGGACGATTCAGAAGCATATGCCCATACTGGACACGGATTCTGATTTTATTAATTATAATTAGGTTCTTTTTTCGTTTTTGTTTTTATTTCATTTTTAATTGTTTTTTTAATTTTGCTGCGAAGAGTGGGGGGCTACTGACGCCACGGGCATACACCATCTATTTGTACATCATTAGTTTTGGCAACGATGGCACGGAGAAAACTCATAAAGAGGCCTCTCTTCTTTTCGTTTCTCTTTTACTTTCTAATTACTTCTATCCCAAAAATAATCCAACTCTTGTTTTCAACTCTATAAGTCAAAGTTTTCTAAGTCTGACTGGATTTACATAAAATATTTGTAATGTTTATGACTCCAAATAGATATAATATGAAAAGTACTTAATGAAAGAATCTAATTATGGTTATTTTGTACTACAAGTATTATTTAATATATGTCTAATCAAAGTTGAAGTCGAATGAGTTTTGACCCAAACCTAGAGTTAAATGCTTTTTCGGACGGAGGGGGTATATGACAACATAGAGAACTCCAGCTACATACGCTTCGTCGGGAAAAATGATGTCCATGTAATCCTTGATTCCAAAAGTAAAAGGATCACGCTTGATTTACTTGGTGCATTTTCAGTAGAAATCATGTGCTGTCTAGCTGCCTTAATTAAACCTTCCAAACACTACACGTCATATTTATGTTGCATGTCTCTCATCTCTCTCTCTCTCTCTTTTTGCATGAGAAGTGAGTATCACTATCGTATTTATAGGCCTTTAATTTTCTGTTTCTATATGATTTTCCATTTCTATCTTTTTCTGCAGAACTGGACCACCCAATAGTTTTTTTGCATATCCAATGTCTCAGTGCAAACAACATAGAGGCACACCGCTAATGAGTGCAAACGGCAAGAACAACCGGAAGCTTCTTTGTCAGACACTCAAGCAAGTCACGTGGGGTTCCCTTGTACTTCTTTTTGGTAACATGGACATCACCTTTCCGGTCCGGTGAAAAGTTGTTTTTTTATGCCAAATTTGCTATTGTCCAATCTCTGTGACGTGCCCTAAGTCTACACCTATCTAGTCTACATTCTCTTAGGTAATCATTTGGTTTGATAGTTCTTTTAATTCCGAGCAAAAATATGAGAACTTGATTCCTAGATACTTTCTTGTCGAACTTTTGAAACTTTGACATTGAAAAAATTGTTCACAATGCATGGCATACAATTAATTGTTATGTTTTCTGGTAAATAAATATATATACTCGAGTAAGAAAATAATGGAAGACGGCGTCGTTTTAAGTACATCTAGAGATCCTAGCTATCTAGTTCTCTGTACAAGCATGGTCACGTGCAGCTACCACACACCACACCATAAAGTCAACGCATGGATGAGACAAAATGGAAACTTGACTCGTGAGTTAGTCGGCCGCTAAGAATCTCCAGTTTTGTTTTTCCAAACAAGAATCTTCAGTTTATCTAGCGCAGTTGTGCCAAGGCCACTTTCTTGATCTTGGTAAAAGTTGATTTCTAGTGCTAAAAGTCGATTTTGACACGCCCAGTGCACGTGTTATCGTTGTTGCGTACAAATGGGAGATGCAATCTGCTGGTACACTGCTATCCCATTTCCCTTTTTTACTTGACTTCCTAGGGAGGCGAATCCAGCTTAGAACGTAATCGGGGTCATTGGGTCAAGTTCATTATATGATAAAGTTTTTCATGTATTTTAACGACGATTTAGTAAAGAATTTAGAAATTTTATCGGGTCGGTTGACCCCGCTAAACAGGGCTAGATTCGCCCCTGTTTCCTAGAATTTTGCGCCTATGTGTTCGAATCTATAATAAACTTGTTTACAATGACTATATCACTAGAAAAAATAACTCCTTATAACCTAACTATTTTACTGTCCGCTTCAAAGACACTGTAATTTTTTTAAAAAAAACTCCGAGTAAAAAAATGCAGAGACAACACTTAATTTTATTAGCGAATTATATATATATGTCCTCTGTTTTGAAGAATGAATCATAAAGTCTAGGATTTAGACGGCGCTCGTTCTCTCTCAGTGGAAACAGGGCTTAACAAGTACGGCAACATGCTGAGGATTAATGCGTTAATGAGGTTGGTTGATCATTATTGGCGCCCATCACAGGACTTTTACTACTAAAATTATATAGAATATGGGCACTGATGTACTTGCATGCAATTAAGTTAGAGTACTAAACCGACCATAATAAAAAAAACGATAACTCTGTGCTAACTACTGCAGACCAAATAGATTGAAATGTTATTATATATACTTATTTGAACTGTCATATAATTTTATTTGTCAATTATGTATTCACACGCACAGCAGCAACACGTACCAGGCACTACTTGATACTTGCTCCAAACCACTCGATCTACCTACCTAGGAGATTTCGTGTAACTAGCGACAGTGATGGATTTTATATGTATATTTTTTTTTGTCAAGGAGACTGATGAATAGTCCCTTCGATTCAAAACACATTTTGTTTATTAGGACATCAACGTGGACTACAACGTGACACTTAACCCAACAATTTATATGGAAAATATGAAATTTCAAATAACTTAATTAAATATTTTGAAACTAATTCTCGTGGAGAACCTTTGAAACTAATTCTTATCAGATATTGGTGATCTGCATTGTTATTTATCTACTGATAGTCAGCGTTGGAAAAGACATTTGAACATGAGCAATAATGCTAAAACGACCTGTATTTTGTAAAATCCCTAAGGATGGGGTTCTTGTAGCTATTCATGTTAAACGTTTGTCAAGGTCCTAAAACTAACCTGACATATAAGAATATTAATACATAACCTTTCTAGTTTGATTAGTGAAAATTTTTTTAAGAAGTCCTTGTCAATACTTGTGGGTCCATGAACAAAGAAACTAGGTATCAGAAATACATCCTCGCCCATTCCCGTGGCCCACAACCATGACCCTCCGCCGGGAGAGTTGTTATCTATCCTCTTCTTCTTCTAGTCACCAATATCCTTTTATTTCACTTTGGATACCCAACAATTTGGCACTTGAGGCTTCACTAGTTTGTAGGAAGTGTGTTTCTTTTTCTTTTTTCTTTTTTTTTTGCAAATTTAGGAACATGGATATTGCTCCAAGAGTTTATGGAACTCAATTCAAAAAAGTGCTTTAAACATAGGTATGCATGAAGAATCTAGGCCATAGTGGATGATGTGTTTTTAGGATGGATATGGATGTCTAAACAGCCGAATTATCCATATTCGTATTTGTTTAAAACATCAATATGGATATTCGTATTCGATTTTAATATGGATGTTAAATGGATGTATTTGAATTTGTTTTTTTATTATTTTTCTCTATCCGAATCAACGTTCGTATTCCAAAAAAATTTGAAAACAAATGAAATATCCGATATTATCCGTATCCACGAACTATTAACACGTGATGAAGTAATATATCCAAATGTGAATCCACATTCGATGTATTCATTTTGTATTCGTATCCGATAAGAATGAACAACATTCGCATTCGTATCCGAGAAGATTCGTATTTGAATTAAAATATGACAAAAGGTGACATCCGGATTCGAATTCATGCATATCTAGTTTGAATCCACTCCTACATGTTTTGGTGATAAATGACAGCACTACGCATGTGACTAACTTTGTTTTGAAGAAAATATATCTTAACGTCACATGATGTTGCACAAAGGAGGCCCTCAATTTCAATGCAGATCAGTTTATTCATGAATGCTAAGAACTTTTCTATAACTAAGTTTCACAAGGAGAAGAAGGACACTTATTACAGTACAAATTTATAGTTTTCTAGATAAACCATACTATTAATGGGGTTCCTAAGTTAGTAGCTTGATCAATTCGGGTCTAGCCGAAGTTAGATGCACACTATCCAAAAACTAGCCTAAAACTTTCCAAATACATCAAAGAAGTTGAAAGAATCGAAGAAAGAACTCAAATAAGTTGAATTGGATGAGTTCGAGTTTTTTAGTGCACGGCGGATGATGCGCCATACAACAGTGGACATTTTGCTGTGCACATTGGATGGTCTGGTGTCACAATTTGTGTACACGACAGACCTTTCAGTCAGAGTGGTGGCCAAGTGGTATAGAATAGTGTACGCTAGATGGTTCGGTAGTGATCCGGGGATTTTGTCCCGCTCCTTTGCTCAGTGAGCCTATTCATGTTGGGTGTTGAGCAGCTCTACATGCAGGATGATCCGGCGTCCATAGGCGGAGCTTTCAGCGGATGAAGAATGCTTGAATTTGGATTTGACCATTGTATAACCTACAAGGAGGATGAACCACCGTTGGTTCTATGTGTACCGGCGGAACATCCGGTGTGTTGGATGACAATTGCAAAAGTGAAATTTACCTTTGGAAAAGTACACGACGGATGATCCGTCGTTGCCTTTGTGGTAGGCAGCGGATGATCCGGCATATACGATTTCTATGGGTTTTGTTGGAACTGCTAGTTCTTGGTGGCTAGCCCACTTCTAGCTCTGAGGAGTTGAGACATCATATGAGAGTGCAAGGAGCCACACGAGTGAGTGCAAGATCAAGAGAGAAAAATGGTAGATTGATTCTAAATGTGCATCTAGCTTGAGATTAGGCTTAGTGATGAAACATCAAAGAATAATGTTTGTAGCGCCAAATGTCAACATTCAGAACACAAAAAGTTTGACATATTTTCTCCCAAAAATATGTGGAAAAAAATAAATAGCAAATATGTATATATTATTCTTGATACATTATCTCACTCCTGAAATAGTTTTATAAAGGTGCTTGAGGCATAATAGTAATATATTTTTGTCAAGTTGGGGAAGTAAATATAAACATGGTACCATAGCTACGCCGCTAAATAGGGCCAGATAATATTTGTCGTAGCACGCAATGTCAACCAATAGGTCAATTTTGTCGGGGCATGGACGTACGCATGCTTTAGGTGTGGCTAATCTGTCGGTTTAGTCTAACGGCGTACAGGTATACACAAGCACAGGCACGTACATACGTTGAGAAAAACACATCATTCTTGATGCATGCTTGCGTGCATCGCTAGTCAACCGTATCCTTGAAAATTGTCACGACTTTTCTATGCTTCCTCCACTCTGCATCTTGTGGCGGACCGCCCCAATTAATCCGGTTTAACAGCATGGGACCACTATCACAGCGGTGCTCCACACCCTTAAACCGAGCTAATCGTGCAATCCGTCGGATACCTTCCCGATTAAACCACCATTTCTCTCGACCGAAACGAAATAGCAGCAGTCCCACTCGAAGATGGGCTCAGGCAGTACAACTCATCACAACTTTTACATCACACGGTTAACATGGATAATTATACAAACACAGTGCATAAGTTTTAGTTATTACAAACCAGAGTTATAATACAGCAGAAGTCTAACGTGGAAACAAAAGACATTATGCGGAGCCCTCGCACAACATCTAATCACCGCGGCCTGAGTCGGACTCAGACGGTACCCGCTCCACGGTCCAACCATCAGGAAGCACACACGGCTATGTCAGAGCAGCAATAGGATCATAGCCATCACCCATATCTGAAAAATTAAGCCACAAGCAAGGCTGAGTATACTAATACTCAGCAAGACTTATCCGACAAGGTTAAATTCTAGACATGCAAGGCTTTCTGGCCGAGGGGTTTGTTTGCCAAATGCATCTACAAGTTGATCCCTATTTTCAATATTTTAGCCAAGTTTAAAGTGAGACTAACCCTTACTATATTTGTCAAACTATCCAACAACAATCAGTGTGGAAAAAAATTGATTAACATGATATCAACATTTCTCATCTAACCACAATTCTACCCATTTTGGCCCAAGCACATTGATGTGTGAAAAGAGATCAAGCAGCTTCATGTAACCGTGAAGGACGGACAACTCGAGTTGATTTTTAACCATGCATGGGACAGCCTAATCGTACGACCTGTGAGAGACACACAGGACCTCACGAGGCAACCGTTCCCATCTCTCCCTGCCATCTGCTATCAGGGCCCACTCCACCCGAGTGCACGTCCCAACGGTCCCCAGGTGCCCCAGGCAAACCTGTGCCGCGGCCACTGCTACACTCGCCATCATCCCCCTCGCCCAATGGAGTAGGAAGACCCGTCAGACGTCAGTTTGAATCAAGTACTAGGTTTACCAGTTTACCATATTTCCCGGCATACGATTAGTACCTTCAAAAGCTTGACCAACATCGCCACACAATCAATGCCTTAGCCACAATTAACTGTGCAAGCGGGACATTCCACCAAACATGAATATCGCACAAGCCCCGCTTGCCGAACTTCATAAATAAACATAAAATAGAAACTTATATCTCGCGAGTGACCAGGTAGTCACTCGACTTCTACCGGTCCTAATTAAGCATAGCATTCTATACGGCCTACACATACTATTATTAAGACATAAGTACCTAGGGATCATGCAACTAAGGTTTCATTCAACTCCTCAAAACTTAAATGCATAAAGTAAGGCATCAAGGAAAGAGTGTTAGTTTAACAGTGGGTTATGCTCCGGGGCTTGCCTTCTTGATCACCAATGGCCTTGGGCCCTTCCGGACTTTGGTCCAAGTCTTGAGCAGCCACAAGGTTCAACTCAGTAGCAGTAGGATTCACCTCAGGCTCGACCGCAATCTCGTACACTCCGTCAACAATGGTGCTCTCTACATGAGGTGCAAATGTATGAGATGCATGAATGCGTAAGCAATCAATCACCTGAATATCTACACAACTCACATCGCTGGACAATCATTTATGGAATATAAATAACTAAGAAATTTAACTTGCACAGGAACCGGTCTGACCGGATTTGAGACCGGTTCGACCGGTCTAGCAGACTGGTCAACCCAGAAATCTTACGGCCAACTTAACTATTACACAATTTAGATAGAACATCTATAATTGACTACTAGCCATAAGCAGTGTTCCTATGGCTGGACCCAAACATTCAGCAAGCATGGTTGATAAGCAAAATTTTAAGATTACTTTTTCTACTCCCTTAACTTCACTAATTCTAAACCTACCTAAAGTCATGAATAAACTTTGGCCATCAGGTACTCCATTCAACTTTATCAATCATAATAGAACCATCAAAAGTGATTTGGCATTTTTAGCTCATGTATATGATTCATAAAGCACTAAATAAACTCTCAAGCACATGTTCGCGTATTAATCCATACATTCTGCAAGCAACAGTTTACACATGCATGTGATATATCACTAGAAAGATAATTTCACAAGGATTCTAGAAAGTCTATATTTGTGATTTTATGATTTTTCTATGATTTTATACATATTTTTTTTTGTAACCAGCCGATTTAAATCAAGAAAAAGAAAACAATAAACATCATCGCAGCTAGGTCCTTGAACTTTGGATTTCTCACAAAATGGCCCTTGCAGATCTACACACAAGTCCTAGAAATCTACAGAAAACCCCCTAACATTTCCAACTTCTTACCCTGGGGTCCCTGGTCTTCTTCTTCTTCGAGCCAGAGCTCGAGCTCGGTGCAGGGGAGGCCGGCGGTGGTGGTCCGGCCGTTGTGGTGGCGGGGAAGGAGGGGAAAAAGGCCGAGAAGGATCACGAGCTCATGGTGAAGCTAAAGGGGTGATAAATTTGGACAATGGTTGGGTGTAGGCGGCTGTCCACGAGCGGACGAGCTCGGACGGCAACAATGGTAACGGCGGCCGGAATCTTCAATTGCCGGCGATGCAGCCACTGAAGAGAGGAAGGGGGAGGTCGGGAGCAGAGCTGGCGAGGTGGACGAGCTCTGGGCGCAGGGAATCGAGAAATGGCGAGGTGGAGGGTGGTTGAATCGGCCGGAGAGTGCCCGAGCTCTAGGTACGGGAGTGGTTGAGTCGGCCCTCCTTGCTTGTACGTGGCGCGTCACCAAGGCCTGAACCACACACGAGGCACGAGGGAACGCGGACTAGTGTCCCAGAGGTCGTGAGGATGACGTATGGCGGCGTGGACGCCCATACCGGCGTCGGAGGCGCCCATGCCGGCGGCGGTTGTTGGGGACCGACTGTTGCGGTGGTGGGGTAAAACCCGCACCACAGCAGTCCGTCATGGATAAGTTCTTCTTCCCCAAGTACCACCAACTGTTGCGGTGGTGGCATGTGTTACGCACCGCAACAGTCCGTCATACCTAGCACTGCAATAGTCTTTCAATCCAGAGACGAATTTTACTGTTCCTCAAGACCACCGACTATTGCGGTCATGGCCTTGGGTTAGGACCGCAACTTTAGGTGCTTGGGCGTCCTCAGCCAGACCAAACAACCACAAATTGTTGCGGTGATGCAAAAGTGAGGAACCACCACAACAGTCCGTCAATTCAGAGAGGTTTTTCGAATTTTGCCCAGGCGGCCAACTGTTGCGGTCATGGCACCGCAACATTCTGTGGTGGACTTGAAAAACATGGGTACAATACACAGGGCACCGACTATTGCGGTGGTGGCAGAAAGCAGACCACCGCAACATTTGGTCATGTAGTACCCCAAAGGACTAAGTCACTAGGGCACCCATTGTTGCGGTGACCATTCCCTTTGGCACCGCAACTTGCTGTCCTAGCGGCAATTGCACTTTTCAGATTGGTTTTGATTTGAATTTTGCTAAACTAAGTCTGGTTCCCCCATCCAAGGGTTCAACATGAAACAAATAGGCACTCTCTTAGGTAGAGACAATGGAATCTCTCTCATGAATCCTTATTTAACTATTTTTAGTATAATGCTTTATAATAGCTGACTTTGGTCACACCTACACACATATGCACAAACAGGATGATCATGAAATAATGCTTGCCATTATTGATTTAATTAAGTTTGTTATGGTTCTTAATTATGATAGTGACGCCAAGGGTGTCACACATCTCCTTCGATCATTCCCAACGAACATCTGGCATGCATACTCGCAAGCCCGGCAAGCATGCCGGGGATAAAACGACGCCCACAAAGGGCACTACCGGAAACTCGAACTTTGCCGTGTGTCCGAAACTTTGCCGCGTGCAAACTATCTGGCATACGGCAAAGTGTCTCTTTGTCGTGTGCTTTTATTCGGCACACGGCAAAGCCATAGTTTGACATGTGCTTTTTTTGCACACGGCAAAGCTATACTTTGCCGTGTGTATTTCTTTGGCACACGACAAAGTCAACTTTGCCGTGTGCTTTTTTTGGCACATGGCAAAGTCGTAGTTTGCCGTGTGTTTTTTTGGCACACGGCAAGGTCATAATTCAAAGCACATTTTGAAGTAGTAAATCAATTCAAATTAAAAAGTTTTGAACTATAAAGTTGTATAACTTCTCAAGATGTACAACTTTTAGTTTGGTCATTTCTTCATTCGACAAAATAATAGTAACATTGTTTACAAAATCTATATCCCTTATATAGTTTCCTGAAACTATAAAAGAGATATATAAGATTTGTGTACAACGTTATTACTACTATGTTGGATGAACAAATGACATACATAAAAGTTGTAGATATTCAGAAGTTGTACAACTTTGTAGTTGAACTCTTTTTAATTTGAATTAATTTTGCCAATGAAAAGTNGTGAACCGCTTGCCCTCGATACCGAGCTCCCACCCTCCGTATTCGCTGGAATCGTAATCTTCCCGTCTCCTTCCTTCCTGCGCCCTCTCCTTCCTCCACGGCGAGCCGGAGAGACTCGCCGCCCTGCGCGCCCTCCCCTACCTTCCTCCACGGCGAGCCGTGCCCCCAACTCCTTCCCTCCGCCAGCGGGCCGATTCGCCCTCCCTCTCCTTCCTCCATAGGCGGGGCCCCTCCTTCATCTCCCGCCGGCGGCGGCCCCCTGCCTGGCGCCGCTCCCTCACCCCCGCGCCGCCCGGAGGCGCTTCCTCATCCCCGGTCCCCCACGCCGCCCGGAGGCGCTCCCTCGCTCGGCGTCGTTCCCGTGCCCCACGCTTCTCCGACGAGGCTGAGAAGGCCGGCGCTCCCTTCTTCCTCATGGCCGGCGGGCACGGGTGGCGGAGGCGGGACGCATAGGAGGCCGGCGCTCCCTTCTTCTTCTCCGACGAGGCGGGCACGCGCGCTCCCTTCCCTGCCCTCTCCGGCGAGCCGCGCCGCGCCGCCCCTCCCATCTCCGGCGAGCCTCACCGCGCGCGCCCTTCCCTGCCCTCTCCGGCGAGCCGCGCCGCCCCTCCCCTGTGGCTGTCGAGCTCCGCGTGGCTGGAATGGAGGACGGCGAGGTGATGTCAAATCCAATTTCAGCATATGTACATCCAAACATGAATCGGTATTTGCCAACTCATTCAATTCTGTCTAGCAATTTCATCTACACCCAAACAATGACTTTGGTATTGGCCCCATTTCAATGCCCAGCCTGATTTGGTATTGAACTAGATTCAATGCCAAGGTCTCCAATATCTACATCCAAACGGAGCCTTAAGCTATTTCTTGTCTAATAGGAGACATGGTTGTGCTGTGCAAGCGGCATTATATTTATTATTAGTTTTGTGCATTTTAGTAGCGTTCTCGATGAGTAACGTATAGCAAATACGAAAGCATCATACATTGTGGCCAGTTGTTTTGCTCATTCACATATTCTCCACTTGACTACTTCACTATTTGGCTGCGCAGGACCGGCATTTTGATGGAAATTCCTGATCCTCTCTGCGTGTCATGTCACTCATATTTGGTGTTCTCAATAAAATTGTTTTTTGTCGCTAAAAATTATCACTTCTATAGTTTGTTTTTGGGCAGTAGTTAGCTTGAGGGTGCCCTCCTGATCCTCTCTGTTTGGCTGCAGATATCGTTTTTATCTCCTATCAATGGTTGGGTGTAGGCGGCTGTCCACGAGCGGACGAGCTCGGACGGCAACAATGGTAACGGCGGCCGGAATCTTCAATTGCCGGCGATGCAGCCACTGAAGAGAGGAAGGGGGAGGTCGGGAGCAGAGCTGGCGAGGTGGACGAGCTCTGGGCGCAGGGAATCGAGAAATGGTGAGGTGGAGGGTGGTTGAATCGGCCGGAGAGTGCCCAAGCTCCAGGTACGGGAGTGGTTGAGTCGGCCCTCCTTGCTTGTACGTGGCGCGTCACCAAGGCCTGAACCACACACGAGGCACGAGGGAACGCGGACTAGTGTCCCAGAGGTCGTGAGGATGACGTATGGCGGCGTGGACGCCCATACCGGCGTCGGAGGCGCCCATGCCGGCGGCGGTTGTTGGGGACCGACTGTTGCGGTGGTGGGGTAAAACCCGCACCACAGCAGTCCGTCATGGATAAGTTCTTCTTCCCCAAGTACCACCAACTGTTGCGGTGGTGGCATGTGTTACGCACCGAAAGTTCTTCTTCCCCAAGTACCACCAACTGTTGCGGTGGTGGCATGTGTTACGCACCGCAACAGTCCGTCATACCTAGCACTGCAATAGTCTTTCAATCCAGAGACGAATTTTACTGTTCCTCAAGACCACCGACTATTGCGGTCATGGCCTTGGGTTAGGACCGCAACTTTAGGTGCTTAGGCGTCCTCAGCCAGACCAAACAACCACAAATTGTTGCGGTGATGCAAAAGTGAGGAACCACCGCAACAGTCCGTCAATTCAGAGAGGTTTTTCGAATTTTGCCCAGGCGGCCAACTGTTGCGGTCATGGCACCGCAACATTCTGTGGTGGACTTGAAAAACATGGGTACAATACACAGGGCACCGACTATTGCGGTGGTGGCAGAAAGCAGACCACCGCAACATTTGGTCATGTAGTACCCCAAAGGACTAAGTCACTAGGGCACCCATTGTTGCGGTGACCATTCCCTTTGGCACCGCAACTTGCTGTCCTAGCGGCAATTGCACTTTTCAGATTGGTTTTGATTTGAATTTTGCTAAACTAAGTCTGGTTCCCCCATCCAAGGGTTCAACATGAAACAAATAGGCACTCTCTTAGGTAGAGACAATGGAATCTCTCTCATGAATCCTTATTTAACTATTTTTAGTATAATGCTTTATAATAGCTGACTTTGGTCACACCTACACACATATGCACAAACAGGATGATCATGAAATAATGCTTGCCATTATTGATTTAATTAAGTTTGTTATGGTTCTTAATTATGATAGTGACGCCAAGGGTGTCACACATCTCCTTCGATCATTCCCAACGAACATCTGGCATGCATACTCGCAAGCCCGGCAAGCATGCCGGGGATAAAACGACGCCCACAAAGGGCACTACCGGAAACTCGAACTTTGCCGTGTGTCCGAAACTTTGCCGCGTGCAAACTATCTGGCATACGGCAAAGTGCCTCTTTGTCGTGTGCTTTTTTTCGGCACACGGCAAAGCCATAGTTTGACATGTGCTTTTTTTGCACACGGCAAAGCTATACTTTGCCGTGTGTATTTCTTTGGCACACGACAAAGTCAACTTTGCCGTGTGCTTTTTTTGGCACATGGCAAAGTCGTAGTTTGCCGTGTGTTTTTTTGGCACACGGCAAGGTCATAATTCAAAGCACATTTTGAAGTAGTAAATCAATTCAAATTAAAAAGTTTTGAACTATAAAGTTGTATAACTTCTCAAGATGTACAACTTTTAGTTTGGTCATTTCTTCATTCGACAAAATGATAGTAACATTGTTTACAAAATCTATATCCCTTATATAGTTTCCTGAAACTATAAAAGAGATATATAAGATTTGTGTACAACGTTATTACTACTATGTTGGATGAACAAATGACATATATAAAAGTTGTAGATATTCAGAAGTTGTACAACTTTGTAGTTGAACTCTTTTTAATTTGAATTAATTTTGCCAATGAAAAGTATGTTTGTAGTTCTCAAATTTGAAATTTGAGGTTTTTTTCAAAGACCTCGGATGGAGAAACAGTCAAAATGAGGGTTGTAGATCACAATAAGTCATGAAACTTTGTAGTTGACAACTTTTTTATTTGAAATCATCTTGCCAATGAAAACTAAGTTTGAATTTTCTCAAATTTGAAATTCAAATTTTATAAACAACCTCGGATGAAGAAACTACCATAATGAAAATTGTAGATTTCAAAAAGTTAAGAAACTTTGTAGTTGACAACTTTTTAATTTGATTTCATTTAGGGCCTCAAACAAGCAATTTACACTTGGTTTAGTATAATATGGGAGGAATCAAAACAGAATCTAGACATAGGTGAGAGTGTGGCGCAGTGGAAGAGGAGGTTACGCACGAGGGAGAGGTCACAGGTTCGAATCCCACCGGCCATGTAGCGCGTGAATTTTTCACGAAAAATGACACGACTTGCGACTTCCTACATTGGAAAAAATATTTTTGCTATTTTTTAGATTTTATTTCTGTGCGCAGAAAAAGACTTTGCCATGTGTCAAATAGCACCCGGCAAAGGGCCTCTTGGCCGTGTGCCCAGAAAAAAGACACACGGCAAAGGTCTTTGTCGTGTGCACGACAAAAGGCCCACGGCAAAGTTCTCTTTGCCGTCGCGCCTGGTTGTCGTGCGCGCTTTGCCGTAGGCCGCACACGACAAAGCTTTTGCTGTGGGTAATATAGGCTTTGCCGTGTGCCCCTGGCATACGGCAAACTACCGATTTCCGGTAGTGGGGTTGTCAGTGTGCGGAGCCAGGACTGGCCAAAGCCCCGGGCTGAACTGACTGAACACGTTGGCCTCGATGCAGAATAACAGGTAACGAAGCTTATAAACCACCCAACGACAGCTTCATATACATGGAGCACTTGGGGGTTGACCCGGGCTGCAGCCCCACCCCCCCAGCCCGGGTCCTAGATCCACTACCGGAAACTCCCAGTTTGCCGTGTGGCAGGAACTTTGCCGTGTGCAATTTATTGGGCACACGGCAAACAGGTTTTTTGTCGTGTGCTACAAAGGAAACATACGGCAAATTACCAGATTCTGGTAGTGATCCGCCGTCAAGCCTGGCTGCCGTAAGGGCTTTGTCGTGGGCGGCACACAACAAACTACCAGATTCCGATAGTGATCCGCCCCTGGTTGTCATTCTATCGACATGCTAGTCTCAGATCCACTGACTTTTCCATTGAACAAAACCATAACTTTTCCATCGACTAGTGTACTTGGTTAGTGTTTTTTTGCGAATGGTTATTATCTTCTTTATAATTAGATAAGCATGGGTTTTTAGTCTAATTAATACATTTTTTGAGATTTGTTTAATTTACTATGTGGTCGATGCTGTTTTCTTAGAATCATTTGAGAGTGTTCGTGGATCCTAATATTCTTTTTCCCTTAGGGATTGTCCAGATTAATTAGGCTGCAAAAATCCACGGCTGCCTGAGAAAAATAGTGAAGAATAATAGCCCTTGACTATTAGAAAAAAATACTTAGGTAACGTTTAAATATGGTACGGTGTAGTAAGTTGATGAAAAAGTTTGTGTCAAATAACTGCTGAGTGTTTTACTATCTTATTCGTAGCTAGGAGCGAATGAGTGGTGAATCGTTTGCGATAATTTTGCATGCAACTTTTCTACCTGTTGAATTATCATACAAATACCTCAGATTTTGTCATCGGGCTTACTGGCACACCGTCGTCCATGCATTACTGGCATACCGCCGTCCGTCCACATATTAACAAAAATGATTCACAAGAAATCTATGGCGATAGCGATCGCGAGAGAGGTACGTGGACAAAATTCATCAAAAACTGCACCGTCGTCCATCCGTGGTATGACCATTTGACCATGTACATACATATTTTCTTGCACGCAATTAAAGTTGGAGCAACCAATTGTTGTACTCTATGCTCCGTTCAACATTTGATGTTTCAAGGGGCAGTCCATCAGTACTTAATCCTTGGATTCAAGGGGCACAAACAAAGACCTTAGGAGAGACCATCGCTAGAAATAACTTAATTTAATTTTGCTCCATGTCCATAAAAATTATTAGGAATGTTCATTTATTTGAGAAGTACAATGCGTTGGTTAATTTGTGATAATTTAGTTTTCAAATATGCATTCTGTTTAATTAGGATACCTCAAATTTTGTCATAGTGCTTCCATCCCAGTATGGTGGCACCAGCCTTGCACTGTCACTCGATTTCCATTTCCCTCAAATTGTGGTAAAAAAAATCATGGTGAGCGAACCAAACAATTTTTCCTTTGGTAATTGTACCATACCAAATGCGATTTTCCATTTCTTTCTCTGAATCTAGCATTTTTCATGGCTAACCAAACATCATGTAATGTTTCATTGTTTTCTTCATCCTATTAAAGAGTACTCTCCCCCTTTTTAAATACATCACGTTTAGGACAAGATAACTGATTGTTGGTATTTCTTAGCGTCACCACTTAGATTAGTGATGGCACTAGAGATGCCTTATCGTAAATCTAAACGTTACAAAGATTCTGCAAGCGCACAGAAGTACGTTGTAGCATTTCACCCGGGAGTATTCCAGAGTATCGTTATTTGTCCAGAGTATCATTAGAATCATACAAATGGGACTCGGATATACTACAATACCCTATACAAGCTCATACAATGGACATATGCAAGAGGACATATCGAGGTGTCCAGTGGTTCCCTCATCAAGGGACGACAGAAGGACGTCTTATCATAAAGGCCTAATATCATTTCCCGAACATGGAGGATTACAAAGGACGGACATGGCTGTTTGGAAGGAATCGATGCTCGTAATAGCCTAAGAGGGGGAGGGGGTGAATTAGGCTTTCTAAAAACTTAGCCTACCACATGCCTTCTAATTGCACAATATGAAACTAAGACAAGATATCTAGATGTGCAACTAAGGTTTTCTTCTAGTGTTTGCACCCACCCAAAGAGTTTTGCAACCTAGAGCCAATCCTATCAAGATACTACTCTAGAAAGGTAAAAGCACATAAATTGCAAGTATAAAATGCGGAAGCTGAAAGGGTTAGAAGGATGCAAACTTGAAACGAAGATTTATCCCGTGGTTCGGCTTACGCCTGCTCCACGTTGCCAAGTCTTCTTCCCGGTCAAGGCCTTGAGCTCGCCATAAAGGCTCCCCAAGAAGGATGATGAGCAAGTCATCAAGACCTTGCTCTCATCAACCCACTCTCCCGGAGATCTTGACACCGTCTCTACTACGGAGCTTCTCCACCAAGGAAGGGGTCTCCTCTTCCCCCGCACAAAGTCGTCGTCGCCTCTCCACACCAAGCCGGAGAGTCGAAGACTTGCCGGCGAGTCTCCAAGACTCCAAGGGGCCGACACACCGAGATTACAAGAGGTGGCTCACTCTAGAACCAAACACAAGGCTCAACACCTTGCAACTCACTCACTAGGGCTATCCTAGCTCTCTCACTCACTATGGATGATCTATATAGCACAAATGGTGGCTTGGATGTCTTGTAGGTGTAGATGAACTTCTCTGGACTCCAGCAACTCCAAATGGCCAAATGGGGTGGGTATTTATAGCCCAAGGGGCTCAACTAGCTGTTACCCAAAATCTGCACAAAAACCGTGAACGCCGTATGTTCCGCCGTGTGCAATTCCCCCATCGGCGGATAATACGCCGTGTGCTTTTTCCAACGGTCGGATGCCTTTTCCAACGGCTCTCTACACACGCCGCAACCTTCTGAACATGTACGCCGATGACCGGCGGATCATACGCCGTGGCCTTTCTTCCTCCTTCAATTGACATCGCCACTGAGTAACTTGTACGCCGTTACTCCGCCGAGGGTCGGTGTATAGTACGCCGTGTAGAATCTTGCAGATCCTGACTTGAGCTTGATCAACCCTTGAACGCCGTATGATCCGCCCTGTATCAGCACAGTAACACCGGATCATACGCCGTGGCCTTTCTTCGGGATCCTTTCAACGCCGTATGCTTCTAACATGTACGCCGTGCGGCGCCGATTATATGCCGTGTGGAATATTCCTTTTCTGGTTGATTCTTCTCCACACGCCGTATGCTTCTTGATTGTACGCCGTGCATCGGCGTTTCATACGCCATGTATAAACTCTGCGGGTTGTTCCATTTCAGTCTCAAGCCCTTTCTATAATTTCACATGCCAATACCATGTCATGAAATACTCCAAAATAAGACTATCTCTGGTTTTTGGCTATGTTTTGGAATCATTCTTGGGACGTAATTTTCTATGTAAATCACTTAACAAACATGTTAGTCTCAAAGACTATGTTGTCATTCAATCACCAAAATCACAATATAAATGGCACAAGGGCCATTTTTGCTACATTGTTACCACCTGCCGCCTACCTCTACTAATCCGTGGGGCAGCGATACCCTCAACGGTATTCCATAATCCAAACGCCATGTTTGCAGTATGAAATACAACTCTATCTATCGCGCTAATAAATAGAGCAGCCATAAGGCACATTGAGGCAATGTCATAGCATATATTCACTTGAATAAGGTGCAAGACATAAGTAGTATATACTAAGTAGATAAAGTATAAATGAGTCATATAACACAAGTATGAAGATACTTCCATTAAGCTCAGAGTATTACAAATAAGTAAAGAATACAAGAACTGGACTCTAGAACTTACCAAGACTCCTCCGGAAGCCCTTCAGAAGATCTACTACTAGAACTATCACTACTAAGACTAATACTAAAATTGTAGCAAAGGAGAGCTCTTTTTCTGGTGTGTGTTGAGTACGGCGCCCCTTGCAGGTATTTATAGCATCACATAAGCGGTTGGAGCCGGCCAGAGGCGGTTGTGGCAGTTTGGAGGTGGGCTCAGGTCGGCCGAAGTGCCCAGGTCGGCCGACCCTCCGATGAACTGCCTCAAGCAATGCACGGCGTAGATAGACTCCTGATGGCGGTTTACAGGTACTGGTCAAGGGGGAGAAAAACGGCCGCAGGGCCAGGTCGGCCGACCTAGCCAGGTCGGCCGACCTGGTACCGCCGCCTTTCGGCCTCACTCTTCTCAGGTACACTTCCATGTGGGTCCTTATGACGGTTCCAGGTGGGTATACTCGTTTTGCGTACATTTGAGTTGAGGTGTGAGCCCTTCAATCCATGGGAGTGACACTTGGCTCATCCCTCACCCTTGTATCCAATCGACCATGATTCAACACCCATGATCATCCCTCTGTGTGCTTCTAGACCTGTGTGGAAGATGGGCTCGAATGGGGTCCAGGCCAGGTCGCCCAACCTAGCCAGGTCGCCCGACCTAGGCTTGAGCCCATTTTCCTCCATCTTTTGCACCGTAGTCCCTGTACTCAAATATATTCTGGATATGCATGCTACAACATTATTTGAATATAAATGTCTAAGTTATGCTTAGTTTCTATTAGTTTTCTGAGCCTATTGACGGTCGGATTTTCATTATAAGGACCGTCAACACTGATTCAGTTGAACTAATTAATATACCCTAAACTTCATATATTTCAAAAATGAAGTATTTCATTTTGCAACAATAACCCAAACTCTGAAGAGCTCGTCAGCACGAACCATGCATCCTATTAGTTTTCGGGTTTTTGTGATCCTAATTAAGTAAAACTAATTTCTTGCAAATCACTTGTTATAAAATATAATGTGATCCTTAAGAGCACAACAAACCAAACATCATCTATAATTGTGCCTAGTTTTCTTGATCATGTTAAAACTATTTTTAAATTGGTTTAAAATTTTCGATGGGTTCCTTAGTTTGAGCAAAAAGAACACTTCTATGGCTCTAGCTAGCTCGTTTTCTGAATACTTCCGAAATTTTTCTCTTCAGATCTATTACAATTTCTATGAGCTAACTTAGAGGTGGCCTTTTAAAATTGGGCCTCAAAGATTTTTTTTTTTTCCCCCGGACATGAGCTAATGTAAACTGAACTTGTCCTAAAAGACACTTTAATATGTGAGCAGTCGTTATTGAGTAATAATATAGCCCTATTTCTATCCTGGATCTTCTCCCACAAGACATTGCTATATGAGAAACTCGATCAGGAATTGCACGCAAGAGAATAAGTTCTGCAAATCATGCAAATTCAACCAAGCCGCTCTAGCATATCCAGCCCGTTCATTCACAAAGCAACATATTTCAGTAGTACTCAACATTCCTACTTTATTTTGTCAATGACCAGTACTTGGTAAATGATGCTTTCAAGTTAATTAGAACTAATAAGCTCGTGAACAGGAGATCATTGCCAGACGACACAATTTTCCTTGGTCCTAGTTGTGACTACTGACTTCCTTTAGCAGGTACCATGATGTGATGATTAATTGTCCTTTATGGTTTGCTTGCATTTGCAAATTTTCTCCATGTTTAGTTACAATATCGCTAATTTAGTCATTGAACTTCCAAAATATTTCCTTTATATTACACCTAGGTAAGGACACATATATATCATGGATAAAATACATCGCAAAGCTTCACAGATCAACCGTGCTTGGCATCAGCACACATATTGCCTCACACCTTGTCACTCAATTACTATACATGTTCAAAATGTGCTAAGATTCTTCATATGTATCCTTTTTCGCTCGGTTAGGTAAGATTTGTTAGCGAGTCCTCCTCTATATATCTATAGAGGGTATTGGTGCATGAATAAAGATAATTAGCAAGTATGGAACATATATCACCACTGTTGGATATTTCGCTCAAATTCGTATCAAAATTTATGATTTGGATCCCAAAACCCCTTTCTTATAAAGTACAACAGGATCTCACATTCTGTAAATTTCTTACGGATTGCTAGCCTGAATCCAAGCTGAAATAGGTATATAGCTAGCTAGCTAGACTGGAACCACACATTTTGTTGGTGAAGTGTGCAGTAGCATGCAAGCTAGCCACTAGCTAGATAGGGACACTGGATGTAATTTGATGTGAACCCAATCAGTCCATTTGGGGGAGCAAATGGGCGCTTTTTGTGTGTTCTGGTTTGGTATAGTTGTTGGTTAAGCATGGTTTTCATAAAAAAGATGCCCCCTCTTTATTGCAGATAATTTGTCGAGGAATGCCTGCTCGATATTAATAATATTTGATATTGAAGGATCTTGCAACCACTGTTAGATGTATCCTTTACAAAAGAAAAATGTGTGCAATGGTGAGGTAAATCTAGATGTAAGCAATCAGGTTGGTGGTCGAGTCTATCCACTTATTAGGGGAACTACACAGATGATTTCTACAAGCTTTGCATGCATCCGTGTGAAATGACATTTGATGGCACGAGCAGGATAGTAGCTAAAATTGTATTTGTCTCTCTAATTACGCATTTCGTCACCGCAAGTGGCCACTTTTTCAAAATCGACCGTGAAGATGGTGCCTTAAAAAACTGATTCTGCAGTACGCCTCTCATGAACCCTACTTACAACTGCGACATATTGCAAACTGAACCGCAACATAGAACAGCACGATCGACATGTCAACATGTATATCACTGTTAATGGTGTAAATCATATTCAG
>CM014277.1:54265705-54348581 GCA_004135705.1 Alloteropsis semialata
CGGAGCGGTGGCGCGGCGCGAGGGTGACCTCGGTCGGGCTGTGCGGCGAGGCAGGAACGGGGACGGCCGCACGAGAGCCGGAAGGCACGGCGCACGGCGAAAGCTCGCGGAGAGACGCGCAGCACAGGCGGAGAGACCACACAAGCGGGTTTCGGAGCAGTCGCCAGCGCCTCGGTTCACATATTAACGGGCGAGACCCGTGCCGATCCACGATCGGACGGCTGTTGTCGTGAGATGGATGGATCCGACGGTTCCCGGACTAACGGGCGGCGTGGATCCACGAAATGAGCGCTTTCCTGCCAGATTTCGTTCTTTAGAGATATTATTAATAGTGAAAATTAATCCATCTATCTTTTTACTACAATATACGCGTAGAACCGAGTCAGTGGCCTTGTTTGGTTTTCTAGTCTAGCATCTAGCACGGAGGAAATCTTTCTTGCATGGAGTACTAAATGAAGTCTATTTGTAAAACCTCTTCACGGATGAGCGTAACTTTTCAAGACGAATCTAATGAGCCTAATTAATCGATGATTAGCTACAGTGATGCTACAGTAAACATCCTCTAATCATGCGGTCAAAGGCCTCATTAGATTCTTCAGGGCTCCTAGTGCAGGGGTTCTGGAGTTAGTTTTGTAAAATACCTTTATTTAATACTTTTAATTAGTGGTCAAAGTTGTGAACAGTTTCTAGCACTGGAAAACCAAACGGGGCCAGTAATGTAAAGTAACTTGCACATCACATTCACACTAGTGCCTCTCTACTAGCATTGTTCCTTAGTTTAGTTTCAAAAACCACTATTCCTTTTTTGAAATAATTTCTAAAATAATTTCTAGGATGAGGCTTGTCTTGAGTGGCGAGCGTTCGGATGTGGAGCCAGTGACCCAGGTTCGAACCTCCGCGGCCATGTTCTCCGCTCTTACTAGAATTGAAGGGCGGGTCGGTCGGGGGTGACCTCGGTGCCTAGCATCATATAATACAGGGCCTACTCTGGCCTCTAGCTCCTATTTTTGAAATAATTTATACGCACTTATGCAGTATAGAATTTTAAGCTGTAGCTCTGTTTTTCATTCTAAGAAAGACAACTATAAGCACGCAAGCACAGTTCTCTTACTCATCCTTTATACAGACTACTAAACGAATATTTTAATCATAAACGTGAGCACATTGAAAAAAGAAACTTTTTTTGAAAGATGAAAAAGAAACTCAAACCTACGCGCATGGACTCCACGGCTAAAGACTACAGCACGAAGAGTTTTCAAAATCTCGTGATAAGTAAAATGTTTTTTTTTACATTCCGGTAAAACTCGCGCTGAGTGTCTACATACGAGCATCAACTTTTTTGACATTATTTTATGTCCCGCGTTCTGTTTACAGGGACAAGATTCTATAGGATACGTTTCAAAAAAAAAAGGATTATATAGGAAAAGAATATGACTCCATGTTGGAAATATATTATAGAATTATTTTCTGTACTGTAAAGTTCACGTGTTTACACGGGCCCGGTAAGGGCACCTTTGGCACGGCTCTGGCTCATGCAAAAATGACTTTGACTCTAGTTTATCTTATGAAGCAGCTTTTTTTAGCTTTGGCTTGTATAATTAGAAAAACGTTTGGTAAAATAACTTCTTCAGTCATTTAAGATAGATAGAAAAGGTCAAATGTCTATACTGCCCTTCTTTTATTTTTTTTATATTTTTCCTTTCCTTTCTATTCTTTTTATTTTTCTTTCACTTCTATTTTTTTAATTCCTTATCCGATAGACCGAGTTCTACACTTACGCTTGCCCATCTGTCCTCCGAGCTGGTGTGCTTCCCATGTTGTTGTGCCACTGTTACCATGAGCGCAGAGATAGCATAGCACCGGTGGCAAATGTCGTAATTTCGATGAACAGTAAAAGACACAATCTTTCTTCTGTTTGGGCGAGGGATGAGCCGAGAAAAGCTACTTTTTTTTGCTTTGCCGAGACCTGCTTTTGTGCGCTTTTGCTTAGGGCAGGCCCAACGCGCTTTCACAAAAGCAGTGGCTTGAGAAAAAGTTTGCATTTTATAGAGGCATGGGTGAGTTGAAGCTGTCATCTCCTCAACGCAAGCAGTCATGTCTGGTCCCATCTCTCTGCTGCTGTCTTTCTCGTTTTCTCCTCTTTTTCTTCTGCCACTCTCTTTCTCTCTCCCGAGGCCATAGGAGTAGGGATGGATTCGGATCGGATACGCATGGAATTGAATCCGGATGTCACCGTTTACCATATTTTAATTCGAATACGAATCGAATACGAATCTTGTCGGATACGAATACGGATGCGGATGTTGTCCATTCTTGTCGGATACGAATACAAAACGAATACATCGAATACGGATTCGTATTCGGATAGATGGCTTCATCACGTGTTAATTCTTTCCGGATACGGATAATATCGGATATTCCACATTTTATTCGAATACGGATATGGATTCGGATAGAGAAAAGTAACAAAAAACGAATTCGGATATTTTCATTTAACATCCACATTAAAATCGAATACGAATACTGATATTCATATTGACGTTTTAGTCGAATACGAATACGGATAATTCGGATGTCTGAACATCCGAATCCATCCCTACATAGGAGCTTCTGCAGGTCACACTGTCATATGCAGGGCACCTGCTTTTTGGCCATGCGGCATCCAAACCTAGCTGGTTTGACGAGGCCACCAGCGAGGATACTGCGTTGGGCCTGCTCTTAGAAGCTGTTTTTGATCGGATGTGTTTGGAGGCAAAGCAGTTGCATAAGCTGTGCAAAAGAGGCACAAGGGGTGTTTAGTTCACCCCTCTCTCCTTCATTTTGTATAATACATGTTTCTCAATATACTTTTTTCTCTATGTGGCACGCGACCTAATACATAAAAATACTATACATAACAACAAAACACCCCTAAAATTGCGTGATTCATGGACACCGTAAAAAATGACCGTTGGTGACAAGACAGCGAAAACAAAGCCTGAAAACCCTATACCCTGAGAATACATATTTTAGTAGAGTTTTTGCAATGGCAACAAGCTAGAGAGAGAGCAGAGGAGTTTCCTTCGAGAGAGACAGAGGAAGATGTGATCATCGGCGGCGGAGGAAAAAGAGCAGGGCAAGGCGGCAATGAGCAGCGCCACCGCCGACAGTTTCCCGGAGAGCGTCGGCTCCTGCCGCCCTCGGACCCCTCCGACTCCCCCTCCCCCGGCGCCGGCGGCTCCCCGCGCCGCCCCCGTGAGGCGGCAGCTGGACTTCGCCGACGCCGGCGCTGGCGGCGACCTGGAGGACCTCGACGACGACGACATGCGCGCCCTGGACGACATTGAGCGGGCCTACAGCGAGGCCAAGCGACGGGCCAGCGAGGACGAGGCCAAGCGACGGGCCCCGCCGTGCGTCTGCAGGCGCGGCAAGTGCGCGGTGGAGCGGGACGTGGAGCGCGGCCGGTTGATGTACGTCTGCTCCGCGCAGCCGGTGAGATTCCCCACTCCATCCGAAAGATCTTTTTTTTTTTTTGCTCCATGCGAGGGGAAATATGGTTTCTTCGACTGCTTTGGGTGGGGAAATTCAGTCCGAGGGGACGGTTTACTGTTTAGATGGGGAAAATTTGGGGGTTTGAAACTTGGTGAATTTGAGGATGTTAGAAACTGGGCTGGGGAGCAGAGTGCTGGATTTCAAGGAGCGTCTCTTTGGGTTCCCAGAGGTCCTGCAGTCGTTTTGGTGATGTCCAAGCTGCTTCTTTTTTCTGGGTAAGCAGCAGGCTATGTTTGGAGTCAGATGGAATGTAGTGGTTCCAGGCGAAATTGCACCCTGTCTGGGCTCAATTTGGTAGTAATCTGTCACTTTCGGCCAGTTGGGCTGAAATTGGGGACGCAGGTTCCCCCCAGTTGCCTGAAAAGAGAGCTTCAGATGCGATTTTCAGTTTGCTGCAGAATTTATCCACCCATGGTTAGTCCATTTTATTTACCAATTTTTTCTTTGGAAGAAAAATTTGTTGAGTGATACTGTGTACACCTTGGATGTAGTTTAGTAGTTATTTTTGTCTTTATGCAGAGCTATCCTTCTTATGACCAAGTTTTTACTAAGTTTAGCAAAGGTTCTTTGTCTTTCGCCAGCTAGCTGTGTGTCACTTAAATATAGAGGAAGTTCTTTTTATGTCTTCTGCTATTGTTACAAGTTTGCAAGAGGGTATGAACATCACATTATTCAGGCTTTGGCTCAAAAATCATTTTTTTCTTTCTAATTCATGTCTAGTGTATAGTGGTCAAATTGGTGAAACACTGAAACTGCATGTCATAACTATCCAGCCTTGCAAAATTGTGCATCTCCTATTCGAGTGCCCTCTTATGACTAATGCTATTCTAAGAATGTCGAGAATTTTTGCCTTTGCCTGTGGGCTGTGGCTGCACAATATTGTGTCACTTGTTCAGCGCAGATATTTTTAATGGGCATAGGAATAGCTTAGTCCTCTTTGTTCCATGCTTAGTACCTCATCTCAATCATTTGCCTCCACAACACCTTATTTTACTGACCTGAGCAAATATATCTGTATCCTGTAAGACATTGTATTAGTATACAACAAAGTAGGCAGAAGCATTTTAGAAAGATTTATCCATGTCTCTTCGTGCAATCCTATAACATCAAACAAAAAAGGTTACCTTTGCACTTCTAAAATGACAAAAAGAAGATATTCATGTATAAATTGTGGAGATATTCCAGGCTTTTACCATCCGGAAGAACCATTTTGATGCAAGCCTTCTCTTTATCAGAATCCTGTTTGTTTTTTAATGCTTGACCAGTGAACAATCAACTTACGGTAAATTTGTGGCCGATGTTCAATAAAGTATGTGTCACTGTTCACTGAATCATTACATCAACTATTTTGGTAATCTATCCAACACCCAACCATATGCATTACATGCTTGGGATACTTTAGACATGTAGGGCACATAATGCAGGAGGTGACAGTAACATATTGTCGCAACAGTGATATATGGTTATTGTTTAGGTGAATGTACAAACAAAATGATGTCAGCCTTTCTTAGACTCTAGGATTTATTTGTTCACTATTTACCCCCAGCCTGCTGTTATGTTCATTACAAATCAATCTGTCGAAACCTTAATTGCAATGCTGCTGCTTCTGTGGCATCCCCATATCAATATCATAGTATCAGTTTATCAAAAGTCATATTTTTATCTTCGTGTTTAACCTCAACCATATCCTCACATTTTCTTTTATATCCCCTCACACATATCTTCGAGAAAAATTTATCCAGAACTCCTTGTTTTCCAAGACAAAGTAGCTTTGTGTCCATGTTTCTAAACACATTCACCCTTTCTTTGCATTATATAGTTTTCTGAAGCTGCAGGCATATTCTCATGTAATTTTGTACAAGTTTATCAATTGTTTAGAGATGCTCCTATTTGCCACTGTATTTACTTTTTCTTTAATCTTCTAAGAATTCAATTTTATATTCTTCAGTTGTGCAAGCAATGTCTTTCAGCTAACTTGCAAAGAGTTTTGACTCGCAAATATTTTTGTCCTTCCATATTTCTACACTGATTTTCATGTATATAATTGACAGAGTGTTTACCTGTTGAACATGACTTTTCAGAAGTGCAAGCATGTTGCTTTATGCGAAGAATTTGATCTTGGTCCTGAATCAGAACCTGCTGTTATGAGTCCTAAACCAAGCAATTCTTGTGTGTTCAACATTCCAGGCAATCATGTGCCTGAACCTAGAACACCAATTAGTAATATTAATCTCCGAGGTGCTGATGCTACAACTTTAATTTAATGTCACCCCCCAGGCTGCTGTTTGTCTAACTCTGCTTAATTTTAATTTCCAAGGTGCTGGCACTCCAGCTCATGTTAGTCCAGAAGGTGCAGGTGCTGCAGCTGCAGTTAAAGTTAGCCCCAGAGGTGCCAGATCCATTGATGAATGGCCAACCTGCATATGTACAGCAGGGAAGTGCAAAGTATTGAAAAAGAATGGTGTAGAGTACTATGTATGTCCTATACCCAAGGTAACGTTCCCTACGGTAAATACTAACTGGTGTTCCTTTTTTGTTTCTCTTTAGATGTTTTAGTGCGCCTTGATACTATTATTATGATAGTAGTCAGATATAGCTTTTCTTTATTTACTTGACATTTTAGCTACTGAGATCGTATAATATCATGCAGTTTCTTCTTTTGTTTCTTCTTTTGTTCATACTGGTCCCAAGAAAGGTAATCGAATAAATCATGAGAAAGGTGTCAAAATGGTTCTCTTTTTTGTGGGACTTTGAAGTAATATGTGCTACTGCCTACTAGTAATATATATATCAGCAAAGTTGCTGCTGCAATCCTACAGCTGCATAACATGCATGCCGAGCCAGCTAGTAGCCAGGTGGCGGAGGGCCTGCTACATCCCACCACCCTTGCTTGGGTGCCCATGTCATTCAGTGTTTACTTTCTATCCTTTTTCTTTCTTTTCAAGAAAAAAGCATATGTTTTTCTTCCAAAAAGAATGCTAGAATATTATACTCCATTTCCTATTTATCAATACTGAATACTAAGACTTCTGCTTTTCTGTATTGTTCAGTGAGATTCTATTGACAAAACTTAAGTGGCCCTTCAAGTTTAGGGAAGTAATAACCCAATGTATTAGGGCATATAGCAATATGGCATCAGTGATTTGGTCCCGCTCTCCTTTGTTTTCTTAGGCTAGCTGTTGTTCTTTTGAACCTATCTCTCATATTTGGTCCACATATGAGAGATGGGAGTTGTATGGGGACTATTTTTCTTTCTCTAATGCAATGAAGCACAACTCTCCTGCGTTTTTTTTAAAAAAATGGCATCAGTGAAGAAATAGTCCAACATATTTCTCCGAAATAGCTCTTAGATCTACTTTCAGGTAATTTTTAGTGAAATCATCTATTTGTGCCTTGTTGAATTGTTTAGAAAGTGTAGATTTGTTAAGATAACCATACAGAATCACAGTTGTAGGGACTTTCAGCCTTTCTAGCTACTAGTCATAACTTGATGCTGCTAGATAACCATTCAAAATCACAGGTGTAGGGTACTTTCAGCCTTTCTAGCTACAATCCAAATTTTAATCTACATGCGATTGATCAAGCTTCAGAAGCAAAGACCAAGACCATGTTGCATTATTTTATCATGGGCACATGCAAAATTAAAAGACCTGGTGGCAGGTGCCTTTTTCATCTAAATATGTACATACACTAGTCATTTAGCAATTCCGTTTTTTAATGCCATATTGAGGGCTAGCACAAATAATAAATCCTTGACCAGTAATAGAGCATGGATGGTTTATGACCATGATTCTGTCTCTAATATTTCGTGGTGCAGTTTTACATGCATTTTCACCAATTTTAAATCAGCCAGTTCGGTCTACATTTTTTTTTTGAACAGAACCAGTTCGGTCCACATGTTCTTATGAAAAATATAAACAAGCTATCTAATCCGTATACCTGCCAATATCCTTCTGCGTTTTTGTTAACTTGTGCTGAGATGGTTGCCATGATAGATAAGAATTACCGATGATTATTCTTTGCTTCTTACCAGAGTCCATTGTTGGACCTCTACAATTACATTATGTATGCATCATGTATGAATGAATCTTTGTCACATTACTTTTTTATTCTACAGGGACAAGGTGCATGCACACACGAGGTGCCAGTCCATGCCCATGCTGTTGCTAATGAACTACTCCAAACTGGAGATGACAACACAAGAGGGGATAGGGATTTGAAGGACAAGCTTGCTGATGAGGAGGAAGCTCATGGGAACAACAGCCTAGTTGTGGAAGGCAAGAATGCAAATGGATCAGTCAATCCCGCGCAAGCTGAAGACAATGAGTGGCCGTTTGATGTCGTTGATGATGACGTTGTGCCCACAGCTCAGGCAACGCCCCGTGCTGAAGTTCATCAGGGATCGCCAAGTACGCTGTGCCAACCAATCGCCACGGTGAAAACACCCACAAAATCGCCTATGCCACCACCTTGCAGTACCCAGAGTCCCATGGCTCCACGCCCAGGCGACATCTGCTACAGATGTGGTGAGAAGGGTCACTGGTCCCAGAACTGTCCTAATCCATCTCCCAAACAAGGTTGTTACAACTGTGGCATGGTCGGTCACTACATTAGGAATTGTCCCCAAGCTCGAAGGGCTTAGACGCGCATGAGGTGAACTGATGATCTCATTGTGCCTCCGGGCTATGTGCCTGGTATGCTCATGTTTAGGGTTTAGGGTTTAGGGTTAAGGGCCTCTAATAAGTTTGGGCTCAGTAACTGCAGAGTTAATAACTTAATCGTAGGTGGTAACTCGTGTCTATTGTGCGTGTGTATATATATATGCCATATGTATGTATCTGAACTCTGAAGGATACCTTTCAAGAATGGGATGATTGAGAAGCTGTATCATTTGAATCCTTGGCTGTTGTTCGTTGCTCGTGTCCATGATCCAACTTTCTCTGACTGCAACTGGTGTCAACGCGTCAGAATGTTGTGTTTGCTCGGTTGTGTCGAGCAGAGTCTTTTCTGGTGCATGTCTGTTTTCCTCAGATTCTGCATTTTGGGCAAGGAATACGTTTTTTTTCCCCCCATGTGTCGTAAATCTGATTATGGAAACACAAAGATGATAATCTGATGCGCACCTTTCCATATATTACCTGGAGTCTTTGGTCAGCTTGTATGTGCAACGCTAGACCAAAGTGACCAAATTGTGATGGACCACTGCAATTTTCGCAGGATTTTCTGAGGGGATTTTCTCAGAATTTGCGCAAACTCCGGTCAAATCCCTGCGACTAAGCTTTTGGTGGTTTGTGAAACGCTTCCGATCCCGGTTCAGCATTCAGAGTTTTCAGTCCGATGGATCCTCTGAATTCCTTCAGTTTCAGACACGGTCACCGGCCCATTCATTCAGTCATACTATCAGAGCCGAGCATAACAGTCAGGGCTCTTCCTCCTCCCTTGACCCGACCGACCGAGAAGCTGACCCGCCGGCCGGCGGTCGTCGTCGTGGTCAGTCTCGTGCAGCGGATCGAGCTCACGGTGGTTTGGCGCGTGCGCGTGCGTCACCGGATCTGCGGCCATGGAATCGCCGGAGCCGGTCAGAGCTGGAGCCGAGAGACGAAGCCCGGACGGAAACTTCTCCGCTTTGACTCTGAATTCGTTTCGTCTGTGTGAGAGGATACGTGCTTGTCCGTTTGTTTGGACTGTGCATGGACAGCCACGTATATATACGTATATAACGTATGTATGTACGTGCTGTTGAACGACGTTCCTGTCATGGACACGGACACGGACATGGCGGCTTGGGACCTTTTTCTGAACATGCATGCGTCACGTCACACAAGTGTTCCCGTTTAGTATAAGGCTGTACCAACTTCGGCTTTACTCGCTTACTGAATTTCCGCGAAGTCAATTTATCTCAATTTTGATCAGATATATAAAAAAATATTAATATTACTTTTGATACTAAATAATTATAATAAGTCCACCGTAATATATTTTTTTATAATATACTCATTTGAAGTAGATATCAGTTATTTTCTATAACTTAGCTAAACATAAGTAGTCAAACTTAAGTAAGTCATAAAATATTAATTAGCAATATTTTCTATAAACTTAAGTAAGTCATAAATATTAGCAATATTTCCTATAAACTTAAGTAAGTTTGACTGGGTACTATTCAAGATGCATGTTTTTGGAACGGTGTACTATTCACGAACAATACTAAAACCCATGTCAAAATGAAGTAGGAACCGGTGAAGCGATTTTTTTTTTTGTTCACCGGCTCTCGCTACAGGATATAACCGAAACTGTTTAATGCGTTGCAAACAGTTTGCCATTGACAAAGGCGCCATGTTCCACACAATGTCTACGTCAAAATTTGGTGCACTATAACACCAGGGTCTATCCGGTGTCGTCATGCGAGTGGCATGCAATAAAGTTATCGAAAGTTGTGTGGGAAGAATCTTAACCTAAAAATCGTATACCAAATAACTATAGGGAAATGTTTCATTTCATATGGATATAATAAAGAGTAAAATACAAACTTATCACTAAATTGCATCTAGATACATCAACTTTGAAAATGCAGATTCAGGTCCTTAACTAATCGAATGTGCCATCTAAGAGATAAAGTTCCCAAAATAACCTTCTTGTTGCTGACGTGGCATTGTTAGTTTGATGATCTCAAATTGACGTACTAGTCAAAATCATAGAGTTTTTCTTGTCACTTTGGACCTACATGATACATTATAACAAGATATGGACCCTTATCAACAGTTTTCGAGTGCATGAATCTTAGTGACACTCCACGATTTGAGGGCACCCGTGCACTTAAAACTTCAGCAAAATTAATTTGATGTTGCAGATGTCGTTGTACTATTTTTTATAGATTTTGTTGAAGTTTGAAAAGTTTTATTAATTAATGATAGACTAAAACATTTTACATTTTGTAGCTAGCGATGAAGCAGAGGTTAAATTATCTGAAATAAATACTTCACATACAACCACGGACAACCACGTAATATAAACATTATTTTTATTTAATTAACAAGAGAACTAGCACCAAAGTGATATAAACCTTTGGTGCCATAAGCCTATTTAGCTATCTCTAGTCAGTCAAATCATTTTAAGTTTTGATCATCGACAACTAAAACGTTTTACATATTTTTATGCTACGCAACTTTTTTATTTAAATTAAATATTTTAAATACCATATTAATCAGAGTGCAAAATTTAGAGGGAGTAGTGTCTTTTCGAGCGTCATCCTACGTGTACATTTTTGCGCCTTATTACCAAAGAGATGACACATGCATTCCGTACTGGATAACGCAAGCGTGCGTACTTTTCGCGCAGGTGGACCTGTCCAGTTTCCACGAGCACGTGCATTTGACCAGTGTCAAGCGTTACGTCTAAATGAACCCTAGAACTGTCCGATTGATAGGAGCACACAGGACGTATGTAACTACCAAGTCTATTATACTCTATAGGACACATTCCTTCGATCATGCATGCCTCATCTACATTCAGAGTGACTGTTTGTCAAAAGGTTATATATGCAGAGAGAATTGATACATGTACATCACTAATCATGCATTTCGATCTGTGAACTTGTTTGCATCTCTGTTACCTTCCTGCGGAATTTTGTGAAGTTTATTTTCAGCATTTTAAATGGGAGAAACTTCCTCCTAGCAGATCTATTCATAAAAAAAAATCGACAATGGTCAGCAGTCGAACAGAGATGATTAGATAGAAAGTTCCTCTTCGTCAACCGTTTAGGGAACTTCAATCTCTATCCTCGAGCATTTATAGCTACTCCTTCCGTTCCAAATTGTAGTTTACTGTTGACTTTTTAATGTACATTTTACCATTCGTCTTATTCAAAAAAATTACATTAATATTATTTATTTTGTTATTACTTGTTTTACTATCAAAAGTACTTTAAGTATGACTCACATTTCTACTTATTTATACAATTTTTTTGAATAAAACGAATGATCAGTATTGTATTTTAAAAGTCAACAGTGGACTGCGTTTTGAAATGAAGGGAGTAGTTTTCATGTTTTCCCCCAATTCCATTGTCAGACATCGTGATGATCATACACAACACATTTTGCTTAAACAAGGGCCGTACGTGCTGCCATAATGATCAATGCTTTGATTCGGCTGCATTGGGGATGTGTCGAGAAAAAAGAGCTAGCACGTGCTATGCTTCCTTTGTTATCCTTTTCACACGTGCAAGAAAAGGCGTCACAGTCTTGCGTTTTAGCACTCGCGTCTTTTGCTTAACTGAACATTAGCACGTGTATTTGGCTTTCTGCTATTCACAAAAGAGCTACTTTTAGGATTTGATTGAACATTTTCTTTTGAGACTCCTTTTTGGTGGGAAGGCAGTCTTTTTTCCTGCAGTTGTTATCATTAACTTTAATTAGAAGTTAACTTTTTGGTTAACAAAGATGCACGCAAATAGCTACCACCTTTGCAAGTCTGCGAACGATATATCATTATATACTTATATTGCCTAATGGTTTTATTATTGTTACAAGGATGGCTCTCACACATGGACTAGCTAAACGCACTACTTCAATGGCACGCAAGATATAGACAAATCACTACGACTACATCTAATCATACTAAGAACATATGATGACAGTATATATATAGATATAAAGCATGCATTGAAATAGACGAAAGTTGAAACAACTAGAATAAGATTAGATTGATATCTCCATCATGTGTACATGCCCCGACAAATCTTAAGGCTTGACTTTTGAACTCCACTATGGCTTCGCCGCACAGGGATGTCCATGGTGGCTAGGATCTAATTCTAAACCATCAACTAGACACCCTCGAAAACTTGTAGTGGCTCAGCTCCCTATGACGTGTCTCTCTTGATTTTGTCAAGTTTTGCTGGATGGATGATGAATAAGAGCGCCTAGGGGTCATGTTTATACACTTGGGAAGCCTTGAAGCATGCTCCACCTTCCCTTACACGAGCTACTTGTTTGGGAGCTAAGGAAACTTGATTTCCAAAAAGTCTGACTCACCCAGATTTTTCTGCAGCCCTTCGTTCCCGATGTCATATCTCCCATGTCTAAACTACAAAACTAAAAAAATCCGATGTCTAAAATGTGTAGCACGAAAAGGTCTTCAACTTTGATATTCTTTTCCTGAAAATGAGGTTAAGGTCCCAAAATAGCCTCGCAAGACAATTTGTCTGATTTTGGACTTCTCTGCGCAGCATATATTTGGGGGGGCTATGTCTCCTAGCTCCATAGTCCAAATTATCCTTTCCATACGTTCAAACTGAACTCTCCATGATGTCTACAACTTTTGTAGTCAAACCTTCTTCATTAGAGGTCATTTAGGTCTTCGAATCTGCACCTAAAATATCATGTTATCTTGGGATGCATAAATATCTTTGAGGATGACTTATCTCGTGAATTACTTTTCAAAAGTCCAATTTCTTCATGTGTGGGTCTTGTTAGCCCATGATTCATTGAACGTGGACATCTTAGGACCATGGTTTGGGCTATTAAAACACACATAGCTCATTAGGTGGTTGCATGTGTTTTCTCAACAGGCTCAATACATATGAGGTTGTACTTCTAGGTGTGCTTTGTGCAAATTATCCGATTTGTCTGTATTTCTAATCATATTTGTAATATAATCCAAAATATAAGACACATACGAATATAGGGTTATTTTAGATGCCCAGTGATTAACAGGCGCCAATAAGGAGCATGGGTGAGACAGGTCGGGACCAACGCTTCCTGGGATCATCGGCGCAGGCGGCCATGACACTTTTCTGATGTGATGATCACTCTGTCCCAGATTAACTGTCCATTATGTGGAACAGCAGAAGCTGGACAATTACGCACGACCATCATGGTGCTACCCGCTCAACTAAAACATGGGAACAGCCACGAATTAGGCAAAGGTCTACAACACACACCCTCCACCCCACCCCCCACACACACTCTCCAAACACTTGTAATTACATACCGGGCAATCGAGCTCGAGGAGCATGAGATACAACTGTAAACTGGACGTGGGGCTCTGGCCTGAACCAGTGTGTCCCTCGTGTCAGAATGTTTGCCATCGGGAACTAGGTAGAGTGTGTCAACAACCTCCTATTACAAATAAACTACTAAATACACTTGTGTAGCAGGGGATAGTTCTTAGCTGGCTAGCATAGAGTTGTTAGCTAGCTAGCTAGTTTGGATCAGCTACGAACTAAAATTGGCTGAATAGCTTTGGCCTGGTGAATCCAAACAGGCCCTGTGAAGTGTTCGATCCCACCAAATGGGATTTTATAAACAAAGGGAGAAACTATTGTTTGACCATGCTTTGTTGCACTCAATCCACAAATGAGATTTTATAAACATCAAGGGAGAAACTATTGTTTGACCAGACTTTGTTACACTCAATCCACTTGAACATTCTATTGCAACTTCATTTGCATCATGCGCTTGGCCATTAAGTGTGTACCTTTCTGCATCTTTAGCTTGATGAACCATAGAGAAGTGCAAAAACAAATGCTGATGGCGGCTCATTTGAAAACCAACAGCGATGGAACCCTGTACAATTTATTCTTCTTTTCTTTATCTTGGTTAGAGCTTAGAAACAATGCACTGCCTCTCTTTCCTTAAAAGAATAAAAAGGAAATAAAATACTAGTCCCTTGTTCACCAAGACAAGAGTCAAGACGACTTCAGGTACCACATGATGGCCGTTAAGTCTTAAAAGAAAGCCTGATCTCCAAAGCATTCAATGATACTCTAAAACCTTGGCGGCACGGCACCTTAAACATAGTTGGGTATATAGATGGCACTGACATTGTCGCCTGCAGTACAATACACTTCAGGAAAAGGATGCGCTTTAATTTTCCCTTGGTCGGAAACCGAATGTTACCACCTGCAGTCTAGGTGGATTATGACGCCAGCACTAGGAAATTCGTTTGGAAGCTTCACCGTAGAAAGGAGCGGCTGTAGTTTATCTTCAGCCTTTTTTTGCATGCAATTTGACAATTTGACAAAAGAGCTAGAAAGCATGCAGGCCGGAAGGTGCAAGAAAAGATCCAAGCAGCAGCATGCGGTTGGATGTACTCCCTCCTTCCCAGAAAGAATGCAATTCTCGCTTCTCGAGAAGTAACACAATTTTAAGTTTGATCAAATTTGTACAAAATTAATAACATTTGTGTTTTAAAATAGATTTAGTATGAAATATATTCCATAACTAATCTAATGATACTTACTTTATAGCATAAATTTTTGTATTGTTTACAGTCAAACTTAAAATTGTTTGACTTCTCAGAAAACGAGAATTGCATTCTTTTTTAGACTGAGGGAGTAGAACATATATATAAAAAATGGGAGGACCCTTTTGCGCATATATATACAAGAGAAAGAAGGAAGGAAACAGCGTCGCTGAGACGTCTAGTCCCCTTCAATTCATCGTCGATCGTGAGTGAGCAGGACAGACGGAGATAAAAAGTCGAGCAGAAAACTTGAGCTGCAGTGGCTCTCAGTCGTCCGTCAGGTCATGGAATGGGAATAAAAGCGCATGAAGTTGCTATGTACTTCGGCCGGCAGTTCGGATTTTCAGTGGAGTGGTAGCGACGTGTTTATTATTCGATCGACGCATCACTCTCACACGTGGCACAGTGTGCTCCTGGTAAACACTCACATGCATGAGTAATTTTCTACAAGAATTTTTTACGCTCCAAATCCAACCTTACCATCTAACCGCGACGGATCACGGATGTAACAGTTTTTTTTTTTGTATTCTCTATATATCATCATAATTCTAGTTCTGAAGTTATTTCATATAAAAGGTATTCTAGTTCTGAAGTTATTCCATATAAAAGGTTATCTCTAGTTGTATAAATAATTTAAAGCTTAGAGTGTGAGCATAATAACACACAACCAAGAGAAACTGTAAAAAATGAAAAGGAAGTACTGGAGTATATATGTTGTGAGCGCATCAACCCTGATGCATGGATTCCTCTTTACAAATTTAGGATCTATCTGGACTGCAAGATTTTTGTTCGGGATTTAAACTCTGGCGGTGGATGGAGTTCTACTGTCTCACTTTCACTCTGATCTCCAGCACCATAAGAAATATAATCCCTCCGTTCCAAATTGTAAGTCATTCCAACATTCTTGGAAAGTCAAAGCATCTTAAGTTTAACCAAGTTTTTACGATAAAGTACTAATATTTATTATATCAAATAAGTATCATTAGATTCTTCATTGAATATATTTTCATAGTTATATCTATTTGGTGTCATAAATCTTTGTAATCATCTCTAAATTTTTGGTCAAACGTAAAATGGTTTGACTCTCCAAGATTGTTGGAATGACTTACATTTTGGAACGGAGGGAGTATATTTTAAGGTTTCTATAGAAAAAACAATTCAGTCCCTGTGGGAATAGAGAAAACTTGTGCATTTTCAACCGCACATTATTCCTCCTTTTTATATCAGACCTCGACGTCCTCTTTTGCTGTCCAAGCACGACAAAGAGCCACAGTTCAGAGAAAAAAAGAAGGCATGATCGGAGCTCGGTGTCCGTTTCCTGTCCATGTGCTGCAACATAGGGTGGATCCAAGAGACAAAACCCCAAGATCTAGAGCCGTGCACATCACGAGTTGAACGGGTCTCCCGCGCGAAATTTCTCGACAAGCCTATCCTCTGTCTGTTCCAGGGCAATTCTTTTGGGCAGTCAAAGCAGGCAACACCACCAGAGGACAAGCGAGGGGGGCACGGATCGTTGAGTGGATCGACGACGGACCGGCCGACGGAAGCCGTCAAAGGAGCTGCCGTTCTGCCGAGCAGTGGCCAAGTTGCAGCGGGCACGAGTGCCTCGATCTGGCTCCATCCGATCCTCGTGCACTTGGCTTCCGTCTCCGCGTCTGCTTCTTCTTCTCCGTGAGGTAGCTATGCTGAAAACATGACCTCACCTCTCATATAGTCATATGTGTGGTTGTTGGATGCAGAAGATTATTTTGCATTTATTTGTCGTTGATAAAACTTGCCATTTCCCAAAGGAGGTGTCGAGGTGACAGTGTAGAGACCCCACACCAAATATGCTCAAAAATTTGCAGGTGTTTGTTGACTGCAGAATGGCTAACTGGGGTTTTTTTGTTAAGTAATAGCTCTAGCTAGTGGCAATGTGGCATGTGAAATGACTGTGCTTAAAATTTTGCTTTCAAGTTAAGGCAAGCCACTTGGTTTGAGGTTATTGTGGATACTTGCATAGTTGAACTTGTGACTCATGCTCTTTTTAAACCGTTAATCGATGGTTATTAGGGTAATAATAAATACCAAAATGGTCAGAGGGGTTAATACAATGTGCCTTTGTTTTGTCGTGTTAAACCGTCCAATTACCACCCAGGATTGATGAGGCTTAGAGGCTAGGAAGCAACCTTCATCTTTCAAACTTAGTGGGAAGAATTTTTTTTTTTTGGAAGTTTCTTAGTATGAAGAATAGTAATATTACCTTCCAACTAGATTATATATGATCCATGAGTGACATATAGGACAGTGAAGGGATAGGACAACAACAGGGTATTTTAACCTGCATCTTCTTTGCGGCTTGGTTAAAAATGGAGTTGAGGAAGGTGACAGGAAGCTTCCTCCCCTTATTAAAATTAATTCTAGATAAAGTATCCATTGCTCCATTTCACTAAGCACTAGCATGACAACTGACTAGTAAAAAGGTACATCAGAGAATTGCTGATTACTTTCTTAGAAAATGACTTCTTCATGACTTGCATATGACCATCTTTTACCGAACCCCACAAAACTTTTTTGATATCTTTTTTAATTGGTAACTGATATATCTAGCTAGATGTCCATCTTTTATAAAACCCTACAAAACGTTTTTTCCTTTTCCTCCGAAATGATGGCTAGTGAGCCTTATCAATCCACCAAAAGAATTTGATTCCATCAGATTGAGTATTCTCCTCGATGCCAGTTTGGAATGTGGTGAGGTTCTTTATATGATTATTACTATTATGGAAATTAAACAGCTTCATGTGAAAATCATACAAAATTCATGTGAAAGTTCTGACGTGAAATTCTTATGAACTGTAAGCACACAAAACTCTACTTGATAGTTAACATGATCTACAAATAGTAGTATGAGTAGTAGTTCAGTTGTAACAAAATCCATCAATGGTCATTATTTATAGTTACAAACAAAATCAATCTCTAGCTACAATAACAGTAAATGACATCCAAGGGGGCAACACATATGACCAAGGAAACCCCTTCGTCCATATTGGCGGTTTCCTAGCAAGGATGGTTTGGTTGACACAATAAGAAAAACCCAGCAACCCATTGACCAGCTGAGGAAACAAGAAAAGCTGGGGTGAGTTCGAAATTATAGATAGACCAAGGGGCCCAACGCAAACAAATAGTACCAAGACAACCTCATCCTCTCCCTATAAATAGATCCAAGAATCACAAGGAGCAAGAAGGCCATCTCTGGGTACTTTGTATATATAATCTCGCTGGCTCAATTCCAGAGCTCTAGCTGGTATCTAGCTGCATCTAAACTAAGGTGCGTGTAGACAGTAGCCAGAGATAGAAGGATTAGATTCCAGGAGAATTGGGTTCCAATTTCCTCCATTTGGGCACCTTATCTTGCAGCCTTATCTCCAAATCTAGAGCCTCCAATTGCATCGGGGCCAGTGGAGCTAGTAATGCAAAGGGAGAGATTCTTGGGGTCAGTGGCATGCAGCTGGGAGAAGCTTGTGGCGTCAGGAAGGATACCAGTTGCTGGGCGTGATGAAGGACAGCTTGAATCGTTCTTGGATTTGTCTACTTGAGGTGAGCCTGCTAATCCCTACCGTACCTATATATGATCTTCCTATACAAGCTTAATTATAGTTTGGGTGCATAGATTGTGACCTAGATTTGTAGTTGTGTGCATAGGCTCTTTTTCAGTTAACAAGGAGATTGTTCCAGTGGACGAGAAGAGAGAAGATGGCACCCCCTTCTGCGGCGGCGCCGTCGACGACCGCCATGGTTTGCGCAAGGCAGGGACGCCTCCGGCAGCGCTATGAAGGATGCTATCGCCTTGTCTCAGGGTACTTAGTATTGCTAGCGCACATGCCTTGTTCATTAAGACTTTGCATGGATTGGGATGAGGCGTTCAAAGCTAAGCATGAACTAATTACACATTATTTGTTAGAAGAAGAGGTTATAATTGTCTCTCCAGTACTCAAAAGATCACATGAAATCACAAATGAGGAGTTTATAGAAATAACAAATAAGAGAGAGCGCTTTCACTGTGCTGAAGAAGTAATCGTTCATGCCGAGACAACAACATTATAGCAAGGCTTCTCTCTCACTTACATGCTTCTACTACTAATGGCTGATCTTTATTGATTTTCCTTTTGTCAGATGCATCCCTTACATGCTCAAAGAGGAGGGTGGGGAAAGCAGCTGCCAGGATGTGCTAGGCAGGCTGCAGGTGCTGATGATCTCGACGCCGAAGCGAGGCGATCTCATCTTCCCAAAGGTGAGGCAACAGGATCACATGATCACGCTCCCACACACCCTCCTTCCAATTAATCCTGTAAAAAGAATAGAATCAGCATATGCAGCAGCATAATTGCTCAATGATAAGCTAAAAATAAGCTCGTCAGAGAGATCAATCAGAAAAGGAATCGCCATGGGCAATACAGAAAAAGCTTCTGACGACGCCTATCATGCTTCTGCAGGGTGGATGGGAGGACGACGAGAGCATCGACGAAGCTGCCTGCCGGGAGGCCTTCGAGGAAGCAGGCGTCAAGGGCATTATCAGCGTAGGTGCCTTGACCTGCTCATCATGACGTGGCACGCCCCTCTTTAGTTTATTAATAATTTAATATGTTAACTGTTAGCTGATGGATTAGAATATAGTAATGATGATATATATGCATGCGTCATGCATGATTAGGGAGCCCGTGGGCTCTAGTGCCGTGACATGTTTGGATTTTTGTTGTTGCCTTCTGATGCCTTAGATATGGTATGATGTGTTCAGGGGTTGCTTTCATGCCTGTCGCTTTGGCACTGTGAAGGTGCTAAGTGGCAAGCAGCTTAGAAAAGTCAAGTGCCCATCCTCTCGTAGGCCATTGATTGCAATATACCTTTTTTTAATGACTTTATAGATAAGGAAAATTTCTTGGATAAAAAAAAGGAAACTGTAGTGCACAATTCATGAAAAAAAAAGTGTAGTGGACTTTTAAGATTTAAAGCCATTGCAAAAGAAGGCCTGCTTTGATGAGCATGGGGCATGGCCAATCTTGTTGGTTTTATTTCCTTTGATATCCAGTCGGAACAAATACACCAATGGTGGGTGGCCAACAACCCACATGCTGCACAGCCACCATCATGCTTAATCCATGCACATGATTTTCATGTGCTGACATGGTAATATTCAGCATTGTTGGTAACAGTGAGTCACATGCTTGCTTCAGATGAAGAGAATATGCCAACAAGAACACGGCAGCATTATTTTTACAGATGTGCTGTTGTGCCCTGAAACTGAGCTTAACCAGCAAACATTTCAGTCCAAAAGTTCGTCGTCTCAATGGGACCATAAATATGTCAATAGCTAACAACTAAAAATGGCTTGATTCAGGCAACACCGCTGGGAGAATGGATCTTCAAGAGCAAGAGCAAGCAGAACAGCTGCGGCCTGCAAGGGGCTTGCAAGGGCTTCATGTTTGGGCTCCAGGTCACGGAGCTGCTGGAGATCTGGCCTGAGCAGGTCACCCATGGCAGGAGATGGGTGAGCATGTCGTTCCACTGCCGCAGCTAGCCTGCAGACTTGATTCCATATCAGCAGCAAGCTCATAGAGTCCTTCCACGAATTTGGGCATATGTTCAGGTACCAGTGGAGGAGGCGTACAGCCTCTGTAGGTACGACTGGATGCGGGAAGCGCTGGACAAACTGAAGGAGCAGCTGCTGTTCGAGAGCAACTTCAGGCCTCTGCCATCACCGGAGCTGGTGGATTCGTCGAGCTTGTACATGGTGATGCCGGCTGTTGCAGAAGGCGCTGTAGCACTGTGTTGATGCTGCTGATGATTTCACTCTCACAATGGCAGTGACCATCAGCTTTCCTCGCCGTCTGATGTTCCAGTAGCCAGATGGTTGAGGTGTTGATATTGGTTCAGGCGTCAAATCTCACCTGCAGAAAGAGTTGCAATGTCAGAACCTTGTGGAATCACCAGAACGACATCTCATCTTTAATTAATAACCATTTCGTGTTGCTGAGAACTAATTGGAAGAAGCTAACAAATTTCAAGTTCCATTTGTTGAATGACACCGTCTTATGAATGAAATGCAATTTTGACAACTATAACATGTTCATGAATGAAGCCTACAGGAATTATCTGGTGTCCTGACTCCTGAGAACAGAACTTAACGGTGCAGAGAACGGGTTCACTAGGGTGTGCAAGTCAAAAACTCAAAATAGCAGGGCAATACAAAAACTAAAAGGAACTAATTAGGTCTGCACCAACGCAAATATGTGCATACTGGAGGGAAAAAAATGTGTGACGATGGTATTTTCCAGTTTCAAAATCTTTGCGATGGAACTGAACTAATGGCCCAGGAAACAGAGTCATACTAAATCCGTATAATCATCTAAAAAGGACAGGCAGAGACCCTAAGTAATACCTGGTGAAGTCACATACGCCAAATCACTTGCAGTGCACTGAATATGGAACCATTAGACTGATGGAAGTTGGAGAAATACATTAACAAAAGTAGCATTACAGAAAGTGCATACCAAGTGACAACCATTCCATTGCTTCTCTGGAGACCATATACCATAACATAACATAACACAATACAAAAGTTACGAATGTGATTCAGTAGAGTTGCTGGTGAAAAACTAAAATGGTGTCATTCAAATGATATACTACTTGAAGACAAAATCTACAAATGAAAAGTACATTCCAAAAGGTAGGGCAAGGATTTCTACACAGCTCAGAAGTTGCAACTCATTCAATCAGCTGAGGAATGAAATGATACATCTCAAAGCTAATTCCGAATCACCTGCTGCTTGTATACAGAGAACTTAATTTGCTGCTTGTATACAGAGGAGAACTGAATTTGACTATCAACCTATCACCCATCGTATCCTCCATTTCCTGGCAACAGGCAGCTCTCTTACTCTTGAGTATCACCTGAAACTCACTCTGCTGTAGCAATGACTTCTGCTGCCAGACTTAAGCAGCACATTGCTGCGACCAAACACTAATCTGCTAATATATCAGGGTTGAGACAACAACCAAAAATGGCTTTTATCCTGGCAACACCGCAGGGAGAATGGATATTCATGTTCAGGAGCAAGAGCAAGCAGAACAGCTGTGGCCTGTCAAGTGCTTGCAGGGCCTTCATGTTTGCAGCCAGGCCACAGAGTTACTCGAATCATGCCCTGAGCAGGAACAATGAGACGCAAGACGTGCTCAACAACTTTAGGAACAACTGTTGTTTAAGTGCAACTCCTGCCATACATGAAGATGGCAGATGTAGCTGAACTGCTGAAGGAGCCCGCTGTGCTGGAACTGCTTGTCACTCCAAAGGAGGTGGCAAGTGGCTTAGCTTGTCATCTGAATTTCCAGTAGCCTATGTTTTAAACAGTGATAATGTTTCAGGCTTTCCTTATCTCACCTGCATAAAACAGATGCAATGTTAGATTCTTTGGAATGACCGAAAGAACATCTGTCTTGTAGGATGATTAATTCATAAATTGACTCATGGTCATGACTGTTCAATGTTGCTGAGAACTGAATAAAAGAATCTATTAATTAAGTGCCAATTTGTCAAGTGGAAAACCAAGCACTCTGGCTGTGCACGTCAAGATAGGATAACAATACAAAACAGGAAAAGGCTGATTGCGACGGAGCAATGGAGTCAACAGTACTGTTCCATTTATTCACCATAAAAGCAATTTCACTCAAAATCTCTCTAGACACACACCTGATAACCCTGAGACATACCTGAAGGAGAACCCACATATGTAACATCACTTGCAGGGCACCAAATATGGAGTGTTTAGTCTGATGGAGAGGCTGGAAGTGCACAGTACAAAAATAGCAGAAACAGAAAAAGCACTTGCAAAGTGAGAAACTAAAAGGATTCAAATAGCAAATCATCTGAAGAGCAAACTTAATACCGGTGACAACTATTATTCCTAGTCAGGAAATAATTTAGGGTTGGCGATCCTAGTGAAACATAGGTAGTGAAACATTTGAAAGGTATGAATCAAGTGCAGTACTCTCTGAACCAAATATACCCCTGACGAAAACCTTGCAAGCACCAGGGTAAAGATTTGGTACATGAAATGCGAGTCAATTCACAGAAAACTATAAGGTTCATTAGCACTCTACACTGCAGATGTTACAATCTAATGTGTTCAATCAGCATGCATATGATGATACAACCTCAAAGCTAATCAGAAATGGTCTGCTGCCTGTAAACTGGTACTACTCACTAACACATACATGTACAGTTAAAGCAGACCACTTAACCCACTTATTCAGAAGAAATCCTTCTGTGGAATTGTGAGCTATGTACAGAGAGAGGTTGACATTTATGTGATCAAGTATCTGGTTTTCTCTTCTTTGATAGGGGGCTACTAAATGCAGCTGAAGGATCCAAGGAGGTAGAACCACCATTTGGCTGCCCCAGACTACCAGCTACCACTGAGTCGCTCACCATGTCGAAGTTTATTCGAGTGTTTATTCTCCGCCCATTACTGCAGATTTGACACAAAATGAAATGATGCCAGTTAGTGTTGTAAATATAAAATCATGTTGTAAAAAGAAGTATCATTTTAAGCTATCTTACTAGTTCAGGCGGCTATTTATAGCAGCCAAATCTTTCGATGGACTCTGATAAGCATGGGTGCCTTCACCAATGCATGCATAAAAACTCCTGGAACTTGGTGAAAGCAGCAGATCCATCTGACAAGTGCCATAGAGAAGAATGTGTTATCGGAGAACGCATTGCAGCAAAGAGCGAAGGGCTAAAGATCTGATAGCATTACTCTATAAAAAAAATATGATATTCAGATGCCTATAGATCAATCCTCGTATCATTGAGCCATTGACAAATCATAAAGTTACTTAAAAAAAAATAAAATGTGGGGACAATAAATTGTTGTAGCAAAAAGTACTCCAACCCTAGGAATTTAGATGATCTGCATCTTGAGAATTGTCCCTGTCATTTAACGGTGTATAAGGAGTGACCTAGCAAAACTATGGGAATTCATCTGCATGATACACACTGAGTTGTGGCTCCTGCTGGATATCATCTCTAGGCTAGCCAACTTGCTTGGGATTAAAAGCATAGAACAAAAAATGAACCGGTTCACTGGTTGGGCCGGAAAAACCATGAACCAGTGACCCAACCAGTTCGGTTTGACTAAAAGGTCGGTCATGCAATTGAAATGGTATGAAAAACCGACAGGTTTTGGAGGTCAATAGGTCAACCAGTGGACCGGTTTTTGTCGTGAACCAGTGATCATTGATGTTTGGTCATAATTTTGGAACTTTGGACAATAAACTATTGCATTATTGTATTTTAACAAGTGAACCAATGAACCAGTGACCTGACCGGTTCAACCTCTGGTACGATTTTTCGTTCTATGATTAAAAGGTTTTCTTGTTATTACAGCGTTGTGGAATATTAAAAATGCATATGCTGTCATTGATAACCTTACTGCCTTACCAAAACAGAATGTTGTTATATGAGTTAGCTTACTTGATAGTACTTCATGAAGGGCAAATAGACAAAAATAAGCGATGTAATACAGAATGAGAGAAAACCTTGGTTTGCCGCAAAGGAGACACATAAACATTATGAGAAGAGGAAACTTTCTTTGGGGACATGTCTGGTAAATTCGGGAAAGGAGACGGTTTGGGTGATCCAGAAATTTGGCCTAAGTAAAAGTGATGACATCAGTTACTCATAGGTGAAGAAATATCAGTCCAAACTGAGAAAGGAGGTATAGGGACATACCATTAGCATTCTTCTTGTCTTCTGAACGAGTACCAGAAGCAATTAATGAAACCAGGAAAGGCTTGGCTGCTGGAACAAACACCTCATTGTAAAAAGTAATGATATCAACATGGCGTGATCCTAGAACCTGTTGATAGGAAAGACCATCATAAAAAGAAGTAATAAAGGTAAAGAAAATCATGAGAAAGAACTGTCAGAATAAAAGGTGAGATATCTAAGCCAAGATGCATACCCCATTGCGATTTCTACTCCCAACATAGATACTCAAAAAAACTTCTGGTTTGCATTGTGGCTCTCTCTTGTAATTGTTTAGTATCTCCCTGAATGACAGTTCTAATTGACAAACCTGTCAGAGAAGGTATGGTCAGCCCAAATAAGAGGGAAGTAATAACAGGAAGTTCATTAAATAGCATAAATGATACCTTTGCAACACCATAAAGGCAGCAAAGAATGAGTTGATCAATGTGTCTACTAAAAAACAATGCTGTCTGTTGATCAAGAATTTGCTTGAACACGTTATAGACACGCTCTGTCTGTTCCACGTATTGGACCCTTTCACACAAGTTTCTTATTCTAATAGCAGCCAACTTCAAAATCTGAACAAATTGCAGCCCAAAATTAGAACTACAAAAAGAAGATAAATCATAAAAATGAAGCTCTAGTTACAAGAAGATCCATACTTTGGAGAAGAATATCTGAACAGTTACATCAGCACATTTATCATTCCCACCAACAGGGTTACTGACAGTTGGGCTGCACAGTAGACTAGTAAATCAATGCTTCTGTCTGGTTAAGAAAAAAGTAGAATATGTGAACACTACTATAACTAATATTGGTGACTAAACCTTGCAAATGTGGACTGGAGTGGATGGCATTTTGCTTTCAAGTTAGTCGACACAATATAGCTTTGCTTGGGTGGTGGTGTCTGCAAATTGCGCTCTAATACTGTGTTCCTGGATTCATTGCACAGTCTCTTTGGTGATCGAGGATCAGTGTTGTCATCTGCAAGAAACAAGTGATGAATAAATAGCAAGAAGAACCAGAAGCCCAAAATCAAGAAGTAGTAACAAAGTGAAATCTGAGAGTTGCTTGTTTCTGAAGATTGCAATTTAAGAATTAATGTAACTGAAACTGGAAAATCTTAAATGGTGCCCACTCGGACACACACCATAAGAATAAGCATTCCTTGTTAAAGAATGTCTAAATTCTAAAAAACTATGGCACAGTTAACATATAGGAAAATGGATCCTGGGCTGCAACTTGAGTTCATGATACCTTCGGCGGTAATAAATGCCTCACCATGCTCATGAACGTTAAACTAAGAATACGTTGTGCGGCTACAAATAAAGTAAACCAGTGTGAAGTTTCATTTATGCAGAGCTTTGTTCACAATACCAAGGCATTACAGTTTCATTTTTCCAGACCATAGCTTCTCAGTGCACATTACCTGTTACCAATTTTGTCCTTCAGCAGTACAGCTAATCTAGACTTTCTGGACACATTCCCAACACTAGTCTGTCTTGAACTCATAACTCATGAAAGCTTCTGCTGATAAAATGGTAATGACAACAACTATAGCTACTGAAACAGACTGAAAAACATCGTGCAACTAAATTGGTAAGACAAGGACATCTACCGACCCTGTTGTACAATGAGAAACAGGAGTACAGGACAAGTTGTGCAATCAGATAAAGTTCAAAACATGTGCAAGCAAACTGATTAGATGATGAACTGTAAGCAGCATGCAGAAACTCAACAAGGAGAAACAGCTTTGGGAATTTGAAAAATTAATCAAACAAACTTTAAACTAAGGCTGAGTAGCAAAATACCTGGAGCAGGAGCATGTTTTTTAGATGGTGTAGCTGGCAAGCCCTCAACATGAATATTCTGCCTTGCCAATAAGTCGTCAAGAGATGGCATTGGTTCAGCCAAAAGACCAAGACGATTTATTTCTGAAGCAAGAGATGGCCTGGCAACAATCAGTGAGTTATACAATGATGAACCTTTCTCCCATGCCATGCTTTCCAAAAGCTGTTCTTCTAAAGAATTCAAGTGCCTTTTCAATTCTCTTGGAAGGGTCTCTTCATGTCTCACAAAGTTCTCAATTATTTTGCTCAAATCAAATGCAGTTAGACCAGTACTCTCCAGAACAGCAGGAAACATCATGATGACTGTCTTATGTGTTGCCAATACTAGCTCAGCTGAACATGCAATCAAACATCTGTGAAACCGCTCACTTGACAGCAATGGAGTTAGATTATTTACACTACTGTTCTGTGATTCAGCTCTACAGATTGCCTCCAATACCCTATAATACAACTTGGAGGCCTCCATTTTTCTTGCTTCTGCCCATGGGATATCAAATGCATTTGCACAATTGAGGCCAATTGAACCACCCCGATCTGCAGAAGACTTAGTCGGGAAAATCGCTTCCAAAACAATGCTGACCCTTCTTGTCACATCATTTGTCAAATCCCTATCACATGATGACAGCAACTGCTGAAGCTTAGATGAAGGCTTGTCTGGCAATGAAGATATCACCTCGCGAAGCCACTTAGCTGTCGTCATGGCAGAAGTAACTGGTGTCATTTGCACAATCTTGACCGAACCACCACTGGCAGGTGATGAAGGGGAGCAAGGGACAGTCAACATGTTCTTTATTGTCTTTGTGGGTGATGCTAATGTTTCAAAGGCACGCTGCAAACAAAGAAAATAAATCGAATGCAATAACCTGTAAAAGGAATTCAACCTAGATTATGAAATGATTATGAACCATTGGGGATACCTTTGAACATCCTAAATTAGTGGAGCCCCCAGATGAGTTCTCCACACAGGGAATGTAGTCAGTGCTCAAAAATAATTTCAAATCAAGCTCCCCTTCCCCACTATTGGAATTACATAGTGTCTCCATTTTTTCCAAATTTGGCTGGAAACTCTCCTCGTCAATGAGACCTTTGAAGCACATCAGACCATCTGCAAAAGAACATTAATACAACACTTCAGCTAATTAAAGTGGGCGACATAGCCACAGCTCAGTATGCATGCACACACATGCGAGGGAGGAGGATTCCATGCCTGTGTCTATTTTATCCAAATTTTCTGTTTTGCACTTCGAAGCACTTAGTGCTTTCATGCTGAAGAAGTCCTCTATTGCCTTGTGAGATTTTATCATCATTTCTTTCAAGCGTTCTTCAGAGGTATGATAGTTATGACATAACGAAGCAATAATATCCACGCCTTTCTCAGTTTGTTTGACTGGATATAAACAAACATAAATATGTGATACATAGTGAACAAATAAAATTTAAAGAAAAAAGGATTCAGAAGGGGCAATTGATAAAATGTGGAGAACAATTACTTAAGTGAGAAGAGCCCTCAATCGTGAAGCTCCTAAATTTAGCAGGCACGTGAATCAAAAGTATGGCCTGCATTTCATCAAACAGTTTTCTGGTTAATTAACAATACAAGTAGCAGCTCACAGTATTAAGGGGGCAAATTCAAAATTTGATAATAATGAAACAAAAGGAAGAAAAGCAAACTGACCAATACAGCAACCAATCCATGGATGCAGGATACTAGGTCCTTAAAAAGTTCTGGTGATCTCGAACGGAGCATTAAGAAGAGATGCCACCCAAAAAGCATATATTCAGGAGTATTTGTTGCTGATCCAGGTTCACTTGAGAATAGTTCATTATATGCCTTACGATAGAACCTGTCATTTCATGAGAACGTTGTAAGACTTACTCTACCAGTAGATGAACTCAATTGTTATAAATTGAAATCAGCAGTTATAATTAGTAATACATCCTTACAAAAATAATGAGCATCACATCTCAATACAAGACAAGAATTTTCACCAACAATTTTGCAATTGTCAAATTGTATACGCCTAGCACAATATTTACCTGCTTGCATCAGCCAGCAGATTCACCAAGCTCTCCAACTGCTTCAGCTGATTTCACAAATCAAAAGCCCCATGCATAAACAAAGAAGTTAGGGCCTCCAGGAATCTCCATATTTTCAAACAAAATAAGACCAGCTCTCAACCCACCTCGAGTTGACCTTCCCAATCCCGGCCGTAACGGCTCTCTAAGATCTTCTCAATCTTCAGACCAAGCTGCTGCATTTCCTTGAAGAAATCATCATACCTGCATGCCAAACCAAAGACAAACGCAACCAGGTCCATGAAACCCTAAAGACAACGAAACTAAAACTCAAATAACCATAATCAAACATCACCCACTTGAGCTTACAGCCCTTCAAGATATCACACAGCCTGACCCTAGAGCCCTCCTTCCGGCCCTTCAGCTTCACCGCGCAGTACAGCACGAACGCGAAACAGAGCCTCTCCGCATCCTTAGCCTGCAAAGGTCCGTTCGCGCTCTAATCAGCACACGCCACATAGGAATCGAAGGATTAAGCTACAGAAAGAGTGTCACTCACCGATCTGTCTCCAACTGAAGGCGCCGCCAGGAGCGCGCCCTTCACCTCATCCAGAAGCGCCGCGGCCTCGCCGGCGACGGCCTCGCCCACTCCCAGCTCCTGCACGAGCGCGCCCACACCCAAAATCATAAGACCTCAAATCGCAGGAAAACCACACCGGCGGGCGGAGGGGCGCGAGAGATCTGACCTTGCAGAGATCCGCGAAGCGCGCCTCCACGGCGGGAGGCGTCGGCGGGGGCTGCGCGGCCATCGAAACCAAACGGACCGGTCGCTTAGCCCGGAGTCCCTGGACACATCACACGGCGGCCGCGGCGAATCGGCCGGCGGAGTCGCCGGAGAGCGCGGGCTCCGGCGAGCTAGGGTTTCGGAGATTTGGGGATCGGGGCAGGGGATGTCGGGTTGAGCAGGGTGGGGGGCCCAGACGCGAATTTATTTGTCTCGAGGGTCTTTTGGCGAAACCGGGGTTGTCCTCTGTTCCCGCTCGTGTACTGTGCGGGCGTATCTGGTGTCTTCGGTATTAGAAAGTTCTGTAAGGGGCTATGTGAAATGTGGTGTTTTTCTTTTTTACCGTTGAGTTTGCGGTGGCCGGTGGGATCGAGGTTGTGGCTCAAGCGCGGGAAAAGTGGTGGTCGGTTTCTCCTCTACGCGCCAAAGATCAGCCAATGGGGAGGCGCCACCTGGAAATACCCGCTAATTAGCGTTCTCACAGTGCCTCCCAATATCGATCGGGCAAGGAAAATTCTCCCAAAGCTCTCTAGTTTGTTTCAAGAAAAATAAGTCAGATAACGCACCAATGGCAAAGTTGTTGATGGTTTTTCTTGAAGAAAAAGAAAACGCTCAGAAAAGTATCTTGGCTAGCATATTTCTTTGTCGTCAAATTGCAAGATTACTTACTTACATGACTACTTTTGTAGAGCGGTTGTGCACCCATATTCGCTGCCTCTAGCATTATCTAACACTATATACGATATTGAAGGTTTACCATGCGTTGCTTCTCTTCTATATTAACGGAATAGGCATAATCTCGTGCTCATTCGTTGACAAAAGATTTACCACGTGCTCTTTTCAAATAAATGAAGATTGTTTAGTCTCCATATTTTTAACATAAGTGGTTGAAAAACCAAGAATTCTAAGAAAGACCATCGACTACTCGATAAATATACTTCGGGGATTGCCATTGAGGCTAAAAATGTCTTGGCTATTTCAGAAAATCATAAACAATAATATTATCCGTCCATCATTCACACAAAAAGCCATCGGAAAAACTATAAGGTCTAGTAACGTAATGAGTGATTTTGAGTAGATTTGAGAACGTATTGAACGTATTTTAGTTTACATGATACACATTTGAATAAGAGTAGGACTTATGGATATAGTAATATTTTTCTGTACCAACACAAGAAAAGTGGAAAGGTATAGATGCTATCCGCTGAATATGAAAATAGGATATCCAAAGTACACGGTGCACCAAAGTTGAACATATAGCAATAACCAATAAGTCAATGTTTTACTAAGATTGTATTCAGATAGTAACACAAAAATCAGCCAAAAAACATGTAAATCACATTGCACAACCGAAACCATTTTTAATTAAAATAGAATACACACAGCCTTTCACATATTTATTTACTCAAATTGAATATATCGATACTATAACTATAAAAAATCCATCAACTTTGTATAAGATATTATCCTTGTATTTGCATAGGATGATGCATTATGATGAACTTGTTCATGTACCGTGTGTCTTAAGATAAAATATGGTTGGTTTTGTTTTTTACACCACTTATTGATTTGTAGCAAGAAACTTAATTACCCAAAGAGTAATAAAAAAACAGATATACAATTTCAAAACTATTTCAAAAACGGCAGTGTGGACCAGAAGGCATAACAAGCCACCTTCCTCACCCCCTCTCTCTCTTCTCTTTCTCTAAACCCCTCTACGATTCTACAAAGCAGTGGAGGCAAGCATCCCCGATTCACGCAACCTCTCTACCACCGGCACCTGTCGGCTTGCACCAATCCCTTCCGCCATAGTTGCCCCTGGCCCACGAGGTGCAGCGGCTACTGCCTCCACCCCTCCCTGCCACGAATCCCGCAGCGCGGCTGAAAGCATCTAGGCCCTCTAATTGTTTTGGTAATTAATGATAACCATATTGGACTAACTATTTCATTGAGGATATGAGAATAGGTTAGTCCCGTGAGACGATTGAGCTTCAACGGTTAATTAACGATGGATATGTATGTTGGAACCAAGGAAGCTCAAGGCAAAGGTAAAAGATAGGATATTTTCTTTTACCGGTCATGAGGTGTTTAGAGAAGATTTTTGACCGGATTGGTAGGCTAGATAGCCGTACTATCAAGAGGGGTCAATTTCATTTGCATAACGAGTTTCTAGTGCCACTTTGCTCAAATGGTTGCATTGCATGCATGAGAGCTAACATCGTTGAGAAAGTGGGAAAGAAAAAGAGAAAAGATCAAGTGCTGATTGTGGTACTGCGGACGGTCCGCAGGCTACAGACGGACAGTCCGTGGGTGGCGGACAGTCCGGCCGGTAGCAAGCGGACGGTCCGCTTGCCAACTAACTTTCTGTGAAATTGACTAAGTGTTGGAAGGGTCTGCCGAGACTATGAAGGCGGACGGTCCGCTGGGAATGGCGGACGGTCCGCCTGTTATTTTCTGTGAAGCGGACCGTGGTGGCGGACCGTTTACGCAGGAACGTGTTCTGGGGGTTCCAGGCCTCTTTTATATGGCGGACGGTCCGCAGTTAACTTTGGTGGGTCCTTAGTCGCGTAGAGAGCTGTGCATCTAACTCTGTGGCGGACGGTCCGTCGTGAGGGGGCGGACGGTCCGCCTACCGCGTAACGGTAATCTCTGACACGTTTGACTTTTGGGCAGTAGCCGTTGGGGCTTAGGCGGACGGTCCGCCAAGTGGGTAGCGGACGGTCCGCCAGTCCTCTGTTTTCACGGGATTTGAAGGTAACGGCTAGTTTTGAAGGGGTGGAGTATATATACTCCACCCACGGGGAAGGAGGCCCTCTCTTGGCACTTCTGAAGCATATTTGCAATATTTGAGCCTTCTTCCACCTCTCACTCACTCCAATTGCTTAGAGTTGCATTCTTGTGAGTGTGAGAGAGTTCTAGTGCATTGCATCAATTGTTTGAGCTTCGGGGCACTAGGAAGTTTATCAAGCAAGCGTCATCGACTTGTTACTCTTGGAGGTTGCCGCCTCGTAGACGGGTTGGTGGTTGTGGTCGGTTGAAACACTTCAAAGAAGATTGTGAAATTGCTCCCGCCTTGATTGTGAGAGGTTTGTGCTCACCTCACCGGAGTGGGAAGAGCAACACTAGTGGAATCGAGGTTTGGAGAGGTTCATTGATTCAAGCCGGCTCATACATCAAGCGAGGTCTTGATAGAGGAGCGGTTGAAGCTTTGGATCCACCTCAACGTGGATTAGGGGTGACCGGCAAGTCATCGACACCACGGGATAAAATTCGTCTCTCTTGTTCGGTTATTTTCTTGCTCTACTTGATAATCGCATTTACCTTGAGCAATTTACTTTCCTAGAGATTGAATTATATCTTGTCACCCTAGGTTGCAAACCTTGACATAGGCATAGACTTGGTAGAAATAGATTTCACCTTGTGTTACTAGTAAAACTTATTGAGTTTTGTGATTGAAGTTTAAAACCGCCTATTCACCCCCCTCTAGTCGGTATCCTAGATCCTACAAGTGGTATCAGAGCCGAGGACTCCATATTTGAAGGATTTAACCATCCCGGAGTAGGATAAAATGGGTGAAGAAAAGCCAATCAACCTCAACAATGTGGGGAAGCCACCATTCTTTGATGGGAACAACTATGATTATTGGAAGATAAGAATGAGGGTTCATCTCAAGGCAATGAACAAGAGAATTTGGGAAATTGTGGATGATGGTTTTGTCATTCTTGATAAAGCCAACAAAACTCTTAGAGATGAAGCAAATGAGTCACTCAATGATCAAGCAATGAATGTGCTCTATGAGGCTCTTTCTATTAGTGAGTTCAACCGTGTGAAGAATCTTGAAACCGCTCAAGATATTTGGTTGAAGCTCATGGAAATTCATGAGGGAACATCTACCGTGAAAGAAGCAAAACTATATGTGTTCAAAGGGAAATTCAATGAGTTTGTCATGAATATTGATGAAGATGTGTCCACAATGTTCAACCGGTTAAATGAGATTGTGAATGAGCTCAATGGTCTTGGATTTGATGTCCCGGATCAAGACTTCTCTCACAAGTTTCTTAGGTGTCTCCCCGAAAGATATGACACTATTGTGACACTACTTGTGAGATCCGACTTGAAGAAGATGACACCCACCGAAGTGCTTGGTGAAGTAGTTACTCATGATATCTTCAAGAAGTCTCAAAAGGAAGCTCATGGTCTAGCAAATGATGATAACAAGAAGAATATTGCTCTCAAGGCCAAGTCAACCAAAGAAATCAATGATGATGAAGGAGTAAATGAGGTTGAATCCGATGAAGAGATGGCTCTCTTTGTGAGGAGATTCAATAGAATCATGAAGAAGAATTATGACAAGAAAGGTCAATCTTCAAAGAAAAATCCTTTTGAAGACAAGAAGTGCTTTGAGTGTGATAAAATTGGGCACATAGCTATCAATTGCCCAAACAAGAAGAAGGACAAGAAGAAGAAAGACAAGAAGAAGAGGAAATTCTTCAAGAAGAAGAAGAATGGTCAAGCATACTATGTGGAGTGGGATTCCGATGATAGCTCCGACTCGGAGGATGATGATGATGATGAGAAGCCCTCCAAGGGAATTGCCGGCATCGCCATCAAGGAAGCTCCATCCCTCTTCTCCAAGCATTTTTGTCTTATGGCAAAAGGTGAACCAAAGGTGTCAAATGATGATGAACTAGATGATGATAGTGATGATGATGATGATGAAATGTCTTATAATGATCTAGTTCAAATGCTTAATGATTCAAATGAACTATTGCACAAGAAGAGTGAAAAGATATCGGACTTGAAGAGAAAATACTTCTCTCTTCAAGAACTCCATGAGGAGCTAAAGACTTCTCATGAAAATCTTAAGGACTCTCATGACAAGGTTAAAACCTCGAATGAGATACTTAAAGAAAAGCATGAGGAGCTTAAGGAAGCTCATCACACTCTTCTTGCACAAGAGCCCATGAAAGATAAATATGACTCATGTGCTAAATGTGAAAAGTTTGAAAGTTTATCTAGTGCTCCTAGTCCATCTAACCCATCTTGTAGCACAAGTGATGGCTCTTGCTCAAGTGATGGATTTTCATGTGATGCTTCTCTTATATTGGAAAATGAATCTTTGAAGAAGGAAATTGATTGTCTATCCAAGGATCTTACTAAATGGTTTGGTAGCCATATAAGATTCAATCATTGTTGGACAAATCAAAAGTTCACATTGAACAAGAATGGATTTGGATATTTGCCCAAGAAAGGGGAAAAGGCTTTCACCCCCGTAGTGAACAAATTTGTCAAGTCAAAGGTACTCCGTAATGAAGAAGAAACTCATATGTCTTGTCATATTTGCAAGAAGAAAGTTGATATTAATCACCAATGCAAGAGCAAGAAGCCCGTATCCTTTGATGCATCCTATGTTCTTAATAAGAAAGATAAAAAGGATGTAGTTTGTGCTAAGTTTGTTGGTCTCCCAATTAGTGGCACTAAGAAGAAAGCCATATGGGTGCCTAAGGTTTTGGTGATTAACATCCAAGGACCCAAGTAAATTTGGGTACCTAAAAGCAAGTGAATTCCTTTTGTAGGTGGATTACAAGGCCGGAGGCAAACATTGGGTGGTTGATAGTGGATGCTTTCAACACATGACCGGCGAAGCAAAGATCTTTACTACTCTTGATAAAGAATCCGACTATGATGATATCACCTTCGGTGACAACGGCAAGGGTGGAGTAAAAGGATTGGGCAAGATCACTATCTCTAATGAGTATTCTCTCTCAAATGTGCTATCAGTTGACTCTCTCAAGTTTAATCTATTGTCGGTATCTCAACTTTGTGATCTTGGTTATAAGTGTTCTTTTACTAGTGAGACTTTTGAAGTAACTAGTAAAGATGAAAGCATTAGCATATTCAAGGGGTTTAGGCATGAAAGCTTATATTTGGTGGATTTCTCATCTAGTCATGCCAAGTTGACCACTTGTTTGTTCTCCAAATCATCTATGGGTTGGTTATGGCATAGAAGACTAGCTCATGTTGGAATGAAGCAACTCAACCGACTTTTGAAGCATGATCTAGTAGAAGGCTTAAAGAATGTAAAGTTTGACAAGGACAAATTGTGTAGTGCTTGTCAAGCCGGCAAACAAGTGTCAAACTCTCATCCTAGTAAGAGTGTCATGTCAACCTCAAGACCTTTGGAATTATTGCATATGGATTTGTTTGGTTCTACAACCTATAGAAGCATTGGTGGAAATTGCTATTGTCTTGTGATTGTTGATGACTATTCAAGATGCACATGGGTATTCTTTCTTCATGACAAGGCCGACAGTTGTGATATATTCAAGAATTTTGTAACAAGGGCCGAGAATGAGTTTGAGCATAAATTGAAGAAAGTAAGAAGTGACAATGGTAGTGAGTTCAACAACACAAGAGTTGAAGAATTTTGTAATAAGAAGGGAATCAAGCATGAATTCTCAACCAAGTATACACCGGAGCAAAATGGTCTTGTTGAGAGGAAGAATAGAACCTTGATTGATATGGCAAGGTCAATGCTTTCGGAGTACAATGTTTCAGATTCTTTTTGGGCCGAAGCAATCAATACCACTTGTCATGCATCAAATAGGCTTTATTGTTATAGATTCTTCAACAAGACACCATATGAACTTCTCATTGGAAGAAAGCCGAACATTTCATATTTTAGGGTCTTTGGTTGCAAATGCTATATCTTGAGGAAAGGCACTAGACTATCAAAGTTTGAAAGCAAATGTGATGAAGGATTTCTTCTTGGATATTCATCTTGTAGCAAGGCTTATAGAGTGTATAACAAGTCCAAGGGATTTGTGGAAGAAGCCTATGATGTTGAATTTGATGAAACAAATGGCTCACAAGAAGAGAAAGAAAATCTAGAAGATGTGAGAAATGATGAGTTGAGGGAAGCTATGAAGACCATGTCTATTGGTGATATTAGACCTAGAAGAGAAGAAGATAATGATAATGGTCCATCAATCTCTATTGGAGTGAATCCATCTACTTCAACCACAAGTGATAATGTTCGATCTCAAGATGATGGTGAAGCAAGTAATGTCAATGCAACTTCATCTAGTGAGCAAGTTGCTACTACTATACAACCTTCAACCTCTACACAAGCATCTATTGATCAGCCAAGAGTTCATCATGCCATCGCCAAAGATCACCCCATTGATCAAATTTTGGGTGATATTAGTAAGGGTGTTCAAACTCGATCTCGTGTTGCATCATTTTGTGAACACTTCTCTTTTGTATCTTGTGTTGAACCTAACCGTGTAGATGAAGCACTAAATGATCCGGATTAGGTGAATGCTATGCATGAAGAATTGAATAATTTCACCCGGAACAAGGTTTGGGAGCTAGTTGAGAGACCCAAGAATCATAATGTGATTGGTACAAAATGGGTATTCCGGAACAAGCAAAATGAAGATGTGATTGTTGTGAGAAACAAGGCAAGATTGGTTGCTCAAGGGTATACTCAAGTTGAAGGCTTGGATTTTGGTGAAACATTTGCTCCCGTTGCTAGATTGGAAACTATAAGAATCCTATTGGCCTATGCTTGCTCTCACAATATCAAGCTATATCAAATGGATGTCAAAAGTGCTTTCTTAAATGGCAAGATTAGTGAACTAGTATATGTTGAACAACCTCCCGGTTTTGTAGATCTTGACAAGCCTAATCATGTATACAAGCTCTCTAAAGCTCTCTATGGGTTGAAGCAAGCACCTCGTGCTTGGTATGAAAGGCTTAGGGACTTTCTCATTTCTAGGGGATTCAAAATTGGAAAGGTGGATAATACCTTGTTCACTAAGAAGATTGGCAATGACATATTCATATGTCAAATTTATGTTGATGACATCATATTTGGTTCAACCAATGAAGATTATTGCAAGGAATTCGGTGATATGATGTCAAGTGAATTTGAAATGTCTATGATTGGTAAATTGAGTTTCTTCCTTGGTCTTCAAATCAAGCAAATGAGGGAAGGCACATTTGTTTGCCAATCTAAATATGTGAAGTATCTATTGAAGAGGTTTGGTATGGAAGATGCTAAACCTATCAAGACTCCTATGGCTACTAATGGACATCTTGATCTTGATGAGGGAGGTAAATCGGTAGATCCTAAACTTTATAGATCCATGATTGGTAGTTTGCTTTATCTTACCGCATCTAGGCCCGATATTATGTTTAGTGTGTGCATGTGTGCAAGGTTTCAAGCCGCACCTAAAGAATGTCACTTGACCGCCGTCAAGCGCATCCTACGATATTTGAAGTTTTCTCCCAATATTGGTCTTTGGTATCCCAAGGGTGCTCATTTTGATTTGGTTGGATATTCGGACTCGGATTATGCGGGATGCAAGGTTGATAGGAAGAGCACATCCGGTGGTTGTCAATTTCTTGTAAGATCTCTTGTTTCTTGGTCTTCAAAGAAACAAAATTCAGTGGCTCTCTCTACCGCCGAAGCGGAATATATCTCGGCGGGAAGTTGTTGTGCTCAATTATTGTGGATGAAGCAAACTCTTCTTGATTTTGGAGTGGATTTCAAGAATATACCTCTCTTATGTGATAATGAAAGTGCCGTGAAGATAGCTAACAATCCGGTTCAACATTCTAGAACCAAACATATTGATATACGGCATCACTTTCTTAGGGATCATGTGAGTAAGGGAGATATTATAATTGATGGAATTAGCACCAAGGATCAATTGGCGGATATCTTTACCAAGCCATTGGATGAGCAAAGGTTTTGTCACTTGAGAAATGAGCTTAATGTCATTGACTTCTCCAATGTGGCTTGAAACTAGGCTCATATGTTTATTGCTTGTCTAACTCTATTTTTATGCAATTTATTTATGCATTTTTATCTAGTATTCCTTTTATTGCATAAATTCCATGATTCTTGGTCAAAAGTTCTCTCAAGATCTTATTGGTAATCACATTCATCTCGGTGGAATCATTGTGAAAATATTTGAGAAGAAATCCAAGAAAGAAATTCAACAAGTGACAAAAGACAGCAGTTCTCGGGCTAGAATTTCTGGTATAGCGGACCGTCCGCCACATATGGACCGGACCGTCCGCACGTCGCGGACCGTCCGCAAGGACAGGGCGGACCTTCCGCAGGTGATGGGAAATATTCTTCAGAATATTGTTTTGGATCTGGAAAATCAGAAAATAAGGTCAGTGGCGGACCGTCCGCGCCCTTATGGCGGACCGTCCGCGACGGTCGGGCGGAAGTGGACCCGCGCCGGACCGAAGGGATATACTACCGAGGAACCCATCTCTTTCTCAGAACAGCCGTCGCCATCTCTCTCATTCTTTTTCTCCTCCAAAGCAAAAGTCAAGAACACCTTTAGGGAGAGACTTTGACGCATCCCCGGACCAACCGGAGCTCATCACCCGGACCTTCCGCGTCTCAAGGATCATGTCTTCTCGGTATTTAGTCAAAACCCTAAGTGATTCTCAATGGTTTTCATTCATGTTCTTGGTTAGGGTTTCATATGGGGATTTCAATTTCAACCATGGATTTGGGAAATTAGTTGGAGGAATATGTTGAGCAAGTCAAGGGAATGTTATGGCTATGATTTGGTGCAGTTTTATTGGCTATAATTAGAGTTCGGGCAATGGATTTGTGGATGGTTACTGTGTTGGTCGCAGTCTCCAAGTGACTTGCGAACCGTCCGCCGCCCCCTGGCGGATAGTCCGCCTGTCGCCTGTGACAGCAGCCAGGACAGTAGCATATATGATTGTTGGATTGTTCAATTCTCAATATTATCACTTATAATTGAAATGCTTTATGGCAGTGCTGGTGGTCGTTCCAAGAAGGTTATGACATCGAAGAAAAAGAAGGGAAGTTCATCCAAAAGGCCTAGGGCAAATGATTCTGATTCAGGGGATGACTATATGCCTAGTGACTCTGAGAATATGCAAACTGATGTTGAGTTAGAGGCTGAGGAGGCCGAAGATGAACTGATTGATGAGACTATAAATCTTGCAGGGAGACAGTGGAGCCAAAATTCATACAGAGATGCTAGGGCTCCTTATCAATATGACTTGCCCCGTGATACTTCAAACTTATTCTTTCATACTCGGGTACAGGAAGATGCATTTTATGGTCACATGGTTCACAAGAATGTGTACAAACATCAAACCATTGACTTCTTTTACTTGGCTAATCAACCTGTGATGAGTACTCTTGTTCCAAAGCTTGAGCATCTTGGCTTGAGGCAGTTTATGGAGCACAGGTGTGAATGGAATGGGGCTGTCATCCGTCAGTTCTATGCTACAGTTGAAGTGAACATGGAGGAGAAGAAGCTTGAATGGATGACAGGCACAAACAGGTACTCTGCTACCTTTGCTGAGTTTGCAGCAGCAAATGAGCTTAACTATGATTTCATCTCTGGGGAAGATAGTTTTGACATATCTGAAGAGTTGCACTTGGACCTTCATAGCATCACTCCGTTCTATGAGCCTGCAAGAACCCATATTCATAGAGTGTACTGCAAGACTACAGGGCTAAGGCACCATCCAGCTGTGCTAAACAAGATTGCTAGGGTCACTGTTCTTCCCAAGAGTGGCTATAAGGATGCTTTCATTGGATGGGCACCAAATTTTGTGAAGCATGTCATGTCAAATCAGAAGATGGATGTGGTGACTCTCATCATGTATCAAATTAATGAAGAGAAAACCAACTATGAGATCAACCTTTACCATGCTCCCTATATCATGTCACTCATTCTTGCCAAGACAAGGTTCAGAGGACCTTGCAATGTGAAGCATCTCCCATTCAGGCCATTCAAGAATGACAGAGCATTTCTTGAGAGGGAGGTGACTGCCTATCTTGATGAAGATGCCAACGAGGCTTGGGAGGAATATGTACCCGAAGAGCAAGGGGGAGCACATGATGCTCAGGATGCCGATGCACAGGCTATGCCACCTCCACCTCCTCCTCCACAGCAACCACAGCAGCCACAGTGGGCACCTCCAGCTGGTTACTTTGATCCCTACTTTGCCTCTATGCCGCAGTCCATGATTACTCAATTTGAGCAAATGCAGATGGGTTTCAACAACCACTTTGAGGCATATGGGCAGCAATTGAATGCAAATCTTGAGAACATGCAGACTCGCCTTGATAGCCAGCATCAGCAGCTTATGGAGAGGCAGCAGCAGCTTGAGACTCGCTTTGACAACTTGCACACTACCTTCTCAGGCTTTGCTGATCACTTTTATTCAATCTATCCGGCTCCAGTGCCTCCTCCAGAGTTTCACCCTCACCAGCCGTTTTATCCTCCTCCGCCGCTGCCTCAGGATGACTAGGACCCTCTTTTGGTCTTTGATGACAAAGGGGGAGAAGAATTTGGAGTGATTCCTTGAAGATTCATGGAGATAGGGGGAGCTTTGGGCTTGGGATCATGGAAACATTGCATGTGCATGTTTAATTTTCGCTTTGCATGAACTATTTGTGTGCTTGTAATATCTTATGCTTTGAGGTGTGGAACTAGAACTTGTGTTTGAACCTTGTTGGATGTAATTGCAATTCTTTAGCTTAATATGGCTTATTCTAGTTCTTGTGGTTTTTCGAGGCTAACCCTTTATCTCTTATGTTCATTGAATATAATATATATCTTGTGTAGCCTCGATTGCCTTTTTGTAGGGGAAACTCCGAAATTTTCTTATCTAATGCATATGAAGATATTCAAAATGCAAAAATATATGCACATATGTAGGGGGAGTTCTTCTCTACAAAATAAATTTTGAGTTCATTTATCCATTCATAAATATTGGTTTCATTGAAATGGGTAAGCGTTCTCAAAGTTCAAAAACCTTCTCTTATCACTCCTTTCAATGGTTGTCATCAATTACCAAAAAGGGGGAGATTGAAAGCATCTAGGCCCTCTAATTGTATTTTGGTAATTAATGATAAACATATTGGACTAACTATTTCATTGAGGATATGAGAATAGTTAGTCCCGTGAGACGATTGAGTTTCAACGGTTAATTAACGATGGATATGTATGTTGGAACCAAGGAAGCTCAAGGCAAAGGTAAAAGATAGGATATTTTCTTTTACCGGTCATGAGGTGTTTAGAGAAGATTTTTGACCGGATTGGTAAGCTAGATAGCCGTACTATCAAGAGGGGTCAATTTCATTTGCATAACGAGTTTCTAGTGCCACTTTGCTCAAATGGTTGCATTGCATGCATGAGAGCTAACATCGTTGAGGAAGTGGGAAAGAAAAAGAGAAAAGATCAAGTGCTGATTGTGGTACTGCGGACGGTCCGCAGGCTACAGGCGGACAGTCCGCGTCCGCGGGCTACAGGCGGACAGTCCGCGGGTGGCGGACAGTCCGGCCGGTAGCAAGCAGACGGTCCGCATGCCAACTAACTTTCTGTGAAATTGACTAAGTGTTGGAAGGGTCTGCCGAGACTTCGAAGGCGGACGGTCCGCTGGGAATGGCGGACGGTCCGCCTGTTATTTTCTGTGAAGCGGACCGTGGTGGCGGACCGTTTACGCAGGAACGTGTTCTGGGGGTTCCAGGCCTCTTTTATATGGCGGACGGTCCGCAGTTAACTTTGGTGGGTCCTTAGTCGCGTAGAGAGCTGTGCATCTAACTCTGTGGCGGACGGTCCGTCCTGAGGGGGCGGACGGTCCGCCTACCGCGTAACGGTAATCTCTGACACGTTTGACTTTTGGGCAGTAGCCATTGGGGCTTAGGCGGACGGTCCGCCAAGTGGGTAGCGGACGGTCCGCCAGTCCTCTGTTTTCACGGGATTTGAAGGTAACGGCTAGTTTTGAAGGGGTGGAGTATATATATACTCCACCCACGGGGAAGGAGGCTCTCTCTTGGCACTTCTGAAGCATATTTGCAATATTTGAGGCTTCTTCCACCTCTCACTCACTCCTATTGCTTAGAGTTGCATTCTTGTGAGTGTGAGAGAGTTCTAGTGCATTGCATCAATTGTTTGAGCTTTGGGGCACTAGGAAGTTCATCAAGCAAGCGTCATCGACTTGTTACTCTTGGAGGTTGCCGCCTCCTAGACGGCTTGGTGGTTGTGGTCGGTTGAAGCACTTCAAAGAAGATTGTGAAGTTGCTCCCGCCTTGATTGTGAGAGGTTTGTGCTCACCTCACCGGAGTGGGAAGAGCAACACTAGTGGAATCGAGGTTTGGAGAGGTTCATTGATTCAAGCCGGCTCATACATCAAGCGAGGTCTTGATAGAGGAGCGGTTGAAGCTTTGGATCCACCTCAACGTGGATTAGGGGTGACCGGCAAGTCATCGACACCACGGGATAAAATTCGTCTCTCTTGTTCGGTTATTTTCTTGCTCTACTTGATAATCGCATTTACCTTGAGCAATTTACTTTCCTAGAGATTGAATTATATCTTGTCACCCTAGGTTGCAAACCTTGACGTAGGCATAGACTTGGTAGAAATAGATTTCACCTTGTGTTACTAATAAAACTTGTTGAGTTTTGTGATTGAAGTTTAAAACCGCCTATTCACCCCCCCTCTAGTCGGTATCCTAGATCCTACAGCGGCGAGCACGCGGCCACCACCTTGCTCTAGCGGCGGCGGTGTACATCCAGAGCCAACCTTCCCCGCCGGTCGTCGCTCGTGGCCGGTCGACGCAGCATCCGCCTCGACCTCCTTCTCATCTGGTATCATCCCCCCGTGCGCGCTTCTCGTCTTCTCGTCGTCCCTCGCTTCGTGATTCACCCCACTCCCATTGTCTCGTGCTCGTTTCTAACAGACACTACCTTCGTTGGTGTCGTGTGGTGTCTGCAACTAACTGACCTCCCGGCCGAGAGACCCGATTCAGAGGCCGTCGCAAGTTCCCCCGACGACGATATCCTCGACGCCCACAGGAAGGGTACACGCTCCTCGCCTATCATGACGGGTGCTTTGCTCTTTGCATTGGTTGCCTCTTTGCCTGTGCGTGCGTTCCTCGCGCACCCCGGTAAAATTCAGTTAGTTTGAGCAAATTCATTGCCTAGTTGGTTGTATTCTACTATTCTGTCTCTGGCTCTCTGCATCCACGTGCTGTTCTAAAGTGAAAACGAGACACATAGCACAAACGCGTTTTTGTGGTTGTTTTCACCATGGCACGCAATCGGTTGGTGCAGGACTGCAGGCATTTAGGTGGTTCCTGACGAAATTCATTACTGGGTATTGTTGTAGTAGGTGCTAGTTTCAATATATTGACGGTGCCAAACTGCATGTTCCTAGTTTTCTGACATTTCGGACCGTGACCTTCCCTCCTTGTGAGGCAGATTGACCTTCTGATTTTTTGTGAAGGGCACTGCTTCGTCACAAGTGAAATATTAGAGTTTGTTGTTTGTGAATGAAGAATTAGGAGTTTTGTTGAGACCATAGGAAGTTCGAAACGGTGTGGTTAGAAGGGAGAATTTTGGGCCAATGCACTTGGTAGTTTGTGACTGAATTAGCATGCTTCAGAAAATAGCATGCAGGCCATTTAGTCAATCATATATAAGATTTGACTAGTAATGTTACCTAGCCTTGTAGTCTTCACTATTATTTTTCTGTTAAATAACTTACAATATAACAGCTTCACTGAACTAAAAAATTGACTACAGCACTGGTAAGTGGTAACCAAATTTCTGCACCCTTTCGGTAGATAAGGTATATTATTTCTGCCTATTTTTAGTCTATGCGACATAACAGAACTTGATTGTTGACAGTCGATTCATGATTAAATTAGTAGGATTAATCCCCCATTGTAATGTTGTTTTACGGAGTTCCGGTAATATAATTAGCTATTTTCTACCTCATGTATTATGAGGCTTTCGCACGCAATGTGTACAGCCAGCTACAATTACTTTTTGTTTTATCAAAGCAGCGTTACGTACTTATGTAATCTTTGATCTGCATTTTATCGTTGACATGATATTTTTGTCATTTATGCAAGGTTCTTATGGATCAAAATCAAAAAGCTGTTCCTAGCCTTGAGGATATCCGTACATGTGTTGGACTCCTGGTACAACATATTTACTTTTGTTAACATTATGCACTAGATTAGGTTGTGTTGAGAAATCGGCGCCTCGACCTTGACACCGACTTTCTAGAAGTGGTACCAAATTGGTGTGATACCATTTCTATAGTGGATCTATACCCACACTACTTTGAGGAGACCTTCACACTCACACCACACACGGGAGACTAACACTATGTGGAACTCAACTCTTTATTGAAAATACAAGGACTTTACACTCTTTATGTGGCTACCCTACACACTCTACTCTTCTATGGTGGCTGCCTATGCCATCTTTCAAATGACCTCTACTTAGCATGGCTTCTTATGGTGGAGGGCACCCTCATTTATAGTGTCACATGACCGTTGGATTGGTTCAAATGACAACCATCCAAAGCACCACATACAAATATCTCTATTCTAGAATATTCCACACTTCACTATGAAGCATGATAAAATATCTAACTTCTACACTCTTCCTTATTTTGCCATTATCTTCTCCATATGCATGGCAAAGTAATGTCGTGATATATCTCGAATCTTCTAGAATATTCCAAGTATGCATTGCATATTTTCAACAGGTTGAGAGGACATATTGCAGTAGTTATGGAGATTTTATCTTACCTTTTGTGCTCAAGGGTTTCTTTAATGTCCAACTGGACCTTCTACACATCATTCGTTCACTATCCTTGTGTCTTAGCTATGTCATTCAGGTAGTGATCGCTAATTACCATACTAATGAAATAAATACACCATTCTTAATATAGCTTCCAGATCTGGTTCTGCTGCTGCTTTAGCACCATTTAGAAGTCAGTTACCCATTCCTCTGTGACCACTGAGGAGTAGCAAGTAACAACAACTTCGCTGCACAGAGTTTGTCATATGGACAGAATACATAACTTTTCTTACGTTTTGAACAGCAATTATATTTGTTATCTAGTATATATATTTAGGCAGCATGAGAAATCATATATTCGATTGCTTGGCATATTGGTTGCTTCCCTTTCAATTTTACTACTTATATATACATGGTGGAGCAATCAATATTTAGCGGAAAATGTTGTATTATTCATCGAAAGGAAATACTATCACCACGTTTCTTTTGACAGTATTTGTATCTCTTGCTCGAATTGTAGTGGAATTCAGGAAAAAATATGACAATGTGTGAAAGGAATCGATGCTCATGATAGCCTAAGAGGGGGAGGGGGTGAATTAGGCTTTCTAAAAACTTAACCTACCACATGCCTTCTAATTGCACAATATGAAACTAAGACAAGATATCTAGATGTGCAACTAAGGTTTTCTTCTAGTGTTTACACCCACCCAAAGAGTTTTGCAACCTAGAGCCAATCCTATTAAGATACTACTCTAGAAAGGTAAAGGCACACAAATTGCAAGTATGAAATGCGGAAGCTTAAAGGGTTAGAAGGATGCAAACTTGACACGAAGATTTATCCCGTGGTTCGGCTTACGCCTAATCCACGTTGGAGCTCCACAAAGGATATGCTCCCGGTCGCCAAGTCTTCTTCCCGGTCAAGGCCTTGAGCTCGCCACAAAGGCTCTCCAAGAAGGATGATGAGCAAGTCACCAAGACCTTGCTCTCATCAACCTACTCTCCCGGAGATCTTGACACCGTCTCCACTACGGAGCTTCTCCACCAAGGAAGGGGTCTCCTCTTCCCCCGCACAAAGTTGTCGTCGCCTCTCCACACCAAGCCGGAGGGTCGAAGACTTGCCGGCGAGTCTCCAAGACTCCAAGGGGCCGGCACACCGAGATTACAAGAGGTTGCTCACTCTAGAACCAAACACAAGGCTCAACACCCTGCAACTCACTCACTAGGGCTATCCTAGCTCTCTCACTCACTATGGATGATCTATATAGTACAAATGGTGGCTTGGATGTCTTGTAGGTGTATATGAACTTCTCTGGACTCCAGCACCTTGAAATGGCCGAATGGGGGTGGTATATATAGCCCAAAGGGTTGGACTGGCCGTTGCTCAAAAGCTGCTCAAAAACTGTGAACGCCGTATATTCCGCCATGCCCCAAACCCCATCGGCGTACTATACGCCGTATAGCTTTTCCAATGGTCATTTTCACTTTTCCAACGGTCAAATACGCCGTATATTCCGCCGTTCATGTAAACAGTAACACCGGATAATACGCCGTACCTTTGTTTTCCTCAGATACTTGAAAACTGTGAACGGCGTATATTCCTCCGTGAATGGCGTACATTTCACCGTACCTTTTGTGCAGAGACGATGTTTCTTGGAGTTCTTAGTTCTACACGGCGTATATTCCTCTGTGAACGGCGTACAATACGCCATATAGAAAATTCGGTCATCTTCTCTTGGCCATAACTTTCTGCTCCGAACTCCGATTTGGATGATATTGTACTTGATGGAAAGCTTATGAAATTATCTATAGGATTCTGCTATCAACCATCCATTTTGAGCAAATATTCACGCCGTTGTGTACGCCGTACCATACGGCGCTCATCGGCGTACATTTTCCCGTGCAGAAAATAAGATCTTCATATTTTGGCCATAACTATTTGCTACGAACTCCGATTTGGATGATCTTGTACTTCATGGAAAGTTTATGAAATTCTCTACAGGATTCTGCCATCAACCATCCATTTTGAGCAAGTGTGCATGCCGGAACATACGCCGTAACATACGGCGCTATTATCGGCGGATCTTCCTCCGTGTAGAAATCAGAGTCTTCGTATTTTGCCCATAACTTTCTGTTCCGGACTCCGATTTAGATGATCTTGGACATTATGGAAAGCTTGTTAAATTATCTACAAGATTGTATATAAAACCCTCACATTTGATCTTATGATGAATAATGGGTCAAGTCCAATTCATCTCTCTCTTTGACCCGGCCTCAATAATTTCTTTCTTGATTTGGATGCAATAACTTGTAATCATCATTGGGACCTAAACTCCTATGAATACCACTAAATAAACTTATTAGTCCCAATGACTATATTGTCATTCAATCACCAAAATCACAATATAATGGCACATGGGGCCATTATCCTTACAGTGTGTCCTATGTGTTGATAATGAGCACATGGAATCAGGGAATGACACATGGTAGTTCTTATGTGTTTTTCAGGTTGCCCTTGGAGATCCAGTGGTTGACAGCCTCGAGGCCGGCCACAGCCTTGCTGGACTTGTACCAGCTACCAAGATCAAGGTGACCGGATGTAACCCAGTGAAGAATGCAGAGAAGCTGCTTGAGATGATGATTACAGACAAAGTATCCAAGGGCGAGTGGGTTGTGCCGAACACTCAGCTTAGCAAGTTGAGGGATGCCAGAAACTCTTGCTCGCCAAAGAGAATCTAGTCCGCGTGGTGGAGCGTGTGAGCCTCGATCTTCATCTTGGATTCGACCTTGACGGCGAGCACGCTGGGCTAGAGGACGACCACCACACCATCGTGATGAACGCGCTTGGCCTTGCCCACAATGATGATGGTTCAGCGAATATGTTCCCAGATGCTAAGTGTGAACTAAACAATTTATAACACCATATTGCCCCAATATCCATTATCTCCTGCATCGCTTTTCAGTAAATAAATCAGAGTAAAGGAGCTTACATGCACAGTCAGGGCTTCCAATGATGGGGCAGCATCGAGAAAAGAAACAAGGCATAAAGTCATAATATCCCATTGGTCGCTTCCACATTTGCAGCTACAAGTGCTTGAGGCAACGGAATCTATGGCTTGGATCCCTGACTGGAATGGTCATCTGCATAGCAAATACAATATGGATCTAGTAGTATTTGGAGGTTTCTGAAAAAAATAAATTTCCAATCACAAACCTTGGTAAATCCAATCAGAAACAATGTCTCAAGGTTTGGTACATGTGGTGCAAGTTCAGAAAAGGCAAACTCTATAATATCCCCTGTTGTTAGATCAAAGTCAGCCTCCTTTAACACAGATGCTCCAGTTGGAACAAATCTGACATCAGCACCCCCACTGTACTTAAAGGTCACTGGATTTTGAACAAAAATCTCCACTGCTTTTAGCCAGCACAACGTAATATCAACATAATTGAGCTTACATGCCGCATTAGATATCTTCAAGTAATCTAGCCCTGGACAGAATGTTAACTTCAACTGTTCTAGAGCAAGGGTATAACTCAATAAGATCTCTAAATCTTCTCTAGCTATATGTACATAGCTCAACTCGAGAGTCTTCACATTTCTCAAGCCAATAAATGTCGGTGAAGGCCTAAAATAGCAAAAGCAGAGCTTGAGATGTTCAATAGAGGTATGTTCTGGAGCTGCAAAATTAGTGGACGGGAAGCTGTACTGGATATCACGATGATGAGGATGCTGCAGCGGGACTAGGTCAAGGCTCAGTTCCTTTGCACTTGAAGTGACTGCAAAGTATATCCAGCGATCAAGATAATGGGCATACTCTGCTTATTGAGGTTGCGCTTGATAGTGAATGACTTCACCCCAGTTCCAGCATGGTTTCGTATGATGGTGTTGACACGGCTGACAAACTTTGCTTTCCTTTTCGCTGCATGCACACGCTTCAGACAGAGCGACTTACTGGTGAATTCCAGATTGGGGTAGAATCTCCAAGCGCGCAGCCAGTTTTGAGCAACGCCACTGGCACGTGCAGCATCTCTCAGCGGTAAAAACTTGAGTATGGTGAATACAAGAAGCTGGACATCAGGGAGAAGGAAAAATTAACTTGGGAGGAGTAACAAACTTTCATAGAAAGATGAAGTGAGCCATCCCAGAGAGAAGAAAAATGGATGTTGCTAGCATTTAGCTGCTAACCTCAGGGAGATTGTCTAACTGCAACTTTGCCGGTTTTCTTTTGGAGGCCAGCTTTTTCGCTCCACGAGTTGACTTCATTTGCTTATTATCCATCAAATCAACTATTCATTCTTTCTGCAGCCAACATTAAGTCGGTGAAAAAAACTATCAACCAATTAGCATTTGAGTTATAAACATTTGTTAGATCCTCTAACTTCTAAGGGAGGACACCACCTGCGTTTACTAGTTCTCAGAGGCAGCCAGAGAGGCCCTGCCATGAGAAACTGCACACATACATCAGCGGCATCAAACACATATATTCAGACTCTGCTAGAGCACGCGTTCGATTGTTTCCACAGCTCTGCATATATGGCTGACAAAATAAAAAAAAAAGATGGGAGTTCCGCGATCCAGGAATCCTGGAACGTGCAACGCTGACACAATTCATGGACTACAAGCAGCACTGCAGCGATCTGAATTCAAACTTTGCACATTTGGGGTTTTCTTTCCCCATGTAAACGAAACAGGGCAAGACCCCATATGACAAACCTGGTGCCTACATACAGTGGTACCAGAATAATGCAATCTAACGAGCCGGACAGAATCGGACGAACTGCTTTAGAATGACGAGGAGGGCCAGGCGTGTAGGGGACTTGCAGAGAGCCTTCGGCCTGGGGACGAAGCGGCGGCGGCACGCAAACGCAACTGCAGCCTGCAGGGAGAGGCGGCGATGCCGAGGAGCTGAGGAAGGTTTGCGAACGGGCGACGGCAGCGCGTGGGCCTGCAGAGATAGGTATGGACGATGGATCGGCCCAGGTGGTGCGGGTGCCCTGCGCTTGGGCCTTTACAGCCCACTTATACAGCCATGTCAAATTTGGTACCAACATACAGTATACCACAGCCCACGAAAATTGTCCACAATTGGGCCTGCTCACTTCTATTTTTTCTGGCGTTTTTTTCTGGCTGTCCAGCCAAGCTGTTCGGTTTTTGGGCTGGCTTAGAGCCCAGCCGTTCGGCAAAGTCATAGCCCACAGAACATACATCATGTCTCTAGCTGCTGCTGCTGGCCCTGCTGGCCTTCCCCACCCGCTGCGGCTGCTGGCCCTGCTGGCGCGCGAGGTAGAGGACGGGGCGGACAGCCTCGTGCAGTCATGCAGCGGCGCGCCGGCAAGACGGCGGCCTCCATCCCCGAGCTCACCATGCGAGATCCAGAGGCCCGCGGAGAGGAGGGAGCTCCGGCACAAGGAGGAGGAGGAGGCCGGCCGCGGGCGGGAGGTGGAGGAGCAGAGGCTGGCGCGGGAGGTGGAGGAGGCCGGTGGGATGCGATTGCAAATGCAATGGTCTGTTGGAGACGGTGGGATGCGGAGGGGAGGAAAAACACTGCAGACGCGAGGCAAAGGTCCATTTGCCTTCCAAAACTGCCTCTTATTGTTGGAGTCAGTCTAAACTGTTGCTTAAAGCCAGCCTAAAAAAAAGCCAGCCTAAAAAAAAGCCAGCCAAAAAGAGGCAAAAAAAAAAAAGAAGTGATTTGGCTTTTCTTTATTTGACATTTAATATAAAAGGTGGTAAAAGATAATCGTGCCGTGTTAATATCCAAGCTACGTCGAGAAGCATAAAGATGAGCATAGTTTCATAGCCTGAATATCGTATAATTTAGTTATAGTTTATTTTATCTTTATTCTAACCTGAACTTGTCCTATCCGGGGTAAGTATATAAATGTAATCACATATATTGCATACCAAATAAATACCCTATCCGCACATTAATGGGTGGACTCGATAAAAATAATTAGATCCTCTATATTTTGATGCTTTTTCATAAATCATCAAAACTAAACTAGTATAGAAAAGGGTAAAATAAAATAAATTATAATATACAATGTATGGTATGGTAAATAAAAAGGAAAATCGTGCCTTGAGATCGATTTAGAGTGAAACACAGTGAGAGATGGAAAATAACCGGAAGATATTAGTAAAGACCAACGGCATGGTCGCACGTGGCCAGATGACGGCCGTTCCGTTCCATTTCAACGGCCGGGCTTCGAGCCGAGGCCCCACCCGTCCGCCGGCGGCGCCCCGGCCCCTACCGAGACCCCCGCGTACTCGCCTCTACGACACGAGTGGCCAGTACCGTGTCGTCTTCCAGGCGCTTCCAGCGCGAGAGGCGCGCGGCCACGCCGGTGCGCCACCGTCCCGCCGCGTGTCCCGGCGTCGCGACACGTCCCGCTGCCTCCCGCGCCACCTCGCTCCCGCCGCTTCCAGACGCTTCTTCTCCGCCCCAGGCCAGCTCCTTCTCCGCCCCCGCACAGATAAAAGCCCCCACCGCGAGCTCGCTCCCAGCTCCATTAACCGCCCGCATCTGTCCGACGCTCGCATCAAGCAATCCTCCCGTTCCGATCAGAAGCAAAAGGCACGCACTCTCGCCATCCGTCCGCCGCCACGTCGATGGCATCCCGAGCCGTCGCCGCCGCGGCCGGCCTCCGCGCGGCCGCGCTGCAGTCCCGCTCCGCCTGCTCCATCCTGCAGCCGTCCCGCTCGGCCGCGACGGCCACCGCCTCTCACCCGGGCGGCGGCGCGAGGGCCGGCAAGCTGCCCCGCGGCGACTACGTGCCGGTGTACGTGGCGCTGGGCATGGTGGCGGTGTCGGTGACGCTGGGGCTGCACACGGCGCGGCAGCAGCTGGCGCACGCGCCCAACGTGCGCGTCGACAAGAAGAAGCGCGAGACGGTGCCGGAGGTGGCGGCGCCCGACCTTGCGCTCGACGAGGCCGAGCGCTTCGTCGGCAGCTCGCTCTTCCGCAAGGTCGCGCACGTGCAGGACGACCGCAGCCTCGCCGCCGGCGTCGCCGACCCCGTCGCCGAGTACCCGTACGTCGTCGGTTTGCTTGTTGATTTCGTTCACGAGAGCTGTGATGATTTCGTTCCGGACTGTATCAGATTCTGACGGGTTTGCTTGTTGATTGGTGTGCTGCGTGCAGGACGAAGAAGGCGGTGACGCTCAAGGACGTGGGCGTGGATCCGCCGGGGATCGAGCAGAGCAGGGAGGGCGTCATCGACCAGATCTTCAAGAGGAACCACGCTTGAATCAAGCAGCACAGTACAAGTGTTTGATTCTTGTACTCGGTTAATCTGTTCGAGTCTACTTGCTGCTCTGATTTAGTGTCTAGTTTGAGTCGGATCGGCTGTACTTTTTCAAGGTCGATTTGTGTGTGATGTACATATAGTCGAGAACACTGTTTCCTCATAAGAACAAATAAAGGTAAAACAAAGGTTGTCACGTGGTTCACGTAAAGAGAGCTTCGTGCCTTCATCGGGACGATGGTGCTGTCGTATCAGTCACTGCGGGTCTGATTGGTACCAAAATTTGCCATGTTAAAATTGGGACATACCAAAATTTAATCTGTCAAAATCTGAGTAAAAGTTGTCAAAATTTAGCTATAAGATAGCATTTGGTTATGTGCAAACACTCTGGTGCCAAAATTGTGGTCTCCGGCTTGATGTCAAAGCACATCTGTGAAAATGTTTAGGTATGTTTTAGTTTGGTTTGCCATCTGTCAAAATGTTTAGACAAATTTTGGTGTTCAACCAATCAGGTCCTACGTTATCAGGTTTACTGTACTGTGATATCAGAAATATGCAGCGACTGGTATTCAGTAAAATGTAGTAAAATGTAAACTTTTTACCGGCAGTAAAATGGAAACTTTTTACCGGCAGTAAAAGAAAAAGAAAACTACATCGCGGACACCCTCCTTGTATAGTGCTTATTTTTAGTCGTCGTATATCAGTAATTGTTTCACATTAGTTAAAGAAAGTGTGATTTCTGTCCTTTAAATACACGTGTGACTCGTTCCCAAGCTAACAAATAGCGTCGGCAGCGGTCAGTTACCGTCACAGCTATTTTATACAAGGCGTTTTCTTCTCCGGACACGGGCTAAGGCCCTCTTTGGTTTGGCTTTTAGGGGCTGTAGCTTTCCAAAAAAGCTGGTAGCCAAACCAAAGGGGCAGCTTCTTCCAGCAGCTTTTTTCTACAGCCGGCTTTCTCGTAGTTCATTTCTCACAGCTGGGAACGAGCTGCTTTTGCCGGCTGTGAGGTTCAACCTTTCTCCGAAATTACCCGCACTGCCATCCATTATGTGTGTACCGGTTGGTTTCTTTTTCTTTCCCGTCGTCCCTCTCCTTCCTCCAAGCGCCATCCCCTCCCTCCTGCGGCGCGCGGCGTTCGGCGGCCCCTCTCCGCGACGAGCACGGGTCCTCCCCGCGGCTCCCCGGTGGCCCGTCCCCCCCTGGCTGCCCGTCCCTCCTGCGACTCCGGCGGCCCCTCCTCGGTGGCCCGTCCCCGTGGCCCCTTCCCGCGACGAGCTCGGGTCGGCAGCACTGCAGCAGGTGAGCTCGCCGGCGAGTGGACTCCTCCTCCGACTGGCAGCGCCCCTCCTCCGCTCCTCTCCTCCCCTCCCCAGTGCTTCTTGGAGCTCGGCGATGGACGGCCCCCACTCCTCCCTCGGGCGTCTGCAGGAACAGGCCCCGTTTCTCTCATCCTGGCGCAAGCTTGGTGGCTGGTGGCGGCGTGCCTGGTGGCCAGTGGCTCTTCCTCGCCGGCGCAAGCTTGGTGGCTGGTGGCGGCGTGCCTGGTGGCCAGTGGCTCTTCCTCGCCGGCGCATCGCACCGCTGTTCTGCTTGGAGTTGGATTTGGAGATAAAGGGATTTGGAGATAAAGCGTATCGCCGGCAATCTTGTTCTTGGAGCGAGCACAGAGAGCAGAGAGCAACGGTGGAGCAGCTTCTGTCCCTTGCGGCTAGGAGATAAGATAAAGAATGAAAGGGCAAAATTGATTATTGTTTATTGGTTAATCTTTAAAAATTATTGATAGTGGATGCAAAAATTGATCAAGTTAAATTTGTCATTCTAAAATTTACATGTAAATTTACGAACACCACATTATTTTACGATCATTTTCCATATCAATAGTCTCTCAGGACTTCAGGGGCATTACAGGCATTTCCTATCAAATCGACACAGCCACGGCCAATTGAACCAAACGGCTTTCAGTTTTTTTACAGCTCAGTGCTCACAGCAGCTTTTTTTTCACAGCTCACAGCCCACAGCAGCTTTTTTTTTCACGGTCACAGCCCAACCAAACACACCGTAAGAGGGCCAGACGGGCCGGCGCAGGAAGAAAGGCACTCGGACACAGCCCAGCGGCAAAAATCTGGCATCTACAGTATGTCCCTACATTCCTGTGCCCGGGATCCCCGGGATATGAAGTTAGTTATTTCCTCCGTTCCAAATTATAGTTCCAAATAATAGGTCGTTTGATTTTTTTGACCTCAAGTTTGATCACTCGTCTTATTCCAAAAATTTGTACACACATAATCAAATTTAAGTCATTCTTGAAGAACTTTTATTACTAAAGCTAGCCATAATAAAAAATATAATATTTTACACAACTTTTTGAATAAGACAAGCAGTCAAAGTTGACATCAAAAAAGTCAAACGACCTATAATTTGGAACGGAGGGAGTATGATCTTAGCAGCCCTAAGATAGCGGTTTGGAAGTTAGATGCAATTGTAGTTATTAGGTCACTGCTAATCTTATATTATTTTAGCAGCCCTAAGATAGTGGTTTGGAAGTTAGCAAATTTGGTTTGTGCCCCAGTTTACTCTACCAACGAAAAATGCAATTGTAGTTATTAGGTCACTGCTATCTTATATTATTTTAGCAGCCCTAAGATAGTGGTTTGGAAGTTAGCAAATTTGGTTTGTGCCCCAGTTTACCCTACCAACGAAAAATTAGTGATGGCCAAATAGTGGGCAATGCAAAAATAAGATCGTGGTTGTGTTTAGATTGTAGCTTTACCAAATATTGCTTAAATAATGAGTATTGACATGTGGGGATTGCATATTGTATATTATTTTTATTTTTAAATATATTTAAAGATTTAATTATAAGAAATATTAATATGTAAATAGATTTTAAATCGGATTTTTAGTTCGGCAGATATTACCACCCTAAGCTTATTAATCCTTGGTTGTTGGGTCCGTGCAACCAATGTGCTGCTGCCATGTTGATCTTGGGAGTTTCAGTTGGTCGCCAAAACGTTGGCGGACGATTTGGTCACCGATGTTTTCGCCCGTATTTGCTGTGTGCTGCGGCCAGTAACTGTTGGCACGCCAATGATCTGCGGTAAATCAAATCCCATCCAAAATCTGTGGGCAAGTCAAATATTTGGAAGGGTCGCTATTGGTAATCAACTAAACGCGTCCTGTAATTGCAGTTATTAGTCCGCTATTGCAATGATGACATACATATAGTGATATTTTTATAGACTGATATATAAATTGATAGTCGTATTTTTATTGACATGTAATTGTAGTTATTAGTCCGTTATTATACTGATGACATACATATAGTGATATTTTATATATCGATATATAAATTGACAGTAGTATTTTTATTGACGCATGTAGTAGTTAATGCAATTAGATGCCTATTTTAACTATTAAGTCATCAACTTTTTTAGAATGGTTGTGGAAAAATTCAAGGGCTCACCTCGCACGATCCGACGGCTAAGGAGGTGTAGGAATCAGGAGGAACCAAAATGGGAGGAACCAGGTATGCACCCGGTGCATACCAAATGGTGGGCCATATGCACCGGGTGCATACTCAATTGGTGGGACCCGCACCGGGAAAGTTGAGGTGGGAAAAATGTCTTTCCGATTTTTTTATTTGATCAAGGGTACAATAGTAAATTAATAACTGTGGGACAACGTTTAGAGTACTATAGTTTTGAATTGAATTGCTGATTAAGTATAGTTTGAGCCTTATAGGAGTTAGACCGGCAGCGATTTGGATGAACCTAGGCGGCCGCGGATTTGTGATCCAGTGGAACCCTAGGTGCCAATTTGGATGAACCCTAGGCGCCGCGATCCGTGATCCAGAAACCCTAGGTGGTGGCGATGTTGATCTCTAGCGGAGAAGCGGCGGTTCAGGCGCCCAGCGGCGATCCGTGATCTAGGTAGCGGCGATGTTGATACGGCGGAGATAGGACGGCCCAGGCGACTCGCGACGGCAGTTTCGACGGAGAAATGGACGACGTCTAGTTCCTCGTTGGCCAGCCCCGTGGCCGGCGGTGACGCTTCCAGTGGCGCCGACGTGCACGACGTCCCTGGCAGTGGAAGGGCGGAGCGGCAGCTCCAATCATCAGGATTCAACGAATGAGACGTTGTATGTTCTTTGCAATGAAATTAATTCATTGAGTCACTGCTAAATGTGTTCGACGTAGACGCCGGTGGAATTAATTCAGAGAGTCTCATGCTTAGCCAGGAATACCTACCATTTCCTCTCAATCTCTTGTATGGAGCAACGGTCATACATAAAAATCCTGAAGCCCTCCTTCGCTGTATCGTCGTGAACATTGCGCACGGGGTTCTGCTCAATATGCCATCCGCAAAGCCTATACGGTGAATTCGGTCACACCACACTGACTGCTCTCTGCATAGCAAGGTCTCCATCAGTGATCACGGAAACAGGATGCTTCTGAACATTAGCTTCAGTAAATGTTTTCAGCAGCCACACATATGACTCAATATTCTCATGAGCAATAATTCCGCATCCGAAAATTACTGTGCGGTAATGGTGATTCACCCCAACAAAAGGCACAAGGGGCAGGTTGTACCGATTTGTTTTGTAGGTGCTATCAAATACAACGACGTCACCAAATGCTGCATAATCAAGCAGACATTGAGTATCACACCAGAACAGCCCCTGCAGGTGTCCTTTGTCATCAGTCAAGCACTTGAAAAAGAAATCAGAATCTCTGTTTTGACGTTCCATCATCTAACTAATGACTGTTTTAGCATCACCACCAGCAATTATGTCCAGCTTATGGAGATGGCAGAAATTATACAAGTCCCTTGATGTATAGCCAACCTTGTCATACCCACCATACTGCATTTCCATAACTTCAAATATCTGGTGTTTGCGGATCCAGAAATCCCCAACTCGAGAATTTCAGCTTTCTGCTCATCGCTGATTTTTCGATGTGAACGCAGCAGACAACCAAGGTCAGCTGGCGCCAGCGGATGGTTGTGTTCATCGATGAAATCCTTCACATACCACTGCCCGGTGTTCTGATCTAGTGTAATCACCAATTTTGCAGGGCATCCAACACGAGTTATATCCCGTGGCCTCCGCTGCTTATTCTCCTTCTTCATATACTTCTCTTCACGGTAGCCTTGACGACTGCAAACATACCTCCGAAGAGTGATCTCAGTGTGGCCACTGTTCCACTCAACATAGCTTTTTCTCACACTAAACTCTTTATCAAGAGCGTATGCGTTATAAAACTGAAATCCTTCATCTTCGTTAGCGAACATCTTGCTAACAATTTCATTGTACTCTAGCAAAGACTCTAGATCCGCCATTTCCTCCTGCATCCATCAACAACATTAAACAAATTAAATATCCACATAACAAATTCAAACCATTTCTGTCACTTGAGAACCCAGACTACAAACAAAACATTTCGCTGCAATCATCGAATACTATCTTGAGCAAGTTGTCATCTGATCATGAAACAAGGCACACAACAAGAGGAGGCGGCGTCCAAGTACCTGTGGCTAGATGACCAAACACGGTGTAGCTGGCGAGGAACGAAGCAGGCGCAGGCAGCAACGTCGCGACGTGGTCGCAGGAGAAACCTACAAGGCGTTCAAACCCTACCGAGCGCGCAGAGTAGGGCGACGGCCTTTGGCGGGGGTGCGAGGGCAGGGCGGTTAGACGCAAAACAGCGAGGGCGGGGCTGAGTGCAGGGCGGCGGCCGGGGGGCGACCTCGCGGCGATCCGGAGGGGGCGAGGCAGCGCGCTTCCGCGGGCGGATAGGCCAGGCCGTGCGGTTTGGGGGGGGGCCTGTGGCCGGGGGCGTGGGGTTTGGGGGGTGGAGGGGAGGACGAAATTACCTTAGTACCCTTCCGCACCTGAAATTAATTAAATTAATTATTTAGGGGAGGAACCGGGAGGAGCCACCAACCATTGTAAAAGTCCTCTTAAGTCATTTGTGAATTGATATGTTAGTATTTTATCTTTTAGTAGGTTTTTAGTGTGTTATGAAGTAATGTTTCATGACATATGCCCTCAAATTTATGAGTCATATTTAAATTTCGCTATTGAAATTTAGCGTCCGCAATAGCACCTGCTGCTCTATTGAAATTTCGCTATTTGTTACCTTCTGTTACCAATAAGCTATTCACTATTTGTTACCTTGCTCGTTCCTCATGTTTCAAAACTATCTAAACTAGTGCAATAATTATTCAAGCTTTAATCAACAACAGTTCAATGACATATTAAGGTCAAGGAATCATGGGACTAATCGCTGCTTGGCCGTATATGTTTTGAGTGAAAAACAGATATCACAGTGTAAGAGGCTGCAGCCTCCTGAGTTCAAATGGCATGGCACATCATGTTCAATCTTTTGCCGATAAATTTGTTTTGGTTTAGTTTTACTTTGTAAAGCAAGAAAATATTTTTTTACTAGACAATCCGAATTGACAAAATGCCACAAATAAGAATAGACTATGTACAATGTATGATGCACACAAAATGAAATAAGAAGATGAGTAAGTACCAAGCTGCAAAATAGCGGACTAGGGCCATTAGCGGTTAGATTTTTAGAGGCTAAGAAAATACTAAAATCATTTAATGGTTTTAAAAACTAATCATAAAAATAGAGACACATGTCATAAATATTAGATTGAACTAAGTTGAGACACATGTTATAAAAATTAGACTGGACTAAGTTGAGACACATGTCATAAATATTAGACTGAACTAAAAGTTGAGATGTTTAGTACATTATAGTCTCAAAGCACAGGTGCTGAAAGACCTTCAAACTAAAACAAACACATAATAAGGGTTTATGCCTTTGCTAAATTACCAATTAACCAGAAAGTTCATATGTTCAAAAGGCATTAGAGATTCTTAATTGAGCGTGTTTAGCGAGTTATAGTCAGATTTTAACGGCTAATCTCGAATCTCATTGACGGACCAAGATCCATAGGAGTCTTTATGGGCCATAGGCCCATGAGGGAATTGGGCCAGCAACTCTGACAGATACAAAGAAGAGACGTACAGGTTAAGGGAACTAGTCGGCTACTGAAAAACAACCCGGCCTACTCATGTTAGGACTCTGTGTATAGTATCCGACTAGGAATCTATATTATTTGCCTTGTGGACCCTGTCTCCCGAGTATATAAGGTGAGGCCCCTTGTAAACTCATAACCATCAATACGAAGCGATCCACCATACAGGACGTAGGGTATTACGCTCTCTTTCGAGGCGGCCTGAACCTGTCTAAATCGTCTCGTGTTTACCATCGTGCTTCTGATTCCGGCGAGGCCCTTGCGAACAACTCGACTACTCAGGGACCCCCTATAGTAGGCTAGCCGGTATAAAAAACCGATAGCTGGTGCGCCAGGTAGGGGCTCTCGTCGAGAATCGTCAAGCAAGTTCGATGGCACCAGTCATCATCTCCTGCAATAGCGACATGGCGTTCGAGAAAGGCGCCACTTTCGTCTTCGGCTCTTGGGTTTGCACGGCGGACGGTGCGGATAATTTCGATCGCGTCCTCAAGCCGACGACTCCGGAGCAACTCGCCAACAAGATCGACGAGATCGCGCTCCCGAGCCCGACCTCGACTCGGACTCGGGGAACTCCAAGTCTCAGTTCAACTCCAACTCGGACTGTGAATTTTTCAAAACGGACTAGGCAGTATGAGTCGGTTTCAAAACCATCGGTATTGCCGAAATCCAATCGATCCAAGACCCAGAAGAAGAGGAGCTTAGCCACTGCTAGACATGAGGCCAATACCCCGAGTCGAACTCCTTTCGGTCTCGTGGGAACCACTTCCGTCTACCAGGCGGCGTCATCAATGCAACTCCGATCTCTGGTCGAATTTGACAAATTTCCTCTAGGCGGGAAACAAGTCGGACTCGTCATCACCGCAACACCTGAAAGCAGATTCGTCCACTGGCCGGGACACAAACCGAAGGTGGGAGATACACCACAAGAGGACTTGGACATGTCCTGCATCATCGCATGCATTGATCCATTACCCTTTCAACACGGCGAGATGCTAGACTCTTCAGATGAATGCGGCTCCACCGTCCCTGCATCTTCAAGCACAAGAAACTTCTCACCGGGGCGTCAAGCCATGGTGATCATCGGCAACGAAGATCAAGTTTCCAATGACGAACCATCTGTGGACAATGAAACCGCAGACGATCGAGAAAGGCGCAGGCAACACAACGCTGCTTGCGCAGATCGACGTCACCGACTCAACCGCAGAATAGCTCCGCAGAATCTTGACGAGCAATTCGTACAAGTCGCTGGTCAAGACATCTACACTAGCGCTGCAGCCAACATCTTGGCTGTTGCACAAGGACTTGAAACTCTGGACTAGACCCCAGAAATCCAACGGATGAAGACGATGCTCGAGACAACAGCAATTCAGCACGACGCGATGTGCCCTGCTCGAACCATCACTAAGTCCAAAACAGCAAGTCGACAAGCCAGCAGTCGCAACCCTGACAGAGGCAATCGCGGCAATCCATCTCACCATCCAAGCAAAGACCACCGAGAACACGACAACGCGGGTGGCATGGTAGTCGGCGCCGGACCTAGCCACCACGTTGCCGAACAGAGCCACAATCGCAGGCACGGCGGCAACAGGGACAGAGACAGACGTCGTGACTACCGCGACGATGACAGGGATCTGTGACACCAGCTGTAAAGCAAAGACGCACGCACCGTCTTCTCCGCACGCGCCCGAGACCGCGAAGAAGAAGAACGCAGGCGGCGCCAGGAGTACGACAAGATCTATGGGCTTCCAGGCCAAGGCCATCACAACCTTGGCAAGTACGAAGGATTTTTGGTTTTCTCAAACCGCATCCGAGCTACTACATGGCCCGAGAAGTTTAAACCAGCCGGCATCGAGAGATATGATGGCAAACGCGATCCCGAGCAGTGGCTCCATATCTAATACTCGGCAATCAAGGCTGCAAAGGGCGATACTGACACCATGTGCACCTACTTCCCGGTAGTCCTCGATCAAGCTCTGCTGACTTGGTTGGAAGGACTAAAACCTGGCTCCATTGACTCCTAGGATGAACTCTGCAGGGTCTTCATCAACAACTTCTAGGGCTCATGGCAGAAGCCGGGTACTCACTTTGACCTCGCCCAGTGCAAACAGGGCCAAAACGAGTACCTTCAAAGCTACAACCACCGATTCTGGGAGAAGCGTGAAACATTTTTGGGGCTCACCGACCAAGACGTCATCGACTGCTTTCACAGTGGTCTCACTGATCCCACGCTGCATCTCGACTTCGGAAGAAACAGGCCAAAGACGATGGAAGCCATGCGCGACCTCATCAACCCGCTGGGCCGACGCTGAAGATATGCAACGTGAGAGGTTTAACCGAAACAAGTCAGGGGGCAACCGCAACAACAACAATGACCGCAACAAGGGCAAGCAGGCTGAGAATAATGACAAGCGCGACTTCAACGACATGAAACGCAAGCCCGAGGATTCAGTCAACGTTGCTGAAAAAGGTCGCTCCCGCAAAAAGTTCGAGAAGCTACTCGACAAGCAGTGTCCTTTCCATCCGAAGGACAAACACTCCAGCAGGGAGTGCATCAGGCTCAAGAAAGCTTTTGACTCTGGAAGCGCTCCCAAACCCGACGACGCAGACAACAATGGGGGAGGCAAGGGTGACAAAGACACCGGCTATCAACAAGCCGACAAGGTTGTCAACGTCATCTTCGGAGGAATAGCTCAAATGGACTCGAAGCGCAAGCAAAAGCTGATCCATCGCGAGATTGGGTGCATCGAGCCAGCCATCCCCACCTTCCTGAAGTGGTCGAAAATCCGGATCAACTTCTCCCGCGACGACAAGTCGACCAACATGAAGAACCCGAGAAGATACCCTCTGGTACTTGACCCGGTGGTGGTAGGCGCACGGCTCACAAGGACGCTGATCGATGGCGGAAGTGGACTCAATATCCTTTTCGCCAAAACACTGAAGAAGATGGGCTTGGACATCTCCAATCTCCTCAAGCCCACTGATTCACCCTTCTATGCCATCGTTCTAGGCAATGTTGCCGTACCACTTGGCCAGGTATCACTTCCAGTCACATTTGGTACTGAGGCTAACTACAGGACTGAGTACATCACATTTGAGGTTGCCGACTTTGAGTCATCGTACCACGCGATCCTGGGGAGACCAGCTCTGGTGAAATTCATGGCGATATCGCACTATATCTACCTCGTCCTGAAGATGCCAGGCCCTAAAAGGATTCTATCCTTGAAGGGCGACCTGAAGACCTCCTACGATTGCGACACCAAGGCAGTGACGATTGTTGCAAGTCTGCAGCAACCGAGCCAGGCAGCAATCATAGCAGCAATGGCGAAACAACTCGACGAGGCAGAGTTGGACACCCCAATGAAAAAGCCAGCCACGTCAACTATGAAGCCCTCCCGGGAAGTTTCCATCAAGACGATCGACCTAGGGACGGGCGACCCCTCTAAGACGGCGCTGATCGGCACTGACCTATCTATCAAATAGGAAAGTGCGCTCGCTAGCTTCTTACGGGACTACCGTGATATCTTCGTATGGAAGCCTTCTGACATGCCGGGAGTCCCAAGGGAGTTGGCTGAGCACAAACTTAATGTTGATCCAGCTACCAAGCCGAAGAAACAACGTCTGCGATGCTTCGCCCAGGACAAGAAAGAAGCCATCCGTACGGAGCTGACGAAACTACTAGCAGTCGGGTTCATCAAAGAGGAGTTTCACCCTGACTGGCTCGCTAATCCTGTCCTGGTACGAAAGAGAAGAACAACGAGTGGAGGATAAGTGTTGGCTACACCGACTTGAACAAGCACTGCCCAAAGGATCCTTTCAGGCTACCCCGCATTGATTAAGTGGTGGACTCAACAGCCGGATGCTCATTACTCTGTTTCCTCGACTGTTACTCGGGCTATCATCAAATTAGCTTGCAAGAAGAAGACCAGATCAAGACGACATTCATCACTCCGTTCGGCACCTACTGCTACACAACAATGTCCTTTGGACTCAAGAATGCAAGGGCAACATATCAGCGCGCAATTCAGAGTTGTCTGAAGGCTCAGATTGGCCGCAATGTTGAAGCTTACGTTGATGACGTCGTAGTCAAGACAAAGAACCCGGACAGTGTTGACGCTCGTCAGCGACACCTTTTTAGTGCTAATTAAGTGGTGTTTTGGGACTAATTCATATACTAACCCGCCACTTGGCACTTGAAATAACCCTATTTTTGCATATGCATGTATTTTTGGAGGATTTTGGTTTACGTAGGTATTTGAGCTATAAATGAGCACTTTTGGACGAAGACCAAGGTCATGCATAGCATGGAGGAATATGAAGGCCAAAAACCTAATACGACTCAGATTTCGTTCGCTCTCATCTATGGTGAGCCAACCTTTAAGATTGTGGAAGGACAAAGACTTGAAGATAAGGTCGGATGACTTCAGGATCAAGGCGAATCAGGCAAACATTTGGAAAGCTATCAAGACCCAATCTTATCCCAAAGCAACCGACGTCCAAATACCCACATGCATTGGCACCTGAACTCCTGTAGGATCAAGAAACTTGCACGCAAAAAATGGGACCAAGACGGGCCAAAAAGGCCCTAGGCCGGCTGGCCCAGAGGGGCCCGTGCCGGCCGGCCTAGGCCTTTTCTGCGCCGCTTCAGCCTCCCCTTCGAGTTAGGGTTTCCTCAGACTATTTATAGCCCCGATACCCGAAGCCACGAACATCCATCCACCAGAACTCGGCGAAACCTAGGGCATACACCAAAGGGAGACGACGGCCACCGCAAGTCCTCGAAGTTGTCTAGGGGATGGCTTAGGCCTACCTTAGCCGCCATGGCCTCCCTGTGTGGTTGTGCTATGGCGGAGTTTATGAGCAAGTTGGAGTCATCAATTGTATGTATTTGGTGGTGATGATCCAAGCACATCTATTATATGAGTAATGTTCTTCATGTCATCTGATCTCTTAGCCGCTCAATAACTCCTTCTATATTTTCTACCTATCATGAATATGATTATTCCTTAGTCTAATCCATGGTTAAACTATATAGCATGCTTTATGTAATCGTGGTGATTAGATCTAGTGTGTTGACCCTTCATGATATTTAGACATATTCACTTGTGGACGTGCCCTTGTAACTAACCACACCGATAAGGAGCATTGTGATAGGGTGTGATCCCGTGTAAGGTGGCATTCTCGGGAGGTTGACCGGAGGTAAGAGTTTAAAGATGGCTTTAGATGAGATGCATGATGCGCTTACTCTTATTTGCTAGAACTACAACTAGAAGGTGATAGACTCATTTATCCTTTGGTTGCTCTTTACCTTGCCTATGTTTATGGACGTGATCAACCTATACACTCCATTCACATCTTATACACTCCATTCACATCTTATAGGTTTACCCTCTATATGCAATCAACGCTTAATGCTAGGAATAGATCCATTAGATTAGATGGGGAACCCTAGTAAGTTCATTGTCAATCCACGAATTGATAAACTTTGGATGGAATACTCTAAGGGAAAAGCTACGATGATCCGTGCGCTTGCGGTTCACAATTGGCGCGTCTATGGACCGTCAACAGGCAGTCTCATCGTTGACTTGTCTGAGACTTTCTCACATCTTAGAGAATTCCAATGGAAACTCTACCCAACCAATGTGTGTTTGGCGTGCCCGTAGGCAAATTGCTGGGCTTCATAGTCAGCCACCGCGGGATTGAAGCCAATCCCAAGAAGATCACGGCCATCACATCCATGAAGCCTCCCAAGTCTCTCAAAGATGTCCAGAATCTGACAGGGTGTATGGCGGCCCTCAACAGATTCATCTCAAGATTCGGTGACAGAGGATTGCCTTTCTTCAAACTCCTCAAGAAGCAGGACAAGTTCGTATGGACTGCGGAAGCTGATGTGGCGTTTGAAAACCTCAAGACTTTCGTCCCTACTCCACCAGTTCTTACTGCACTAGCTGATCAGGAACCACTGCTCCTCTACATTGCAGCCACAACCCATGTGGTGAGCACTGCAATTATAGTCGAACCCGGCCATGTATTTAAAGTACAACGGCCCATCTACTTCATCAGTGAGGTGCTCACAGAATCAAAAATATGCTACCCCTAGGTCGAGAAGCTGTTATATGCTATTTTGATCACATCCCGCAAGCTGCGCCACTACTTCGACGCTCACTGAGTTGTTGTAGTCGCCTCTTTTCCAACCGATAACATTCTTTACAACCGAGACGCGACCGGGCGAATTTCCGAATGGGCGGTCGAGTTAGGTTCTCATACCATCGACTTCATCCTACGCGCCGCGATCAAGTCTTAGGCTCTGGTTGACTTCGTTGCTGAGTGGATAGAAATACAACAAGTAGCACCCGAAGAACCTCCAGAACACTGGATTATGTATTTCAACGGGTCGATGAAGCTCGAAGGAGCCGGCACAGGCTTTCTCTTCATATCTCCAAAGGGAGATCAACTCAAGTACGTGCTCCAGATCCTCTGGAAAGCCACCAACAATGAAGCCGAGTACAAAGCTCTACTGCACGGGCTATGCCTGGCTGCATCCCTGGGCATCAAGCACATGGTGGTCTACGACGACTCCTCGGTAGTCATCAATCAAGTCAACAAAGATTGGGATTGCACCAAGGAGAACATGGACGCATAATGCATGGAGGTCCGCAAGCTCGAGAAGCACTTCTATGGGCTCGAGTTCCATCACGTCCTTAGGGACCGCAACATGGCTGCTGATGCACTTTCCAAGCTTGGTTCGCACCGAACTCAAGTACCGGGCGGCGTTTTCGTCCAAGAGCTGTTACAACCATCCATCAGGGAGCAGAAAGTACAGCCGACTACAACACCCCCTCATCAACAAGTCATGGTGATTACACCCGAGTGGACCAAACACTTCATCGAGTACATACTACATCAGAAAGAACCGGAGGACAAGACGGAAGCAGAGCAAGTCATCAGACGAAGCAAGCATTATGTAGTAGTCGGCTCCACCTTGTTCCGACGCGGCACATCCTTTGGTGTCTTGATGAAGTACGTCCCTCCACAGTCGGACGGGAGATCTTTGAAGAAATCCACGCTAGAATCTGTGGTAATCATGCTGCCCATCACACGATTGTTGGCAAGGCCTTCCGATCCGGGTACTACTGGCCGTCCGCAGTGGCGGACGCAGACGAAGTCGTGAGGGCTTGCCAGGGCTGCCAGTTCTTTGCCCGGCAAGCTCACGTTCCTGCAACGGTCCTCAACACCATACTACCCTCTTGGCCCTTCGCATGCTGGGGGTTGGATATGGTCAGACCACTCAAGAAAGCGCAAGGGGGATTTGAATATCTCTACGTGGCAATCGACAAGTTTACTAAGTGGATTGAAGTCAAGCCGCTAGTCAAAGCTACAACACCAAAGGCGGTCGAGTTCAACCAAGACATTGCCCACCGCTTATGTGTTTCGAATCGCATCATCACTGATCTTGGTTCCCAATTCACAGGGGACGAGTTCTTTGACTTTTGCGACAGTCTGGGAATCGAAGTTCACTACGCATCGATGGTGCACCCTCGTGCCAATGGACAAGTTGAGAGAGCTAACGGCCTTATACTCCAAGGACTCACGCCAAGGCTCTACGAATCACTCAAGAAGTACGGCGGCAAGTGGGTGCAAGAGGTGCCAGCTGTGGTCTGGGGGCTAAGAACTCCGCCTAGTCGTGTGACAGGGCATCACCTTTCTTCCTGGTCTACGGAGGCAGTACTCCTGGTCGACATTGAGTACAATGCTCCAAGAGTTCAAAACTACTTGGAGGAGGCAGCAGAGCAGAGCAAAAGACGTCAATATGCTAGAAGAAGCAAGGGTAGCCGCGTTGATCAGAACAACAAAGTACCAGCAAGATCTTAGGAGGTATCACGATCAAAACGTCCAGTCTAGGTCGTTCAACATCGGTGATTTGGTCCTCCGAAGAATTCAGAGTACAAAAGATCAACACAAGCTATCTTCGCCATGGGAAGGCCCGTTCATAGTATCAAGGGTTATCGGCCTGAGTACTTATCAACTACAACGGGAAGATGGAACAGAAGTGCCCAATGCTTGAAATATTGAGCACTTACGACGTTTTTATCCTTAAAAGTTTTTTAGGAGTCATTAAGAGTCAATAAAAGTCAGTCCTTTCAATGTACTGATGTCGGCTTTATGCCCCAGTTAATAAAGTGTCTATATTCCATTGTCATCAAGCTTGGAATTCAGATACGTGTTTTATGCTACACTTGTTCGCCAAGTAATGCATACAACAAAGTTTATGAATCATGCCGAGTTGTTTAAAAGCAATTGGAATAGGCTACATTCATATACCAATGCCATCAACTTTTTGTTTTAACACAGATAGATCGGGTGCCACAAACACAGATAACAAATACTCTTGTCGACAAGACATAAGTATTTACATCTAACTCCGAGTTCATTACAAAGGTTTCTTTTCACAAAGAACCTAGAACTTAAGGCGAGAAACGATCTTCTCCGCCGTGTCCTTTTCCTCCTCCAAATAAGCGTTAAACATATCCCGAGTACAGGCAGGGTTGACCTTACCCTCTGTAATGCTCAACCTCTGGGCAGGCCACCAAGACCGGACTATGCCGAGTACTTGCTTGGTGCAAGACTGGGCTACGCTCTGGCAATAGGCACGAACTTGCCCAGGAGCTGCTCGAAGACGGTCAACTAAGGGAGGAGATGGACCACCTGCAGGTACGCGCGCAACCAAGTCAACTAGCGGAGCGGCAGCTTCCTTCAGGGCTTCAAGTTCCGCACGAATATTGTTGATTTCGTCTTCTTGGCTGCGGATCTTGGCCATGTATCAGATAAGCTGAGCATTGGCGTCCTTATGCTTCTGTTTTTCATCAGCAAGCTCCGCCATGCAGTCCTGTTCCCGCTGTTCTGCCTGGTTTGCTCGCTCCTGCTGCTGATAGAAGAGATTCATCATATAGGTGGCCTTGGCCTCAAGCGCCTCGATCTTCCTCTCATTTTCTGCATATACAATCATATTATTACTATATCATGTGATTTATGCTAACTCTGCGAGAAGAAGTCGGCGGCTTACCTGCAAGTTTCTGCTTCAGCGACTTAGTCTTCTCGACAATGTCGTCGCGCTGGTTCTGGTACAAGTTCATCTTTTGATATGCCACATCTAGATCCAGGTGCAACTTGGCACGTTCTTCCTCCCATGAAGATCGACCCTACGCCAAGTCCTTCTCCGCCTTCTCTGCTCGGGTGAAGCATGTATTAGCTCGGTGGAGCATCTTTGTTTTTTATGAGAGCGGCGGAGTATGCTCTGTTCTCAAAAGAAAACAAGTCGGAGCATTGATTAAAGCACCAATATACAGAGATAAGTATAGTTACAGTATTGATCTACTATATACTAACCTCTGTAAGTGTCGACAGCTGTTTTTGCAGCGCAACGGCTTTCTCCAGGTCTTCCTGGTCGACTTGAGAGTCGAACAGGAAGGCGTTCTCGTCTTCTGTTCCCGCGCCAGGCGTCCTCGTGTAGATCTGGAAGGGTTCAGGCGTTGGTGTTCAGGGCTGCTTCTTCCGGATAATTTCCTCTATTGTGGTGACCTTCACAAAACCTGCAGCCGCTTCAAGTTCTTCTATCCGGAGACTAGCCATCCGGATACTTTCTGCAGCTTTCGGCCATGTGCCCTGCGCAGAAGTACTCGGAGTGGTTTTCTCTGGCTCCTTTGAGGATGATGAGGCCTGGGTTCTTGCTTCTTGGGGCCGCGGCATAATCTGGGGGCTCGGCTCCTGCTCTACTTCCGCCTCCTTGGTTTGTGTGTCCTCTGGCAGGCTTTGCTTAGGGATCATAGGCACCTAGGCAGGCTGAGGCGATGGCGGCCGACTACATAGACAAAGTGGAGAATTAAGCAAATTTGATATAGCAGAAGATAGAATGCTGCGATCAGCAAGTCAGACTATTTACCTGGCGAAATCCATGTCAAATTCAGGCTCTTCCAAGCCAACAGAAACTCCTCCGGATGGAATTTCTTGAGGCTCGGGAGTCTTCTCCTTTGGAATTTCTAGGTTCAGCCCTAAAACCGCTCTAGAAACTCTAAAGTACGAAGTTGTAGTTTACCGAAGGATTTATAAATTTTACTCTACCACCCATGGAGAGTTGTAGAACTCTGAAGGCAAATTTTAGGACCATAAAAGAGCCACGTCACTTTTGATTTTTTTACAAATACTTTGGACTATTGGGTTTTCGAAGCAAGATTTTTATTTTGCCCTGATAAATTAACGCAAGAATGTTCTGGAAACATAATTTTACAAGAGCATTTTAGTCATTTTATGAAAAAAGTGATTTGTCTTGCATTGGTCAAAGTTTCTTTTTTAGAACGCTTGCATTGGTCAAAGTTGAATACTATGGCCCTGTTTAGTTCCCACCCCAAACTTCACTATTCATCAAACTTCACTATTCATCAAAGGGAATCTTACATGCATGGAGTATTAAACTTGAGTTAATGACAAAACCCATTCCATAACCCCGGTAACTTTGCGAGACGAATCTAATGAGTCTAATTTGGCCATGATTAGATAACGTCGTGCTACAGTAAACAATCTCTAATGACGGATTAATTAGGCTTAATAGATTCGTCTCGCGATTTTCCGTCCATCCGTGTAATTAGTTTTATAATTAGATCATATTTAGTCCTCCTAATCTTCGAATTAGAATAGCTACAGTAAAGTTCGCAATCTTACCTACCCAACTAAACAGGCCCTATATAACTTGGGGATAGGTGTTGGACCGTGGGTAGACTGGACCAAAATTGCTCGGGTCTAGCCGCCCCGGTCCAACCCCATTGGGCTGACAAAGGCAGATCCATGGGCCTCTCATACCATTTGTCCTTGGGCCCGTTTCGTCCAACACACACGAGCAAATATCTCCCGCCCTTGCACCCGGTGCACGCAAACCCCCCTCCCCCCAAGAATTATGAGTGAATTCCCTCAATGCCACTAGAATTTTTAGGAGTTCTCTCATTGCCATTGAAAAATTTGTATTCCCTTCATTGCCACTCTATTAAATTTTCTTTTCCCTAGATGCCAATCCCGTTAAAACACGTTAAGTTGCACTCCCTGACACTTGGGTCCGCGAGAGCCCCTTCCGTTATCCTTCTCTTGCCCGGCCCGTCTGACTCCAGTCCCCCCTCTCTCCCTCTGTCTGCCTCCTCCAATTATTGGTGTTTCTTTAGCTTAAAAAAAACTTCTCGGTGCTTTTGCCTCCCGGTGCAGCCTGCCGGCAGTCAACGAGCCGAGGCGGCGCAGTGTGAAGGGCGCGGGGCAAGGCCCAGCTCGGCCTCAGCGAAGGAGCGGACGCACGGGGCGGGAGGACGGGGTTGCGGCTGCCGGTTCGTGGCGCAGTGGGAAGGCAGAGCCATCGTCCACGTCGAGCTCGTCGTCTCCTGCGCCGAGATCGAGCTCGTACGGCTTGATTGCTGGAGCTGTGGAGGTCAAGCAGGGCGCGGCCGCCGGCGCGGGAGCTGCAGCGGCTCCTACAACGGGAAGGCGGCCACGCGTCCGGCGCTACCGCGACGAACTTGGCTGCGCTCCTAACGGCCTGCTCCTGCTCCTGCTCCCCCTCACGGTCACACTCACCTGTGTCCGCTGCCATTCCTCGACGCTGCTGTCGCCAAGCGCAGCTCTAGCTCACCCACCGGCAGCTCGAGATGCGGCACACAGGCTAATCTTGCTGGAACAATGCAATCTTATCTTCCCAATTGAGAGGCTGAAGGTTAAAATCAAGTTTCCCTGGTCAAATCGACGCCTTCTCCTTTGAAATGGATCTCTTCCTCTTCTTGGTCACGGAGCTGCCGTCGGAATCTCGAGGGCATGAACTCTCAGATTTACTGCTTGTAGAAGAATGGTAGCAGTCTGCTTTACCCGTTGAATATGAGCACAAATTGGTGCTGCTCTTCGCCAAGTGAAGCAGCATGTTGGCAACCTCCACCTCCAAGGCGGCGTGCAGGAGGACGACGCGGTCCAGGCCCGAGCGTCGATCGGAAGTGCGGAACGGTGATTGAGACAGAAAACCTAACGGAATGGCAATTAGGGAATGAAAAATTAAAAATAGTAGCAATGAAGGAAAAATAAAATTTTCAACGACAATGAGAGAACTCCTAGAAATTCGGCACCGAGGGAATTCACTCAAGAATTATCCGTTGGCCCCCGCCTCTTCCCCCACTATCCACACGCTTCTTCCACTCCCCCGGCTTAAACCCCTCCGCCTCCTCCTCCCCTCCCTCCGATGACCCCCGTCTAGCCTCGGCGTCCGCGTCCCCCGTCCCTCCATGGCCGCCCCACACGCGCTCGCCCCTCCGCCTCCTGCGCCCCATCCCCACCCCCTGCTCCTGCTCCGCCTCCGCCCGCCGCCGGCCCGAATCTTCCCGCACCGCCGCCTGCGCCTCGCGGCGGCGGCGGCGGCGGCGGCGACCGCCACTGCTGCCGCGGCATCCGTCGCCCCCGACGACATCTCGCAGCTCAACTACCGCCTGCGCTCCATCGTCCGCCGCCGCGACGCCGCCTCCTCCGCCGCCGCCGCGTCCGCTTCCCCCGTCGACCCCGCGCAGGCCGAGGCGTACCTCCGCATGATCCGCGACCAGCAGCGCCTCGGCCTCCGCCAGCTCCGCGGGGAGGAGGCGGAGAGCGACGGGGACGGGGACGAGGAGGGCAGCGGGGAGAGGGCGGCGAGGAAGGGGGCGGCGGCTGGGAGCTCGCTGGGGCACCGGGTGGACCCGCGGGAGCTGGAGCCCGGGGAGTACGTCGTGCACAAGAAGGTCGGCGTCGGCAAGTTCGCCTGCATCAGCGCCGAGGACGGCGTCGACTACGTCTTCATCCAGTACGCCGACGCCATGGCCAAGCTCGCCGTCGACCAGGCCGCCCGCATGCTCTACAGATACAACCTGTATGGCCTCCTTGGTCTTAATCCACCTGCCTTCGCGCATTATACTGCTTCCGTGCTTTGCAGCCCTTCCAATCAGAAAGCAATGTCGTGCTGCAGTTGGAAATATCAATTGGTATTAGTAACACGATTGCGGACGGCCACTTTTGGTATAGCAGTGGCTTTGCAATTTCGATTGGCAGCAACGGGCACACTATGCTATGTCATCACTTACAAGCCATTATCTCTACTGGAAATTAAAAATTCACGTTAACCATTTATCCAGATTAATGTTTCTTTCAGGCCTCACGAGAAGAAGAAGCCAAGGAATCTGAGCAAACTGAACGATCCTTCTACCTGGGAGAAGCGGAGGCTGAAAGGGAAGCTTGCTGTTCAGAAGATGGTTGTGAACCTGATGGAGTTGTATTTGCAAAGGATGAGGCAGAAAAGACCTCCATACCCAAAGCCCATTGAAATGGATGAGTTCGCTGCTGAATTTCCTTATGAGCCTACTCCAGATCAATGCCAGGTCTACTTGAATCAAATGCTGTTGTTTGTTCTTCTAAAAAAATTGCTATTTATATTCCTTATGTTTTTTATATTTGTACAAACAGCAAAATTGCAGTTATCCTTTCACTAACATAGATGATAGACTAACACCCTGATGATTGATGCGATGTATGTATTTGCTACTTTAGATCATTTTTAACATTGCACGATATTTTCCCAAAAAAAATCCATTGCTTGCTTGGTAGATGCTTAAATCATGGGTGAAATGAATGTATGTCCATTGTACTGAGGTTGCTTTATGCCCTCAGAATCTATAGCTAGATCGCTTCCTGCCTTCTGGTATATATGTCTGGCATTTTTTTTTGGTTGAACTTAGGAGTCTTTCAGATCCATTTACACTTTATTCTGCTTATTCATACTGGCTTAAGATATCTCCTAGGCTATTGTGACTTATGACTTACTACTTGATATGGCATATTCTATTGTATCTACTGTTCTGATAGTTTCTATTCTTGAAATTGAGGATCTCATTTTGTATATCCTAGAATTCTATTCTGTGGAGCTGTTCGGATTACTATCCTGTGTGGGATCCAAATGAGGTAGAACCAACTGATTCTAATCACAATTGTTCTACTAGCATCCTACTGTCCTAACCATTAGCATGAAAATTGCTCTCACTAGGATCTGAATTTGGATAGTTGTACACCATTGATATTTTCTTCTTGTTTTCACCTTTTTTTAGGAAAGCATCTGTTATAAGTTTAATTTTTTTCACCACAAAGGCATGACAGAGTTTTCCTAATTTCTGAGGTGGTCTGTTTGATTAAGTAGTTCATGTACTACTGTACGCAGGACAAAATTTCTCTATAGTCTTGAAATGCTGTATTAAATGGTGTTCATTCTGATGACAGGCTTTTATAGATGTGGAGAAAGATCTGACAGAAAGGGAAACACCAATGGACAGATTAATCTGTGGAGATGTGGGCTTTGGCAAAACAGAAGTTGCAATGCGTGCTATATTCATTGTTGTATCTTCAGGATATCAAGCTATGGTCCTCGCGCCAACGGTGATACTTGCCAAGCAACACTATGATGTAATGACTGAACGTTTTGCCAACTATCCGGACATAAAGGTTGCCATATTTAGTGGTGCCCAGGTACGTCCACAATGCTATGGATTATAATTCTTTGCCCTTTAGAACAATCTAAATCTGTTTAATTATTGATCCTGGATCTTGTTGCATTCTAATCTCCTGATTCTTAATTGTCTAATTTAGTGTGGAAATATCCATATACATATGACTTATATTGTTAGCTGTGGTAGTACTGCCTTTTCTCCGAATGTTATTAATTTTCAGGTTACTATACAAGCTTATTTAAAGAAAAGCATTTTTTTTTCTATCCTTCTCTTCCAATAGTTACAGGAATATTGTAATGATTATTCATAACTTTTTGGAATGGTAATGTTGTGTTGATGTCAAATGTGTTGCAACCTTGCAGATCTCCAACTATCAAAGAGTTATTATATCTTAAAATAAATTTACTTGCTTACAGGTCAACTCTATCAATTGCATTGCATTACATATTTACATGGTAATATATTTATTTTTTGCAGAGCAAAGAGGAAAAAGATGAGCTAATAACAAAGATAAAGAATGGAGATTTGCACATCGTTGTTGGAACTCATGCAATTCTTACAGAAAGGATGGTCTATAACAATCTTGGTCTTCTGGTGGTGGATGAAGAACAAGTACTTTTATGAGTCTTGCTACATCATCTTTTTCCGTCTTTGAAATGCTCTGTGTTCTTTAGTTGTCATCTGTGTTTGATTGCTATTTGTTATGCATTACTTTGATTATAATGTTTTGGCTGAGTGCAAGTGACCCGAAAATAATTGATTATTTGAGAGCTAAATTAGTTTAATTTTCGAAGCCACAAAACTGATTTTCTGAAATGTTAGATATAATTTGCCGTAGTTTAATGATGCAGTTGTCCGGTTGACATCTTGCGAGAAAGATTCCAATCAAACGCTTATCATATTTTATTCTTCTTTTATGCATATATCTTCACATGCTCCATCTTTCATCTATACAGAAGTTTGGTGTCCAACAAAAGGAGAAGATTGCATCATACAAGGCTTCTATTGATGTTCTTACACTCTCTGCAACACCCATCCCACGTACCCTGTATCTGGCTTTGACTGGTTTCCGTGATGCAAGGTAAGGTGTTGTCACAGTACCATGCTCTTTTGTGAGAGGAGATATTGTGTCTTTTAGAGTTTGAACAGAGATGGTTTATTCTTTATTGCATAATGTGATGGTTACTAGTTACACTGCTTTCTTAATACAACTCTTAGCTAATGATTATGATTAGACATCAACAGAAAATTCAGGTTTTTGAACATTACTTGCTAACAGATCTAGTTCACTCCCTCTAGTCCCTACCAATCTGCTGATACCTCTCACTGGAGTGTTATCCATCTAGGGTTAATTTAAACATAAAATATAAAGGACATGGCTTAGTGGTGTTACTGTATTCTGTTTAATGATTGTTCGAAAGATGTATAATAGCTAGCACTTCAAACTCATTGTTCCATATAAACTTCTTGCGGTGGTGTAAGAATCTCTGTAAGAGTACCATCTATGGAATTATCTTTTGCCATATTAGATTCCATGAATGATTGTTTAGAGATGTATAGCTTGCAACAAATTAGTCCACAATTAGCACTAAAAGTTATACGCTTGATACTTTAACTACTGTTGCTTGCAACAAATTAGTCCACAATTAGCACTAAAAGTTATACGCTTGATACTTTAACTACTGTTGTTCCTATAGTATTTATGTTTACATGGTTCTTCATAATTTGAACACTTTAGTTGTATTCAACTTTTATCCTTCAATTTTTTTTCTTATTGAAGTACATTTATACTTTCAGTTTAATGTCTACACCGCCTCCTGAAAGAGTTGCTGTAAAGACATACGTGTCAGCATTTAATAAAGAAAGGGCCCTATCAGCTATCAAGTTTGAACTGCGACGTGGCGGTCAAGTCTTCTATGTTGTACCGCGAATAAAAGGTCACAGTTTTGCTATCTTCAGATGATTTTGTTCATGATAGACCTTCATAATGCATGAACATATTTTCTTAATAATTCTCAGTTTACTTTTTTTTTAAGTTTGTCCTGTGTCCTGTTTCCATGGGAAACAGTTGGCCTGGTTGAGCCTGATTCACTGAATTCTGTAAACAAGATTAATTCAGGTTACAAAGCTGGCTTGGTTAAAATGTATTTATTATTTAGCCTGTTCAATAGATCTTTCACTTGAATGGTTGAACAGTATGAACTGGACTACTTTGTTTAAGCTGTTTCAGCTGAATTGCTGGAAATATGCATATTATTTGTCTCTATACTATTTTATGATTTACTGGAACTTATAATAAGAGATACACCTTATGGATTTTTTTCGATAAAGAAGTGCAATATTACGTATAAAATACGTATGCATTTCTCATATTTCATTTGATCATTCAACAGCAATAGACGATGCGTTGCAGTTTCTCAAGGACTCCTTGCCAGACGTACCAATTGCTGTTGCTCATGGAAAGGTAGGTTAACTAAGCTGTTAAGCAGGGCATCTGCTTTACTATGTTTTTTATGATTCCTTGCTCTTCTGTAAACATTATCTATATTTGTATACCTTGCATTAAAACCAAGATGAAATGAAACTTTCCTACTATTTTATGTTTAACTTCTTCCATTGTGGGTATGGTACCATGTTGTGGTTTGTATTGTCTGAAATAATTCAAATGGATGTTCTGTTTGGGAGTCATGGGTCTTTCCTCTATAGCTCAGATCATTTTATGATTCATTTATCTAAGCTTAACATGCCAACTTAATTCAAGTCTTTATCTTAAATTGCTAACAATTGTGCCCAGAAAGTGTTCATGTCCCAGTTGCTAACTATTGACTAATTTTCTTGTAAAAACTTGTTTCCCACAGAAAATGTCAAAGAACATACAGTTTGCTATGGAAAAGTTTGCCAGCGGGGAAGTAAAAATTCTTGTTTGCACACATATCATTGAAAGTGGAATAGACATTGCAAATGCCAACACAATGATTGTCCAGTTTGCTGAATTATTTGGACTTGCTCAGCTGTATCAGGTAGCTTTTTTTTTCCTTGTACTTTTTGCTTTGCCTTGTTAGTAGAATTACTTAATGTAAGCTTAGATCCTATCAGTATGATTAATTGCTAAATCATGCTCAGTTGACAAATATTCTAATAAGATGCATGTCTCTACTCTCTAAATCTGAAGTCCATTGTTTTGCCTTTCCCTCAGTTGCGAGGAAGAGTAGGAAGATCGGGTAGAGAAGGCTTTGCATACCTCTTCTACACTGACAAGTCTTTGCTTTCAAGAGTTGCAACAGTAAGTTTTACATTAACACCTTCTATATTCTTATTTGTATTCTATATTTACTGTATCTGATGCTGAAAGCATATTTGGCTGTTTTATACAAGATGTGGAAGTCTTAGTAGCATACTGTCATGCAATCCCTCCTGCAACCACATAGGCAGATATCATGTCATTAAGATAGGAAACATGCTATTTAGTTGGTTGCTTGTGAAACTTCGACTGTTACTTTTTGAATGTTTGGTTTGGAAACATGAAAAATCATACATGTAGCTATATCTTGCAAATTACTTTCATGGTCCCATGAATTTATTGGATTCTGTAAATATTTTATAGTAGAAATGATGGTCAGAGGTACTCATTGTAGAACATGGCATGCCCAAAGTGTAAGTATTTTTTTACCAGAGGGAGTATCTGGCTGTTGTATTTTTTTGAGCAAAAACAGTAGGGGAGGCCTCTACTGTAGAAAATATATATAAGAAATAAAAAGAAGCTAAACAAGGCCGAGGGGCCAAGGTTTCCCAAGAAGAGAGGAAAGAGAGAGGAGAAGCAGCAAAAACAGCTAGATGAGATCTTAGGCAAGAAGAAAAGGATATTTCTAATGCAGCTCTCATTCTATGCAGTTGCAAATTGGCTTCCTCGGAAAAATCTCTTCTCCAGTTCTGGAATAAAGGACTGATTTGCCTATGTTTCTCTACAGAATCTGTTTGTTACTTAAAACTTATTTTTAGAACCATGTCCTGGGAGGTTCTATAAATAGGAGGCTTCTAGCTTCTTTTACTTTAAGAATCATGCAAGAGTTGAACTCCAGAAGAGTCCATTTATGACCAGCAGAACAGCATTTACCATTTAACATTTCCATCTACAGGATAGACTTGGAGCTATTGAGGAGCATTCAGAGCTTGGCCAAGGTTTCCATGTTGCAGAGAAGGATATGGGTATCAGGGGGTTTGGAAGCTTGTTTGGTGACCAACAATCTGGAGACGTTGCAAATGTTGGCATCGATCTATTCTTTGATATGCTTTTCGACAGTTTGTCAAAGGTATCCTCATTTTTTGACACACATTTACTAATGATTTTCCCTCATTTTGTCCTCATATTTACTGCTTTCTTTTTGGGCCTGTATAGAGCCTATTACTCTGTGATATCATATTTAGTGATCATGGCATCAGTTATCTAACATCATGTTGGCCTTAGGCTGTTAAATCTTTTCCCTAGGGAATTTCTTTCTTACAAATAATCTTATTAATACTCCCTCCGTACCCACAAAACTAGTCGTTCTGGGCTTGCATGCCGATTTCGCAAAAGAAGTCGTTGTGAGCGTCAAAGCGTGCAGTTGGACGGGGTTGCCCTCATTTAATCAGACGCATTGGCTTCCCGTCCGCTGAATTAATACGTGTTCCCGTCCGCTAAATTAATACGCGCGCGGAATCGACTAATCGAGGCAACGGTTCGGCACGCCCGCTCGCCTTTCTTCTGCGCCCGCACTTGCCTCGCCGCCTCGCTCGTTCTCGCTGCCAGCCTCGCCGCGGCCAGACTCCCTCCTGCTCGCCTCGCTCGTTGCCGCATCCAAATCACAGCGCGCCATGCAGCAGCTAGCCTTCGCCGCGCCAGCCGAAAAAAACGAAAACAACAGCGACATGCAAATCACAGCGCCATGCAGCAGCCTCTGCCGCGCCAAGCCAAAAAAAAAAATGAAAACAACAGCGCGCCATGCAAAATGAGGCCAGCAGCAAAAAAAAAACGTGGCCGCCAGGTATTGAACTCGGCACCTAAGCAATCAAACCTTGATGCGCTAGCCATTTGAGCTGGGAAACTTTATCGAATGGAATGTACCCGCAACCGTATTTAATATGGGCAAACAGGGAAAAATACCCCTAATAAATCACTCCTTGGTAAGCACAATCATGTCATAAACGACTTGTTTTATGGGTATGGAGGGAGTACCATATAATGGTGAAAATGACACTTGTAGTTGAAATTTTTGGGGGAAAAGGAAGGCAGAAACATCTACTTGATTTCCAAATTCTGAAAGGTTTCTTTTACCACACTGGATACACCAAATTTGGATATGAAAAGAACACTAATAGTGCATCTAATTGTCTTCTATACATTTGCATTAGTAGGGCTAGTCACTTATTAGTATCTTAAGATGCATCTCTCTTGGCCAAGATGAGATGTGAAATATTCTGCTTCTTGCTGATGTACAAGTCTTCTGCCCATGATGTCGACACTTCAACCCAATCTATCATTGTTCTTAATGCAATGACACAGTTCTCCTGTGTGTTTGAGAAAAAAAATTCTATCATTTGCCTCGTTTGTGGGGTGTGCATCATTGTCTTTCTAGTCTCGAGATCATTCAAAGGACAGCTAAGACAGTTGCCTATCCTTATGCATCGACCGGTATATTTATATTTTGCAATTCCAGTTTCGAAATATTGAATAAATTTTTAACTAAGTTCTATTTTAAATGCAATTTCTGGACTTTACGTTATTTTTCTGAGATAATTCTGACATGATTATTTGCACTCTTTCAGGTTGATCAGTTTTGCCTTGTGCCCGTTTCTTACAAAGATGTTCAGGTGAACCTGGAAATACCTCTCAATTTGGGCAACATAGCTTACATAGTGATATTTTGAAAACATTGTTTGAGTGGTGCTTATTTTTGAGCAGCTGGATATAAACATTTCTCCTCATCTCTCCTCTGAATACATAAGTTACCTGGAAAACCCTGTTGAATTGCTCAATGAAGCAGCAAAAGCTGCAGAGAAAGATCTTTGGACCTTAACACAATTCACAGAAGATCTTCGTCGACGATATGGAAAGGAGCCCCGTGATATGGAGGTCAGAAAGTGCAAATTTGATCAGAGCTGATGGTTTCGGTTTAGTGGCTTACTCTGTTGCGCATTACTTTCTTCTTGCAGTTGCTATTGAAAAAGCTCTATGTGAGGCGGATGGCAGCAGATCTTGGTATCAGTCGGATATATCCATCTGGTAAAACGATATTCATGAAAACAAACATGAACAAGAAGGTATTTAGGCTAATGACAGAAGCGATGACCTCTGAAACACATCGGAATTCCCTATCTTTTGTTGGAAAAGAAATCAAGGTAAGGATCCATGTGTCTGAATATGCAATTTCCAAGAGTAGAAACCTCATGTATTGACTGTATAGCCAAAATTTGTGAGATCGTAATCTTGGTGCGCAGCCCAATGGTTAGTCGCTTAGGGCCAATCCTTCTGTCAACTGTGTCTGATGTAAAGGATGAAATAGAAACAAGAGGCGGCCTGCTGTTGCAGCCTCCTACTGACAAACTGGCAGTCATTTTATCCAGGGAGTAGATGACATACAACCATAACTTAACTATATTTTGTTGAACATGAGTTATAGTAATTGCTAATTATTTTTTTTGCAAAATCCTAATACCTAGAAAAATTGGCAGGACAGGCTGCTGCCTCGTTGTATGGTGCCAAGTCACTTATAAGTTACTCTGTCTATCGTGTCCCTTATTACTAGTTTACTACTGATAATATCTTGTACGATTAGTTTGAATTTTCCTTGTTAATATGCTGCCTCCCTTTGTAGGTGTATGTGGAGGAAGTTGTATTTACCTTTTTCATATGTATTGCCCTTTTGACAAGTGTGCTCCTTTTTTAGGCTGAACTACTCGTCAGTTTACCAGACACTCTACTCCTGAACTGGCTTTTCCACTGCTTAGCAGAATGCTATGCTGTAATACCAGCCCTTGTGAAGTACTAGATTCGTTTTTTAGAAGAACAGAAGGTTTTTGCCGCCACCATGAAAGGGAACAAACTATCCATGCTCGAAGAATTATATCTGAGAAAGCAGTCTTGGCATTTTGGTTAGTCTGCGATGGATGGTTTTTCCCCGTGGTGATTTTGGACTCGGGCTCTGGCAAGGCAAGGCATGCCCAATCACACGCATTATTGTTTGAGGAAAAAGTGTGTCAAAATTGTTAACATGATGGAGTATACCCATAGTGATATACATAAACTGGTATTCTCTTAGGCCCTTAAGTTCCAATTTTTTTTCTTTGACAGTTTTTCTCTAATAATTTTCCTATCTGAAGTTGGTCTGCTAATTTTACAGAAGGGCGGCTTGACGTGAAGCCACATATTGCATTGGATACATTTTCTGACAGCAGTGGCTGATGGATTGCCTGTTGCATAATCACTAACTTAGATGCAGCATGACATTTGGGTAGCTCAGGGAACTCAGTTTAGATCCTATCTGACAAACTAGATGATATATTCAAAATTTGTCCAGGATTTCTGACAGATGAACTACAAGAAATGTTGCTCCGTTAACTGGTAGGTAGCGTAGGCATTAACCATACACCATTTGTTTGACGGAGAAACATTAGGGAACTTGGGGGCCAATTGGTCTTTGAGTTACCGTATTGTAAATGCCTATCCTAGAAGAGTGACAGACCGACAATGATCATATTGTCTTTGTACAAGAAAGTTGGTGTAGCAGTTTAAGGGTTGTGCTTTAGGTTGAATTGAAGATGAAAGAAAATATCTCAGAAAGCACTTTGATGTGTTACAAGAAACGTTTTGCTTCGTAAACTCAGACATATATATTGAAAGTAACATCAGAAGTATTTTTTTTTGGTGAAAAATTTGTACACAATGGATAATGGTAGAGCTAGCAACCAGATGAACAAAACCAGGTAGCATCTGGGATCTGGCATGGATCATGCGTTCGGCAATGAGTTAGGGCATTGCTAAAAGCTTTTGAAATTTTTTATTAGAGTAAAGTGCACCAGCGGTCTCTAATCTTGTTCTGGTGTTTCATCTAGGTCCCTAAACTCTCAGAATGCATTTTCTGATCCATGTGTCATATAGGTTCCTCAACTTTGAAAATGCATATTTAGGTTCCATAAACTTGTCCTGAGGTGTCATGTAGGTCTCTAAAATCTCAATATACTATTTTAAATTTAATAAAAATGTTGCTTTGCTTCATTAAGTTAATGAAGAAGCTTTTGCTATTTTAAATTTACTAAAAATGCTATTTGACATTTATTGAAAATGAGAACAAATTACCTTAATAAAGTTATACAAACCCCATATAAAATATAATTAGTTAGTAGAATATATTCAAGATTAGCGTAGATATTGACATGTTAAACGAGAAAACTATAATATCCACAGTTGATTTTTTTAATTATCGAATGGTCTTGACTAACCCATCTTGAGTACTATTAATAAGGAGCTAATTTAGAATCAAAATGACGTGAAAGAATAGCTCAATAAACAATCTATTTCAAATGCATTTAATTAATGGTGATTTTTAAGATATAAAAGTTCATCTTGATAGTTTAGGGACCCAAATGACACATGGAGGCAAGTTCGAGGACCTGGAGATGCACATCGGGAGTTTAGGGATTCAAATGACACCTACGTACAAGTTTGCGGACCTAAAAATTTATTTTGAGAGTTTAGATACCTTGAGACAAGTTTGAGGACCGCTCATGTATTTTATTTTTTATTACTTCGCATAGCTCTAAGTGAGACTAATCTTGCAACTTAATTTAAAAAAAAAGAGACTAATCTTGCAAGTTCATGCTCTGTGCCTTGTGGTTCCTGGAAAACCCGGGTCTATGCCGGGATAGGCCGATCGAAAACCGCCGGCAACCGGTGCTCCGGGCCTCCGCCACCGTCCTCCTCGCGGACACGGTCACACGGTTGACCGCGCCCTCGCTCCTCCGCGCCGCCGCATTTCTCGCCGCCCTCCCCCCTCCCTCCCCCGCTCTCCCCTGCCCAAAAACTCCGGCATCCTCCGCTCCTCCTCCTCGGGACCCTACCGTCCGCGCTCCAACGTGTACCGACCCCAATGGCGGAGGCGCTGCTGTTCGCGTGCCACCTCGCGCTCGCCTTCTCCCTCCTCGCGGCCTCCCTGTCCCACCTCCTCGCCGCCGCCGTCTCCCACCTCTCC
>CM014277.1:54349718-54399304 GCA_004135705.1 Alloteropsis semialata
CTAGAATCTCTTTGCACCATGAGGATTATTCAGAATCAGAACCCCAGGCTGTAGGGTATAGGGACACCACTGCTAGGTTCTCATCTCCTTGATTTATTACATTTGATATCATTACTTTTCAGTTATTTGTTTAGAAAGTGAGAAAAAGGGCTATTCAACAGACAGCTAAAGGGTTGACAAGAACCATATTCAGTTGTATCATGATTCACTGCATTTATTGAGCTTACCAATAACTAGGGCACAAGACTATATCTGCTAGTAATAGGCGTGTAATGAAATAGTATCTTTGCACTTTTTACATTTTGTTATCCACCATATATGACTGAATGATAAAGCTATATCTAGGTATTTCTGTTGAGAGTGGCAAACCTGTGTTGTTTTCTTCACTACTCTTCTTTTATTGCTCAATAATAAAGCAAATCCAATATAAGGTATGCGATCTAAGTCCATATTGGAACCCCTCAAGTGGATGGGGAATTCTGGTCGAAATGGCAGCATAATTTGTTCAGAGGGATGCTGGTCATTTGGTTGCTAGGAGAGAGTACTAGCTAGTAGTCGCTGCTGTGGAACAATTGTTTTGTTGAATTGGGCGATAGCCCAGTCTACACCTGGACAGTTGTTGTAGGTCATTGCACTGATCTCAGTGCTTTGTTGATGTTTGCAACGTGAAGTTTGGTAGTTTTGTCTGCTTCAATCAAGAGAATTTAACTTGCAATCAGTAGTTATCATCTTTAGAACTTTTGAAGCGGTATACATATGTGACTAGTTGTTGAGCTCTGGTGCTTTTATACCGACTTCCATTCAGATACCATTTTAGGGGATTATTAGCTAGAACTTTGGCTTTTGATTGTGTTTGTCTTTGAACAATCGGGGCTTGCGTATTCTTTTCTTTCTTGAAAAAACGGAAAACAGAGTGAAATATTGAATAAGCTGATGGGATTACCAGATGAGTATGACCTTATGATGATGTCAGATGCATGCATCCGATGTTACTTAATTCACAAGTGAAAAAAAAGAACTATGGAACCCGAAGTCGAAGAATTTAGAATCCCTTTGCACCAAGAGGATTATTATGAATCAGAACCCCAGGCTGTAGGGTATAGGGACACCACTGCTAGGTTCTCATCTCCATGATTTGTTACATTTTATATCATTATGTTTGTTATTTGATTAGAAAGTGAGAAAAGGGTTATTCAACAAACTGAAGTTAAATGGTTGACAAGAACCATATTCTGTTGTATCATGATTCACTGTATTTTATTAGGCCTACCAGTAACTAGTGCACAAGAATATATTTGCTGAGAATAGGCGTGTAATGAAATTGTATCTTTGTGTGTGTGTGTGTGTGTGTTTTTTTTACTTTTTTTATCTACCACATATAACTGAATGATTTAGTTATATATCTAGGTGTATTTGTTGAGAGTGGCAAGCCTGTGTTGTTTTCTTGACAACTCTTCTTTTATGGCTGTGGCCAAGCTATTTCTCTTTGCTTGTTAAATAATAAAGCAAATCCAGTATAAGGTGTGTTTTGATATGCTTCCACAGGCCACTGCGGTAAAATTTTCTTTGGTAGCTGTAAGAATCTTGTATTGACTTATCATAGATATGTTAGGCAGCAAAAGATATCCTCTAGAGATCCTGACATTGACAATTAACTACTTATCGTACCATCTGTGCTCCAATCTACACCTTTCTGGATCTTTTGCCTAGTGCTTCTTTTTATTGGTGGAGGAGCTGTGCGGCTACTCCTTAACCCAAGGGTCACTCAGGACTAATGTACTCTATATTTCTATCCAATATGAGATCCTTGTCAAATTCTCATTTAGTCTGTGGGTGAATACCACTTGCCGCTGGTTGAACTTGTACTTGTGCAGATGCAAAAATGAATTGCTAGGTTCAGAACAACGTCTTCAGTTGTCCATGGATCTCTGCTATTCAATTTCTCCTTGCTGCTGTATCTTTATGTGGTGAGTTGGAACCATTACAGTAGTTCCTTGCACTGCAGCATTTCTGTACAGCTATCCAAGCATATCCTAGCATGCTACTTTTATTTGGGTAGCTCATCCACTCCTAGGCAATTCTGATTAATATTTATTATTTAGGGAAGGCATGTGCTCTATAATAAAGTTGTGATTGCATCTAACATCTTTGTGGAGGTTAGTGAAGAGTGAACCCTGTGATGCGGCTAATATATGAACTCCACTCAACTTATCAAGAACTTCCGTTGGCATGTAATATTATTGTCTTATGCATAGCTGTCAAGTCTGATAAGAACTAATAAACATCGAAGTTAGTGTTTGCTTTCTTTTGAAACAAAGCTGATCGATTTTGTTTTAGCCTTGTGATACTAAGGTGAGGTGGCATGAACGATGGTGGTTAAACTGTAAGTTGGAATCAACTGTAACCAATTGATGGGCACAGTCAGATACCATTGGACAAAAGCTTTCTTAAAAAAGACAGGTCCACTAGGTAAAGTATATGGTCTGTTTCTAGGCGGATGAGCCTATGTTTATCACTTTACCACTCTGTAATCCAATAGCACCTTTTTGTTTTTAAATATACATCAGTTATTGCTTGTCTTGGTCAGATTAGTTTAGTAATTTGTGATAACTGCATCATGCATAGTAGCTTCCGAGATCTATATAAATGCCCGCTAAGTTCTTTCATTTCCATATCTCACCAATGTTGTCTGTAACATGAGTTTAGAAGAGAGAGTGACAATTGGCAAGGCTCTCTTGGTCCCTCTCTCCCTTGAAGGCTCTCTCCGGTAAATCTGGTTGCCTTCACAGCACATATCCAGTACCTTCTTGAGAAAGCCTTCGGGGAGGAGGGAGCCCAAGCGAGCCGCGATGCCTGTACCCAATAGCAATGATGTGTGCTGATTGGTTATGTGTTTATCAAACTAATGATTTGTTTTTATGAGAATTTGAGTAGTCATTTGCTGTGTTGATTGTATAAAATGAAGCTAGCTTTGTCAACCGACATCAGTTGTAGGATATACAAGGAATGGACAATGGGGGATTGGTAAGTTTCTGTTACAAGGCAGCGAAGGCGTGAAGCTACTGATTATCTCACTTGTAACCAGGTACGAGAAGGAGAGGGCTGAAGAAAGTCAACTGCCAAGTTTTTCTTCACCTGGAGGTCTCACCACTAATGAATTGGGCATGTGCACAGAAAAGGTATGAGCAACATCATCATAATAGAGGCCGAATATGCTAACGATTCTCTGTTGAAATCAAATCAAAAGCAGTGTTATCTTTCCCAAAAGATTCGTTTGTAAACCCAGAAATATCTCTCCTGCTGTTTGAGTCGTAGAAAGCTCACAATGTTTTTTAAGTCTTTCTGCTCTAGGTGAATGTTACAGTTGTTGATCGTGCTCACCTTTCTTAATGGATGCAATTGGTTAGCAACACTCTGCTCTACCTTCAGGGGTGCACTACAAACCGCCAGTTTTATCGCATTTCATCATGAAATGGACATGTTGAATGTTGATTGAACAGTCAGATGCCACGATCAACTGGTGAACCAATATAAAAAAATGGGCACCTTCGGTTTGTGTTGTTGAGTGGTAGTGAAGGCAGTGGTTCTTTGGAAGATTCCATAATCGGAAGCACTTCCTGGTATATATATTTGGACTTTGAACGTTTGTTGTTCTGGATACTGTCGTACCTATTCTTCTTGCCCTGTGTACATTCCGACTCAGCTACGAACTGACACTGTTGCTTCTTGCATCTATGTTGATGAGCCTCTAATAAAACATGCAAAAAATACAGTATTCTTCACGTGCTTGCAGATGTCGTTATCGACGTCGGCCCTGGAGCTGGAGGTGCAGGCCAGAAGCCCAGGAGGGTTGAGTTGTGCATATCCCCTTTCAATTTTCATTTGAGGGCTGTTTGGTCAGTGGCTCTAGTGTGCGCGCGCGCGCGCGCGAAGACGAAATTTGACCATGAAAAAGGCAGGGGTTGTCCAAGTGGAACTAATTTATTTACATTACTTCGTGCAGAAGTTCTATTTGAACCAAATAAATGGCCACAACGCTTCTAATGATGACTATGACATATGGACCTTGATTCATTTCACGTCATGAGAAACACGATGGCTAAAAAGCAACAATTAGGATTTTGGATTAAGGGTGAGGTTGGTCTCTAACCGTTCTTTTTTCAATGCTTGTCTTGCTGAAACTGGCTACCATTTGATTTGCCACTATATTCGGGTCAGGCTGGTCTGCGCATTATATCTTTTAACGCTTCGAATTGATAAAAAAGAAAATGGACTTGGCTTGGTGTCTTTAGTTTCTTTTTAGCTCTGCTGGCCTCGCCCTCAAAAAAAAAAAAAAAAAGCTCTGCTGGCCTCTGCCCAAGCCGGTATGCATGCCAAAATTTTTAGTTTTTTTTTTTGGCCAGGTTTAGCAAAGTTTGGGCTACCGCCACAACCTCTTTGTCAAAAAACATGACTTGCTGTTTTTGTCCCCAACTCACCATCTTCCCTCCTTACTTGCCACTACCCCCACTAGACGCTTTTACCTCTGCCACTGCCCCCATCTACACTGTTGTCAGTGACGCTTGTCTTGTCCTCCTTTTCCCACTACCAGAAAACTCGCCATCGGTCCACCTTCATAGGTACCGGTTACTAAAGACCCGGTACCAATGCTAGTTATTGGAGAAGATTTAATAGAAAAAAAGAAGGTGGGGTTCGAACCCTAGTAGTGAGGAATTGGAATTTAATGGGCCACTTTCCAATTACACATTCTCTATATATACTTCACAAGTGCTTTGGGTTCTAGGCCTACTATTGTTTGGCCAGAAATAAACGAAGGAGAAGAAAGACGATGATGATGATTGGCAATGGTGTCATGTTTGGAGAGAAAGGATCTTGGTGAACATTTGTTGTATGGCTACTTTGGGCACTATTCTCGTACCATATTCCATTTTACATGATCCTGGTGTGAGGATGTTAGGCAAGAACTCCCCCCCTTTTTTTGAGAGTTGGGATAAATACTGAGGCACAAAAAAATTAAAGAAAGAAAAAAGGTATTACATGACTATTTTTTTTGAAAACAAATTAAAGAACTACTTGTAGAAGTCCAATTTCTAACAGTGGTAGTTTATTTTGGATCATGGGACTGCTGGAGATGCTAGCATTCGGTATTTCGGTTCTGATTCGAACTCCTAAACATCATCACCTCATGTGTGTGTATGTGCATAGGCAGCCTCTATATACATGCATATATACAACTATATATATACACATGACGCCTTGATGAACTACAGTGTACAAGGAAGGTAGAATGCTATGAGCCATCCCAATTCCAAACAGGAGGACGAGAAGCTGAGGCTACTACGTACACGGTACACGTACGAACACATCCCACAAAAAAAGCGCACACGCAAATCGCATCCACAAGAACGACATTCGATCCCCCCCTTGCCGGCCGCGCGCTCACACCACCTCGAAGTCCCTCCCGCGCGGCCGGCCAGCGGCGGCACCGTACTGCTGCATGGTGGCCCCGAGCTCCGCCGTCACCGCGTCCGCCTCGTCCGCCACCTTCCTGCTCTCCCTGCCGGGCCCGCCGAAGATGGAGTGCCGCGGCTGCTGGTGCATCGACATCCGGTCGCCGCCGTGGCCCTGGCCGCCGCCGCCGCCGTAGATGTCGCCGAAGTCGGAGGACGCGACGCTGGTGCGCTTGGCGGAGTAGTTGAGGTCGAAGCTGGCCTTGGCCATGTCGAAGCTGAGGCTGGCCCGCGTGTAGAAGCTGATCCGGGACTCGGACGACAGCGGGCCGAGGTAGTAGAGCGCGGCGGCGTCCGGGTCCGCCGGGGACACCTTGGCCCGGAAATCGTTCCGCGACGGCGGGATCGGCGAGAAGAAAATCTCGGCGATGTTGGCGGCGGCGCCGCGGTTGAAGGGGTTCGCCTTCCCCTCGTACCGGTACCGGAAGTTCTCGTACGTGGTCTGGTTGGTGCACACCAGGTAGGAGTGGAACGCCGTGAGCCCGCCGACGAACCACGCCGTCACGAAGGTGTAGACGATGAGGAACCCCGACACCGGCGACTCCTCCACCGCCCGCCCCAGCCCCACGCTGTACTGCCGCGAGATCAGGTACAGGTTCACCCAGCAGAAGCCGAACACGTACAGGCACAGAAACGTCGTCGACGAGATGAACATGAAGAAGAACCGGTAATTCCTCTGCACCATCAATGCATCAACATCAGAACATGTGTGTGTGTTTCAGAATCCAGACGAATTAAGCATCAGTTTGGTGGATTTCTCGCATGAAATTTCTTCTCATGATCGAGCAAAACCTGACCTTGCCGATGCACTGGCCGACCCAGGGGCAGTGGTGGTCGAAGCGCTCGACGCAGTTGTTGCAGACGGAGCAGTGGGAGCAGCGGGGCGGCCGGTAGAGCATGCACGTGTGGCAGTACTTGACCTTGACCACCATGCCGTTCACGTACACGTCGCGCGTCGGGGGGAGCGACCACGGCGCGCCGCCGCCGCCGGCGGCGCTGGCCGCGGCGGGGGAGGCCGAGCTGTCGGCGTCGTCGGGCTCCGGCGGCCGCGCGCTGCGGGGGATGATCCCGGGGTCCCGCCCCGACGTCAGCATCAGCACCACCACGTCCTGCACGATCGATCCACGGCGTCTCAGATTTTGGTTGAGGAAATGTAAGTACGAGGCGTGGGGATTGGCGATTGACGTCGGTGTCACGGACTCACGAATGCGCCGACGGCCATGGCGGTCGCTGGGACGGCGCTGCCGAGCGGCTTCCCGATGAGGTCGGCGAGCCGGAACGAGACGAAGGCGACGAAGAGCGCGAGCGGCGTCATGATGAGCGCCACCGTGAGCACGATGGAGCTCGCGTCCGGGCCGAAGATGAGCCGGCCGCCGCAGAGGAATCTCTGCCACACACGACGATCAAACCGTCTCAGAGCACGATCGGAAAAGGTCTGACGCGGGGAATCTCTCTCCGACCAGCGCCGGAGGAACGGCGACGAAGAAATGCTATGAATTGGAATAATCCACGCACATTCTTTCCTCTCCAGACTTGGTAGACGCGGTGGGTGGCGACGGGGGCCGACGAGGCGCTGCTGGAGGTGTCGGAGAGGTAGCTGCGGGGGAGAGGGCTCTTGAACAGCGACCTCCCCTTCATGATCCCCGGCCGTGGGCCGCCGCCGGTCCGGTGATCGCCGCCGCGTCGTCGTCGTCACCTCTCCCGCATGGGCCGGCCCTGCAGAGCGGCCGGAATGGAGGCGGTGGGAGAGGAGGGACGGGGAGCTCTCCTCGTTTTCCCGTTTCGGGCATCATTGTGCTATCCATAGGAGGGAGAAGCTATAGCGCGCGTCGTGCTTGTTATCGGGGTGCAAAGAATCGATCGGAGGAGGGGCATCGCCATGTCTAAAGATAGCACGCGCATCACAGCTCCAGAAACACAGATATCTAGCTGGACAAGAATTACACGCATCAACAGCTAGGATTGTTTCTTCTTCCTCGAGCTCTCTTACTTCGCCTCAAAATGTTGTATTGTTGTGATTCAGGGAGGGACTTTACTGTGATTGACAACACAAGTGTCGGCTTCCTGTTTTTTTCCACGACGGGCGAACCCAGAATTTCATCATTACTAAAAGCAACGAAACCATACAGAGTTTAACAAATCAGGTTCTATCATCCACTCGTCCCCCGGCAGTAGCTAGACTATACGGCAGTAACCCGGTATCAGGATCCAGCACGCAGGGCTGGAGAGCCTGATACCTCCAGCAGCAACCCAAAGCCACCAGTGCTATCCAAAAGCAGAGTTTACATAACAGCTCCTAGCAGACAGAAAGCAAAGCAACAAGCACTACACTACGTCCATTTCAATGCCAGGCGTCGTTCTTCTCCTATGTGGTAATCGGCCGTGTCTAATTTACTGTCGCCCGGCGGGAGCGTTCCGTCCGGTCGATCTGCCAACAACGTAGTTAATTTCATTTTTGGATTCCGCAGCCCATGTAATCCCTTTTCAGTAAGTTTGTATACGAGCGTTATATTCAAAAAATCAGAGGTGCCGCACCGTACATTCTCTTTCCGCGCGCTTTTTCTTTTCTCTTTTCATGAAATAAAAACATTCGAGATTGGGAAAAAGAGGGAGAAAAAAAGGACTGGGAAATAAAATAAAAGTAAGTTTTAAAGTAAAATAAAAAAGGACAATTTTTTTAAAAAAATATTAAAAACTAAATGGTTAAATTATTTAAAAACTAAAAAATATTTCATACAAATTTAAGTGACGAAGTTATAGAAAGTTATATTAATACTATTGCGGAGACATGAAAAATTTTATGCTAAACTTTCGTACATAAATTTTATGAACTTCAGTTAACTTTAAATACACCAGTTTTCAAGAACCGTTAGATAAAGATTTTCATGCATAAGTTATATACCAAACTTCTACTTTGCTGTTACATTAAAATAAAAGCAAAAAACAATATTTCATATTGTAGTAAATTCTATTGCGGAGACCGTGAAAACTTTTATGCTAAATTTTCTTACATAAGTTTTATGCACTTCAGTTAACTTTAAATATATAAGTTTTCATGAGCTGTCATATAAAAGTTTTCATGCATAAGTATATAAAAAACTTATACTTTGCTGTTATATTAAAATATAAAGGAGAAAAATTATTTTATACAAATTTAAGTGACAAAGTTATAGAAAATTATACTAAATAATATTGCGGGCACCATAAAAACTTATATGCTAAACTTTCATACATAAATTTAGTAAACTTCAGTTAACTTTAAATACATAAGTTATCAAGAACTAACATATAAAAGTTTTCATACATAACTTATATAGCAAAGTTATACAACGTGAAAAGAAATTGAAAAAATAATTAGTGATACAAATATATAAAATAGCAGCTTTCAAAAAAAGTTGGATAGTATGACAAGAGGCAATGGTCGCCCCTAACCCCGAACACCCTTCTGAACCCGATGGGATGGAGTTGCCCGCAACAACCCTGAACTCTAATCAAAATGGCCTTCTATGGTAGGAGCACATGGCCGCCTCTAACCCGGAACATCCTTCTGAACCCGATAGGACAGAGTCGACCCCAACAACCCAGAACCCTAACCAGTACAACCTTCTATGGCAAGGGGGCTCGAAGCCGAACCAGTTTAGATTTCTATGGCAGGGGGGACATGGTCAGCCCCAAACCCCGAACACCCTTATGAACCCAATAGGACGGAGTCGAACCCAACAACCCAGAACCCTAACCGGTACCGGTATAACCTTCTATGGCAGGGGCACATGGTCGCCTCTAACGCCAAACATCCTTCTGAACCTGATAGAATGGAGTTGCCCCAACAACCCTGAACCATAACCATTACAGACTTCTATGGCAGGGGGCCAAAGCCGAACCAGTTTTGGTTTCTATGGCAGGGGGACATGGTCAGTCCCAGACACCAAACACCCTTCTACAACCCGATAGGACGGAGTCACCCCCAACAACACAGAACCTTAACCAAAATGGCCTTCTGTGGCAGGAGCCCGAAACTGAATAATTTTAGGCTTCTATGGCAGGGGGACATGGTCGGCCACAAACACCAAACACCCTTCTGTAACCCGATAGGACAGAGTCACCCCAACAACCGAGAACCCTAACCAGTATGACCTTCTATGGCAGGGAGCCCGAAGTCGAATAATTTTAGGCTTCTATGGCAAAGGGGACATGGTCGCCCTCAAACACCAAACACCCTTCTGAACATGATATGACGGAGTCGCTCCCAACAACCCAGAACCCTAACCAGTATGGCTTTCTATGGCAGGAGGCTCGAATCCGAAGCAGTTTAGCCTTCTCTAGCAGTGGACACATGACCACCCCTAACTCTGAACACCCTTCTGAACCCGATAGGATAGAGTCTCCCCCAACAACGCTGAACCCTAACCAGTATGACCTTCTATGGCGGGGGCTCGTGCCCACCCATAACCCTAAACAATGCTGAACCCTAACCAGTATGACCTTCTATGGCGGGGGCTCGTGCCCACCCATAACCCTAAACATTGTTCTAAACCTGATAGGACGGAGTTGCCCCCAACAACCCTGAAATCTAACCATTACTACCTTCTATGGCAGAGACCTGAAGCCAAACCAGTTTAGGATTCTATGGCAGGGGGCATGGTAAGCCCCAAATTTAGATATAAAAATGTTTTGGTAAAATATTACTTATATAACTTTCACATAGTCAACAAATATTTGAAGAAAAGTTATGAACAAATAAAACATATAGAAGCTTATATGGCAAATTTATATACAAGAACTTATCCAAACAAAAATCAATGTAACAACATTTGAGAACAAAAGTTATGCATGAACAAAAAGTTGTATATAATATTATAAAAAAAGTTTTATACGTAAGACTATATAAGTAAAAATATGTCAAACATTTCAAAAAGGTTATGTAACATAATTATATTACAATTTTTAAAGAAAAAACTAAAACTATGTAACATTATTTAAGGATATACATTTTAGCAAAAGCATTTTGTATCTAAAACATTTTACTTTTATATGTTTCCTGTAACTTTGGTGCGAGTGGTGCGTATGTTGTCGGGGAAAGAGATAGGAGAGAGAGAACGGGAGGTATCAAGCAGCATGTGGATAGAGAAGGTAGGTAGTTTTTGGTGAAAAAAATAAAATGAAGCAGAAAAGGGAATGGGAGCTGCGGCACCCTTCTGTTTAGAAAAGCGACGTGTGCGGTTGGAATCAACCGCAGGTTTGGAAACTACCGGCCGATTGTAAACTTAACATTGTGGTGGTAATCATCCTTCATTAATGTTGACTAGAATTCTTTAATGTTTAACCATGTCTAAGTTTAGGAATCTACTTGAACCACAAATTACTTGAGAGTCAAATTAGGTCGGATAATATAATCTCTAGAGTAGTCATCAATGGTTTTTTATTTGTCAAGCTGTGTCATTCAGGTTCTAAACTCACAAATTACAATTTTGACCCCATGACTTAGCTTTGGGTGTCATTCCTGGTCCTGAACTTAAAAATGCATATTTGGATGTCTAAACTTAGCTACAGGTGTCATCCCAGGTCCCAGCTGCCAAACATACAAAGATATATTGATACATATTTAAGTTGTATATATATGTGCAACAAAGAAACCGTATGTAAATGTGTCCATGCTGTTTACTGGATGAGGCCAGATGTGTCCTAAGAAAGATTACTACTTATTCATTGAGGAAAAAAATGAAATGCAAATATCATTTTTAAGAATTGGACTAATTAACCATCGTAATAGTGGTAAGAAAGAATCTAATTTTACCCCCACCCCCAAAGGTTAAATAATATTTTGAAGACTAGAGACCTGAGCTAAAAACTTTTATCCTTCATAATCTTTTTCCTCATGCTAGTCATGATGGTATTAGTTCCGCGAAGAAATGAATCTGAGGAATCATCCAAAGGGTATACAACTTACTCTATATGTGTTGATTTGCGGTTTACTTATGTTTGCAAGTTCAAGGACTGGGATGACACCCAAGACTAAGTTTAAAAGGCCAAATATGCTATATGAGAGTTTAGGTACTAGATGACACCTAAAGCTAGGTTTAGGGAACCCAAATAAATCTGCAATTTGCAACTTCAAGAACTGGGATGACAAAACGTGACAAGTTAGAGCGAGGACCGCCGATGGACTTTAATCTTTATACTCATATCTTTTTAAAATGTTGAAAACAAATTTTCCTATTGTTTAGTTGGAATTCATAGATTGCTTAATAAAGTTATTAAAAGAGTTCAGTGTATATGAGATGTGTTTTAACAACTTCTCATGAACAGCGTCAAACCTGTCACATCAAATTGTTTGATTTAAATCTGTAAAACGGTTGAGCTAAATATTTTAGATAATTAGTGCATAAAAGGACATAATGGAGTCTGAAACAGGGGTGGTATTTATTCATGACAAAGAAAATAAAAGAAAAAAATGCTATGAGATGACAAGCGGGATTTTTTTTATTTTTGACCTTTCTTAATTAATATTTAAAATAATATGTCCCAACTTTTATATGCAGATCTAAGACTGTCTCCAATAGAAGACCCAAAAGGAGACCCAAACCCAAAATGGGTCTCCGACGATACTGTTTCAGCTTCCAACAGAGTGCCCATACCCAAACCCAAAATAGGTTTCCAGTAGAGACACAACCTAAATCTGAGGGCCTGTTTGGCAGACCGCCCCTAACTCTGAACACCCTTCTGAACCCGATAGGATGGAGTCTCCTCCAACAACCCTGAACCCATGGTGACTCTCCCTCCCACACCCTCCCCCCTTCCACCCACGATCACCACCGCCGCCTCCACCCTCCCACCCACGATCACCACCGCCGCCTCCACCCTCGCCGGCGATGATGAGGAACTCTGCTAATCCAAGGACGCGCGACCCACCATGGGATCTTCCTCTGATCTGGTGGATCGTCTTGACTTCAACATTGGTTTGGAATTCCAAGATGATGTTCGGTGGCGCTTTCACTCACCGGTACACCATCCTTTCCCCTCTTCTGACGGATCTTTTCTTCTACTCGTTACCTTTCGACGCTTTCTCTTCCGTCTCACGGAAGATTCGGTTTCTCTGGCTCTCCAATCCTGTTTGGGTGGTCGTGCCTCGGATTTTCATGTACAATTCTTGAGCAACAACCACTTCCATTTCTCGGTTTTCTCCAAAGAGGTTGGGTTTCAGATCTACAAACTACGCAGAGTGACAACGGATTCCTTTGATTTATACTTTCACCTATGGAACAATGGCACCCCTCAATGGGAAAAGGAGAAACGTGCCTGGGAAATTGAACAAGAGAAAGAATGGCAGCAAGTTCTCTCCAAGGAAGAAAAGAGAGCAGCAAAATCAAAGAAAAAAGCAAGAAGAAGGTTCGGTTTGCTGTAAAGCTAGTGCAGTCTCCCAAGAAATGTGATCATCCACGAGTTTTGATCCCTCTGGTCTGTTTGCCACTCCAATTGGCAACCCACCAATGACCACTTCATTCAAGAGAGACATGGATGGCCACTCCCAGCAGCAGAAAGATTTCAGTGATCATCGTGTTCATCGTGATCATCGCCCACAACGCCATTCACGGGGCAGCTACAGCTCTGATCCGGATTTTCAGGCGCGCTCAAAGTTAAACAGGCAACACAATTCAAATTTGAATTCAAGTCATCAATCAAGGCCGTTTTTTCAGCGGGGCCATAACCCTCAGCCCACACAGCGAGATGCTCCCTACTGCTCTCGATGCTTCAGCCCTAAACATTCTAGATGGGCCTGCAAGTCCAACATAAGGTGTCGCCGCTGTCTCCTCACCGGTCACACCGCTTTTGCCTGTCAGCAAAGAACTCAACAATGGAAGCCCAAAGCCCGGGAAACGGAGGGTCCAGTTAAGATAGCCTGGAGGCCCAAAATCCCCCTGCCACGCTCTCCATCACCAGAACCAGAAAGTATTGACGTGGAGCAACAACCGGGAAAGAAATCGGCTGATCCCAGCGAGCAACGCCTCGATTCTCACGCCGAACCCTCCATACCCCTGGACTCTTCCCCTTCCACTATCGAGCAACAGGAAAATCTCTATTTTCCGTCAAGTCCGCCGTCGCTCTCCCCAACCAAAGAAAACCCCACCAAAGAATCCCCGGACATCGCCGCAGCCGCCGCTGAAGATCCCATGGCGAACTTCCCCGTCAACCCGCGCCCCTTCCTCGTCGCCGGTCTCGCTGAAGACCATGGATGGAACCGGCTAGCCAGAGGCCGCATGGCGCTTGGCTGTGAACCAACAAGAGAGCACGAGGACTACGCCATTGTCTCAATCAACCTGATGCCGCTTGAAGCTGGTCAGCTCCGCCCTACACTCAATCTGGTTTGTGACTTCCTTGAGCATAACCAGAGAGTTCGTGTTCTTGAGTCACACCTATCACCTCTGGGCCTTGGATTGATTAGATTAAGATCAGTTGCCCAGCGTGATCAGTTGGTTAGGGAATCCCCTTTCAACCTTGCTCAGTATCACATTGTCACAGTCGTAAAGCATGATGAAGGTTTCAACGCTAGGTCCTGCGTATACACTCGCATCTGCTGGATTATGTTCTTGGCTTTTCCCCTAGACTTCCAGAAGGACCTTTACATCAGGGCTGCTGTCGCGCCATACGGCCGTCTTCTTGAATGGTACAGAGACTCCAATAAGTCAAGAATCCTTGCTCAAGTGCTGCTCCTGAGCCCGGACAGGGTTCCGCGTAGCCTGATTGTGTCCAGAGGTACTTTGGTTGGAGGTGCAGGCAGATCCTAGGCTGTGCCAGTCTACATCCTGAATGGCAACTTCCCTGATGCATTCCCTGCAGATGAAGATCCAGTCCTAATTGATGGAGAGCCACATCCTGAGCACCCACCAATTGTGCTTGGCCCTCACCAGATTGACCCAGATTGGCAGGAGGAACAGCAGGGAGCAGCAGCAAATTTGGGGGTTTTTGGGGGTGACCCACATCCTGATGGAGGAGTGGCACCACAAATCAACCAGGAGCAAGCAGCAGATAACATGCAGGCTGATGAGGAGGCAGAGAATGCCGAGAATGAAGATGATGAGGAGCCATGGCCGGCTTGGGACCCAGCCCTCTTTGTGGGGAATGAACAGCAGAACCAACAACATCAAGGGCAAGGCCCAGTTCACCAAGAGCAGCAAGGGCAAGCTTTAGAACACCCATGGGCTCCACAAGATCTGCTGGACATTAATCTGTCTGGGTCTTCCATGCGCTTCCTGCGTGCATCTGGTCCTGACATCACATTAGATGATGTCTTCAATGCCATTGCATCTGATGATAATTCTTCCTCATCATCTAGTGATGCCTCATTAGCTCTGGATGAAAATGTGGCAAGGTTCAATGCCACACGGAACCACTGTGCTACCATTGCTCTCTTTCACGGTAGGGGCATCCCCAGCAGTCAGTTTGGAAGCAGCACCCCAAGTCCCTCATCATTCACCCTGAAGACCATTCTGATTGACAGAAATCATTTACATCCTGAAGAAACAGCACAAGGATCACCCTCAGGAAAAGAACTTGTACTCTGGAAGCCTTGCATGCCAGCTCTGCTCCTTCAATTGCTGCCTGATGTCATCGCAGCGGCTCGGAAGAGAAAGCTCAGTAACCTCTCGCAGTCCACAGTCCAACAGCCTGGCTGCACCACAGGCCCAAATGATTGTAGCCCAGATAATTTTGAATTTCAAAGCAGTGAGATACAGCCCAGCCCATCTATAGTCAGAAAGAAGAAGAGAAACCTCCGTCCAAAGACCGTTTCACTTCCTACAGCAACCTCAAGCACCTGCCCGGTTGCAGAAAACAGTGTTCGCCGCAGCTCCAGACTTAACAAAAATGATGGTTTCTGTGCAATTAGGCTTGAGAGAGAGCCGGCCAAGAAAAGAAAGATCAACATCGTCAGAATTGATGAGCAAACAGGCAAAACTGCCCTGGTACCCCTTGAGATCCTCCAAAGCTGGGGGATTGACTGTGGTCTAGATACTAGTGATCTCTCCACCAATGCTCTTCTACAGACACCTGCGGTTTCCAATGAAGATACACAGCAAGAAGACAACACAGAGGAGATGTGAGCACATAGGTTGGTCCTGGCACCATGACAAGGAACCTCACATCATCTGCTTCCCCACTCAGCTTTTGCATCAGAACCTTTGGTTTTTTGAGTTTTTGATTCCTCCTTTGCTAGGCTTAGGAGATGATTCCCTCAGTTCTTATTTGTTTCTTAATGGGTAGTCGCACTTGGAACATATTATGCTGGAATATTCGTGGGATTAATGCTTTAGATAAGTGTGAAGAAGTCCGTAACAAAATTGATGAATGTGGCCGTTCGATAGTTTGTCTGCAAGAAACGAAACGTGAGCACTTTGACACGTCCTTCGTCCGCAACTTTGCTCCAGCCAGATTTGATAAGTTCGATTACATCCCCTCCATTGGAGCCTCAGGCGGCATCATGATCATTTGGAACAGCTCGTTTTTTAGTGGAACAATTCTTGAAAAACGTCAATTCTGCATCACAGCCTCTTTCACTTCCAATCATAATGGCGAAAGTTGGCTCTTAAGTAACGTATATGGCCCCTGTGAAGACCCTGCCAGATCAGAATTCATTCACTGGTTTAGAAACTGTGACGTCAATGACACCATAAACTGGATTTTTCTGGGCGATTTTAATTTCTATAGATCTCTGGAGGACAGAAATAGGCCGGGGGGAAATTTGGCAGACACTTTACTTTTCAATGAAGCAATTGGTGACCTGGGGCTTATTGAGTTACCACTAAAAGGTAGAGCTTTCACTTGGAGCAACATGCAGGCAAACCCCCTCCTGGAACAATTGGACTAGTTTTTTACCTCACCAAACTGGACTCTGACACACCCACATACTGAAGTCTTACCGCTGGCCAAAATCACCTCCGATCACATACCCTGCAAGATTGCCATAGACAAAAGAATCCCAAAATCCAACATCTTCAGGTTCGAGAACTTCTGGGTCGAACATGAAGGTTTCCATGAAACAGTGGCTGACAGTTGGAGTGCTTCTCACGACAGCAACCCAGTAAGAAATATCTCTAGCAAATTCAAAAAGCTCAGATATGTTCTAAAAATCTGGAGCAAGAATTTGTCAAACCTGAACCTCCTTATTGGAAATTGCAACACTGTGATCCTTTTCCTGGACAGTTTAGAGGACTGGAGAGGCTTACACAATCCAGAAGCAAATTTAAGGACCAAAGTTAAGAGGCATCTCATAACCTTGCTGCATTACAAGAATGAATATTGGAAGAAAAGACATACAGTCAATAGAATAAAATATGGTGATGAATGCACAAAATATTTCCACGCTATGGCCACAATTTCTTTCAGGAAAAACAACATCTCCCAGATCATGAATGACCAAGGTGCTTGGATTCAGGATCATGATGGTAAGGCTGGCCTTATTTGGAGTGCATTCAAGAATAGAATGGGTATAAGCACTGATACTACCATGCACTTTGATTTACCTGAACTTATTGAACCAAGAGCAGACTTATCCAATCTGATAACTCCCTTCGAGCAGTCAGAGATTGATAATATCATCAAGGCAATGCCTGTGGACAAAGCACCTGGCCCGGATGGGTTCCATGGAATGTTCATGAAAAGATGCTGGCCATTAATCAAAGGAGACTTCTATGCTCTTTGCCAGGCTTTCTATAATGGGAATCTGTCCCTAGACCCCATCAACACAGCTTACATCACACTGATACCGAAGAAGAGCAATCCTGAAACTGTCAATGATTATAGGCCAATATCCCTGATGAACATTAGCCCAAAATTGATTGCAAAGATCCTGGCTAACAGGCTGCAGAGAGAAATAATCAGCCTCATTCACAAGAACCAATACGGTTTCATCAAAACAAGAACCATACAGGATTGTCTCGCCTGGAGTTTTGAATATATTCACCAATGCCATCAATCAAGAAGGGAAGCTATAATCTTAAAGCTAGATTTTGAAAAGGCCTTTGACACAGTCGAACACCCTGTTATCTTACAAATGTTGGACACCTTGGGCTTCCCGCCACCATGGATTCATTGGGTTAAAACCCTACTACAATCCGGATCATCTGTAGTTCTTTTGAATGGAGTTCCAGGAAAATTTTTCAAGTGCAAGAGAGGAGTAAGACAAGGTGATCCCCTATCACCTCTACTCTTTGTTCTGGCTGCTGAGCTACTATAGATACTAGTAAACAAAGCCTCAAGAGTGAACCTGTTGATGGCCCCTTTACCACAACCAACAGAAGATTTCCCAATCATACAATATGCAGATGATACCCTACTAATAATGCAAGCTGATGCAAGGCAACTCTTCTTCCTCAAATCTTTACTTAGCACCTTTGCAGAGGCGACAGGCTTAAAGGTTAACTACAGAAAATCCCAGATGATTGCTATCAATGTCCATCATGACAAAATGGAATGTTTGGTCAGCACATTTGGTTGTTCAATTGGTACCATGCCATTCACCTATCTTGGCCTGCCCATGGGCACAACCAAGCCAAGAATGGAGGAGCTGACACCAATGATGGACAGAGTGGAAAGACGCCTTTCAGGTACTGCCACTTGGCTGTCCTATTCAGGAAGACTGCAAATGATAAATTCGGCAATAACCCCAATTGTCATCTATGCAATGTGCACAATCAAACTCCCAAGGGGAGTGATAGAAAATATTGATCGCATAAGGAAGCAATGTCTATGGAGAGGAAATTTAGAGAAAAAGAAGGGAGGGAACTTAGTGGCCTGGGAGACTGTCCAGAAACCAAAAGATAAAGGAGGATTGGGAGTTCTGAACTTGAGGCTTCAGAATGATGCTCTACTAATGAAACATTTACATAAGTTCTACAATCAGGCAGATGTGCCTTGGGTTCAACTGGTATGGTTCAGGTATTATCAGAATAGAATACCACACGCAACAAGAGAAGTTGGCTCGTTCTGGTGGAAAGACATTCTACGCCTAAATGGCCTTTATCGAGGGATCACAAAATGTGTAGTGGGCAATGGTGCTACTTGTTGCTTTTGGCAAGATCATTGGAGCACAAACATTCTGGAAACACAATACCCCAGACTAGCATCCTTCTCGAGGTCAAGCACAATCTCAGTTCAGGAGATCATACAAGCAACAGACCTCGAAGATGTGTTCTTCTTACCCCTATCAATACAGGCCATGGATGAATTCGAACAGCTGAAGAATGAAATCCAAAACATCCCCTACGATGCAGAGATACTAGATAAATGGACAACAGGTTGGAGAAATGAATATTCATCAAAAAAATATTATTCACATGTTTTCAGCATGATCCAAACCCACCCAATCTTCAAGACAATCTGGAAATCACGCTGCATTCCGAGAATCAAATTCTTTGCATGGCTGGTCTGCGTGGATCGGCTGAACACTAAGACCATGTTGACAAGAAGACACATATATGTACACGATGATGAGCTTTGCGTCATGTGCGACACAGGAGAATTAGAAACAGTTGATCACTTTTTTTTGAATGTCAGTTTGCACAACAGTGCTGGAATGCCATCAACTTTCAATGGGACTTGTCATTGGGACTTGAAGATAGGATGATCAAAGCAAAGCAGGACCATGGTTCTTTGTAGAAGCTTCACTGATCGCTGCATGGGAAATCTGGAAGATGAGAAACGCCAAAATTTTCAACAGAGGAGACCCAAACTTTGCGTACTGGCTTCGCCTTTTTGTAACCCAATGTAATTCACTCTTGGTTAGATTCAAGACAGATCTTCAATCTGCCTTTAGCTTTTGGTTAGATGCTTTTAGTTAATCAGCTCTGTAAGTACCTTCTCTCTTATTTAAATTTATAAAAAGGTTTTATACTGTGGGGATCTCCCTCACAGTTTTCCCTAAAAAAAACAACCCTGAACCCTGACCGGTATGACCTTCTATGGAAGAGGGCACGTGCCCAACCCTAACCCTAAACATTGTTCTGAACCTGATAGGACGGAGTTGCCCCCAACAACCCTGAAACCTAACCATTACAACCTTCTATGGCAGAGACCTAAAGCCAAACCAGTTTAGGATTCTATGGCAGGGGGACATGGTAAGCCCCAAATTTAGATATAAAAATGTTTTGGTAAAATATTACTTATATAACTTTCACATAAAAGTTAGTCAACAAATATTTGAAGAAAAGTTATGAACAAATAAAACATACAGAAGCTTATATGGCAAATTTATATACAACAACTTATGCAAACAAAAATCAATGTAACAACATTTGAGACCAAAAGTTATGCATGAACAAAAAGTTATATATAATATTATAAACAAGTTTTATACATAAGACTATATAAGTAAAAATATGTCAAACATTTCAAAAAAGGTTATGTAACATAATTATATTACAATTTTTAAAGAAAAAACTAAAACTATGTAACATCATTTAAGGATATACATTTTAGCAGAAGCATTTTGTATCTAAAACCTTTTTCTACTTTTATATGTTTCCTGTAACTTTGCTGCGTATGTCGTCGAGGAAAGAGATAGGAGAGAAAGAGAACGGGAGGTATCGAGCAGCACGTGGATAGAGAAGGTAGGTAGTTTTTGGTGGAAAAAATAAAATGAAGCAGAAAAGGGAATGGGAGCTGCGGCGCCCTTCTGTTTTGGAAAGCGACTTGTGCGGTTGGAATCGACTGCAGGTTTGGAAACTACCGGCCGACTGTAAACTTAACATTGTGGTGGTAATCATCCTTCATTAATGTTGACTAGAATTCTTTAATGTTTAACCATGTCTAAGTTTAGGAATCTACTTGAACCACAAATTACTTGAGAGTCAAATTAGGTCGGATAATATAATCTCTAGAGTAGTCATCAACGGTTTTTTTTTGTCAAGCTGTGTCATTCAGGTTCTAAACTCACAAATTACAATTTTGACCCCATGACTTAGCTTTGGGTGTCATTCCTGGTCCTGAACTTAAAAAATGCATATTTGGATGTCTAAACTTAGCTACCGGTGTCATCCCAGGTCCCAGCTGCCAAACATACAAAGATATATTGATACATATTTAAGTTGTATATATATGTGCAATAAAGAAACCTTATGTAAATGTGTCCATGCTGTTTACTGGATGAGGCCAGATGTGTCATAAGAAAGATTACTACTTATTTATTGAGGAAAAAATGAAATGCAAATATCATTTTTAAGAATTGGACTAATTAACCATCTGTCGGATCTATTGACCGGCAGTCCACCCGGGGGTACCCAGATGGTTGATTTGTAGGCAAAGGGAGATCGCTGGACTAGAGAGCTCGAGGTAACACAAGGACACAGGGATTATACAGGTTCGGGCTACCCAGAGGTATAATACCCTACGTCCTGTGCTCGGGGGTCTTGTATTGCTTCGCTCGGCGAGGTCTGGGGAACGGTGGCGAGCTCTTGATTACAATGGGGGATCTGGTAGCTAGGAATCGAATGAATAAAGGGGTCGACCTAGGCCGCCTTATATAGGCTGATGGCCTAGAGTTTACAAGTCGGTTATCTCTAATCGTATCCGGCTCTGACTAGGAAACTAATCTGAGTCGGTTGCCATATAATCTCCATGATCTCCGGGTGGGATCCGAGGATATCGCCGAATGCCTTGCGGGCTAAGTCTTCTCCAATCTTGTCCATCAAGCTGGGGATCCTCGTGGGCCGGCCTAGGATCGGCCCACCTCCTTGTCAGATGTGGGACTAGGCCGACTGGCTACCCGGTCGGTAGTGGGCCCAGGGGTACCCATATCCCACAAGTCCCCGAGCAATGTGCAGGCGCGTGTCGGACTGTCGATGAAGAAACGAAGCCTTCCAGGTCGACTGAAGTATCACTACAAGAAAAAGCGGTATTAACGACGGGATATGTGGTCGTTAAAAGTCTAGATGTGGTCGTAAAAAGTTATTAACGACCACAAATGTGTGGTCGTCCATGGTCGTTAAAGGCTCCTTCGTTAAAATTATTAACGACCACATACACTTTCCCGTTGTTAATTGCAACGGACAAAATATGGTCGTTGATACTTGAGTATTAGGCCAATCTCAGTGGAAGTTTCATGGACACAATTACCTAGAGTGACACATCATCTAAAAGATGTTTGAAACTATGATGAAACACCCTCTCTCAATGCAAAGTTTCATCTCTTGTTGTTCCCTAGACTACATGCAAGACACAAGCTGTCTAGGTAACTGTGTATAGAGAGTTTCATCACCATGAAACTCATTTCACCTCTCTCTTCATTAATATGCTGCCACATCATCAAAAATGCTGACATGGCAGCCTATTTAATGCCCATGAAACTCCCACTGAGACTGGCCTTAACGACCACATTTGTAGTAATAATGACCACAAATTTTATCGTTGATATTATTATGCAGCATTTTTCTTAGGGCTTTAAAGGCTCCTTTTTAGTAGCAATGACCACATTTTTGCTGTCGCTAAAAATATTTGACCAGATTCTATATAGCATTAACAACCACTTCCATAGCATTGTCGACCACATTTGTATCTCTAATATTTTCACATTGGCTACTTATGGGTAAACGACCACTTTCACATTATCAACCACCACTTTGCACTAGGTATAACAACAATATATATTTTTAACACCATGAGTGCAACATCAGACATAAGTCAACATCACAGTACATGAAGATGTTTCATTGGGACAAAGAAAATAATCAATCCAAAACACGGAATGAACATAGGATAACTGAAGGCTAATTCTGTACAAATAAACTTGCAGCAATCTGCTTGAAGGCATATGCTTGAAGAAATGAACCATTCTCTTGTCATGATTCTAATAGTCTCCATCCTGATCCCTAGTTCCCTATATTATGCAAATTTGATATCAACCAAAACCAAAAAATGTAGATCAGGAATATATAATCCTCTGAGTGTGCATGCTTACAGCTGATCATGGAGATTCCTGGTGGCTGACATTAGCACTCATATTCTGCTTCATTTGTGCCCATTATTCTTCCATTCGGCTAACACGATTGTTGAGTGCTCCTGAATCAGTGTTTGTGAAGCAAAAAATTATGAATTAGGGGCTTGTACCAATACATATGTATGTAACTGTTCTAATGTAACGCAGAACAAAATGAAACCATATGAAACTATAAACTTACATGCTTGCTGGTCATTTCTGAATCTGCAAAAGTTTCACCCTTTGTGTGAGTGATAGAAAAAAATGTGTCCAAAGCTGGAGGGTTGTTCTCCTTGCCACCCTATTATTGACAGAACAATGGAACATATGTAATAAGAGTGCAAAGTGAAAAAAGTGTGCTGCGATGAATAATTGTTATGTATAGTCTATACATACATTGTCCCAGATGACCTGTCTATATGGTTTGCTGCCACTATGATCAAGAATTTTTAAGTTGGATCTATTGTTGGAGTTTCGCTTGCTCTTGGTCTACAATATGAAATAATATTACTAAGGGAAATCACAAGGGACGACCTATTAACCATGCAAGTTATTATTACGTAAGACTATGAAGTGCTTGCTATAGAAATGTTCCTTGACTAGCCATTCCCAATCAGAGATTGGGATCGCTTTAGAACGATTATTAAGAGCAAGCTGCATATTCTTTGCTGGCTTAATATGATGCTGACTTAAGTCTCCATGCCAATTGTTCCACAGATCTCGAGCGTGCTCCACCATCTCATCAACAGCTCCATGATATCATCTTTGTAGACATCAATTTCAATGTTTGTGTCTGCATTTTCAATCTTGTGCTACATAGGTGTTAAACAAATATTTGAATATGGACACTTCTCCAAGAGACATGTAGTATGTCTTGCAGCATCTGATGCATGGACATTTAATTTCACCAGAACCTCCTGTCCTTAACAATCCAGGAACTTCTCTACACCAGCCAAATAAATATCTTTTTTTGAGGTGGGCCCATCTAAACATTCGTCAAATAAATCCATCTAGGCCTTACTGCTTGGCACCATCTAATTAATGTACTAGGTGGTAAAAGGCCTAAAAATTTAGCCTACTAGTTTTAAGAATAGGGCTGGATAAGGGTCGGACTAAAATACTATATATTTTTGAACTAAAATTAATTAGGGCTAAGGACCATGATAAATTACCACCCCTATGTACTATAGATTGACTATCAAACTACCTGTGTCAATAGATATGGAGTCAAAACAGAGGAATCTATAGTCCACAAGGATGAAGTTAGTGAAAATTCAATTAAAATCTAAAAGCGGTACTTGTTCAGTTGTTTCTATAGATACAGAACAAAGCATCTGAACATCAGATCGTAAAGACGCATGGGGATATCTACCAGATCAAACAGGAGATCCTCTCTTATTTACTAAAGCGCATGGAAACATGATTAGGGAGATTTCAATCGAAACAAACCTGCAGAGGTGCAGCGATGGATCGTTTTGGCTGCAGAATCGGAGATACAGCACGGCAACGGCGGGGGCAAGGGCAGCTGCAACAGGATGCGCAGGTGAAGGATGGCGGGGACGGCGGCGGCGTGGGGAGAGGAGCAGGGGGATCGACGTCAGGAACGACGTAGTCGCTTCGGATCGCAGAGGCGACCCAGGAGGCCAGGACTACGGAGGGGAGAACAGATTCTTTTAGATCGGAGCTCGTGTAGTATTTATGTAACTGCTCTGGAATTAAACTTGGCCTCCCGCTTTTTTTAGCACGATAAAGATACATTAAGGAATACAGATTAGCGACCACAAGGAGGGCTGAGTAACGACGGGAATTAATCTAGTCGTCGCTTACCGAGCGTGCCCCTTCGCCGACGTCGAATAGCACCGCGACGATCGCATATTGTACGTGGTCGTCTGTTTCAGGTCGTTAATACCCCTTGCTCTTGTAGTGTATCTTGGTCGGCAGGCCGACACAAAGGTGGGTGGTGCTCAAAAAAGAAAACCGCAGGCCATCCGGGGATGACCCTGGGCAAACCCGGGGCGGAGCCGCGAGTGGCATAGCGCCGAGTCGTGGCCGAGTCGGACACCGAGGAGCTGCGCCACTTGGGAAAAGTGACACATCCTGATGGGGAGTAGTCCTCGAGCGTTGGACCGACTAGTAAAGTCGAGCCAATGGTCAAAAGAGAAGGATCTCCAAGCTTCGGGGCAATCAGGCCACCCAAAGGATAAGCCTGTCAGACGAGTCGTGACAAGAACAGTGCTCGCGTGAACGCTCAGAGCGTTCCTGTGATCGGATGAAGCCAAAGGTGATAAGGGCGGACTGAGGACCTCGAAGAGAGGAGCTGCTGCGTGGCGCAGAGCTCACGCGCTGAACAATGCAACCGGGGTCACATGTTATCGTTTAGCACAGAGCTATAAATATACGCCAAGGCCCTGAGCCTTGCAGTCATTAGAAGATAGGCATAGCATCCACCTAGCTTGAAGAATGTTTGGGACTTGCTCCTGGGTTCATCCTCCAGGGAGGAATCATGGGGACTTGATAGCTTGGTGCTAGAAGAGTGCTTGCGAAGATCCTGAGGTGTTGATTGGCGTCTGAGTGCTGTCCCATTCACCCCTGCATTCCCATGTGACGAGGGCCATATGGGGTGAAATGCTTTATAGAGCGAGGGATAGCCGGAGGCATTTGCCAACAACCCTCAATTGGTGCTGTCTCGTCGACGGCTGCAGTGGTGCTACAAGAGAGCTTGCGAGGAGCTCATGTGGGCCAAGCTTGCTATGGATGCAGCACTAGGCGCAGGGACGAGTGCCCTAGGCCGTCATCTTGACGGTTGATGTATTTGATCTTTGTGACTGGGCTATGACCGGTTTCTTTTGTAACTTATAGCTTTCTGATGAATCTTGTCCCTATCGACGCAATATCTGTATTCCCAGGACCCGAAAGTCGACAGAGGTGTTGTAGGGTCGCACAGTAGCAACTAGTCATAGAGATTTCTTGGTCATAGTCGAAACGCCGAATCCCGAGCGCCGGGGATGGCCGAGTCCAGGAGACCCGTTGACCGGAGTCAAGAGCGCCGAGTCCCCGAGGGTCGGGGCTGGCCGAGTCCGGAGACCCGTTGACCGGAGTCAAGAGCGCCGAGTCCCCGAGGGTCGGGCTGGCCGAGTCCGGAGACCCGTTGACCGGAGTCAAGAGCGCTGAGTCCCCGAGGGTCGGGGCTGGCCGAGTCCAGAGACTCGTTGACCGGAGTCAAGAGCGCCGAGTCCCCGAGGGTCGGGGCTGGCCGAGTACTGGGGCAAAGAGCCGTTGGCGCGCGGAGAGCTGTTGGCCCGCAGTTAACGGGACTTCCGCGGATTCCGTCCGTCAGTTACGGCGCCGTTAGGGTAATTTGAATCGACGAGAGGGGATAAATTGGATCTGTCAACCGGCGACTTTTACCACTGTCATTTCCAAATCTAGAAACATCCCGCGCCTCCGCCGCCGCTTAGCACCGCCGCAAGAGCGATTCGCCCTCCGCCCACACACCGCCGCCGGAGTTCGAGCGCCGCCACCACCGCTACGCGTTCGCATCGCGCCCAAGCTCCTTAGCAGTGATGGCGGACTCAAGGAAAGGGATGAGGGCGCCGGCGTCAGGGGAGGAAGCGCCGCCGGCGACGGGGATGGCAGATGCGGGCACTGCCAGGCCGTGGCGATGTTGAAGCGGGGAGGAAGGTGGCGCCCTCCGCGGGCCAATCTGGAACCGCGGGGGATGCCGCCGCCCACGAGGGCGGTGATCCTGATGCGCCGGCGACCGCCGCGGGGGCGGACACCAAAGGGAAGGCCGTGGCCTTGCCCGAAGAGACCCCGGAGCTGACCTCCGTGCCCGGGGGAGTGCCGCCACAAGAGCCGGCCAGGGGCCAATCCTCTGTCACCGAGGAGAGGCTTCACGACATGGTGCACCGAGGCGTGCTCGGGCCCCGGGAGATCCTGCAATGGCGGGCCGCCGGGGACGACGCCCGTCCATGGGAGCGCTCGGATACCGAGATGGCCGTCTTCGCATCATTCTTCGAGCAGGGGTTTGGGTTGCCCACGGGAGACTTCTTCTGGGGGCTGCTGCACTTCTATGGAGTGGAGATGAGTCATTTGAACCCCACCTCCATTCTGTCCATCTCCGTTTTTATTCATCTTTGCGAAGCTTTTCTTGGGATCCCGCCACATTTCAGGTTGTGGCGGCGATTGTATCGAATGAAAATCATTGGGGAAGGCTCTGGGAAGGGTCCAGCAAGGATCACCGGAGGGGCTGGGTTCTCGTTGAGGGTCGGCATGTCCAGGAAGTATTTTGTCCTGGATATGAACGATTCCAACAAGAACTGGAGGCAAGAGTGGTTCTATGTCGCGAACCATCCCCCTGCTCTGCCTGCCCGGACTGGCCACCGGCCAGTAAAGAAGGATTGCTGGGAGTCGCAGCCGGAGGGCCAAGAGCTACAAGAGGCGGAGGAATTGCTGAAGCTGATCGCCGAGCTGAAGGAGCGGAACTTGACCGCAGTGGCCATAATGATCTCCTTCGTCCGGCGATTAACACAACCGATCAAGGACCGAGTGCATCCTGGGTATGAGTTCTCAGGTGGCAAGGACCCGACTCGGGAGCAGATCCGGACTGTATCTGTCGCCGAGACATGTGAGAGGATCTCCAGCTTTATGCGCGGCAAGATCTTCAACCAGGGGACACCTGTCCCATTTTCTTTACAAAATCCTCCTCCTGCGGTTAGTTTCCTACTTCCTTGCGAGTTGTGTTTCTGGTTGCTGAATTGCTGGATGTCTGACAAACTGTACCACTGCTGATGCCATGCCTTTGTCTTGCAGGACCGAGCGACGAAGTTCTTCAGCCCGGCGCCCTTGCCCGAGGGTGATGTCCGGTGGAGAAGCTGATGACGGTGGAGGAGGTGTCCCGGGCACCTCAAGTCGTGGATGAGGGACAAGTCACCTGGAAGGTGGCCGACTTCATCCCGGCCCCCCAAGAGGAAGCGGAGGACGATCCAATGGCACGGGTGCTTGGAACTGGCTTGGCGCGGCCAACACGTCAGGTCGTACGCAAGTTGACCCCGTCATAGAAAGCGGCTCGATGGGGGTCCCCCAAGCCGTCTCCGAAGCTAGGACCAACCGCACAGGCCGAGACTGAGGCGCGAAGGAAGAGGAAGACGGCGGGTGATGCAGAAGGTGGCGCTGACGGGTCCCCCTCGGGCCCTGGGTCTGAGCGGCCGGCGCTAGGCGCTCCAGCAGGCCAAAAGGGCATTTTTGCGCCGCCAGCACTGAGGCCAAGCTCGACGCTGCTGCCAAGCGAGACACCCCCACAGTTGCTACAGGGGGTGCAGTTCAAGCGCCCACGCAAGGGCGGGTAAGTTGCCGTGATCTTCTGTTTGCTCCTTTATGCCAGGCTTAAATTGTTGAGCCCTTGGATGCAGGCTCGGAAGCCAGGTGGGCGCCAACGTCCTGCCACACCCGGGGGCCAGTGGCAAGGCGCCACCAAGTCGACCTGCCGCCATGGAGGCGGAGTCCGGAACCAGCACTGCTCTGATCGTGCCGGAGCGGGTGCCGGTCGGCATGTCTGGGCCGCCGCGCCCGCCAAGTCCTCAAGACATCTTGGGGACGGACGCCCCAGTGGACGACCGACAAGCCGAGGTGCCCAAAGCCGCCGCCGAGGATGAGGAGCCGGAGCACTCTGTAGGGACGGAGCGGGCGCGCCTCCCCCCGCCGGCCCTTGAAGATGATGATGACCAGTTGCTTTGGGAGCAGCTGGATGCTGGCCATGGCGCCGTTGTGCCGCCAATTGCTGAAGCTGGCTCGGTCGGGCTTGGGGCCGGGACGAGCTCACTGTACTGACACCGAAGCGTGGTTTGGAACTGGACATTGCCGACCACGAGAGCGAGCTCCGGAAGCTGCAGAACGTGGCTAGCGTACTGAACCGCGTGGTCCAGGTATTCTCATTTTGCTGTATGGAATCCGTGAGTTCTGTAGTGGCTGATCGATTACTTTTTCTGTTAATCAGGGCTTCACAGCTCTATCTGTGAGGAATCTTCGCTTCAAACAGCAGGCCTTGGAGGACCGCCGGGCCTTGGCGTGAGTCCACACGGAGCGGGTCCGTGAAGCTAAAGCCGCCAAGGAGTACCTGATGCAAAGGGAGCGGGAGCTTGCCGACCTGCAAAAGACCAACGAGGACCTCATGAATGACATGAAGGTCATGGTCGAGGGTACGTTCTTATCCCTGTCCTGAGTATTCCCTTGAATCAAGCTATCTGTGCCCATGAGTCTCTGTTGCAGAGACGAGCAAGAAGGAGGAGGCTCTCCAGGTGAAGGTGGATAAGCTGGCCGGGGCCAAGAAAAAGCTTGAGGACGAGCTGGCCGGGGCCAAACGAAAGCTGGAGGAGGAGGTGCGGACACTGAAGGCGGCCAACCTCCGTCTGGCGGCCGAATCCGAGCACCTGAAGGAGGCCAACCAGGCGTTGAAGGACTCGCATGACTAGGCCATTCATGGTGAGTATCTCTTTACTGAGTCTTCTGGAGCTTGAGTACGTTGGAATGCTTAGTTGAGTTCCATTGCAGCGCTTCGGGCGGAGTTGATGGAACTAAAGCAGGCGGCCGAGTTCAATGCCAACTCGCTGGTGCCTGCCGAGTCGGGCCCGGCAACATTGACATTGGCGCAGCGGCTCAGGGCCGGCCCGAACCGCGCCGCTCAGTTGATGCAACAGACTGCTGTTGGCTTTGGGAGCCGAGTACTAGCGTTGTTCAGAATCCACTTCCCGACGCAGGAGCTAGCCCCAATCGCCGATGGTATACCCGAGGAGCTTGCCGACGAAGAGTTCGACGGGCTAGTCGACGAGTGTACCCCTTTGGCCGAGGCTGTTGCAAGAGAACTGGGCCTGTAAAAACAATTATAGATGTAAACTCTGTAGTATTCTAATATGTATAAAATTCTGGGTTTATTTGAAGCATTGGTGTGTATTGGTGTTTTGTTGAACCCTTTTCCCTGCCGACTAAGACCTTGTGTCACCCGACTGGCCACTGTCTTGTGCCGTTTAAGCGCCCTTTTGGACCCGCTGACCATTGCTCACGGAGAGGATGGCTTATCCTGCTACACTGCTTAGCAGGGAGGCTTAGGTGTAGGGGGCGCGCGGGTTGAGCACGGAGCTCAGGGCTTCACAGCTGGGGACTCGGACCAGCCAGGTTAACTCAGTAGTCGCCGGGAGGGAGCATAGGGTTGGGCAAGGGCTCGGAAGTCGGAGTAAGCAGGTACTCCCCCAGGTATCGTGGTGAAGAAAACGCAGTCTGGGTCGGGCCCAGTCCCTGAGCATCAGCATGGGTGCCGGGGAAGGTGTTAATAATAAGCCATATAACGAGGCAAAGATTCTTTCATTGATATGAGACAAGGAATACATAGCTTTGTTAAATTCTACGGGTAGAACTTGACGAGGTGTTCGATGTTCCACACATTCGGAACAGGGTCGCCGTTAGCCCACTGGAGGCTATATGTTCCTGGCGAAACAACTTCTTTGACGATGAAGGGGCCCTCCCAGGGGGCGGATAGCTTGTGCTTGTCTTTGGTAGACATGACTCGGCGCAGGGCCAAGTCACCAACGTTGAGGGAGCGTTCCCGGACGTTCTTATCGTGGTAGCGCCGTATCTGCTGCTCGTGTCTGGCATGCCTGACCAGTGCGGCAAGTCGATGTTCCTCTATGCAGTCGATGTCGACCTGGCGGCCGAATTCTGCTTCACCTTCCTCGTAGTGCTGGATGCGCGGAGCACCGTGGGCGATGTCAGCTGGGAGGACAGCTTCGGAGCCGTACACCAGGAAGAAGGGAGTATATCCCGTTGCTCTGCTCTTCTGGGTACGTAGGCCCCATATGACATGGGGTACCTCTTTGGCCCACCGGCCGGGGTGCTTGTTGAGTTCGTCATACATGGCTTTCTTGAGCGAGTCCTGGACCATGCCATTAGCCCGCTCAACCTGGTCGTTGCACCTGGGGTGCGCCGTGGATGAGTAGTAGACGTCGATGCAATTGTCCTGGCAGAAATCCCAGAACTCGTGGCCTGTGAACTCGGAGCCGAGGTCAGTCACGATGCGGTTTGGGACCCCGAACCGATGGGTAAGCTCTTGGATGAACTTGGCAGCTGTGGCCGACTTGGTGTCGGTCACAACTTTATACTCGATCCACTTGGTGAATTTATCAACCGCTACCAAGATGTGCTTGAATCCGCCCGGAGCGGTTTTGAAGGGCCCGACGTTGTCGAGTCCCCATATGGCAAATGGCCAAGATGGGGGATGGTCCTTAGCGCCTGAGCCGGCAGGTGCTTTTGCTTCTGGAAGAACTGGCAGCCGGTGCAGCAGCGCACCAACTCTCTTGCGTCAGATAGGGCCGTTGGCCAGTAGAACCCTGCCCTGTAAGCTTTGCCGACTAGGGTGCCGGCTGCCGCGTGGTTGATGCAAGTGCCCGAGTGGAGATATCTTGCAGGAGGGTGATACCTTCATCGCGGCGGACACACTTCATGAGTATTCCTGTGGAGGCGGCCTTTCTGTACAGGGCGTCACCGATAACGACGTAATTTGTCGCTCGCCGAGTTAACTTCTCGATTTCTTCCTTCGTACCCGGTGACCAGTTCTCTGTGAGGAAAGCGATAAAGGGGGCGCGCCAGTCTGCTTCCACCACGAGAACTTCATTGGTCGGCGGGCCACCCGGGGGTGGCTCCGAGTCGGGCACGGGGCTACCGTCCTCAAGCATTTTGATGGATGGGGTGCGCAGGTCTTGGACGAAGACGCCGACTGGAACCTGGGCTCTGGTGGACCCTAGCTTGGATAGGACATCGGCGGCGACATTGTCTTCCCGGAGGACATGATGGAACTCGAGCCCATAGAAGTGGGCTTCAAGTTTGCGTACCTCTGCGCAGTACGCGCTCATGGTTTCCTTGGTCGTGTCCCAATTTTTGTTGACTTGTTCGACGACTAGCTTGGAGTCGCCATAGCACACTAGCCGCTTGATGCCCAGCGACACCGCGATCCGGAGACCGTGGATAAGGGCCTCGTACTCGGCCCCGTTGTTGGTGGCCTGGTAATGTATCTGAAGAACATATTTCAGGTGTTGCCCCTCTGGGGAGATGAACAGCACTCCTGCGCCAGCTCCTTGAAGGTTGAGGGCGCCATTGAAGTACATCTTCCAGTGTGTTGGCCGTTCCGCGGGGGTCGGCGTCTGGATTTCCGTCCACTTGGCTACGAAGTCGGCCAATATTTGGGACTTGATGGCCTCCCGTAGCTCGAAGTTTATGGTGTGATCGCCGAGTTCAACGGACCACTTGACTATACGGCCGTTGGCATCTCTGTTGTGGAGGATGGCTCCGAGGGGGAAATTCGAGATGACTCGAATGACGTGTGCCTAGAAATAGTGGCGTAACTTCCTGGCAGTGATCAGTAGAGCGTAGAGCAGCTTCTGAGGATGGGGGTACCGGACCTTGGACTCGTTGAGTACTTCGCTGATGAAGTATACAGGGCGCTGAACCTTGTATGGGTGGCCTTCTTCTGGTCGCTCGACGACCAGGGCCGTGCTGACCACATGGGTGGTAGCCGAAATGTACAGCAAAAGTTCTTCCCTGGGGGTCGGACCCGTGAGCACCGGGGGTGTGACTAGGAACTCCTTGAGGTCGGCCAGGGCCTTGCTTGCCTCAGGGGTCCACTCGAACTTGTCCGCCTTCTTGAGGATCTTGAAGAACGGAAGTCCCTTCTCGCCAAGCTTGCTGATGAATCGGCTGAGGGCCGCCATCATCCCAGTGAGCTTCATGATGTCTTTCTTGCACGTTGGTTCCTTAAGGTTGCGTATGGCATCCAGCTTGAGTGGGTTTGCCTCGATGCCGCGTTGACTGACCAGGAAGCCCAGGAGCTTTCCTGACGGCACCCCGAATACGCACTTTGTGGGGTTGAGCTTCCATCTGAAGCGGCGCAAGTTGTTGAAGGTTTCCTGGAGGTCGGCGATTAGGGAGTCGGCGTCGTATGTCTTGACAACAACGTCATCCACGTAAGCCTCCACGTTGCGGCCGATTTGGCTCTGTAGGCAACCTTGGATGGCCTTCTGGTACGTGGCACCGGCGTTCTTCAACCCAAACGTCATCGTCTTGTAGCAATAGATGCCGTGCGAGGTGATGAACGCCGTCTTGTCCTAGTCGGAAGTCTTCAGGGCTATCTGGTGATACCCCGAGTAGCAGTCGAGAAAGCACAGGAGCACGCAGCCAGATGTAGAGTCGACGACTTGATCAATTCGCGGGAGAGGGAAGGGGTCTTTAGGGCAGTAGCGGTTGAGATCCATGTAATCAATGCACATTCTCCATTCACCGGATTGCTTCTTTACAAGTACAGAATTTGCAAGCCACTCAGGGTATTTGCATTCTCTAATGAAACCGGCAGCTAGGAGCTTGTTCAGTTCTACCCTAATGGCCTCCTTGCGATCTTGAGCGAGCCGGCGTAGCTTCTGTTTGGCAGGCTTTGCGTTCTTGCTCAATTCCAAGGAGTGCTCAGCCTTCTCCGTTGGAACACCCGGCATGTCTGATGGCTTCCATGCGAAGATGTCCCAGTTGTCCCGAAGGAAGGAGGTGAGCACGTCTTCCTATTTAGGAGTGAGCCCTGGCCCTATGAGGGCCATCTTGGATGGGTCGTCAAGCCCCAAGCTTATTGCTTTGGGGGCGTCTGCAGGTGCCAGCGCCGTGGGCTGCTGCTTCTGCTCCGGGAGTACAGGCTCTCCGGTGGCCGCCTTGGGGGCTTCTTCTGCCAGCAGGGTAGCGTTGCCGAGTTGATGGGACAACTCAGCTATCTTGATGGCTTCTCCGTCGCACTCGAAAGAGGTCTTGATGTCTCCACGGATGGAGAGGACGCCATTAGGCGCTGGCATCTTCAGAACCAGGTAAGTGTGATTCGGGATGGCCATGAATCGGGCCAGCATGGGCCTGCCAAAGATGGCATGGTAGGAGCTCCTGAAGTCAGCTACCTCGAAGTATAGGAACTCCGTGCGGTAGTTGTCGGCCGTGCCGAACGTGACCGGTAGAGCAACTCTTCCTATCGGGTAGGAAGCTTTTCCCGGCACAATGCCGAAGAACGGATCTTCAGCGCTCATGAGCCTGCTGTAATCGAACCCCATGCTGTTGAGGGTGCTGGTGAAGATGATGTTGAGGGCGCTCCCACCGTCAATCAAGACCTTGGAGAGGAGGACTCTGTCGACGACCGGGGCCACAACGAGTGGGTAGGACCCTGGCTCGGGGAGGTATACCCAGTGGTCATCACGGCTGAAGGAGATAGGCGTCTCTGACCACTGGAGGTATTCCACCGGCTTGGTGGAGACCATCTTAACCTCACGCTTGTGGAGCTTGTCCTTGCGTCGATCGGGGAAGGCGTCGGGCCGCCCGATGATGACGTTGACCTGACGGTCAGCGTGCTGGAAGTCGCCATTGACCCGCCTGGGGGCTTCCGGTGGTGGTGGTAGTCGGTGTTCGTCGTCTTGGCGGCATTGATCGTCCCTGCGAGTCGGAGCATCGCGGTCACGTTCATCGCGTCTGTAGTCGTCCCGGCGATCGCGATCTTCTTTGCGGCGGTAGTCGTCCCGCCGGTCTCCATTGTAGCCGTCACGGCGGTAGTTGTTGTAGCGTCCGCCGTTGTTGTTGAAGCGTTGTTTCTTGGTCGGCGGAAGGACGCTGAGTTCTTTGAGCAGCGCATGACAACCACGGAGATTGTGCTTTGCATCTTTGTGGAAGGGGCACTGATAATTCAGTGTATCATGGAACTCCTCGGCAAGGAACCTGGGTTCCTGCCGGCTTTCTTCTTCTGCTATGGCTACAAGGGACTCGGGGCCTGTCTTGCGCCCGCGTAGCAGCTCGTGACTCTTCGAGCTTTCAACCCGGTCATCATCTTCTGGGCGCTTCTGCATGTTCTTGAACTGGGCTTGCTCAGCTTGATCGGCTCGAACCTCTAAGTTGACCACCTCCATCAGGTCAGAGACCGTGATAAGGTTGGTTTTGAACAGCATACGGAATAGCTGGTTGTCGATAAGACCACGCCAAAACGCGTTAATGACATCTCGGTCCTCGACCTCGGCGATCTTGTTCCGGTTGTCGAAGAAACGGTCGGAGTAGTCTCAGAGACTCTCACCCTTTTTCTGCTTGATGTTGTCCAGATCGAATCTAGTGCCTGGCCGAGTGTAGCTCGCCTGGTAATTTTTGGTGAAAGCATGGCAGAGATCTGCCCAACTGTCGATGGTGTTCCGGGGAACACCCTCAAGCCATAGGAGCGCTTCTTTGCCCAGCATCATGGGGAAGTAGGCGGCGGCTTGGTCATTGGTCCCGTGGGCGGCTTTGACCGCCGTGTGGTACTTCTTGAGCCAGAGCTTGGGGTCGGAGCGACCGTCAAACTTCTCCACAAGGGCTGGCTTGAAGGACTCGGGCCAGCGGATGGCACGGAGTCGGGCGGAGAAAGCGGCGAAGCTATCGAAGTCGTCCTCATCGTCACTGTGGTGGTCACGGTGAGGAGGTCGGATCTGGTCGGCGCGGGGCCGGGCGTCACCGCGCCTATGGCGGTGATTGTCCCGTGGGGGGCCGTATCTTGCGTCGTATTGCTCACGCTCCATAAGTTCGTGAACAATGCGGCGCTCGTTTTCCTCTGCCGAGTCATCACCCGCCTCGCCAACCGGCTGGCGGTCGGGTCGGCCGTAGTCTCGGTCGTACCGCTCGCGACGCTCGAGCTCGGCTGCATCGCGTTCTTGGTGTCGAGCATCGAGGTCGGCGCAGATGTTGCGAGCGCAGTCCCTGATGCGATCACGGAGATCGTTAGGTTGGTGATGTTGTTGGCGCCGTTCGCGCCGCTCCTGGTATCGTTCACGGTGCTGGTTTGCGTTGCGTGGGTTGCGCCGTTCTTCTTCTTCATCTTCATGGTGGTTCTGGGCCACCTCTTCTTCTACGACGGGTAGTGGGGGGTTCCTCTGGCGAGGACGATCTCGATCCGATCTGCTATGAGCAGAGCGGCGACTTGCGGAACGAGTCAAGTTTGATCGCCCAGACCGGGATCTGGCGCGATACGATCGCTCGATCTGCTCCTAGGCTGCTTCCAACTGAGCTCGGGCTCACTGCACCTCTGGAGTGTCGGGCATGTGACCCAGTTCGGTGAAAGCGGCGGCGACATTGGCCTGGGACGTGCGGAACGGTACCCGGGCGAAGGCACCATCGAGGTTCTGGGGCGCGACTCCATGGGGACCCCGCGGTGGAGGTTGCCGTCTTTGTGGAGCCCCAGGGGGATCTCTCCGGCTGGTACGGCGGCTGCGGGTGCACCGGCGGCAGCGGCGGCCGCAGGATCACCGGGAGCTGCTGCGGGTGCGAGGTTTCCGGCCGCTGCTGGGGGCAGAGCGGCTTCTTCGGCGCGTCGTCGGGCTCGGCCATGGTTTCGCTCTTGTCGGCGATCCCTGGCCAAGTCGGTTTCTCCGTCCTGAGTTACGGAATCCTCAGAAACGAAGACTTCACGCCCCGGGGGTGTGGCGTAACTTGAGTCATTGCTCGAGTCGGCCGAGGCTGGCAGGAGCACGCTAGTGGCGACCTGGAACTCGCCGCAATCCTGAGACTGGGCGGGCTGGGATGGCATCCCAGACCGGATCTGAGACATGTCCTCTCGGGCCTGGGCCGAGTAGATTGCCGAGGTGTTGCGGAACCCTAACGGGAGCGCTTTGCGGGGTCGGCGCAGGGCCTCCTCCGACACGTGGATGCATTCGGCGATGGTGTCCTGGACACGATCCAACCCGGCGATGAGTTCACCTGGGGGAGGAATTCTTCGACGAGTGGCCAGGCTCGGAGCCTGGTGGTTGATGGAGATCGCATCGAGCCGCAGCTGGAGCGGAGCGATGACTGACGAGGAGATCGGCGACGAAGTCAGCGCAGAGCTGGTCGGCGTAGAAGCTTCGGGCGTCACGGTGGAGCCAGAGGCGGCGGAGTGGACCTCAGCAAAGAAATGATGCCCTCGAGATGCGTAGCGCAGTCTTGATGGAGTCGGGGAAGACGACGGAGCGACGATCTGCCATCGAGCTAGCTTTATTGCCCGGCGATCACCCCTACCTGGCGCGCCAACTGTCGGATCTATTGACCTGCAGTCCACCCGGGGGTACCCAGATGGTCGATTTGTAGGCAAAGGGAGATTGCTGGACTAGGGAGCTCGAGGTAACATAAGGACACAGGGATTATACAGGTTCGGGCTACCCAGAGGTATAATACCCTACGTCCTGTGCTCGGGGGTCTTGTATTGCTTCGCTCGGCGAGGTCTGGGGAACGGTGGCGAGCTCTTGATTACAATGGGGGATCTGGTAGCTAGGAATCGAATGAATAAAGGGGTCGACCTAGGCCGCCTTATATAGGCTGACGGCCTAGGGTTTACAAGTCGGTTATCTCTAATCGTATCCGGCTCTGACTAGGAAACTAATCTGAGTCGGTTGCCATATAATCTCCATGATCTCCGGGTGGGATCCGAGGATGTCACCGAATGCCTTGCGGGCTAAGTCTTCTCCAATCTTGTCCATCAAGCTGGGGATCCTCGTGGGCCAGCCTAGGATTGGCCCACCTCCTTGTCAGATGTGGGACCAGGCCGACTGGCTACCCGGTCGGTAGTGGGCCCAGGGATACCCATATCCCACACCATCGTAATAGAGGTAAGGAAGAATCTAATTTTACCCCCTCCCCTCAAAGGTTAAATAATATTTTGAAGACTAGAGACCTGAGCTAAAAACTTTTATCCTTCATAATCTTTTTCCTCATGCTAGTCATGATGGTATTAGTTCCGCGAAGAAATGAATCTGAGGAATCATCCAAAGGGTATACAACTTACTCTACATGTGTTGATTTGCGGTTCACTTATGTTTGCAAGTTCAAGGACTGGGATGACACTCAAGACTAAGTTTAAAAGGCCAAATATGCTATTTGAGAGTTTAGGTACTAGGATGACACCTAAAGCTAGGTTTAGGGAACCCAAATAAATCTGCAATTTGCGACTTCAAGAACCGGGATGACAAAACGTGACAAGTTAGAGCGAGGACCGCCGATGGACTTTAATCTTTATACTCATATCTTTTTAAAATGTTGAAAACAAATTTTCCTATTGTTTAGTTGGAATTCATAGATTGCTTAATAAAGTTATTAAAAGAGTTCAGTGTATATGAGATGTGTTTTAACAACTTCTCATGAACAGCGTCAAACCTGTCACATCAAATTGTTTGATTTAAATCTATAAAACGGTTGAGCTAAATATTTTAGATAATTAGTGCATAAAAGGACATAATGGAGTCTGAAACATGGGTGGTATTTATTCATGACAAAGAAAATAAAAGAAAAAAAAATGCTATGAGATGACAAGCGGGATTTTTTTTATTTTTGACCTTTCTTAATTAATATTTTAAAATAACATGTCCCAACTTTTATATGCAGATCTAAGACTGTCTCCAATAGAAGACCCAAAAGGAGACCCAAACCCAAAATAGGTCTCCGACGATACTGTTTCAGCTTCTAACAGAGTACCCATACCCAAACCCAAAATAGGTTTCCAGTAGAGACACAACCTAAATCTGAGGGCCTGTTTGGCAGAGCTCCCAGAGCTGATTCTCGGCTGAATCCAGCAGGAGCTCTACCAAACAGTTTTTCAGAGAGAAGCGATTCTCTGATGATTCTGTGAAGTGATTCTCTGAAATGAATTAATGGGTTGGGAGCTGAAAAAAGTAGCTTCTCCTGATTCTGTGAGGTAATTCTCCATCCTGATTTTTAGAGAATCAAAGAGAATCACTTTCAGCCACAGAATCATTTCTCTCGGAGAATCAGCTCCCATAGAGAATCAGAATCAGGTGGAGCTCTACCAAAGAGGCCCTGAGTATCCTTTCTTCTGAAGACCCATTCGAAGAGAGGGTTCTTTTTTGGGTCTTATTGTTGGAGAATACCAAAAATAGGTATAAAAACTCTTTAACTGTAGCGTTATGCAAACGTGGAATGGGTCTTGTATTTTGGGTCTAATTGTTGGAGACCGTCTAACTTATTTGGCACGATGTTCCGCTTATTTTTCTCCAACAAAAACTGTTTATCCTTTTTGTTTGAAAAATAATCTATGTTAGCTTTTTGTGCATGCTAATAAATATTGTTTCTACATGTATGGTGAGCATTCGCTGTCACACGCATTGTACCAGCATCGTTGAGTGTACAGATGAAGAAAAACTGGGGAAGGAAAAGGAGGAAAGGGACAAGTGTTGTCATCAAAGACCTCATAGAGTCGTACTCGAGAAAGAAGAGAGGAAGATGAGGAATGGTATACGCTAATTATGAAGTGAGTCGAGTTCTCTCCAGCAGAAAAAATGTTGCATATACCAAAGTTGACCTAATTATGTGCAGTGTCCTTAGAAAAAAGAAAGGTTGAAACTATCAATTGATGCCAGTGGATTACTTTTAGACCCTGATTCTTCAAAAGATTCTATTCGCATTGAAATGCAAGCTTTTGCAGCAAACAACTTCAATATTTCTTTTACCCATAATTGAAATAAATTAGACAACTTGGAACTCTTTTTACCCTTGCAAGAGCATAGAGCACAGTACAAGCAACTTGCAAGTTATACAGAGCATAAAAGCCTAAAGATGAGATCAACCTTTTTCTCTCATAATAAAAAAAGAATAATAATAATAACAGATTTAGATATGGAAGCAATGTCCATTTGCAGACAAGGACAGCGTTGGGTCACGCTAGAAGCATCCATCCGTCCACCATGACACAAACAAAGGCATCAGCAACTTAATTGCACCAAGATCCAAGAAAACCACGATCACAAATTCACAAAGGTCAAATCAATCTCGAATCTGAGGCACACACGCCTCAGGTCCATCGTCAGATAGATTCGTTCCTTCCCACCGCTCCGAGCTCCAAAGCCAACAAGCCGGCCATGTCATCGGCCTCCGGCGGCCGGCGCATCACCATCAGGTCCATCTCCTGCCGCGGCGTCAGGGCCTTCGTCCCGTTCCAGAAGCCGCCGCTCTACGCCGCGCTGTCCCTCGGGGGCCGCCGCGAGAAGACTTCGCCCGACGCCGACGGCGGCGAGAGCCCGGACTGGGACGACGCGGTGTTCGCGTTCGACCTCGATGGGGATGGCGAGCAGCAGCAGCTGGTGGAGTTCGAGGTCAAGGCGCAGGTGCCGCTCCTCGGCAACAAGCTCGTCGGCACGGCTAGCGTGCCGGTGGCCGACCTGGCGGCGGCCGGCGACGGCGCGGCGCTGCGGCACGTCAGGTACCAGGTGAGCGCCCCCGACGGCAAGCCGAACGGCACGCTCAGCTTTGCGTACGCCATCAGCGGCGGGCCCAACGCCGGCGCGCGCCCGCAGCCGCAGCTCTACCCGGCGCTTGACGGCGGGCGGCCGGATCAAAATCCGAGCTTTTGCTGCGCGCCTCCGCCGAGCGCAGCGTATCCGGCTCCAGCGCCGGCGAACTTCGCGCCGCAGAGCGGCGGGTACCCTCCGCCACCGCAGCCGTCGCCGCCTGCTTCGGCTCCTCTCTACCCGCCGCTGCAAGACTTGCTTCCGCCGAGCAGCTACCCACCTTCCCCAAATCCGAATCCACAGTTTCCACCGCCAAACAACAGCAGCAGCAGCTATCCGCAGCCGACGGCGGCCGTTACAGGATACCCGCCGCCACCGCTGTCATGTACAGCTTGTCCGGCGCCTCCGGCAGACTACACCAGCTACCCGCCACCGCCGTCGGCGGCATACCCACCACCACCACCTGCGTCATGCGCAGCATGTCCGGCGCCTGCGACACAGTACGCCAGCTACCCGCCGCCACCATCGGCCACCTACCCTCCGCCACCGCCGAGCGGTTACCCACCACCACCGGCGTCCAATTGGGCTCCTCCGACGAGCACCTACCCGCCGCCGCCGCCGGAGTCAGGCTCGGCCTACACAGTTTATCCAAGATCGGGACCTTCCCCGCCGTCAAGCACAGTGGACCGTGCACTGCCGTACTACCCGGCGCCTCCCGGCGGCTCGTACTACCCTCCGCCGGGGACACGGCACCCCGAGCTCGACGGCGCGGCCAGGACGCCGCACTACTACCCACCGCCGGGGAGTCGATACCCGTAGGTGGAATTCGGCGGACCAATCTGTGGTCTTGTGAAACTGTGACTGACTGACAGCACGGCAGTTGGAGTCCGTTGTTAACAGTTTCCTCTTTTTTTTTCCCGACAGAATACATCTTTCTGTTTTTGCATATTACTCGCTCTGTAGTGGAATAAAGGGCATTTTAGAGTTCAAAATTTATCCTCAAATACAAGGCACTATAGGATCTTTAAAACACAAATTAAAGCAGTTCATTTTAATACCTCATGTTTCCGCCGTCCATAGGACCACAACTTCTGTATTTTTTGTGCTAATAGTATCCCCAAATTACCTCCATGGAGTAAATGCCTTCCTTCCTTACTCACTCCTGCAGTAACTGAACAGCTGGCCTAATTTCAGCAAAGTCCACCATATTAACAACCGAAGCTTTTTAATTAGGGGTATATAGGTCATTTGTTTTCCTCCTTAATTTGTCTTAGAATTGCTAGAATGCCCTATATTTTAGGACGGAGGAAGTACTCCATAGTTTTGGTTAGCATAATTAAACGCTGAGAGTTGAATGGAAAATTGGTTTCATAGCATTGAAAAGATTGCGACATCAATTTCGATGGAAAATACATTCGAATGCTGCTCAGTAAAAAAAAAGGAGAGAAGGATTAATCAATTGAAAATAGCATTCCACAACCTTGTCTAGCTGCTCCCCTTCTGCCCAAGCTGAGCGTTGGTCGCTCCTCCTCCCTTCCGCTTCCGCTACAAGATCCTGGGATGGATCTCAATGAACTGGTGCGCACCCTGTCTCTAGTTGTGGTCTTCATGAACACTCCTTTTGATTGGGATGAAGTGCAAGAAGATGTGTTTGATTTCAACTATCCCATGTTTTCGGATGTCAATGAAGAAGGTGGGTTCAATTCAGTCAGTGTCTGTTGGTTCAATTTTTTTTTTTGGTTATTTGCGTTTTCATTGATCTGCACGTCTGTTGCAATTGTTGTGTACATGCAGATCAAGAAGAAGCACCCGGTGAGCTGCCTGACTTGAACCTGAATGAAGCAACCCAATGACAAGAATTGCCTGATCTCAATGAAATCCCAGGTTTGCAGACCCTCTCTTTTGTCATGTTTTCTTTTCCTAATGTCAGAGTTCAAGTTTCTGTCAGTTTATAGTTGTGGCTTTCCTGATTTTGTTCCTATTTTCGCACATGAACAGTGGGGTAGCCAGTAGTGGTTCTGTCAATTTGTAGTTGTGCCTTTCTTGGATTGTTCCCTTGTTCGTATTTTCAGACTATGAGCAGTAGCGTAGCCGGTATTATAAAGGTTCTCTCAGTTTGTAAAACTGTCTTTCATGTTTTTCCCCCTATTCTCGTTCAAGAACAGTAGGGATGCTGGTTTAATGGCTTGTTTGGTTGATGACCCAAACATGCCAAGCCAAATATTGGTTATGGCCAAATAGAGGCAAGACCAAAATTTGGATAAAATATCATTGTTAGCCATGCCAAAATTTGGCAAGTGACACAAAATAATGGAGTTTGGATAGTAGTCATGCCAAATTTTGGCATTACAATTAGTATGGCATGTGGGGTCTATATTTTATTATTTTTCATTAAAATTTAGCCTTGTGCAGCCTTGTTTTTAGATAAAATTACAAGGAATATTATGATGAAAATGAATTGGAAGTTAGATTTATGGTTCAGAAGATATTGTATCTAAAATTTGAGATCCCAAAAATTTCAAACCACGTGCAACTAATGGTTCCTAGCCACCTCATCTAGACCTGGTAATGGATTGGAATCCATATCCAACCGAACAGGTAGGGTGGGCGCAAAATCCAATACCCGAACCTCGAACTCGACCCTGAACTCGAAAACCCAAAACCTGCCAAGCCTGAAGATATATTGGGTTGCCAAATTTGAAAATCCAAAATTATTACGGGTAATTCGAGTATAGTACTCGACAACTGAGGTGCGCGAAAAATCCAATATTCTGTCAGATTCTTTTTTTTTAGAAAATTCCGTCAGCCAACTGAGTGTAGAAGGCCAAGGCCAACAGCCCAGCACACAGCGGCTCAATATTTCAGCCCAGCCCACCTTGAGTCAATTCTCCCTTCCAGTCGCTGTCTCTCTCCGGTCTTCAACTCTTCGCGCAACACGCCGCTTGGGCGCGTCTCGCCCGACGGCCGCGCGGCGGCGCCGTCCCACCATATCTTTGCCGTTGCAAGCTACAAGGACGCACTTCGTTCGGGGTCCTAGCCTCCTGTTCTGCTGTCCGCAGCAGCAACAAACAAGCAGTTGGCCGTGCTTGGGTCCTCGAGGCGCGAGGTCTCCCCCGGTCTCCTCCGGAGCAAGTACATCCATGGATTGCTTGCTTGGTTTTTTCGATTCTGGTTGTCGTGGTGGTGATCGATGATTTGTTGCTTCCTGTTCCAATTTGCAGCCACGTGATGCCAATTCAAGATCTGTAGTGTTATTTTCTTGGAACGATGTTCTTCTAGTGCTGGTGTTTCCAAATACTCGGATGTCTTAGATGACAAAAGCTTTGTGCATTTGAATATGTTTAGACTTTGCTACTCATAGAATCTCAGGCATTTCGGGATTAACCTAACCCGAAATATCAGGTGCCCGAACCGTTGGATTCAACTGTATCTTTTTTGGGCATTTCTTACGAGCACGTGTAACTCGAAATTGTGAAAATCGAATTACTCGGGTTACCTGAATAAACAGGACCCAAGGAAAATCCATATATAAAATCTCTACATCTAGTCAAATCCGATCTAAAAGGAAGAAAATCCAATACAATCTAATTTAGAGCATCTCCAGCAGTCTCTCATTTTCCCAATCCAACTACCATATCGGGAGAGTTATTGGAAAAATAGTGCTCCAGCAGATCCTCTTAATCTTTCCCTTTTCTCAAAAATTATTGGGACAAACCAATAATCCACCCCAACTCTCCTCAAATAGAAGGGGAGTTGTGACTCTCCCAATACAGTAGTTGGATTAGGACAAGATTATTGGGAGACTACAAAAGTAACTCTCCCAATAATCATGAAAGGGTTATTGAGACATCCCCATTAACTAGTTATTGGAAAATGTGTATTGGGGGACTGCTGGAGATGCTCTTACACCCTAAAAATCCATAATCCATCCGATTATCCATTTAACCGATGGCAGCGGCGACCTCCGCGTCACCGTGACCACCACGGTGCGCAACAAGCCTTTGCGCGGCGCTGCGTTGCGTCCACATGCACTGATGCACATCAGCCTTGTCCCCACGCACCTGCTGGCCTCCCTTTTTTTTGAGAAAGGGACTAGATTTCATTAAATTATAACCCCTTTTACAACTGAGACCTCAACATAAAATAAAATTACATGGAAGCACGTCACTAGGTCTCTACCCTTCGTCTTCCTTGCAACCGGCGCCGTCCATTGCTTCGGGAAACTCCATCGCCGTGGAACAGCACCAGATCCGAACTCGAGAACCGCAGTCCCCACCAACAGAAGACTCCACAGGCATGGAGGCCGCAAAAGAGGCGCTATATGCTCAACCACTGCAAGGAGTAAAAGACGTCGAAAACACATCGACCATATCTTCTGAAGATTGAACCGAATATAAGATCCACCGCCGCCGTTAGCCATCACCAACGGCGACCGGAAGAGCAGATCCGCCGCCGCCAGTAGTAGCACCAGCGACCGGAAAGACGATTCCACCAGAGAGAAAAATAGATCCAATCCCTCCTCAAAGATGATTAGACCAATGTACCTCGATCCCTCAATGAAAAGCATGGCGCCTCCAAAGAAAACGACACATCCCCTAGTGTAGATCCAGTACGAAAAAGGAAGCCAGATCAAAAACATTGAAAAGATATCCAAGACCTAACCTAATTATTATGGAGGAAAGGAAAATTATTGAAAAAAACCCTAACAAAGCAGTAGATCTAATAAAGGATGGACCCCCGCTCCCTTTGCCACCGGTGAGGAGGCCGGAGTTGAGGGGAAACAGGGGCTAGGAGGCGGCGGCGACGGCCCTGGACGCGAGGGCGGCGGGAGTCGCGGGGGGAAAAACATGAGGGCGGCGGCGTACAACGAAAGGGCCACCCGCTGGCCTCCCTGACTCCCTTCCCGCACGCTCGCGGTCGACTTGGACTTCTTCCTCGATTTCAAGCAGTGGGTGAGTACTTTTTTTCTTACAATGATTCTTTTTTCTTACAATGTTGGGGGAGTGTTTTTACTAACATCGTGTTATTTCAAATGACGTGACCTTTCATATAAAATAGGCATGTAAATAGGTTCCATTGGATATTATTTGTTATAATTCTGGACAGAAGCATGTTGGTCGTTATGGACTCAATGACGGGACCACCTGAAAAGTAACAGCGAATGATTGACCTCCTACAAAAGTAATTTCCATCCTTGCACTATTAGGCCATTCTCAGTGGGAGGTTTATAGGAGTTTCATGCGCATTAATTAGCATGGCACGTAGGATTTTCTGATGACATGACATCAGATTTATGAAGAGAGAGAGAATGCACCAGTTTCATCTAGATGAAATCTTGTATGCACGCATACCAACTCTTGTTGAGTCATAAAATTAAATGCTATGAGGTGCCTATGAAACCACAAAATGAAAATATCCATTGGAGAGGTAGTTTCAAGCATCATTTCATTGTTTTGTTGCTTATGTGGCTATTTTGGAAACATCAACATGAAACCTACCACTGAGATTGGCCTTATACCTCTTTAGATCGTTCGGGAATTCCATTTATTTGCTATGGTGCGCATGTGTTGGAAAAAGTTCCGTCCAGAGCTGAAAGGTCCATTCAAGGATGAACTTTTTGTCAAGGGAGACTTTCCGATAAATACTACTATACCGAGACACATCTCATTTTGTTTTTTTCATTTTTGCGAATATACATGTAATGAGTTGACCATTTCTCCTATAAAGTGTTATAGGCAGAACGAAGACACCAATTTGTGTGGATACTATGTCCGTGAGTGCATGCATGCTTTTGTTGCTGAGAGGACGACCACCAGTGAATGGGAATTAACGGTATGTTTCATTTTCATGGATATCTATATCTATATCTATATGTGAGTCATAATAATATTATTCATATATTTGTATTAACCACATCTTCAGGTTATAGAAATGAAAAATGATATCTTACCGTCCCAAGGAGTCGCGACAGTTCAACGCACTCTCAGGATTTATATTCAATGAGGCCGTGAACAAGAATGGGAAGTTCTATTGGGATGAAAAATTGTTTGATAAAAGGAGAAAATATTAGACATTTTGTAAATGTACATATGCGTCTTTCAAAACTTGTTGTAAATATATGTATGGAACTTTCAAAACTTGTTGTAAATATATTTTTAAGTTAAATATTATTAGCGTATATATAAATTTTATTAGTTAATTATTAGTTAAATGTATTTTATGGTGTATAATATGTATATGAACATATATATTATTATACATGCATAATATGTATACCTATATAAAAGAAAACAGAAAAGAAAAAGAAAACAACAAAGGAAAAAATAACTTTAATCCTGGTTGGTATCACCACCCGGGACTAAAGGGCCCTTTTAGTCCCGCGTAAATACCCGGGACGAAAAGCCTCGGCCTTTAGTCGCGGTGCCGTAGTCCCGGTTGAGGAACCGAGACTAGAGCCCATTTTCATTTGGGACTATAGGTGGTTTCTGTATTAGTGTTGTATCACCACTTAGAAGCAATGTAAAATTCCACTAGTACAGGCTCTAGTACATGCACTTTGTGGATTTGGAAACCACGACCTCTCGCCTCACACAAACCCTCCCTATCATCTCAACTGCACCACACACGTGACTGCATAAGAGATGATTTGTTTTTAATGTAGCATGTGGTAACTCTTTACTATCGGGTGGTGTTAACTCTTGGTACTAATGCCACGGGACTCTTTAGTATCGGATAGTAACACCACTCGGTACACCCGGTCCGACCAGAAAACCCGTCAACCGGTGGTCTAACAGTTCGGTTTAGCTAAAAGACCAGTTATGCAATTAGACCATTGTGAACTAGTCGAATCGACCAGTTTTTGTATTGAGCGAGTGATTAATTTGAATTTTAGATGTTAGATGACACTTTTAATAATAAATTATTATGATATTGCTATACTTGCCGACCCTAGTACAACCCTAGGTGCATCATCCCTGACATGGTCCCTTCCGGCAGATGTTCGTAGGTTCACGTGGAAAACTCTAGAAAATTGGTGGAACAATTATATCCCCGCATTTTAAATAACTATAACAGAATATTGAGTACTTAGGCCAATCCTAATGGTAAATTTTATTTTATTGTTTCCAAGATGCCACGCCAACAAAATATAATTGAAATCATGCATGGACAAACTCTTTCTACAATAGATTGTTCCGTATTTGTTGTTTATATGCTCCTCTAGTATTTAATTTTAAGACTCATCAAGAGTTGGAAACCGTGCACACCAGGTTTTATCGAGATGAAATTGGTTCATTCTCTCTCTTTTTTTATTCTTTTGCCATTTTAGCAAAATTATATGTGGCATACTATTTATGTGCATCAAACCTCAATGAAACTTACATTGGGAGTGGTCTTACATGCATCCTCTTGCAAAAATTAAAGACAAGTGACTGATGTCTAAAATGATGAGACTTCACGGGGAACAACTTACAAAGGTAGTAGGTTCTAAAAAAGGTTCAGACAAGATCAGTAGTATCTCTCTTATGGCAAGCGAAGGGCCGGGAATAATCAGCCTTGCTTGTTCAATGCAACATCAGAAAAGAATATTCTTTTCTGCCCTCCATCATAGGACAAATAAAATGGATAAGACCAATGCTGGCATCCATATTGTTATAGAAACTTCTTTAAAAAACATTGCACAAACACAGATGACCAGCTGCATGCATGCGTATCCATAGGTTATGCTCCAAACCTCGCACACTAAAAGTCAATTTCATTTTGTTTATATCTCAGGTTATGGCAACATATATGTAGCTAACAGAGTCTGAGATTATTCAAATCATATATTAATCGATGTATTGTCATAGATGCCTACGCTTGCCAGATTGAAGTTTCCATAGTTTGCATGGAAAGGTTGGTTTGCACCTGATATGTTCCCATGTAGAGCAAGCATCTATTCTCTACCCGAAACTTGCTATTTAGAACGCTTGCAGCGAGGCTTGCGGTGTGGTTTGCTTGCGCGTCTCCACCAACTCAAAGATGAGGCCAACTAGAAATCGCGAGGATCATGGCAGCGAAAGTCTGGTGAACAGCAAAAGGTATACTAGCTTAGCTTATTATGTTCACTTTTATTACAGAAAAGAATGATATAGCCTATTTTATGAGCGCCGCTTTCAACCGTTGTAATTCCATATCTTTTCTAGTTTAGATGTAGAAAATATAAAAGCACTTAGAACAGTGATTGTCATTTTGACTAAGAGTTTATATGTTTATATGAAATATATATGGTGTGTCGAACTAAAAATATTATGAATTGCATTTTACATGATGAATCCAGTAAAAACATGAGTCTAAGATTGTCAATCTATGTTATTATTTACATGTTTATTATTAAATATAAGATGATACAATCCTAGATAAAACTACATATATTGTAGTTTAATGTTGCATATGTCTAAAACATGAAGTATTATGAAACATACAAGAGCAGTAATGCGCATTTGTAACATTAGAAAACCTGTCATACATATTTCCTCCCCTAAAATCGTGAAATGATTTGAAGCATCAAAGAATAATGTTTGCTTGCTAAAAAAATAAAAATGTTTGCAAAACGAAACAATTGGATGATTTTTTTCCCCAGAAAAGAATCTGTGCACAGATAAATAGCAAACTGGAATAAATTAAAATCTGAAAAAGTAATATATAAATCATGGATTTGTTGCTTACATATATGTTTGTGTGTATAATATTAGCAGTGCACTCAATGTGGCGTCTGTGGAACAACTGTGGGACGAATGGGAGATCCACTGCCTGGTCCTCCTAAGCTTGGCCTTGCAAGTCTTCCTCTTCCTGGCAGCGGGCATCCGGAGGCGCAGCGCGTCGCGCGTACTCCACTCGCTCCTATGGCTCGCCTACGTGTCGGCCGACATGGTGGCCGTCTTCGTGCTCGGCCATCTAGCGGTGTCGAGCTGCACGAGCACGCCGCGGCACGAGCTGATGCCGTTCTGGGCTCCGTTCGTGCTGGTCCACCTGGGCGGGCAGAGTACCATCACGGCCTTCTCCCTGCAGGACAACGAGCTGTGGGGGCGCCATCTGCTGGGCCTCATCACCCAGGTGGCGCTGGCCGGCTACGTCGTCTCCAAGTCGTCCTTGCCGGACGGGCGGCTGCTCGCAGCCATGGCGCTCATGTTCCTCTCCGGCTGCGTCAAGTACGGCGAGCGCACCTTGTGCCTCTACCTCGCGAGGCCGGCGAAGCGCAGGGACGACTCCCTCGGCAGCATGTTGTTCGACCTACAGCTACACCGGAGCAGCAGAGTTGAGCGGCAGCCTAGTAGAAACCACGACCCAGGCGCAGCCGCAGGCGTCGTCGGTCGCCATGGCTATAGTCCGAAGGTAACAGAGCTTGCAGGGGAGCAACTGAGAAGCAGGTTCGATCGCATGCTTGATGCCCACTCTAGGTCCGGTCCGGAGGAAAAGGGCAGCCTGGCGAACGTCGGCTCCGGCGTCCACCCCGTCATGTCCGTGGACGCTCCGATCAACGACCTCCCAACCGTGCTATGCGCGGACATGATCCCACAGTATCACGAGCAGTACAGGCGCAGGGAAGGCCGCTGCTCCAAGGCCTACGGCTACGTCGCCCAACGCTTGGTACCCTTCTACCAAGACCTCTACACCAAAAAGCCTCTCACCCGCCTCCGTCGCCGGTTTCTGCTCGACCGCTCATGCTCGTGCAGTCCTGATGCTCAAGCCTATGGGTGTATGCTCCAACGCGGATTTGCTACCCTATAGTGTATCTACCCTGGGCAACGAGCGGAGATGAAGAGCGACATGTGTCGCTACAAGATC
>CM014277.1:54410845-54421044 GCA_004135705.1 Alloteropsis semialata
GCTACGCGCGGCCACGGGGTCTTCTGCGCGCTACGGCCAGCCCCTGCAGGTCTACCGGCGCCGTTCGGTGCCGGCACAGGAGCCGGCGCCCCGGCCTCTGTCCCCGACTCCACCGGAGCCGTCACCAGCGCCGTCGGTCCACACTCGGGCCCTCTCTCGCCTGGACCCGGCAGTATACCACCCGCCTATCATCCATCGGGATCCTGGCCACACTCATCCCATGGTGACACGGCGCTCTCTCCGCCACCGAGGCTAAGTCGGAGGTCTCTCCGTTACCCTCCTCCGTCCGTGAGGCTCTGGCTGATCCTCACTGGCGTCGGGCGATGGAGGAGTACACGGCCCTCCTTGCCAACCAGACATGGGACCTCGTGCCGCGTCCGTCTGGTTGCAATGTGGTCATGGGCAAGTGGATCTGGACGCATAAGCGTCGTGCTGACGGCTCACTGGATCGCTACAAGGCTCGCTGGGTTCTCCGGGGATTCACGCAGTGGCCTGGTGTGGACTATGATGAGACATTCAGTCCAGTGGTGAAGCCTGCTACAGTGCGCACGGTTCTCTCCATTGCTCTCTCTCGCTCCTGGCCTGTGCATCAGCTGGATGTGAAGAATGCCTTTCTCCATGGCACTCTGTCAGAGACAGTCTACTGCAGCCAGCCAGCGGGATTTGTGGATTCCAGTCGTCCGGACCTGGTCTGCCGCCTCAACAAGTCTCTCTATGGACTGAAGCAGGCTTCTCAGGCTTGGTACTCTCGGTTTGCCACCTTCTTGGTCACGTTGGGGTTCTCTGAGTGCAAGTCTAACACCTCTCTGTTCGTCTACCGCCGGGGCTCTGAGACTGCATATCTTCTGCTATATGTTGATGACATCATTCTCACCGCCTCCAGTCAGGCCTTGCTTCAGCGCATCGTTGAGTCACTGCAGCAGGAGTTTGCCATGAAGGATCTGGGTGTGCTCCACCACTTCTTGGGTGTCACTGTTGAGCCTCATCCTTCTGGCCTCTTTCCTCACCAGCGGCAGTATGCACTTGATATTCTGGAGCGGGCCGGGATGACTGACTGCAAGCCGTGTTCCACTCCGGTTGACACTAAGGCCAAGCTCTCTGCGGATATGGGTGATCCTGTTGCTGACCCGACTGCCTACCGGAGTCTTGCCGGTGCCCTGCAGTACCTCACCTTCACCAGGCCGGACATCGCATATGCTGTTCAATAGGTCTGTCTCCATATGTATGATCCCCGGGAGTCACATCTCACGGCTCTGAAGCGTCTCCTTCGCTACATCCGTGGCACTGTTGACTACGGCCTGCTCCTTCACCGGTCTCCTGCCACTGAGCTCGTCGTCTACACTGACGCTGACTGGGCTGGCTGTCCTGACACTCGTCGCTACAACGCCATGTACCCGGAGGGACAGCCAGGCCTGCCGAGCGACCCGGTGGTCACCCCGACACCGACGGAGTCCGACCCACGCGTCTCGCCAACCGCCAAAAGCGCGGTGAGTGAGCAAAGCTCGCGCCCGCGGCTGACGTGGGCTCCGCCGAACTTCGACCCTTACCGGGAGTGCTTCATGTGTCACACCCCCGACGGGGATGTGCAGTCCGCGAGCAGCTCGACGAGGGACGGCGCCCCCGCAGCACCACCTGCCAACGCCGCTGCGGCTCCGCCTGCCCGAGCCCCTGCAGCTCCGCCTGCCAACGCTCCTGCGGCGCCACCGCCGAACGCCCCGGCGGACGATGCTCGGCGGGTCAGGCTGCAGGAGCTAGACGAGGCCCGGCGTCAGATCGAGGCAGAACGGCAGCAGCTCAACCGCGAGCTTGGGAGAAACGCGGACGGAGGAGCCGCCCGCGCACGGGCCCGGGACGTGCAACAGCGCATCGTCAACGACGGTGGCAACGCCAACGACGCGCCGGTCTTCAACCGGGCGTCCCAGAACCTCGCAGCGGCTGCTGTCCTGCTCCGTGAACACCCTGAACCAGCAGCGCCCGAAGACCGGAGGTTCCATCAGCAGCTCCGCGCGCTCCTGGAAACCGCAGCGTCCAACAGGCAGAAAGCTCCGCCTCACGCCAGCGAGCTCCCCGGGAGCCCGATCATTCCGTGCATCATCACGGGGCTACGACCGACGGAGGCGCCAGACGACGGGACGAGCACCATCAGCACCGCCCACGACGAGCCTACAACAGGCGGCGCGGGGGCCGCTACGACAGCGGCGAGGACCGGAGCAGGAGTACGTCACAAGCTGTCGCCGCCATGGGAAGGCCCCTACATCGTCGACCAAGTCCTCCGCCCGGGGACTTTCAAGCTCAAGGACGCGGACGGCCAAGTCCTGACGAACGCTTGGAACATAGAACAGCTACGCCGCTTTTACCCTTAAAAAGTATATGTACTTTGTCATTCGCTTGCGGTAATAAAAATGCTCTTCCGTTCCGAGTACTTTACGAACCTACTGTCGTTTCCCGAGACGCCCTCCGAGCCCTCCGAGACAAGAGGCGAGTGGCCCTTTCCCCGCGTAGGGTCGAATGCTCTCGACAACCGACACGGTAAGTACCTACTACGGCCTGTCGACCGCCAGGGGTTCGAAGGCTGGCCCGTCGAAGGGTTCGACAGCCGCCCCCGGGCACCCCGAGCGAGGGGCAGCAAGGGATGGGTCCCAGCGGCCAGTACCCGGGCGCACGAGCGTCATGGGCATCCCGAACTGCATTCGAGTCTTGATGGAAAGTAAGATCATGGTTTTTCCTCCGAACGGAAAGGCAAAGAGCCGCCAGGTCCGGTCGAACGGACTCGGTAACTAGATGATCTCGCCACCAAGAATTTGAAGCTGGTCACCAGCTGATCCGATCGGAACCCGTCGAGCGGGATGCCGTGGCTTCACTCGAATTGACCCGTTATCAGCTCACACGGACACCGCATTTTCGGCCAACGAGGCAAAAATGCGGCACGGTCCGGCCCCTCCACCTCTTGCGAAAAAGGTGCATGAGGGGTAACGATGTAAGGAGAAACAGGCCTCTCCACCAGCACCCTACATCGCGTGGGGTCCCAGGTCACGAAACAAGGCCTGAAAGAGATCTCGCCACGACAAAACAAGGCCGAGGGCGAGCCCGAGAAGTCTCCGCCCCTCCCGAAGAGCCTCACACTCCCCTGCGGGCTCGCACAGCTACGTCACTTTACCCTTAAAAGTACCTGTACTTTTCAATTCACGATAATAATCAAAGTACTGTGCTATTCCGAGTACTCTATTCGCATACGATCGAAATGTACCCTGCGAGTTCCCAAAGGAACGCCGGCTCGAGGGGCTTCATGACCACGCCTGTCCAAGTTTCGAGTGCTCACACCCCTACGGCTACGGCGCTAACTTGCGGGCAAAGTCCAAGCCCCCGGGCCGACGTCTTTTTCCCGAGAAGCAATAAAGGAACCGCCTCGACTAGTTGTTGCTTTCAGCATATCCGACCTGCTGCTTGTCATCGTTCGAATCTTCCGAAACTACTCGGGGGCTGCGAGTCCGAGTGCCCAATCTCCCGAGTTCCTACGCCCCGGCGGCTACGGAACAGAGTCTGACGGGCAGGACCCCGCGCCTTTCCATCTCGACCCACGACCCCCAAAGGCATTCGGAAGAAAACGAAAATGGCAAACAACAGATAAAACACGAGCCTTCTGAGCAACAATGTTTGGAGCTTTGTTCATTACATAACAAAATGACTAAGTTCTTTATGTCTACTCTAGCCCAAGATCCTTCAGGGCGGCGGACAGCACTTGATCGGCAAACGAGGAGGATTCGGCTTCAATCTCGTCGTATTCAGCATCCTCGTAGCCAGGGGCCCACCCGCCTTGCAGAGCCTCCCGATCCATGGTCGGGTAGTGCGACAAAAACATAGCTATGATCTTTCGCGCCACGCTCCGAGCAAGATCCGAGGCCTGCGCCCGAGTCCTTCCTGTGACAAGGGCGAGGCGATCCACCAAGGATGGACCGCCGCCGACGTTGAGCTCCTCGAGCAAGTGCTCGACCGCCTGGACCAAAGCCTGATGGACCTCGGACTTCTTCTCGAGGGCCCTCTGGCTCTGCTCGCCCGCCTCCCTGGACCTCCGAAGGTCCTCGACGACCCCTGCAGGCAACTCTTCGTCACTATCATTCTGCAAGAAGAAGGGCGAGTGGACACACGATACTTACTGGTCAGCTCCGCCTTAAGCTCGTGACCAAGCTGCACCAGCTCTTGGTTGGCAGCAAAGGCCTTGGCCACCTCGCGCTTCCCGGCCTCAAGCTGGGCCTCCAGGTCAGCCTTCCCCTTCCGCAGGGCTGCATTGACAGTCAAATCTAAGCAAACTCGCCGCCACGCGAGGAGAATAGAAAGAAACCGCCTGACAAGAAATGGGGAGGGATAACTTACCAAGGATCTCCTCCTCCCGTTTCCCGGCGATCTCCTTGAGACGGGCCCCCTCCTCCTCTGCGGCCGTCAGCTTGCCGGCCAGCTCGACCAACTGGTTGTTGGCCGTCTTGAGGTCGAGGTCGCGGTGCTGAACATCTATCTGGAGGTCCACCACTTTCGCTTTCAGACCCTCGACCTCCTGCATGGCGGCAGCCTTTTCCCGATTGGAGGCGTCGGCGGCCGTCAACGCCTCCATCACGGTCCTCTCGGCCTCATCCACCTTTGCCTCGAGGGTGGCCCTCTCCTCCGCGGCGTCCTCGATCGCCTCCTCCCTGGCCTCCCGGGCCTCGGCCAGCTGGGCCTCGAGCTGCTCCTTCTCGGCCTTCAGCTGCTGCACGGCGTGCCAAAGCCCGGACTCCCGGCGGAGGAACGCCGACTTCTCGGCACTACGCTCCAGGATTTTCTGAACGAAAACAAAAAGAAGAACGGTAAGACGCAACCCAAAACGGCGCCAAGACTAGAAGAACGAAGTCCAAAAACTCACCTGGAAAGGCCCGATGATCAACTTGTTGAAGATCTCCTTCATGTTGTCGAGGCCTTCGGTGAGAAGCTGGCACTGCTCCCTCTCCGCCGCGTCGTTCAGCTCGAAGACGGGGCCCGCCGCCGGGTTCTGACGGTCGTACCACAACAACCGACCCTCGCACGGAAGGTTCGGGTTGTCTTCGATAGGTACGATGGCGGCAAATCGACGATCCACCGTCATCATTCCCGGCGTCTCCCGGAGAAAGCACAGGCCCTCGCTCGAAGGGCACGAAGGTCTCGGGGACTCCACGGCCGGCCCCCTGCTACACTCGCCGACGACCCTCCGCGAGCTACCCTCCGGCGAGTCCTCGAGCACGACGACCTCCGGGGGAATCACCCCGGAGGGCTCGGGGGCTGCAGCGGCTGCCGGGATGGCAGCGTCTGGACGGGCGCCGGAGGTCCCCGCCTCTGCTTCCTCGGGGCCAGCCGCAGCCCCTGGAGAGGCAGCGATCCCGCGGCCATCTTCCCCGGCCACGTCCCCGGACATGGCGACTTCCTCCGCTCCGGAGCGAGCCAACTCCTCCTGAGGAGTAGGCAGAGCCGCCTCCACCAGCTCTTCGGCCAGCTCGGCTTGGAGCGCCGCCACGGCCGCCTCTGTGGGGACGGTCTGTGCGAAGGCTAGGCCCGTTGGGAGAGCGTCTCCCGGGCTGTCGCCGTCCCCCTCCGGCGCCTTTTCCTCCACAGAGGGCGCCACCCTCCGTGTCCCCTCCTCGGCCTGCTCCGCCGAGGGCACCGGTGTCACCTCCTCGGCCCGCTCCGCCGAGGGCTCCAACGTCACCACCTCGGCCCGCTCCACCACGGGCTCCATCGTCGCCTTCTCGGACGACTCCGCCGCGGGCTCCGGCGTCACCTGCTCGGCCTGCTCCGTCACGGGCCTCGCCGCCGGCGCCGCCAAGCGCAGCGCCTTCTTCGGCGCCACCACGAGCGGAGTGTCGGCCCGACTGGTTCATTACAAGTCGGGGAATCCGGCTGAGAAAAATGAATAACTACGGAAAAAACCAAAACCACTCGAGAAACACAGATCATCACTCACCTCGACGAGATGGTCCGTGTCCGCTTGGACCCCGTCGGCGCTGGGGCCTTCGGGGATGCGGGCCTCTTGGATCCCGCGAGCGTCGCCGGGGCGGGGGCCGCGGGCACGATTGTGGCGTCCCTGCTCGGGTGAGGCGCCGCCCGACCAGACGTGCCTCCTCCCTCGACCGGTAGCGGATCCGGTCGCCTCGTCGTGGCCCTCACCGGGGCGGGAGGGGCCTGTGCCTCCACCACGGGCGTCCGGGGCGCGTCCCGCCCTTCGCTTTGCGTTCGCGTTGCATGAGGGGCCGGCGGCGGCCGCCTATCGTCCCTCGGCGCGAGCCGTTTGGGGGAGCGCGACGCCCCCGAGGACGAACCCCCCTTGTGGGCGCGCTCCGATAGGTCCCGGCTCCGGCTCCTCTCCCGACGAGGGGAGACCGGCTCCCGCCGGGAACTCCTCCCCTTCTCGGGCTCGTGACGGGAGGATGGAGGCGTGCGGCTGCGCCTCTCGCGCCGGCTTTCCTCGGAGGACCGCCGATGCCGGTCCGACCGAGAGCTCTCGCTCCTTCCCGAGTCCGGCGGTGGCGGCCCTCCTCTCCCGCTCCACCCCGAGTGCTGCGCCGAGGACGAGGCGCCGGCGGTCATCGCCGCGACCGCCTTGAGCTTCTGAGGAGGCGCGTCGTCGTCACTCTCCTCGTCATCTCCACTCCCCGAGTCGTCCTCCACGAACTCCTCGGGGTCCTCGTCCTCGGAGACCTCCTCTCCTCCTCCTCCTGGATCGCTCAGCGTTCCTCTCACGCTTGGCGACCTCTTTCTTCTTCCACTCCTCCCGGCGGTCTTTCCTTGCCTTGGCCCACTCGGCCTCGGCCCGGTTCTTCGCCTTGTCCTCGGGAAGAGGCGGCCGGGAGTAGGAGCAGTTAAGGCCCTTCATCTGAAAGAACTCGGGATCAGCCAACTAAAAACCACTCGGGGAATCAAGGCGGATGAAGGACACCTTACCAGAGCCCGGGTGCGGGTGTTCGGGAGCATGGGGAGAAGGCCCGGGGGAGGATAGGCGTCGTGGCCCTTCCCCATCGCCGCCGTCACGCGGCGCTCCACCTCGGCCTCCGATGGCAGGGGGTTCATCGTCACGGTCCCCACGAATGGGGCGTTCCCCGGAACCATCTGCCAGATTTGGAGGGTGCGCCGCCTCAGCGGCACGATACCTCTCGACAGGTACCCGCCGAGGACCTCCGCCGTGGACACCCTCTCGTCGCGGAGTCGCGCGAGGGCCTTCCAGATGTCCCCGAGGAGCTTATCCTGCAGCTGCTTCTCGGGCCCGTACGCCCACCCGTCGGGCGCCTTCTCGAAGGTCTTTCCGGTGTACTCCGGAAGGGGGTTCTTGCTGTCGTTCTTCAGATAGAACCACATCGGGTGCCAGCCCTTGTTCGAGCTGATCAGGGCCCCCGAGATGTAGCCCTTCGATCGCCCCTGCTTCGCCTTCAACACGGCGCAACCGATCGTCGCGGGGGCCCCGCCCTCTGCGGAGTGCAGCGAGAACTTGAAGAAGTACCTGAAGAGGTCCCAGTGGGCCTCCATCCCCAAGTACCCCTCGCAGAGGGCCACGAACACCGCCATCTGTTGAACCCCGTTGGGGTTGAGGTGGTGGAGCTCCAGCCCGTACTCGTTGAGCACGGCGCGGATGAACCTTCCGGCGGGGACGGAGAACCCGCGCTCGTGGAAGGCAACGAACGAGACGACGTACCCCTGCGGCGGTTGGGGGTAGTCCTCCACGCCCGGAACCTTCCACTCCTCGGCCTCCGTCAACGGCGGAAGCTGTCCTTCCGCCACAAGGCCCTCCAGTGAAAGGACCTTGATGTCGCCTAGAGGGGGGGGTGAATAGGCGTTTCTTCGAATTTCTGCAAATTACAAAACTGAAACCCAGCTGTCAGCACTGGAACCGGTCAGACCGGTTCCTGAAACCGGTCAGACCGGTTTCCTCTGACAGACAGGGAACAATAATGAAGAACAACCCCCTAACAATTCTAGCACAAACCACTTTGGACAACAAGCTTCACCAGGTGTTTCCAAGTATATTTATGAAGCTCCTGCACGCAGCACAAGTATACCAAAGTAGAGATATGCGGAATTACGAGTAAATGCTAGAATTGATAAATGTAAGTAAATGGAGACAAACACAAGGATTTGTTTACCGAAGTTCAGATTCACCACATGCACTAAGCAGCCACCAAGGCAAGGTGAATCCTAGTCTCCGTTGAGGTGCTCACGAAGAGCCGGGTTGTCACACCTAACCCTTTCCTCACCCAATCGACCACCAAGGGGATTGAGTTTACTTACTGATTCCTCACAAGGAGGATGGGTGATACAAACTTCCGTGGCACAACCACACAAGGAATGTGTGCTCAACGGCGACGCCTAGCCGTCTAGGAGCAAAGCTCCAAAAGTAACAAATGCTTCACAAGTTGCTGGACGCCACCAAGAGTGCTCAAGATCAGATTGCTCACAATTAGCTCACACAAAATATTCTCTCTCAACCCAACTCAAAAATCTCACAAAGATTGCTCAAATCTCACAAAGAGAGGTTGGGGAGAGCTCAGCTGGCCTCAAGAAGGTATAAGGGACGCAAAGAACCAGCAGCCCCTCAAAGAGGAGCTCTTGGGTATAAATACCCAACCCTTCCAAAACTAGCCGTTATTCTGTCAGACAAAACCGGTCAGACCGGTTTGCCAAACCGGTCAGACCGGTTTTCAAACTGAACTAGCCGTTAGACGCTCAGAGGCCATGAACCGGTCAGACCGGTCCCCAGAACCGGTCAGACCGGTTCTTGCCTGAAAACCCCACTAAGCTAGAATTCTAATGGTTAGACTCTCATGGGTTTGACTTTGAGCACTTTCAGTGAATGTCTATCAACCAATGTTGCATCCCTCTTGATAGTACGGCATACCTAAACTCAAGACATATAAATAAACATATTTCAACCACTTGAGCTTCCATTTTGATAATCATGCCAATACTTAAATATTCTTCACTTGAGGGCTTTCAACATTGTTCATCATCTTGAGCAGATCAACCTTGAGCTAGTGACTTAGGATTTTCCACAACTTATGTTTGAGTTCACTTTAATCCATAAGCCACTTTCTTCATCAACCATAACATATATGCATTGCATTGCTTCTCTTGACAACACTTGGATATGATACTTCGAAACCCCCCGGATACTAGATACTTCACCTTAGCATTCACACATGGTCATAAGTCGTCACTTAGCCAAAGCTTGCTTAGTCCCTCGCTCTAGTCATCGCGATTTGTTTCTTCACCACTTACCCTTGCATTATCAAGTTAGCTTTGCTTTGCCATTGAATGAATTCCACTTGAAAGATTCTTCAAATGCTTGTTCTTGATTGATAAAGAATATCCATAATGCAAGCTTCCAATTGAAGACCAATATGTAACACATATGCTCATGTCCTTTTATCATTCATACAAGAAGTCTTGCATATCATTCTTCTTTGTCAAATAAATCATCTCATATTCTTGGAGACCCACATAGCATATCTCCAAGTCATTGCTTCATTATCGCTTGTTTTGACTTGATAAAGAATATCCCATGAATTGCAAGCTTCCAACAATGAGACCAACGTATGTCACATAATCATATGTCCCTTCGGTGTACATACATGAAGCCTTGCAATTTCCACTTTGAATGATCCCTTCATATATCAACAAGCTTTCTCATAGATTGGAACCACATAGATATACCTTGGTTGACTTGTCCATAATGTATCAACATACATGCTTGTCATTCATTATTTATGCACAAGGAGATCACACACTTGCTTGCCTTTCACATTATGAGCCAAATAACATTCATTTCATATATAATTAAATCATGACACCATGAATGTACCAACATCAACCTGCTCATAGTCTTAGACAAACAAGTTAGACCTTTAATCGTTTTGTCATTAAACTCACCAAAACCCACATGGAGGCCTAGATGCACTTTCATCCAGCTGCCGGATCGAAACACGGGAGCGTTCCCAGGTCGACATCGCGAAGCTATCAAGAGGAAGAAACGCCGGCGGGATGGGGGGCTCGGTCACTTGCTCTCCGGAACGGCGAAGCGACGGCGGCGGAGGACGCAAGAAAACGAGCGCGGCAGCAACGGAGGAGACGAAGCGCGCGGTGGAAGTTGGAAGGCTCGGCCTAGGGTAAAACCCTAGGCCGCCGCAGCACACGGCTATAAATAGGGGCGG
>CM014277.1:54438935-54459037 GCA_004135705.1 Alloteropsis semialata
GAGGAGGGGGTGGTTTGGTGGTGGTGCTCCAGCCCCCCTACTCCCATGAAGCCCATGAAGACCCCTAAGCCTTCCAAGAAATTTTAGCAATGGTGAAGAGGATGAACAAGGAGAGAAGAAGATAGAGGAGGAGGGAAGAAGGGGAAAATGCCCCCCTCCCCCCCCCTCTCTCTTAATTCTGGATTCGCCACTGCCCCAAACCATATTGACGTGCCCCAAAAAATCTCATGTCTTCAGTAACTGCTTAGATATACCCTCTCCCCTCAGCTGAGAAGTATGGACAACGTGCTTCTACAGCATTTGCAATGCATAAGAACAAGTCTTTTAGGCATTCTAAACCATCTCCTCAAATTCATCGGACCAAGCACATGGTTTTCTACAAAAAAACGATCACCAAAGATCTTTTCATGCCTTAGTTGCTTGTTTTGGTGAACCACCTCAAGCCCTGGCTTAAAACCACCATGTTTGGATCACTTGTCGTTCTCAATGCTTGCAAGCAAAACAGCCATGATCTCAATGTCATTATCATTGTATCTAAGGATCAATTGTCAAAAAAAACATCCTTGCAGATAATTTATATAAACATCAAGCTCATGAACACTACCTTGCGACATACATCAAAACTGTAATAAACAAAAATAAAGCTCATAAACATGATATTGCAGCAATTTTGTCAAACACATTGCACGCGCCAACACAGTCGATGTCGTCGGCCGAACATGTGGTGTGGCGTAGGCTTTGGGAGCTCATCACCAACCTCGCACACGGCACTAAGGCACTGGTGCATGATGGCACACTCATCTTGCACGGGGTGGCTCAATGTGGTGTAAGGAAGCGCAAGGGGACAAAGTGGCACATCGTTTCGCCGCCGGCAACAAAGGTCACGGGTGGACGGTGGCTCTAGCATGGGGAGGAGGTTTGGCGTAAGAAATACACACTTGAAGCAAATCAAAGGGGAGGGGTGTTATCTTTCTTTAGGGTCAAGGAGGCTGTTTTTAGGAGAGACCTCTATATGTATATGGGATGGGATAGGAGATATGATAGCTCTCCATCTATTAGAATGATAGCTTTTCTGGTACAAGGGATTGATGCGATCTGCTGAAGATGCTCTAAATTATCAATGTTTACCATTGTTAGCATAGGAAAAGTTAACTCAAAATATACATACATCATATGTGTTAAAATGCAGTTCACAAATCCATGTATGCCAGAAGCTGTAGGCATACCTATTTTCATATCAGATCCATAGATCAAGCCAAGGTTTCAAACACTTGTCAAACATCCATGTGGTGCAACAGAAAAATACTATAAATTGGGATGGAACATATAGTGCGATTAGAAACTAGTTCGATCCTATAAATGGAATAAACTGGAGTATATCAAATGGGATAAAGCTGAGAAGATTCTTGTTTGAGTGTTACATTAGAAAATAAAGAAATGAAAGAGAACCGTGGCACTTGCCATTTTGATGCGGCAGGCAGTTGACTGCAGTGACCGAAGGCGCCGCTTGATCGAGTTGTCTTACAAACCAAAAGCTGATAACGTGTATGCAAAATTGGTTATGCTGCGAAGACTAACAGTATAACTCGATCTTCCTGTGACTATTAAGCCATTTGTAGTACGTTTGGACACTGGCTGATCAACTTCGATGAGGTTCTCCTCCAACATCCTTTTCTTTTCTGTTCTGTTATTTTCTTTTCTTTCCTTTAGTTCTTTGGTTCAGTTGGTTGATTGTATTTAAAGTCCAAAATATCCAGGCAAACGAATATTTTGGACGTTTCAAAGAGTACATTTTTTATTTAAGTTTTCCATTTAGAAAAGGGCCAGGATAGCTCAGTGGTAGAGCAGAGGATTGAAAATCCTTCTGTCACCAGTTCAAATCTGGTTCCTGGCACATCAATAATATACTGAATAGATATTTCATACAAATACAAATACTTTGAGATGGATGGGGTTACATATTCGTCGATAATGTAAGATAGTAGCAGATAAATCTTTAAACGTTCATTTGGTATTACGGGTTAAATTATCTTGTTCTCTTCTTTATTATATACTTCATTTTTGCTAAAAAGACTCTTGATCCAAGTGCATAAACGTTAAGCTTTCTCTAAGAATGTGAACTTTGTCAGCTAGTTTCCAAGAAATTCCTTTGACAACGGACTTATAGTGAAAAGCAGAATCGTTAAGTTTATTAACAGACGGGTCGCGCGAAAGCGCGAGCGCGTGACCCGCTTGCACCGCCTCCCGCCGCCGCGGCCGGCCGGCCGGTTAGGGTTAGGGTTAGGGTTAGGGTTTGGGGTTGGAGAGGGGGGATTTGGTCCGGTGAACCTAGAAGGAGGTGTGAGGGTGGTTGCCGGCCTGGCAGTAGGGATGGTCGCCGGGCGGAGGGCCGAACGGCAATAGCGCCGCCGGCCGGGGAGGTGGGAGATGGAGGCTGGGCGGAGCTGGAGGCGGGGGAGAGGAGCTACGTGGCGTTAGGAAGGGCGGGGTCGAGGGCGGAGGCGGGAGGTGGGCGGAGTGGCGAGGCGGCGAGGCGCCGCCGGTGGTGTAGGCGGGCGGGGTGGGCGGCAGGCCGTTGAAGGACGAGCAGGGAGGGAAGCGGAGGCGGAGGCGGGCGGGAGGGAGGGAGGATGTACCAGGGGCAGAAGGACCTTAGGCCGCCGGAGGCGACGGCGGTGGCAGCGCCCACGGCGGGTCGCACACTCCCGTCCGCGTGACCCGTCGTGGGATAACCCGGCCCAAGCAGAACCTTTTTTGGGCCAATATGAGATGGCAAGCAAAAGAGATGGTGCCCTTTGTTTATTATAATGATGACCTTTTGCTGAACTCATGCTACTTCAGTGTTGAGTCAATCTTTACACCCTTTTTCAGTTTTACTAGTTGAGTAAATTGCGTTCACTGTACAACGACTTGTCAGGTGGGTGCAGATTGGTTCAACAACTTGCAAAATGCCCAATTTAACACAACAACTTGACAGTTTGTCTAACCATGAGTTTTCCTTTTCTTCTTTTACAGGAGGGATAAGGTGGGCGTGGCAGAATTTGATAGGGAGGGCCCTGTCCTGACTTCGGTTTCACTTGGTTCAGGAGTGCTTCAACCAATCTAGGTAAATGTCTTCTTAAGAAAAAAATAGGGCACGTTCTGGACCAATTCAACCTGCCTCAACGTTTTTGCCGCCACCAACGTAGCCCCATGTCGCCCGCCACAGGCAGCTTCAGTAAGTTGTCGAAACAGACCCTTAGTTGTTGGGCGCGTCTTAGCGGTTGGCTTACTCCCCGCGCAGGTGGTGAGTGGTGACTACGCCGCCACTCGCGATGCGTCGTCCACGGCCAGCTGCAGCTGGGGCTACCTCAAGGCTCAAGGTGTCCCTAGACGCGCGCGTCGCAGCGACTGAAAGCTCGGACCTCTTCTCCTCTTGCTTATCTTTTCCTTCCTTTTCCCGTTCTTCTTTTCTTCTACTCTGTTGTTTCCCCTGCGCCATTGTTTCTAACCAGAGCTCCACATCACCTGCCCTTCCACTGCCCACAGCCTGTCCACATGCAGCAGATGGTGTCGCCACTGATGCCGTGGCCGCTTCCTGTGCTCCCTCCCACCGTTTCTGGCGGGCCGAGCCACCATCCTCCCGCCCCCACCACACCACCCTGCCCTTCACTAACCATTTCTGTTGCTCGCCCATATCACCAGCACCGCTCATCGCTAGTCGTCCACCATACACAGGCCGCAGCTGGTCCGGCCTGCCTCCTAAGCGCCTGCAGCCCCCATGGATTAGAACTCCCCAACCCCTAAACCCATAATCATAGGTCAGCCCTCATGTTGAAATAGGCACTCGCCAATTATAATTTTCGATTTAAAGAACCAGCTCACCAGTCAGCCACCACCGTCACCAATAACCTTAAACCATATGTCCCTGGCAATGTAAGGAGAATAGCCTCCTATTAGCTTTTTATGAGATCTATCGCTACACTATACCAAATTTGTTTGCTACATCCGCTGAAAGGGTTTCATGAGATTTAATGGTGCTAAATGTCCGCTAAAGATGCTTTTGCAAGATTTAGCAGCGCTAAATGTCAAGTGGCGAGTATATTTTAGTGGTGTCATTCCCTCAAAGCTGCAGTCAAAAGAATTGATTTAATTAAATGAACGTAAGGTGGACCCTAAACAACGTAGCACGGGCTCCGTTGGGCATTTAAGAGACGTGTTATTTTTTTGGTGTTAGACTAATTGTGTCTATAATTTTGTATGTGATTATTAATTATTTTATCATTACGCTAAATGATTTAGCTTTCGCTATAGTCCGCTATAGCTTTTAGAAAAAGCTACGGCTATACTTTATAGCCCGCTGTTTCCAACATTGGTTATTAGCAGGTGCATTGGTCCCATTTCTTGAGTCTATACTGCATCAAATGGTCACCTGTCGCTGTTTCTAACAGACCTCCTGAGTGCTCAACTATACATATATATATATATATTACCTAAAAAAAAGTGCTCAACTATATATTGCCTACTGGAATCTGAAACGTGCCTTTTTTTTTTGCAAAGAAAACATGGACCTTACAAAAAGGGAAAACCACAAGGAGGAAAATCCAATCGAAAGCTTCATATGAAGGGAAAATATAAGAGAGTTTTGTGACGTGGGCCACTTGTATAATGTTCTCTCCCAAAACTCTTCTATGTTTCCCCTTGGTAAGAATCTTTCCATTGGATCTGTCCTTCAGGGCCAAGAGCAACCGAAGTCAGGATGGGGTTCTCCGTGTCAAATTCTGGTCACGCACATCGGAGAATATAATGGACCGTTTGTAGTCATCCACGATCTTTGACCTTATGTTATGAACGTTGTTTAGTAATGAATAAACATGTCTTCAACTGGATTTGTGTTTTAGTTGTGTGGAGAAGACATCCCAGTCAACTAGATGGGACAAAAAGCTGTTGTTGGCTTCCTATGTTATTCTGTGTAATATATATGTATGTCAAATATTAATATTATATTACCTATTCCAAGTTGTGTGACGCTTGAATATGATGAAGGGTTTGTAGCTTGATACATATCAGTCTTTGTCGTCTTTGACCATGTTGATTGGTTTTGCACTTCTGCTATCAAATTCGATCTCTCCAGTTTGGTCCTTGGTCGCTGCCCGGGGAGATTCTGTCCTCTTCCGTCCTGAGGAGGGTTCCACGGAGGTTTGACTGGGTCAATTTGTCAGAGTCGCCCCTGAGGCTGACTTGTTCACTGATGATCATGTTGATCTGGCAGCTTTAATATCCTCCTCTCCTGTTTATATGGTCAATGGACGACCATTTCTACGTTGCAGCAACAGCTGTTGTGCGCTTTTGTCCTCAGATGTTGGACGTGTACGTAGTACTACACAAGGATCGCAAAGGAAACGACTCTCGTACCAGATAGCTCTCTCCGTTTAAGAGTAACTAGAGACTCTTTAGTTACTTCTATGGACAAGCGGGGTGGCTGGCAGTGGGGTTGCCGCTGGCCGTGGGCGGCGGTGGAGGTGGCGGCGTTAAGGTTGGGGTGGGGGGCTTCCATGTCCGGCAGCCTTAGACGGATGGCCGTGGGCGGCAGCCGGCATAACGAAGGCGGGTTGGGGGCGGCAGAGATGAGCCGACGAGGGCGCTGGCCGTTGGGCGGTGGTGGACAACTGGTGGGTGGAGTCGGCTGTCGGGGCGAGGCAGATATTTGTTAGGAAGGATGGGGTGGAGGAGAAAGGGCAGTAGGTGGCCGGATAACACAACGGCGAGATCGCCGTCGGCCATGGGCGGTGGTGGATGCAAGCGGTGGCGAGGCGCCCGCCGGACATGAAGAACGTGAAGTTCATGGCAGGAGATTCAGATAGGGGAAGAAGGAGGAAGGGAAGGAAGGAGAGAAGACCGGGGAGGGCAAACAAGGGCAGTGCTCGCCAGTTTCGGGACGATGCCGGCGAGGGAAGGCAGGCGGCACATGCTCCGATGGAGCATGTGTGCAAAGACATTAAGTGGATTCTTTGTTTTCTTTCCCATGGAGACAGCCAGTTGAAGGCTGTCTAGAAATTCAAGAAATTTGAAACATGATCCATACATAAATTTTTGGAACAAACATCTACAACCCAAATTAACGGATAGTGTAGAGGTATGAAACGGTCAAGATATGATGTGCATCAGCTATAGTACTCCAATAGGGGGCACAGAGCTGCTAGCGTCCGAATGTCCGATAAGAAATTTTGCTTCGTTTCAATATTAAAAGTTTGAGGACTGCACATGTATTTTACTTTAAAAAATGACAGTTCGCAAGATGAAAAAATACGCATAAAAATTAGAGTATAGCATATCCATCATATATGAAGTTACATAATTGTTTAATTTGGTCGAACAAGTTGCTAAAGTTCCACCCACCATACATGAAATTGTATCATTGTTACACTTTGGTCCACCATATCACGTGCATGGTGGGTGCAACTTGATCGACTAAAGTGAAACAATGATGCAACTTCATGTATGGTGAGTGCACATGCAACCTTTGCATCTTGTAGAACTGAAGTGAAACAATATTGCAACTTCATGTATGACAGATGGCATGTTTGTAACCTGTTGAACCAAAATGAAACAATGAAGCAACTCCATGCATGACGGATGCACTTTACATCATTGTTTGGAGGCAATGTGGTTCGAAATGAGGGTGAGAAAAGGCGCGAGGGAGGGGCACAGGGGTGGGGGGCAGTGAAGGATGATGGACGAAAGAAAGCTGCACAAAAAATATCTAAATCTGTTTCCTTTTAGGTTTGAAATCTGTATGTTGTATTATCTTGAAGTAATCAACTTGATGATAGAATTTACCGTGAAGGTGTACCACTTGATTATTTTAAGATCATTTAGATCTTCGTTGCAAGAATTATGAAGTTCATGCATAAATCTTGAAGATTGATAGATATTAATGAAGAATAGAAAATATATAATATTATTTAAACCAAGAAGGTTTAATGTTGTACTTTTTTCCCTTTGTGATTTTTTACTTGGAAGGTTTCTCACATAAGATTTTTAACGAGACAACATGTGCAATACAATAGCGACTGATATGTACTTTCTCCAAGAACCGTTTTTCCCCACTGGTTTTTCGTATGGAGTTTTTGATGAAGCATATGCATTCGTAGTAATTGCCCAAGACGGAGTGTTGTAAAACAACAGGACTTGTGTAATATATATGTATGTCAAATATTAATATTATGTTACCTATTCCAAGTTGTGTGACGCTTGAGTATGATGAAGGGTTTGTAGCTTGATACATGTCAGTCTTTGTCCTTGACCATGCTGATTGGTTTTGCACCTCTGCTATAAAATTCGATCTCTCCAATTTGGTCCTTGGTCGCTGTCCGGGGAGATTCTCTCCTCTTCCGTCCTGAGGAGGGTTCCACGGAGGTTTCACTGGGTCAATAGTCAGAGTCTCCCTGTGGCTGACTTGTTCACTGAGCACGTTGATCTGGCAGCTTTAATGTCATCCTCTCCTAGAGTCCTAGTCTCCTGTTTATATGGCCAATGGACGACCATTTCTACGTTGCAGCAACATCTGTTGTGCGCTTTTGTCGTCTGATGCTGGACTTGGACATGTACTACACAAGGATTGCAGAGGAAACGACTCGTACCATGTGAGGGTACCAGTAGGAGATTATGAAATTTTGTATTTTTTTGGGTCCGCGGTGCATGCTCCATTGGAGCACGTGTGCAAACACTACTACACAAACTTTTATCGGTACCGGTTCTAAACGGTCATAGGTATCGGTTTTTTTGAACCGCTACTGGGAAATCAAGACTAATAATCTCGGCCCAAAGGGATCTTTGGTACCGGGTCATAGCACGACCCGGTACCAAAGGTATTCGAGTCAAAAAAATATTTTAAATCTCGGAGAGCCTCCCATACACGCGCACATACAATTTTTAACGCGTCCCACGATTTTTCAACCTAGACCTCTTGCTTCATGCGTTGCTTCCTTCCATCTCACCTACACACCATAGCTGACTAAGGTCTAGATGCTTTCCTTTTGAATTAACCCGTGGAGGACCTTTTGGTACTGGTTTGTAACATGACCCGGTACTAAAAGATTTTAAGATTTTTAAATTTTCATATGTATTTTATTTTTTATTGGATTATTTGAAGGTAGTGTGGTTAGAAATTGAGGGTGACAAGGGGAGCGAGGGAGGGAGTGCGGGGGTGGGGGCGGACGAAGGACGAAAGAAAGCTGCACCAAAGAAATATCTAAATTTGTATTCTTTTATTTAGGAGTAGAGAAATGACTGTTATCCGACTCAAGGACGAAAAAATTCCTGCCCCCACTTGAACCCTATGTTTCATACAACATCCACTATGAAACATACACAAACAAAAAGCAATATCGACGCATATCTTTTGTAATATGTGCGAGCGTCCAATGCAATTTTTTTCTCACTCATCGGACGCCCAAGTTATAGCATTACCATATCATATATCCATATTTTGAGATGATGAATGAAACACGGATACATAGTGTCGAGTTGTTGACTTGTCGTTTGATAGGCTAGCCATGGGATTTAACTGAGATGCATAGGACGGGGGCAGATGAAATGAGAACTCATCCTAACACTAGTGTCAAAGTGATTTTTCATATAAAAAACAATGTGAAGGGACCATATCGTCCTAAGAGGGTGGTGAATTAGAGTTCTTGGAAGCTAAGCTTCGACTTGGAGCGTTCTTTGTACACATTTTTACTTTCAGATTGTCTCAGTAATAACATGGATTTGCAGTATGGATATTTGCATTGCCAAGCTCAAGCAGAGAACCAAACATCATTGGAATCGGTTGATAGCATCACGTCAATTTTGTCGGATCGTCCAATTTAAGGCGTCATCCTTTTAATTCGATCATTTACTCATTTGGTTCTCTAATAAAGTTCAAGCAGGGGAAGACCATTGATGGCAAGGGTCTCAAAATTAAGGAGGGGACAAAGGTCGCAACCTCTAGTGCGAAGAGAACCAGCTGGACCGAGTTCAACGGATAACTCATTTGTTACATATAAAACCAGCAAACCTCATGGCCTATGTAACAATAGTGACCATCCAGGGGTGACCGAGACCAATGAAAATGGATTAACCAACTATCCTCCAAATCCTCTGTTCCTTGCTTTCTTTCTCCATTCTCGTTACCAGTGACGCGTTCATCTATCCAAATCTCACTGGTGCGCACGAGGATCGTGACATATCACCCTGCAAATGTCATGACGGGATCGCTGGCCACCACGCAAACGCCTAGGCGGCCTAGCGGCCTAATGGTAGAAATAAACACGGTTGCCGGTACCTATGATGGCCTAGGCGGCTCAATGGGAAATTAGTGCATACTGGTGTGCTCCATGATGGCCTTTATTTTCTTGATAATTTGTTGGAAGATGACAATACTGCTTGCTTAATTGGTGAAGATAACTCCATAGTGAGGAATACTTATGATAGGAACACATGCTCGGAATCTTATTTGTGGCATTTATGACTTGGCCACATATCTAAAAATAGAATTAAGAGGCTTATTAGTTCTAGAATTCTAAACTTTAAATGAGAGGATTTTAGCACTTGTGAGGCATGCATAATGGGTAAAATGGCTCGTGCACCTTTTCCAAAAGCAGAAAGATCTAGGGAGCCTCCTGCTATTATTCATTCTGATATTTGTGGTGAATTGTCAACTCCCACTAAAGGTCAAAAGGTTTACTTTATTACATTCATCGATGATTATTCGAGATATGGTTATGTGTATCTTCTTAAACACAAGTCGGAAGGTTTTGATGCATTCAAGACATTTAAAACTGAAGTGGAAAATCAGTTGAATAAAACAATTAAAGTTTTAAGAACTGATCGTGGGGGAGAATACACTTTAGGAATATTAAATGACTTCTGTAAGGAGCATGGAATTATTCACTAGTACACTATGCCATACACTCCGCAACAAAACGGTGTAGCCGAGTGGAGGAATAGAACTCTTATGGATATGGTTAGATCCATGATGGCTTATTCTGAATTCCCTTTATCTTTTTAGGGTGAAGCATTACACACTGCTGTTTATTTATTGAATCATTCACCATATAAAGCTGTCACAGTCACTCCTTATGAGTTGTGGACCGGAAGGAAATCATCACTTCGCCATCTAGCTGTTTGGGGTTGTAATGCTCATATTAGAATGCCAAATCAAAATCGCACTAAGCTGCAACGTAAAAGCACACCTGGAATTTTTTATTGGTTATTCTACAGAATCAAAAGGGTATTGTTTTTATGATCCTGTAAATGATAAACTGGTGGAAAGTAGGGATGCTATATTTTTGGATCAGCACACACCTCACCATGCTAAGCGGGCAAGGGTGGAATTACTAACAAGTCTAGATGAGCCACAGTTGGACACAACTGGAATTGACTCACGTAGTGAGGAAAATTATACCCCAGAAGGAAACACAAACCTAACTCCCAACACTAACATGCTTAGGAGAAGTGGGAGGAATACACAAGCACCATCATACTTAGATGATTATTATGTGTTTTTAGGGGAAGTGCACTCTAAAATTTCAGATTTAGAGGAAGATCCAAATATTTATAAAGAAGCCATTAGTTGTCCTCAATCAAAACTATGGGTGGAAGCAATGCGGGAAGAATTGAACTCGATGAGGAAGAATAAAGTTTGGGAACTTGTTTCTCTACCAAATAACCGCAAGCCCATAGGGTGTAAATGGATTTTTAAAAGAAAACTAAATGCAGGTGGTCAAGATGGAAAAATATAAAGCTAGACTTGTTGCTAAAGGCTTTACAAAAGGGAAGGTGTTGACTTTGTGGAAACTTTTTCTCCTGTTGTAAAGTTTACTTCTATTCGTTTTATTAGTGCTTTGACGGCTTATAATGATCTTGAACTCCACCAAATGGACGTTAAAACTGCTTTTCTTAATGGAAATTTGGAGGAGGAAATATATATATTACAGCCGGAAGGTTTTGGAGAAAAAGGAAATGAAAATATGGTTTGCAAATTAAATAGATCAATCTATGGTCTTAAACAAGCTTCACGCCAATGGTACATTCTATCTGATAATGCTATCACGTCATATGGTTTTTCAATGACGGAAGGTGATCATTGCATATATACTAAAGTTGTTGGTGGTAATTTTGTGTTACTCTCATTATATGTTGATGACATTCTTATTGCTTGTAATGATAAAGCAACATTGGTAGAAGTAAAAGCTTGGCTGTCTTCGAAATCTGATATGAAAGATATGGGGGAAGCCTCCTATGTTTTAGGAGTGGAAATACATAGAGATCGGAACAAACGACTTCTTGGTTTGTCCCAAAAGACTTACCTTCGAAGTGTTCTAAAACAATTTCTATGAAAAATTGCAAACCTGTAAATGTACATTTAGTAAAGGGAACTAAACTCCGTGAGGAACAATGTCCATGCACTCCTGAGGAAATAAAAAGAATGAAAGGAATTCCTTATTCTTCAGCTTTGGGGTGTTTTATGTATGCTATGTTATTTACACGGCCTGACCTTAGCTATGCTATTGAAATTCTTAGTAGATATCAAAAGAATGCTGGGAAGAGCACTGGAAACAAATTAAATATGTACTGTGTTATGCCAAAGGAACTTTGGATTATTCACTATGTTTTAGCGGTCATAATCTTCAGCTGCAGAGTTATACTGATGCTGATTGACCGGAAGTCCACGTCTGGTTATATATTCACTTTGGCAGGTGGTGCTATTTCTTGGTGCAGTAGGAAGCAGAATTCAGTTGCTCTTTCGTCCATGGAAGCTGAATATATTGCTGCGTCTGAAGCGGCAAAGGAAGGCGTATGGCTAAGAGAATTTCTTGCATCACTTAAGGTCGTGGAAAGTGCATCACAACCTGTCACTATTTTTTGTGATAATATAGCAGCGATCAAGGTCTCCAAAGATCCCAAATTTCACAGTAAGAGTAAACACATTGAGGGAAGATATCATTATATTCGTGATGTAATAAATAGACGCAAGACTATTCGTTTGATTTATTTGGCTAGCACTAGTATGGTTGTAGATCCACTGACTAAGCCCCTTAGTCAGAAATTATTTTCTAAACATATTAGAGACATGATACTTCAGCTTGTCGATTGAAATGTTTTAGCCAAGTGGGAGATGTTGGATTTTATGTGTGGCTTTCAACATTTATTTATATCATTATATTATCGTCATTGTCTATTCACCTCAATGCGAAAATATTTATTGATGCAAGTGATGGGGAATTATTGATGTGGAATCTAACTCGAGGAATTTGTACTCGAGGTGCCGAGGACGTTTGTGCTGGAATACAGTAAAGGAATTAATTGAGATCGACTCTACTGGAATGTTTGTAATGTACATATATATTTGATCCTGGTACAGCACAATGGAGAAGCTGGGTTTGTTTTGCAGGATCGGTTCTGCAGGCTGTTAACCCACATGATCAGATGGAAATTGATCTCATATATACAATCTGATTATGGCACATGACTCATACATGTGTGCTAGGGACTAATATATTTTAGACTCATTAAACTGGCCTGTCTGATCGTGGTTGGTGACATGGTTCAGGAGTCATACAGATTTTCTGGAATATAGGTGGAATATTTGTTAACTCTGAAAGTGAAGTCTACAAATAGGTCCCTACCCTCTAGCCTCATTATGCATTGTGAACGGCACCACGGAAAAAATAGAGAAATAGAGGATAGACCGTATAGCGCACAAATCCTAAGGGGCGGCCGGTGTGGAGCAGCACGGGGATCTTCTTGTGGACGGGGTTGGAGCGAAGGAGGAGGTCGCTCTTGGCGCCCATGAGCTCCTGCTCGGAGTACTCGTAGGGAATGCCCTTCTCCGCCAGCACGACCCAGCAGCGCTGCCCGAACGGGTGAGCCCAGAAGTCCAGCAGCGCAAGGTCCTTCTTGCCCTCCACCGCCATTGCCGGCCGGCCTCTCGACAGCTTCCTCTCTCTGCCTCTGTCCCTGGTGGCGTGCCCTGGTGGCGTGCGCGTGCGGTGACGAGTGAGTGGAGAGTGCGAGGAACAAGGAGGCTCTGCTTTATAGTGGAGACTGGAGAGTGAAGAGGAGACGATCGATCAGGAAGATCGACGTTTCGCAACCAAGGGATTGCGGAGTAAACAAGTAGGATAGGGTACGACTGTGACGGAGTTTTGATGCAATTATTCATGCATGAAGCATTTCTTCATAGTATGTAAGACGAGATGCGACCATGCAGGTCAATCAACAGTTACATTGGCTGCTCAATGCGCACAGCACTAGTAGAGAAACCGCTTTTAGTCCCGGTTGGCAACTCCCATTAGTCCCGGTTCCGCAACCGGGACTACGCCACCGGGACTAAAGGTCCCAGCCTTTAGTCCCGGGTATTTACCCGGGACTAAAGGTCTCCACGCGGCGCCCATGGTGGAGCCCCTCTAGTCCCGGTTGGTATTACCAACCGGGACTAAAGGGCTTTTTTTTCTTTTCTATTTTTCTTTTTCTTTTTCTTTTCTGGTTTCTTTTATACAGAGATACGTATTATACCTGTATAATAATATACGTATATGTCTATATATGTATTAGTTATACGTCACTAATGCATTAAACTATTAATACTGATATTAATATATACGGTAATAATACTAAACTTATATATATTTAAATAAAACAAATTTTGATAAATCCAAGATTAATATTAATATTTACATCAAGATTTCAATATTAATATTTACACCAAGATTTCAAAGGAGCATATACAAAATTCCTAATATTTGCTCCTTGTATCGGGCTCGTGTCCATCCCACCAGAACGCCCCTGTCTTGCTCACGACCTCATCGATTATAAATCCGCAGAGTGTCTCTTGAATCGCCGCGACTCTTTGGTCCGGTAAGATCTCATCTTTCATTGTCTTCATCTGAGGATGTGGTTAATAGAAAAATATAAATAATAGCTTTTATGACTCACATGCATGCATACATACATATACATTTCAGTGGAAATGGAACATACCGTCAGGTCCCAATTAGTGACGATCGTCTTATGCCCTACAAGAGTGTGCATATACTCACAGACATAATATCCACATAAATTGGTGCCTTGATTCTGCCTATAACACTTTATAGGAGAAATGGTCAAGTCATTACATGCATAATCATGATAATGAAACAAAAAAGAGATGTTGGTCTATGTATAGTAGTATTTACCGGAAAGTCTCCCTTGATACCAAGTTGTTCCTTGAATGGACCTTTTTGCTCTGCACGAAACTTTTTCCAACACCTGCGCACACCATATGAAATAAATGGAATTCTTGGCTGAGCTAAAGAGGAATAATAGTGCGAGGACGAAAATTACTTTTGAAGGAGGTCAATCATTGGTTGGTACGCGTCCCGTGGTCCCCTCAATGAGTCCATGATGGTCAACAAGCTTATGTCCGGTTGTATAACAAATAATATCCAATGAAACCTATTTACATACAAGTTTTGTACCAAGAGTCACGTCAATTGAAATAAAAATTATGTTAGGAAGAAAACTAAAAGATGCACAAGACAGTAAAAGTACTCACCCAAAGTTGTAAGGAAATAGAATCATTGTCTTGTAATGTTGTACACGTAAGAATCTGTCAATGTTGTTCATTGTGTCTTCATAAAAATTTAGTAACATATGCTGGTTTACAGTTTTTGGGTCGATGAAGCCCAAGTGGAAGTATGAGTTTTTCCTGCATTCTTCAATCTCCATTCTACAGGATACAATTTAAAAAAATAAATATTTAATAATAGGTTGACAATACATAGGAGACGTTAAATATAGAAATAAATGAAGCACTTACAGCACCCAGCAGCTGAGGAGAGACACGTCAAGGGCATCCCTATGGTATATCTGGTAAAATTCTGAGAATTCCAGATACATAACATTATCGCCACGAAAGTAGTCATCATCTCTAATCTTCAATCCCACCATGTTCTGGTCTTGGGCCGACGCCTGAAGGTACCATTCATGTAATCTGTACATTTTTGTTGACAGCGTGTTGTACGTATCGGGGTCAACTAGAGGTAAGCCAAGCTGAAATGGCCACCTTGGTATAGCCTTTGGGGTCTTACTAATTTATAAATATGAACTAAGTAAAGTTTAAATATGAATTAACTAAATTGTAAATTTTAATTAAATAAAGTATAAATATGAATTAACTAAAGTATCGCTATGACTTAACTAAATTATAAATATGAATTAACTAATTAACTAAAGTATAAATATGAATTAATAAAGTAAAAAATGAATTAAAACTAAATTGTGCTAAAAAACAAAACTTCCCCATTTCTCCATTCCACTGAAACTAAAATTTCTCTATGTATAAAGGATGAAACAAGAAATACTAACCGTGAAAGATGAGAGGATGAAGATATGCTCCTTTTAGACCACTTGGAGGAGCTAAATCTTCAAAATCCGAGAGAAAAATTGGGCATGACCTCCCTAGCTCCGGCCGGCGCCATGAACGAGCTCTATGTTCATGGCTCGGCCGGGCTGGGGGAGGAAGATGATATTTGTAGGGGACCTTTTAGTCCCGGTTGGTGGCTCCAACCCGGACTAAAAGGTCCCCTTTAGTCCCGGCTGGAGCCACCAGCCGGGACTAAAGGGCGCGCCACCCTTTAGTCCCGGCTGGTGGCTCCAGCCGGGACTAAATGGTACCCTTTAGTCCCGGTTGGAGCCACCAACCGGGACTAAAAGCCCCCCAGACGCCCCCCAATTGGACCCGGGACTAATGCTCCCTTTAGTCCCGGTGCCAAATATGGCCGGGACTAAAGGGGGGTACCGAATGTGGTTTCTCTACTAGTGCAGAGATATGGAAAAATAATAATTGCATGTGTTAAATTATAAGTAGGTGGCTTAGGTGGGCATTTGAAAACTCCTAACTTGTAGACGGGCTTTTGCCATTTTCCTAAATAAAAAGATACACACAATTTCTCGAACTAAATTGATCTAAGGCAAACTAAACTTCTCTAAGGGTTGGAATCACTACCGGAAATGCTATATTTGCCGAGTGCTAAAAGATTTACCGAGTGAAATCCTTCGGGCACTCGGCAACAAGTTCTTTACCGAGTGCATTTTAAAAAACACTCAACAAAAAAATACACTCGGCAAAAATCTTGTTTGCCGAGTGTCTTTTAAAATACACTCGGCAAAGATTGTATTTGCCGAGTATATTTTTTGGCACCCAGCAAATATCTTGTTTGCCGAGTGTATTTTAAAAAACACTCAGCAAAGAAGGTTTTGAAAATAAATTTTGAAGTGGTAAATCAATTCAAATTAAAAAGTTTTGAACTACAAAGTTGTATAACTTCTCAAGATATACAACTTTTAGTTTGGTCATTTCTTCATTCGACAAAACGATAGTAACATTGTTCAGAAAATCTATATCTCTTGTATAGTTTCCTAAAACTAGAAGATAGATATATAAGATTTATGAACAATGTTACAACCACTATGTTGGATGAACAAATGACATATATAAAAGTTGTAGATCTTCAAAAGTTATACAACTTTGTAGTTGAACTCATTTTAATTTGAATTAATTTTGCCAACAAAAAGTACGTTTGTTGTTCTCAAATTTGAAATTTGAGTTTTTTTTCAAAAGACCTCGGATGGAGAAACAGTCAAAATGAGAGTTGTAGATCACAATAAGTTATGAAACTTTGTAGTTAACAATTTTTTTATTTGAAATCATCTTGTCAACGAAAAGTAAGTTTTAATTTTCTCAAATTTGAAATTCAAATTTTGTAAATGACCTCGGATGGAGAAACTACCAAAATGAAAATTGTAGATTTCAAAAAGTTATGAAACTTTGTACTTGATAAATTTTTAATTTAAATTTGTTTAGGGCATCAAATAAACAATTTACACTCGGTTTAGTATAATATATGGGGAATAAAAACAGAATCTAGAGACAAGTGAGAGTATGGTGCATTGGTAGAGGAGGTTACGTGCGAGGGTGAGGTCGCGGATTTGAATCCCACCGGCCGCGTAGCGCACGAATTTTCCATGAAAAATGACGCGACTTGCCACATTGAAAAAGAAATTTTGTTATTATTTTCAGATTTGTTTCTGTTCACGGGAAAAAAAACTTTGCCGAGTGTCAATTTGCACACGGCAAAGGCTTTGCCGAGTGCCCGACAAAAAGCACTCGGCAAAGAGCCCTTTGCCGTAACTTTTGTTACCGAGTGCGGCCCACGGCAAAGCGTTTGCCGAGAGTTTTCTGGGAGGGAGGTGGGTTTCCCGTAGTGAATGGTCCTAGGAAAGACTTCATGCGATAAATCATTATCATATCTAATTTTTCTTCTTCAAAGCAAATAAATGTACTCCTTTCGTCACAAATTAGATGACGTTTTAGCTTTCACAGATACGTAGATTTTACTAATTATCTAGATATACACTATAGCTACATAGTAAAAACTATATATAAAGCCAAAACGTCATCTAATTAATTTGGGACAGAGAGAGTAGTATTTAATCCAAGGAATCATTGGTGAATCACATGTGTGTCTTTCATGAAAGTGGATGTTATTTGTTTCTTAAAAAGTGCAACATCATACATTTAGAGTACAATATATATTGTATATTGTTTGGCTGTTGTTTAGCGGGCTAGCCATAACATTTATTTGTGATCACGGGATTTGAGGTAATCGGACAAGATGGACCTCTTGCAGTAACAACAACATCTGATGAGGCTCGATCCCGATCTTCACGACGTAGTACCACAAACAAGATAAATATATAGTTGTAGAACAACTAAAATATCTTGTTGCGGCAGTAATAATTAGTGCAACGTGACAATTAAAACTCGAAACCAACAATTGTTTTTAACCGGCAACCTAAATCGAGGATTCGCCCAACCACACTCTCAAAGAAATCAACCAATACAACCTGAAATCAACGGATCAGAAGTATCAATTGGGAACCGATGAAACAGCTACTTCTGTAATCCCGCAAGGAAATCACAAGAGTAAAGAGACCACTATCTGAATTTGTTAGCACAGAGGTGAACAAAGGGGTTCTTTTCAATTATCAAACTCTTGGTTATTTCATAGACACATAGGGTATTTATACTTGGAACATCATCCCTCCTAGTTAAATGTGAATGGACCATATAATTTTTGGTGTTATGCAAACTCAAAGGTCACCGCGATGTGAATTCCTAAGGAGCCTTGCGTGGCTATTTGGCTTCTGTGCGGTCTCCACTAAATCGATCATAACTCCTTAGTGGGAAGTCCAAATGATGAGCCATTTATTGGTTTGGAAAGTAGACTTGATAAGTTTCCCAACCATGTTGTCGGATCTATTGACCGGCATTTCACAAGGGGGTATCCAAGTGGTTGATTTGTAGGCAAAGGCGATAACGGAGCTAGGGAGCTTGAGGTAACACAGGAGACGCAAGTTTTGTACAGGTTCGGGCTACTCGGAGGTATAATACCCTACGTCCTGTGCTTGGTGTTTTGGGATTGATTTGCTCAGCGAGGTTCCGGGGAGCGACGACGAGTTTGTGGTTACAAGGTGGGAAGAATGACATGCCCTTAGGGGGTCGACCCAGGCCGTCTTATATAGGCCAACGACTTAGGGTTTACAAGTTGGTTATCTCTAATCCTATTCGGCTACTACAAGGGAACTAATCTGAGTCGGTTGCAACATAATCTCTGTGATCTCTGAGCGGGATCCGAGTATCACGCCGCATGCCTTGCGGGCCAAGTCTCCACCAGTCTTGTCCATCAAGTTCGGAGATCCTCGTGGGCCGGCCCTGGATCGGCCCACATCACTGTCAGATGTGGGCCCAGGCCAACCGTCTCCCCTGTCGGTAATGGGCCCAGGGGTACCCATATCCCACACATGTGCAGCATGAACCATAAAACATTGTAGAATGGCATAGTCTTGCATGGGAAGTTGAGTCTAGATAAATCCTCGGCAAAACCCTTGACCTTTTGACTCTTCTTCACTAATCTAGTTGATCCTCAATATTGGGAAATCCAAAATACTCGAATCTGGTGGCATTAGAAACTAGACTTTTGATAAGCTTTCTATCAAGTACTTGTTAACCTCCGTAGCCTTCGGGAATTAAAAGTTATAGTACTCAGATTATTGTTAGAGGAAAATGCAAAGTACTCGGACGAAGATCCAAAGTAGTCGGATGATGATCCAAAGTAGTCGTATGAATGAAGATCTGAAGTACTCGGACCGAGTTGTATCATTATTTGTGAACCTGAGCAAGACAGGTGTAAAGCATTTAGACAGTATAAGAGTCTCAGATATATTGAAGTTTAATTCAGCTAGGAGTGAAGTCAACTGTTGTTGTCTTCTTAGATCGGCTATGTGCAATGGGTCCATCCTTTGTTATTGTTTTGTCATGCATTTGCATATCATGTCCTTTGGTTGACATGCGATGGTGCAAAGTTGCCTGAGATGATCTCATCAGCATCAAAATGATCTCAAATTAGACCTAATCATTTGTTGGATCGGGCTAGATTTGAGTCAGATCATTATGGGTCTCTGAGTCAAAAATTTTGGCCCGTGTCCAGATAGAGCCGACCATCGGGTTGGAACTTTTTGCCCGTGCCCAACCTGTGCATGGTCGGGTCGGTCAACCCGGTGTTTTTATGTGTAATTTTTGGATTGGGTCATGTTTTTCGGGGTTTCGTGTTGAAAAGTTTGGCCCGAGCCCAGCTTGAGCTGATCTCCATGTTGAATTTTTTTGGCCCGAGCCCAGCTCGAGCCGATCTCCTGGTTGATTTTTTTTGGCCTGTGCCCGTCCTGTCATATAGTCGAGCTGGGTATTTCTCAGACGTTTGGATCAGGTTTGAAGGATCGTGGTGGCCCATGATCACGTCTATCTCAAATACTAAACGCCGGGTATGTTCCTTTAATCCTTTTCCAAGTGGGATTTCGACCTCAAATACTAAGGGCGTGTTTGGATCAGATTCACGCAGCTCCACTCCACCAACTTCACCATAGAGCAGATCCACCGTGGAGTTGCAAAACGTGGAGCACCTCATGAGGAGCTCCACAAAAAATGTGGAGTTGGCCTCCATATTCACGTTTTTCGTGAAGCTGCAAAACGTGGAGCT
>CM014277.1:54460037-54481267 GCA_004135705.1 Alloteropsis semialata
GGACTTGGAGGCTGGAGGCTGCAGGCTGCATGCATGCCAAGTCAAAAAAAAAGTCAAATTTTCGTGGTCTGTGGCTGCTGCTTAGAACACACGCTGCTTGCCCAAGTCTTCCCAGATTTTTGGGCTCAAGTAGCCATAATAGTAGTAGACGGAGAGACGTACCGTAATAGCTTTGGCTTACCTTGTACTCGTATATTCTTTTTTAACCTGTTTTGATTTGTATCTTGGCCTGTGGACTTTATCTTTGTATAAGACTATAATAGACATATCTTTGCTTGTACTCCCTCCGTCCCAATATGTAAGCATTTGTTGACTTCTGCTGTTTATGTTTGATCATTCGCCTTATTCAAAAAAATTATGAAAATATTATTTATTTTGTTATAACATGTTTTATCATCGTATATATTTCAAGTATATCGTAATTGTTTTTATATTTTCATAAATTTTTTGAATAAGACGAATGGTCAAACGTGATCAACCGAAGTCAACGAATGCTTATATTGTGGGACGGAGGGAGTATAGCAGAGACTGATCGAGAGACGCCTAATCGTCAAACACGTGTGTATCAGTGACAGTGACGACTTGCAAAGTCTACGAAGTCAACGAACGCTCGAAGGCTGCTGCATAGTATCCAATCAGCCGGTTTTGTACGTTTAGAAAAATAAGGAGGCATGTTCTCTTTTTCTGCGAGGAGAAAATTAATCAATAAGCACATTCATTTCATCTTTGAAAAAAAAATTCGAATCAACCATTTGGACTCTTGTGAACCAGTTGGCCAAGTCTAAGCCGTGCGGAGCTAGATAGTCATGACTTGTGAGTTGATGATGTTATGTCATAATAAAAACCCATCCGTCTTATCAGTAATTAACCAGAACTTAAGCATGCTTACATTATACTAATATTACTAATTTGAGGTTACTTTAGCTTCCGCATTGGTCCTCACATGACATGCTAGGGAAAAAAAAGATGAATTCTAGAAATTCTTATAAAAAAATCAAAACATCAATATGGTAGACTCTAATTATCATATATAATAATAGCTATTGGATTTACTATGTTTCTGAAAAAATTACATATCCTACCATTACTAAAATAATCTACGCCGCCCCCCCCCCCACCCCCAAATCTATACCTAAGATATTCACATCTGCCATTCTGAGAAATATTTAATCTAGTGTAATGCCCTAATCTTATCCTAAATTACCCATCCATGCCATTATAAAATAATATAAAATAACCTCTAAATTTGCATCTAATTGCCCTATTTTCATTATTAAAAATAACCTAAAGCAACTTCTGAAACTACTTTTAAATCACCTATATCTATCATTATTAAAAATAACGAAAGTACACAAATGTATGATTCTACATAAAATACTTATGTTATTATTAATATAGGAAATACTAACTTAAGATATGGATGCATAAAGTGGGTCACCATGTAGACCATGTGTATGACTTGTGTTTGAAAAAAAAATAGACAATGTATACAAGTATGCACGAAGCATTAAGAATATCAATTTCCATGTTCAACATATAGCTTAAACTAAGCGTTTAATTGAACACACGTCAAAGATGCGATGCAATATAAAAATACATTGTAAATATGAATGAAAAAACCTATAGAATAATTGCTAGTTAAAATCTATCACAATAACTATTAGTAGGTATTTGTATATGTATTATGTTAGAATACTTAATGACTTAGAGTCAAGAGTAAGGTCAACAATTTTGATTATTTACCCTATAGGGAAAAGTCCAATTTATAGCCTCCAACTAATACAAGACTCTGATTTTCGAGTCTCGACTATAAGGCCAGACATCATATATATGACATCCAACTATCTATTTTATGATTCTATAATTGCATTTTCTGGTGTTTATTATCCAACTGTCGGTTTTTTATACCGGCTAGCCTACTATGGGGGGTCCCTAAGTAGTCGAGTTGTTCGTGAGGGCCTCGCCGGAACCAGAAGCACGATGATGAACACGAGACGATTTAGACAGGTTCAGGCCGCCTCGAGTAGAGAGCGTAATACCCTACGTCCTGTATGGTGGATCTTCTCGTATTGATGGTTATGATTTTACAAGGGGTCCCTGCCTCACCTTATATACTCGAGAGACAGGGTCTACAAGGCAAGAAATACAAACTCCTAGTCGGATACAATACACAGAGTTCTAACATGAGTAGGCCGGGTTGTTTCCTAGTACCCGACTAGTTTCCTTAAGCTGTACGCTCCTTCCTTGTATCAGTCAGAGTTGCCGGCCCAATTTCCTAGCAGGACTGTGGCCCATGAGGACTCCCATGGATCTTGGACCGTCAAGCCCCCGAGCGTCTTCATGTCTTCACGCCTGCCGGGTTGTTTTTCAACAGTTTCAGCATCAGCCGAGTTGTTTCCTCGTCGTCTTGCTTATTGAAAACCTTCAGAAGTGAACATGATGTGCTCCTTTGCCGACTTCTTTTGCAGTCAGCCCCCGGGCCTTGGTTCATGAACCAAGATTGATGCAAAGAACTTCCCCATTTACTATAATGGTGTCCAGCTTTTGAAAAAAGATGGACCCATTATGGGTCTAGCCCCCGAGCCTAGAAATGTTTTCAAGGATTAAAAACAATTCCAGGGTCTTTATTGAAACAACTTTCCAAAAGAAATATACTATTTCCCCTCCAGCCCCAAGCTTAAAGCAGATAACAATAAGCTTAAAGGCTTCTGTTGAAATATGTATATTCTTTGATGTGGAAATAAATCCTATTAAGCATCAGCCCCCGAGAATGAAAATTCATCGAAAAATGACCTAGCTTGTTAGGAAATGGCCACACAAATATGCATCTGGTTAATCACCGCGAATACACTAGTGTTGGCGTATTTGAGAAAATAGGTTACGAAAAATACGCTTAGGGTTACCACTTCAATCTTATAAGACAGAGGGTGAACCGTTCGTATTCTCCTCCCCGCCGCCGTCGCTTTCACAATTGAAATCCTCAAATCCTTTCGAGAGTCAATCTCCTTTCGAGAGTCAATCCAAGGTCTCGTCTCGCAGGATGGGTCGGAAACCTGCTTCCAGCAAGCCTACTGAGAGCAAATCCGCCACGGGCAAAAAAAAATTCAAGATCCCAACCACAGATATGCCGGTGTTCAAAAACTCCCCTGCACCGGCTCTTGCCTGGAAGCCATCCAAGGCGACAGAGGAGATGGTGCAGGGTCATGTAGAGCAAGGCTACCTCCTCGAGAAATCAATCTCCTGTTGGCGCACCGATGCTGGTAAGGCCTGGCCTTTTGAAGAAATCCACGAAATCGTGATTTTTGTTGCTTTTTATGGATGCGGATTCGCCCTTCCCGCTCATGATTTTCTCCGAGGGCTTCTCTCCTACTACAAATTAGAATTGATTCATCTCAATCCCAATTCCATTCTTCAAATTTCCCTCTTTATTCATCTTTGCGAAACCTTCTTGGGGATCGATCCCCACTTCAATCTTTTCCGCTGCCTCTTTCGTGTGAAATCCACCCCAGATTAAGTAGTCGGGGGTGCTGGATTTCAACTTCGTCAGGGAATGAAGAACGTCTACTTCGACTTCAAGATGAATGACTCCATTAAGGACTGGAATGATGAGTGGTTCTATGTAGAGAACCAGCCCCCGAGACTGTCCAAACACTCCGGTCATCTGCCTCGTCCGCAAGACTCATGGAATGAATCCCTCGATAGGGATAAGGTTGATGGAATTGCCAGGCAATTGAAGATGATCGCTGCTTTGAAGGATCAAGGCCTAACCGCCATCGGGATCGCCAGTTCTTTCCTGCGCCGGCGCGTACAACCCTGCCAGAAGCGGGTGCACGCTGGCTATGAATATACTGGCCCCAAAGGCCCGACCAGGATCTCGACCAACGATTTATCATCAGATGAAGTCATCATCCGCGTCCAAGTGCTCTTCATGGACACCCAGGATCTGCCACGCCGAGTACCCGAGTACTCGTCAATTCGTCCCTCGTCATTGGTAAGCTTGAAAACAACCCGAATACCAATTATGATATACACCTTTGTGCTTCTTGACAAGTAATCAATTGTTGTGTTATCCAATGCCAGGAATTGCGGACCAGACTTGCTTCCTCGCCTCCGGAAGTAGCAGAGAACCAATCCGGGTTGCCTGGATCTCCCCACCCCAACAAACTGCTGAAAGTTCAGGGAAAGGGAAGAAGAAGGCATCACCAGATATGGACGAGATAATTCTGGAGGAAGGATCCTCTTCTGATGATGATACACCCCGACCACCTCCTGGGAAAATACTCGAGCAAGGAGGATCAGGTCTGAAAAGACCTAGTGCTAAAGATGCCCCAAGTCCACCAATCCCCAAGAAGAAACGGGCTCTGCGGAAGAAAGTGTCTCCTTCGTTGAAGAAATCATCAGATACTGTTCTTGATGAAGCAGAGGCACTTGAAGCAGAGCCTGAAACCAATGTAGAGATTCCTATGGGAATCCCACTACATTCATCTCCACCCAAGGTACCCCAATTGTTTTATTTGCAAAAAATCTTGGTTCTTGCCTCTTGCCGAGTTGTTTTTTGAATTGAATGTATGATTGCAGAAACCTCAACAAGAAGAACCCGCTCAGTCGGAAGAGCCTCAAGGACCTCAAGACACCCGTCTGGCGGTTTTGACTTCGTTGTGGATGAGCCTGAATTCAACATGGAATTTGCCAGATAAATCACCCAACTTAATGGAACCAAATTCTGAAATGCGAATATTGCGAATCTTCAGCTGTTATGCAGCCATCCGCCTACTCCTGCTCCAACAGATGTACAAAGACTCCAATTATGGAAACAGGAGGAGGAGAAGGGCCAAGCCCCCAGGCATCTCCACAGCTCCACCCCCAAGTACCAAGCGACAACGTCACACCGCCAGCCCAGGTTCCAGAACAAGCCGTTCCGGGTACTTCGGCCTCTAGATCATGGCCCAGAGCCACAGAAAGTATCCGAATGGTGAGCCTGCGGACTGCGGAACTGGACGCCGCCACAAGCCTGGTGAAGGAGATAGACATTGAAGAAATCATCCAGGAACAGAAGAAACCCCACGAGCCTTCACCAGAGCCATTCCAGATCTTCACTGGCACACCGGCGTCAACGCAAATGAAGATGAAGACGCCTTTCTGTTCAACTCTCAAGTTGACCACGAAGATCTGGAGAAGGCCGCCGAGCTGTACAAACAACTCTCCAAGCTCACAGAGGTTAGTAGAAATAGCGTAGTATTGTAAATACTTATCTCCTTTGTACTTTGACCAACCCTGCCTCCTTTATTCTGGATGTAGAGTATACTTGTACGATCTCAGCAGAAATCTGAGATGCTTCGGAGAGCCAGCACGTCTATCGCCCGCGCCGAAAAAGCCACAGCCGATCTGGTCAAGGGGCAAGCAGCCTGGGACCAAGAACGCGACCAATTACGCCGAGAACTGGATGAGGCTTACAAGAAGATTAACGTGTACCAAGACCAGCGTGAGGACGTCGCTGAAAAGAATAAATCTTTACGACTGAAACTCTCAGGTATGTACACCGAGTACTTCTTCTCTGTTTGCATTGATCATATAATGAATAGAATATGATGTGTTGTCTTGCAGAGAGTGACAAACGCGTTGAAGCTCTAAAGGGCGAGTTCATCGATATGAAGAACCGCTTTTATCGAGAGCAAGAGCGCGCAAACCAGGCGGAGCGGCGGGAAACGGAGTGAATGGCAGATCTTGCTGAAGAGCAAAAGATGCGCCAACATGCCGATGCCCAACTCATTGAAGACTTGACCAAGATCCGCAACCAAGAGGCTGAAATCCAGGCTCTTCACGTAGAAGTCAATCGTCGTGGCGCGGAAATTGAATCTTGGAAAGAAGCCGCCCTGCCTTTGGTTGATGTATATGCCAAAGTACCCGTAGGAAGTGTTGCTCCGCCTCTCCTTGATCGCCTTCGAGCAACTCCTGGGCAAGTGAACCTGTATTGCCAACGGATCGCCTGTTCGTGTACTAAGCAAGTACTCGGGGTTGTCCGGTCATGGTTCCCTTCACAGCCGTTAGGTGTTACTTAATGAAGAATCAACCCAGCTTGTACCCGGGCCATGTATGATACCTACATGGAGGAGAAGGACACTGTAGAGAAGATTGTATCTCATCTTAAGTTCTAGGGTCTCATTTGTAAGAAAACTCTTTGTAAAGAACTTGGTTTCAGATGTAAATACTTAGTGTTTTATCAACAAAAAGTATCTGTTTATCTGATTGTGTGCGTCCGATCTCTCTGTGTGGAACAAAGAGTAGATGGCATTTGAATGTAGTCTTCCTGGATTGTTTTTAAACAACCCAACTAGATTCAAAAATAAGTGTGACCGATCCTTCTGTGTGAAACAGAAAGTAGATGGCTTTTTGAACGCAACCCTTTTCTAGATTGTTTTTAGACAATCCGGGATGAGTCAAAATAGATGCGCCCGATCCTTCTGTGCGAAACAGAAGGTAGATGGCTTTTGAATGCAGCCCTTTCTGGATTGTTTTTAAACAACCCAGGATGATTCAAATTTGTAAGATTGTATCTGAATTCCAGGCTTGAAGACAATGGAATATTGACACTGTATTATTATTGGGCGAAAAAGCCGATATCAGTACATAGAAAGGACTGACTTTTATTGACTCTTGAAAAACTCTAATAACTTCTTTAAGGGTAAAAACACCGCAAGTGCTCAATGTTCCAAGCATTGGGCACCTCTGTTCCGTCTTCCCGTTGTAGCTGATAAGCACCCGGACCGATGACCCTTGATACTATAAACGGACCTTCCCAAGGAGAGGACAGCTTGTGCTGAACTTTTGTACTCTGAATTTCTCCGAAGAACCAAATCACCAATGTTGAATGACCGCATTTGGATGTTTTGGTCATGATACCTCCTGAGTCCTTGCTGGTACTTGGTCGTCCTGATCAACGCAGCTAGCCTCACCTCTTCTAGCATGTCTACATCCTCCGCCCTACTTTGCTCCGCTGCTTCCTCCGTGTAGTTTTGAATTCTTGGAGCATTGTACTCAATGTCCACCAGGAGTACTGCTTCTGAGCCGTAGACCAGAAAGAAAGGTGATTGCCCCGTCGCGCGGCTGGGCTGGGTTCTGAGCCCCCATACCATGGCTGGCAATTCTTGCACCCACTTGCCGCCGTACTTTTTGAGTGGTTCATAGAACCTTGGCTTGAGACCTTGAAGTATGAGGCCGTTAGCTCTCTCAACTTGTCCATTGGTTCGTGGATGCACCACTGATGAGTAGCGGACTTCAATTCCCAGGTTGTCGCAAAAATCAAAGAACTCGCTCCCTGTGAATTCTGAGCCGAGGTCAGTGATAATGCGATTCGGGACGCCGAAACGATGAGCAATGTCTTGGATGAACTCGGCCGCCTTTGCTGCTGTAGCGTTGACCAGCGGCTTGACTTCAATCCACTTGGTGAACTTGTCGATCGCCACGTAGAGATACTTGAAACCTCCTGGCGCAGTCTTGAGTGGTCCAACCATATCTAGCCCCCAGCATGCGAAGGGCCAAGAGGGCGGTATGGTGTTGAGGACCGTTGTGGGGACATGAGCTTGCCGGGCAAAGAAATGGCAGCCCTGACAAGTCTTCACGATTTCTTCTGCATCGGCCACAGTGGATGGCCAATAGTACCCGGACCGAAAGGCCTTGCTGACGATCGTGCGGTGAGCGGCATGGTTGCCACAGATCCCACCATGGATTTCTTCAAGGATTTCCCGTCCGGCTTCTGGAGTGACACACTTTATCAAGACTCCGGATGATGACGTGCCACGTCGAAAAAGGGTGGACCCGACTACTACGTAGTGCTTGCTTCGCCTGATAACTTGCTCAGCCTCCACCTTATCTTGTGCTCCCTTTGATGTAGTATGTACTCGATGAAGGGCTTTGTCCACTCGGGTGTAATCACCATGACTTGCTGATGAGGTGGTGTTGTAGTCGGCTGTACTTCATGCTCCTTGATGGATGGTTGTAACAGCTCATGGACGAAAACGCCGCCTGGTACTTGCGCTCGGTGGGAACCCAGCTTTGAAAGTGCATCAGCAGCCATGTTGTTGTCTCTGAGGACGTGATGAAATTCGAGCCCATGAAAGTGCTTCTTGAGTTTGCGTACCTCATGCAATATGCGTCCATGTTTTCCTTGGTGCAGTCCCAATCTTTATTGACTTGATTGATCACCATAGAGGAGTCGCCGTACACTACCATGTGCTTGATGCCAAGAGAAGCGGCCAGGCGTAGCCCGTGCAGTAGAGCTTCATACTCGGCTTCATTGTTGGTGGCTTTCCAGAGGATTTGGAGCACATATTTGAGCTGATCGCCTTTTGGGGATATGAGTAGTACTCCTGCACTGACCCCTTCAAGCTTCAATGATCCGTTGAAGTACATGATCCAATGCTTGAGAGGTTCTTCTAGTGCCGCGTGTTGTATTTCTGTCCACTCAGCAATGAAATCCACCAAGGCTTGAGATTTGATGGCAGCTCGTGGGACAAAGTCGATGGCGTGAGAGCCCAACTCGACCGCCCATTTGGAGATTCGCCCTGTCGCGTCCCGGTTGCGGAGGATGTCGCCAATTGGGAAAGAGGTGACTACAACAACCCGGTGAGCGTCGAAGTAGTGGCGCAACTTGCGAGATGTGATCAAGACAGCATATAATAGCTTCTCAACCTGGGGGTATCGCACTTTTAATTCTGAAAGCACCTCGCTGATGAAGTAAACTGGCCGCTGTACTTTGTATACATGGCCGGGTTCCTCCCGCTCTACTACAATAGCAGTGCTCACAACGTGAGTTGTTGCTGCGATGTAGAGGAGCAGTGGTTCCTGATCAGCTGGTGCAGTCAGTACTGGTGGTGACTGGAGAAATTTCTTGAGATCTTCATACGCCGCATCAGCTTCCGGAGTCCATACGAACTTGTCTTGCTTCTTGAGGAGCTTGAAGAAGGGTAATCCTCTGTCATCCAGCCTTGAAATAAATCGGTTGAGGGCCGTCATGCATCCAGTCAGCTTCTGAACGTCCTTGAGGGATTTTGGAGGCGCCATTGATGTAATAGCGGTGACTTTCTTAGGATTAGCTTCAATTCCCCGGTGGCTGACTATGAAGCCCAGCAGTTTTCCCGCGGGCACGCCAAACACACACTTGGTAGGATTGAGCTTCCATTGGAATTCCCTGAGATGTGCAAAGGTCTCGGACAGGTCGTCAATGAACTATCCGGGTTCTTTGTCTTGACGACGACGTCATCAAAGTAGGCTTCCACATTGCGGCCAATCTGAGCCTTGAGACAACTCTGAATTGCACGCTGATATGTTGCCCCTGCGTTCTTGAGTCCAAAGGGCATTGTAGTGTAGCAGTAGGAACCAAACGGAGTGATGAACGCCGTCTTGATCTGGTCATCTTTATGCAGGCTTATCTGATGATAGCCCGAGTAGCAATCCAGGAAACAGAGTAGAGAGCAGCCAGCTGTAGAATCCACCATCTGATCAATGCGAGGTTGCCCGAAGGGATCCTTTGGGTAGTGCTTGTTCAGGTCGGTGTAATCGACACACATCCTCCACTCGTTGTTGTTCTTCTTGCGGACCAGGACAGGATTAGCGAGCCAGTCAGGGTGGAACACCTCTTTAATGAACCTGGCTACTAAGAGTCTCGCCAGCTCCGGACGGATGGCTTCCTTTTTGTCCTGGGCAAAGCATCGTAAGCGTTGTTTCTTCGGTTTGGCGGTAGGATCGACGTTGAGTTTGTGCTCAGCCAACTTCCTTGGGACTCCCGGCATGTCAGACGGCTTCCATGCGAAGATGTCGCGGTTGTCCTGTAAGAAGCTGGTGAGCGCGCTTTCCTATTTGGTAGGCAGGTCAGCGCCGATCAGCGCCGTCTTGGAGGGGTCGCCCGTCCCTAGGTCGATTGCCTGATTGGAACTTCCTGGGAGGGCTTCATGTTTGACACGGCTAGCTTTTTCGTTGGGATGTCCAACTCAACCTCGCCGAGTTGTTTCACCATAGCTGCTACAATTGCTGCCTGGCTCGGTTGCTGCATGCTTGCAGCAATCGTCACTGCCTCGGTGTCGCAATTGTAGGAGGTCTTCAGGTCACCCTTTAGGGATAAAATCCCTAAGTGGGCCTGGCATCTTCAAGATGAGGTAGATGTAATGTGGGATCGCCATGAATTTCGCCAGAGCAGGTCTTCCCAGGATCGCGTGGTACGATGATTCGAAGTCGGCGACCTCGAATGTAATGTACTCGGTCCTGTAGTTGGCCTCGGTACCAAATGTAACTGGAATGATACCTGGCCGAGGGGCACGGCAGCGTTGCCAGGAACGATGCCGTAGAAGGGTGAGTCGGTGGGCTTGAGCAAGTTGGTGATATCCAAGCCCATCTTTTTCAGCGTTTTGGCGAACAGGATGTTGAGTCCACTTCCACCATCGATCAATGTCCTTGTGAGTCGCGCGCCAGCTACCACAGGGTCAAGTACCAGGGGGTACCGCCTCGGGTTCTTGATGTTGCTCCATTGATCATCGTGAGAGAAACTGATTGGGACTTCTGACCACTTCAGGAAGGTGGGGATGGCAGGCTCAATGCAAGCAATCTCACGCTGGATAAGCTTTTGCTTGCACTTTGATTCTGACTGAGTGATTCCCCCAAAGATGACATTGACCACCTTGTCGGCTTGTTGCTAGCCAGTGTCTTTGTCACCCTTGTCTCCTTTGTTGTCAGGGTTGTTTGGTTTGGGGGCACCCTCTGCTGCGAACGCTTTCTTGAGCGACCAGCAGTCTCTGCTTGAATGCTTATCCTTTGGGTGGAAAGGGCACTGCTTGTCGAGTAGTTTTTTGAACTTCCTGCGGGAAGAGTTCTTCTCAGCAACGTTGACCGTGTCTTCAAGTTTGCGCTTCTTGTCGTTGAAGTCACGTTTGCTATTGTTCTCAACTTGCTTGCCCTTGTTACGGTCATTGTTATTGTTGTTGCGGTCTCCTCCCGACTTGTTGCGGTTGAATCTTTCACGCTGCAGGTCTTCAGTGTCTGACCAGCGACTGATGAGGTCTCGCATCTGCTCTAGTGTCTTTGGCCTGTTCCTTCCGAAGTCGAGGTGCAACACGGGGTCTGTAAGGCCGCCGTGGAAGCAATCAATGACATCTTGGTCGGATAGGCCTGCACAGGTTGAGCGCTTCTCCCAAAATCGTCTGTTGTAACTATGCAGGTACTCGTTCTAGCCCTGTTTGCACTGGACTAGGTCAAAGCGAGTACCCGGCTTCTGCCATGAATCCTGGAAGTTATTGATGAAGGCTTTGCAGAGCTCATCCCAGGAGTCGATGGAGCCCGGCTTGAGCCCTTCTAACCAGGTCAGTGGAGCCTGGTCGAGGACAACTGGGAGATAGGTGCACATAGTGTCGGTATTGCCCCTTGCCGCCTTGATTGCCGAGTAGTAGATGCGAATCCACTGCTCGGGGTCACGCTTCCCATCATATCTGTCGATATGGGCTGGTTTGAACTTGTCGGGCCAGGAAGTAGCGCGGATGCGGTCTGAGAAAACCGGGAACCCTTCGTACTTGTGGAGGTTGTGGTGATCCTGACCCGGCGGCCCGTAGACTTGGTCGTACTCCTGGCGTCAGCGGCGTTCTTGTTCTTCGCGATCGTGCACCCGTGATGAGATGATGGTGCGCGCGTCCCTGGGTGGCAATTGTTGTCGCATATCCCTGTTGTTGTCGTGATTGCCGGGGCGTCCATCCCTGTTCCGGTTGCCGTCACGCCCGCCGATGTGGCTCTGCTGAACTTCACGGTTGCTTGGTCCGGCGCCGTGGTTACGACCTCCGCCGCCGAGTACCATGCCTCCCTCGTTTCGTTGGCGTTGTTCTCTGCTCGGGTGGTGGGATTGGTTGCCTCGGTTTCCAACTTCAGGATGTCGACTGCTTGCCTGGCGGCTTGGTGCTTGGGTGATGGTCTTCGCCGGGTTGAATGCGTCATGCTGGATGGCCGCTGTCTCGAGCACTGTCTTCATTCTGAGGATTTCAGGAGTTTCAGGCATCTATCCCAACTCTGTGACAACAGCCATGATGCTGGCTGCGGCGCTGGAGTAGACATCTTGACCGGCGACTTGCCTGAACTTGGCGTTGAGGTCCTATGGAGGTAGCCTACGGCCGACACGGCGGTGACGTTCTGCACGAGCAGCGTTTCCCTCCCTGCGTCGGCTACGGTCAGCTTCAGCTTCGTTCTCCACAGTTGGCTCGTCGTTGGAGACTTCTTGTTCCTGGGCGATGATCACCATGGCTTGACACCCTGGTGAGTAGCTTCCTGTGCTTGAAGTTACTGGGACAGTTGAGCCGCGACTGCTTGAAGAATTCAAGGGTTGCCCATGTTGAAACGGGAGTGGATCGATGCACGCGATGATGCGAGACATGTCCAAGTCCTCCTGTGGTGTTGCTCCAAGCGTTGGCTTGCGTCCCGGTCAGTGAACAAATCATCCTTCGGGGGTTGAAGTAATGACGAGTCCGACTTGTTTCCCGTTCAGGGGAAATTCGTCGAATTCGACCAGAGATCGGAGTTGTTTTGAGGACGCCGCCTGGAAAGCGGAGGTGGGGCCCGCGAGTCCAAAGGGATATTGGCTCGGGGTGTCGGCCTCATGCTTAGCAGTGGCTGGACTCCTTTTCTTCTGGATTTTTGAATTGGCGGATTTTGGCATAACCGATGGTTCAGAAACCGACTTGGATCGCCTGGCCCGCTTCGGAATCTTCCCAGCCCGAGTTGGAATCGAGCTAGGAGTAGTGGTTCCTTGGGTCCGAGTTGAGTTCGAACCCGAGGTTCCCCGAGCCCGAGTTGTATTCGGACCCGAGGGCGCGATCTCGTCGAGCTTGTCGGCGAGTTGCTCTGGAGTCGGCGACTTGAGGATGCGGTCGAAGTTGCCCGCGCCGTCCGCCGTGCAGACCCAGGAGCCGAAGACGAAGGTGGCGCCTTTCTCGAACGCCATGTCGCCGTCGCAGTTGATGATGACTGGTGCCATCGAGCTTGCTGAACGATTCTCGACGAGAGCCCCTACCTGGCGCGCCAGCTGTCAGTTTTTTATACCGGCTAGCCTACTATGGGGGGTCCCTAAGTAGTCGAGTTGTTCGTGAGGGCCTCGCCGGAACCAGAAGCACGATGGTGAACACGAGACGATTTAGACAGGTTCAGGCCGCCTCGAGTAGAGAGCGTAATACCTATGTCCTGTATGGTGGATCTTCTCGTATTGATGGTTATGATTTTACAAGGGGTCCCTGCCTCACCTTATATACTCGAGAGACAGGGTTTACAAGGCAAGAAATACAAACTCCTAGTCGGATACAATACACAGAGTCCTAGCATGAGTAGGCCGAGTTGTTTCCTTGTACCCGACTAGTTTCTTTAAGCTGTACGCTCCTTCCTTGTATCAGTCAGAGTTGCCGGCCCAATTTCCTAGCAGGACTGTGGCCCATGAGGACTCCCATTGATCTTGGACCGTCACCAACCGCTCCACTTATGTTGTATCATCTCATTTTGATATGTAAGCACTGTTGAAGCATTTTGAGAATGATAAATTGCTTAGGCCCGTGGTTGTTCCTATGCAAGATGTCGTATTGGAGGGACATTCCTTTGCTTTACCTTTTTGCATTCATCTTGGATCCGATCTAAATTAAAGGGTTTTCACAATGTTCTTAGGTAGTTCTCTAGGCTTACTGGTACTGATTATTCTACTTACTGAACTGAGATAAGAGCTCATCATTCTACCATATGTAAGTGATATGATGACAAGTTCGGTGTAGTTAAGTTGCAAAGGCCTTGAGAACCACCCATTACTAGAAAGAAAAAAGTGCTTGGGATGACATTTTTTCAAGTGTAGGTGATGAAGATGATACATGCGACATTTTCTCAAGTCCTAGTAACTCTTTGTGCAAGCCCCTCCCCCTTTATCTAGAAGAACATCTGCAAAAGCCTTGCTACAAGCACTAGTGCAATGGCCAGAGGTTCTATGGGTGTTGGTAATGAACTTTCTACCTACTTGGACTGTGATATTGTCACCCAATTTGTTGATAGCTTCAACATCATCAACTAGTGGCCTGAACACAAACTAACTTACCCAGTACTTTCAATCTTGGCTAGAGATGTTTTGATTATACCTGCTTCTACCATATCTTCAGAATCTGCTTTTAATACATCTGGCAGGAACATCAAGGGGCGGCGGGTCGGCGACGTCAATTGAGCTAGGAGATGGTGGAGATCCTCACATGCACCAACGACTGGGAGGCTGCAGAAGCAAGGCTTCAGCAACGATGAACAAGTAGAGGATAAGGAACTTGAAGAATCGTTTGTTGATTTGTATCTAGATGTTGGTCCTAATTAGCTGTGTAACTAAACTTGATCTACAATAACTTTGAACTATTTCATATTTGAATTGATTGAGCTGGTTGCACTCTTTTTTCTATCTAGGGTTCTCGCAAGGTGTGAGTTTTACCTAGATAGGTTTTTAATGAGGCAGCCTTGCACCAGCTCAAACTTTTGAAAATATGTGTTCTTGAGCTCTCTCTTGTCTCAGTGATGTGCTCAGTGCATGTGAATGTGATCTAAGTTCTTTTGAATGATGAATTTAGTTTTCTTTTCAAGATGATGAGTTTTAATGTGATGTGTATGTGAAAGTTATTTTGGAGTTGATCAAAATTTGAAATGTTTCTATGTTGCTTGGTCGGGCCTAGCCTGGCACGAACACCTTAGTGCCTGCCTTACCACCGTGCTAGCCCGACACGAAAAGGCCTTAGTTCCGGGCCTGGGCTGGCACTTAGGCACGAATAAGCCATCGGGTCGAATAGTGCCGGGCCATTCAGGGCTAGGGCTGGGCGGCTTGGCCATTTATACATCTCAAGAAAACGTACACCACGTACCAGACAGTTCCTACAAAACTCAAGACAAGACACTAGGGTAGGCGAACGTACGATCGAGAATTTTTTATTTTTAATGTTATTTGAATTATTTATTACAAAATAAAATCATTGTTAATTAAAATACATGAACTATACTATTTTTTCCACTGGTCAGACGAAAATAGTGTTTTTGTCAATAGGTTGGATGAAAAAAGGTTTTCGTACCACTGGACAAAAATTATGTAGCACATTGGTTGGACGAATACGCATGACAAAATTCTTATTTTCCCCACTGGTTGAACGAATGCGCATGACGATTCACCTGATCAATGAGGTGAATTGGGGCCGGCTGGACGTGCATATGCTAGCTTGACGCGACGCATGGACGTCTGTGTAGGGATAAGGGGAGGCTACGCTAGCGCAAAACAAAATTTTTCTACCCCATAAACCAGGAACTACTGCTGTTATAGATTACAGAATTACCACTAGACGTGCAGGTGCAGCGGAAACATCTCAATGAAGACGAAGCGCGTCGGAGCAGTGCCGTGCAGTTGCTTACGTCCTTCTCGTGCGGCTCGTCCTTGTGCTCTAGATGCAACACCTCTGAGGTATCCACACGTATAGGAAGGAAGCATCATGCCCCAGACTGTCAGGTCTGCAGGAGCAACGAAGGCGTGGGCGTGGGAGGCGCGGCTGCTGTTGGGCCAATTAGGGTTAGCCCTAAGCCACGCCTTCACCCCTCATTATATAGGAGTCCCTAACAGGCCTCTAGGTCCGAGGCCCATTAGCACTCCTAAACCTGGTCCAATTTGGATCCTATCCGAATTAGGCTTCCAGCTCCTTAAGTGTGTGACCCTATGGGCTCACGAATACATAGACATGGCCCGAGTACTCCTACTCGACCCAATAGTTGATAGCGGCCTGTAGCAAGATGTGTCAACTCCTATGCACACGCAAAGATCATATCAGACGAACCATCACAACATCATGTACATGCCATTCCCTTTGCCTCACGATATTTAGTCTAGCTCCAAGCCGACCTCTCTTTCTCGACACTGTGACTCAGGATCCTTTTAGTAGGTTAACACTTAACCTAAGCACGGCCATGCATTTCTTGATCCGATCACTCGAGGGGCCCAGAGATATCTCTCTCAAGTAGAGAGAGACAAATCCCATCTTGACTGACCATGACTTACAGCATGTTTCCTGACAAGCCCGAAAACCACCTTTGTAACTACCTAGTTACGGAGTAGCGTTTGATAGCCCCTAAGCAAGTCATTTCACATCTTAAGTTCATGCGACAATCTCAGGTCTAAGGACATAGCATACACGTTGCGTAAAGAGAGAACTACAATATAATTTCTCACGTTGGGTCGGTCCAGCCTCATGTCATACATGCGTCCACATTATTAGTTGGAAAAAGTCCATTTTCGACCATCCAACTCTTGCCTCAGTTTGGTTTTGGCCATCGAACTTCAAAACCGGGTATCTTTGCCATCCAACTATCAAAACCGTTCAAATTTGGCCATCGGGCGGTTTTGATGAGTGGTTTCAAATTACGCGTTCATAACGGTGAGCTTTATCTTTTAAAATGGTCTTTATACTATTTTATCACTATTTGTTATATTTTTCTTATGTTGTTGTGTAAAAACAACAATATAAGAAAAGTAAAACAAACAGCTTCAAAATAATATGAACAACATTTGAAAAGATAAAGCTCATCGTTATGAACGCATGATCAGAAGAATCACTTAAATCGGAGATACAAGAAAACATAGTAATCATTTTAAGATCCAAGGACTATTTCCATCGTATCTCCGATTTATGTGATTCTTCTGGTCATGCGTTCATAACGATGAGCTTTATCTTTTAAAATGTTGTTCATATTATTTTGTAGCTGTTTGTTTTACTTTTCTTATATTGTTGTTTTTACACAACAACATAAGAATAATAGAACAAATAGTGATAAAATAGTATAAAGACCATTTTAAAAGATAAAGCTCACCGTTATGAACGCGTGACCGCAAGAATCACCTAAATCCGAGGTACGGGCAAAAAGTAATAATTATTTTAAAATCTAAGGACTAAATTATAAATAAAAAATTTGAAACCACTCATCAAAACCACCCGATGGCCAAATTTGAACGGTTTTGATAGTTGGATGGCAAAGATACCTGGTTTTGAAGTTCAATGGCCAAAACCAAACTGAGGCAAGAGTTGGATGGTCGAAAATTGATTTTTTTCTTATTAGTTTGACATCTCCATGTCCATGACTTGTGAAACATAGTCATCAACTAATACATATGCTAGTCATCAACTCCAACAAGGACAACTTTAGAATAACCATACAAGTAAAAGAGTTTCACAAACAATTCACATAATTGCCATGGATATTCAATAAACAAATAACATATCATGGATACAACGAAATATGATCATCTCCATGATTACCTCTAGGTCATATTTCTAACAGTCCGAAACTTTGAATGCGGTGGAATATATTGGCCTTAAGGAAACGCCACAGTTCGGAGATCGCATATACAGTAAATCTTAGGGACGAAATTGAACTTGCCAAAGGTGTCTAACCGTGCTACACATGTGTCGGATACCAATACTAGGGGTATCCAATGACAGCGAGTTAAGAATTAAAAACTCCGATCGACCACGCCGACCCTCACACAAGAGCAGCAGTCGACTCTCACTCTCTCTCTCTCTCTCTAAAGCTCCCTCTCCCGTACGTGCATGGGCGGGCACTTCCTCGTTGAAGCTCGCTTGACTACTGTGGGGGATCGAGGCTCGCTCGCTCGAACTCGGCTCTTTAACGACGTGCGTACATAGCACAGTGAAGAAGTGGTGGATCTGCTTGGCTGGTTGGCACACGCACGAACGCATGCACCGTGCCCTTCGTAATCAATACATGCACGCAGGCATTTAATCATAGGCATGGCAACACCTGTATTCCGTACATGCATGCACCAGTACTCATCTTGCAGGCACTTGCATGCCTCAATCTCTCGATCAGTACGTGCAGCGCGTGGCCTGATGAAGCAGCAGAGTGGCACAGCAGGCAGCAGCAAACCGCGGAAGCACCCGAGTAGTCTGCATCTCCGTTCCCGACAAGTTGCACCATCGCCCGAGTGGTCTTCGTGCCCGACAAGCTGCACCATCGCCCGAGTGGTCTCCGTGCCCGGCAAGCTGCACCATCGCCCGAGTGGTCTCCGTGCCCGGCAAGCTGCACCATCGCCCGAGTGGTCTCCATGCCCGACAAGCTGCACCATCGCCCGAGGAGTCTCCGATTCGCCCGACAAGTCTCCGTCTCCGACTAGTCTCCGTTCGCCCGACTAGTCTCCGTCTCCGACTAGTTCAACTCTTCGCAACGAAGCAACATTCGAGAAGACCGTGGCACCCTGAGTCAAGCTGCTACACTGTGCCAACCACTCCCTGACACCACTGGCAGCAGCAGGGCATGGCTACAGTACTCGGAAGGACAACGGGCCCCACAGCATGGGCAGGCACTCTTCCTTTTTTCCCGTTTTACCCTTTGACTGTACTTTTCTACAGCCTTCCCTTGAGATATAAAAGGGAAGCCTGGGCCTCCTGCGAGGGGCATGGACTCTTTTCCTCCTCTCTCCTGGGCCTCCTACGGGAGGCAGGGAGTCTCTTTTCTTTCCCGAGGAGTACTCTCCCTCGACCTTCTTCTTCCTCCAGCCGGTCGCTGGACTGAGCTCGATTCACGCACCAGAGACTTGGGAACTCGTCCCTCTCTCGCCCATTTGTACCCCCTACTACAAATCAGCGCAGATAACACGAGCAGCACGAACTGGACGTAGGGTGTTACTCCCCGGAGGCCCGAACCAGTATAAATCCTTGTGTCCCCCTTTTGCGCAACCATCCGAGGCCCGACGCGCTCTCCACGATTTTATTACCTGCCGGCGGTAAAGAACCCCGACAGTTGGCGCCCACCGTGGGGCCTTTGCGCGTCACGTCTTTCTCCTTACGGGTCTCGGGTGGCCAACCGTGACGACGACGACGGCGGCGGCGGCACCGACGGCCGCGACGACGACCACAACGCCGTCAACCGCGGCGACGACGACGGCGGCGGCACCGACGGCCGCGACGACGACCACAACGCCGTCAACCGCGGCGACGACGACGGCGGCGGCACCAACGGCCGCGACGACGACCACAACGCCGTCAACCGCGGCGACGACGACGGCGGCGACCCCAATGACCACAACAACATTGATGACGGCAACAATGCTCCTGGCCTTCTGGATGAACCGAACAAGGCTCGGGGGCTCTGCCTACCAGGCACACTCAGGACTATTCCGTATGCAGATGCATGCATGCGTATGCATGTGCATGCAAGGATATCTTTTTTAACCAATGCATGCACGCCTTTTTCAAATGTGTTGCGTCTTTTTGTTTTCTCTCTCGAGTCAGCACAGCACAACAGAGGAGCAGGCAGTAGCATTTATCCCGAAGGCCTGCATGCATGTCCGACCAACCAGAGTGGGGCGGAGCAGGCAGCAGCAACTCAGTCACCCCCGAGAAGTTTTCCGACTCGCCCGACAAGGTGTTCGCTCGACATCTTCAACGGCGGCCACGACTCCGCCCAACGGGCTGACGGCTCCGGCAGCATAAACGGCGGCCGCAACTCCGCCAACGACGGCCCCGAGCAGACGCACCGGCCGAGCCGCGGCCGCCCCGACCTCGACTCCGAACGACTCGGCCGCGCCTCCAAAGGAGTGCGCCGCCCCGACCTCGACTCCGAACCACTCGGCAGCGCCTCCAAAGGAGTGCGCCGCCCCGAACCTCGACCCCGATCGCCCCGACCTCGACTCCGAACGACTCGGCCGCGCCTCCAAAGGAGTGCGCCGCCCCGACCTCGACTCCGAACGACCCGGCCGCGCCTCCAAAGGAGTGCGCCGCCCCGACCTCGACTCCGAACCACTCGGCCGCGCCTCCAAAGGAGTGCGCCGCCCCGGCCTCGACCCCGATCGACTCAGCCGCGCCACCCGTGGAGTGTGCTGCCCCGACTCGGATGGCTCGCTCGACTCAGCCTCAACGACGGAACGCCCGAACAGCTAAATCCCACTACAATCCTTAGTATTTCCGTGCATTTCCTTTTACAGTCCCGCATGCCTCTTTTGGGTATCGCTAAAGTACTCGGGTAGCATAGGCCTCATCCGTGAAACCTCGTCCCGCGTGCCGCCTACACCTAAGCCTCCCCCGATGAGCAGTGTAGTCTGCGGTAAGCCGTCCTCTCTGCGAGCAGTGGTCAGTGGGACTAGGAGCTCAAACGTGATGTGCTAACTACCCAAGGAAATACGTAGCCTAATAAAGGCAGGGCGTGCGCAACTTTCCGTTAGTAACGAATAAATCCCGACTCCTCGCTTTACGCAACGCTTTTGCATTACGCTATTTTTTGCAGCTTAGCATGGCAAGTTCCGGTGAACTTGCTGCAACTCCTACATGCAGGGAACGGCACCCTTCGTCTCGCCCGACCTCGGCGCGCGGGGTCAAGCATACGCATGTGATCGTTTTCCGAAACGCACTCTTCGAACTCTCTAAACTAAGCGGCTCCCGCCGGCCTTAACGGCCCCTCGCAGCCCTGCGCTCGGGGGCTGGGCACCGGGATGGACGACTTCGACAGTTGACCTGACAGGTGACTACGACGGGGGTTCGAAGGCTGGCCCATCGAGGGGTTCGACAGCCGCCCCCGGGCACCTTGTCGAGCGAGGGGCAGTGAAGGATGGGCCCCAGCGGCCAATACTCAGGCGAACGAGCGCCACGAGCATCCTGAACCGCGTTCGAGTTCTAGTGGAAAGGAAGATCATGGTTTTTCCCCGACGGAAAGGCAACGAGCCGCTGGGTCCGGTCGAACGGACTTGGTAACTAGATGATCTCACCACTAGGAATTTGAGGTCGATCACAAGCTGATCCATCGACTCCCCGCCGAAAGGGCGTTGGGCCTCACTCGAACCTACCCGTTTGTAGCTCAACGAGAGTCGTGCTTCGGCCTGCGTGGCAAAGTGCGATGCATCTCTTACCCTCCTTCCTATCGCACGGGAAGCGTGAGGGGAAAAACGCAAAAAGACGAAACGAATCCCCGTCCAGACCCGGGTCTCGGGATGCACACGGGGTCAAAATCGCTAACAGAGACCAACGTCGTGGTCGCATAATTCGCAACAAATCACTGTACAAACGCCATAAACCTGCGAGCGAGTGTGCCACTCGCCCACAGGCTCGGGGGCTACACCCGGCGGGTGCGCTCGCGCGCCCCCACCCGAAACTCCACCGCTTTCTCGACATCACGATAATTCAGCCCGCAAGCGAGTCTACGACTCGCTTCCA
>CM014277.1:54482312-54496860 GCA_004135705.1 Alloteropsis semialata
GTTGTTTTTACACAACAACATAAGAATAATATAACAAATAGTGATAAAATAGTATAAAGACCATTTTAAAAGATAAAGCTCACCGTTATGAACGCGTGACCGCAAGAATCACCTAAATCGGAGGTACGGGCAAAAAGTAATAATCATTTTAAGATCTAAGGACTAAATTGTAAATAAAAAAATTTGAAACCACTCATCAAAACCGCCCGATGGCCAAATTTGAACGGTTTTGATAGTTGGATGGCAAAGATACCCGGTTTTGAAGTTCGATGGCCAAAACCAAACTGAGGCAAGAGTTGGATGGTCGAAAATGGATTTTTTTTTCTTATTAGTTTGACATCTCCATGTCCATGACTTGTGAAACATAGTCATCAACTAATACATATGCTAGTCATCAACTCCAACAAGGACAACTTTAGAATAACCATACAAGTAAAAGAGTTTCACAAACAATTCACATAATTGCCATGGATATTCAATAAACAAATAACATATCATGGATACAACGAAATATGATCATCTCCATGATTACCTCTAGGTCATATTTCTAACAGTCCGAAACTTTGAATGCGGTGGAATATATTGGCCTTAAGGAAACGCCACAGTTCGGAGATCGCATATACAGTAAATCTTAGGTTCGAAATTGAACTTGCCAAAGGTGTCTAACCGTGCTACACATGTGGTAAATGGCGAAGGGCCAATGAAGCTGCAGCATGCAGGAGAAGTGCACTGGCATGACCAGATATCCTTCCGGGTGATGGTGGGGAAATAGGAGGATAGGAAAACATGTTTTGGGAAGAAGAAAGCAGTGAGAAACTGCCACAGCTAGTCGTGAGAACCTTATTCCTGAGCTAAAGTTGCTGGCATCTCGCCTATGCATAATCATATAGTACCTCTGAGTGTGGCTTAGAAAGACACTGGGTCCTGATTGGCCTCCCTACATCATGCGTAAATTCCATCTAATTTAAACATTGTACAGGGAAGTAAACACGCAATTCTGTGGGCGCTACCTGAATGTTTCGTGTGCATGTATACCTTTAGTAACATACCGTAGTATTATTATTTGACCAGTAGGTCGACACAAAAGCTATTTCATTCTTTACATATGCTTGGAAAGAAAGGTATGTTCATGGAAGACCACGGTTCAACTTAGTTTATACTAGGTCTCTGAGGTCTCTCCTGGGATAAAAGCGGCCATGTGTTTATTAGTTTATTAACCGTATCTTAGTTGTTGACACATTAGGTGTGGAAGCATGACTAGACCAAAACGCATGCATGTCTGCTAATCTGCTACTCGCCTAACACGCTTAGCTTTCGGCCGGGGTAAGAGATATAGATGGATACCGATCTGGTGCTTGCCAAGCAGTGCAACAGGTAGGGTGTTTGCATGGCCAAGCAACGGATTTACCTAGCTGCAGGGGCACATTTTGCACCATCCAATCACACGGGTGTTACTATCTTAAGCACATGCTTGAGCATGACCAATCTCAATCCAAACAAGCAGCTGATGATCCAGTATTCCAGTGTTATCATCTCAGTGTGAATAGAGCACGCACGCCATGCATTTTTCAAACACTAAAATCCCTAACACCGCTACATTTATGAGCAGAGTTCCCTTTTGCAGTAAGAAAAGTTCAGTAAAAATTTCGGGTGCATTGCATATATATGCGCACATCTATCAACAGGCCTCGAAAAATACGCGTCCCATGGCATTATCTTGGATTCGCCCGGGCCATGCATGACATCTCGCTAGGCATCTCCATGTATCACGACCACTCCTTTTCTGCGTGCATCTCGATCTGTTTTTCTGTAGCACAACGGCAGAGACAAGAGAGAAAGATTTGCACCGTTCCTGTCGTGCATGTGAATAAAGCATATTCGGTGTTTCATGAGGCGACAAATTAAAAGCGAATCGACGTTAATCTCTCGCGAATCACGATTATGCGTCTACAGTGAATGTTAACGAGGGCACAGTTCCTTTTTCCTTCCACTAGTAGCTAGGATCAATAAGCAATAAGAAATACGTACGGCCACATAGATCTCATCTGGAATCGTCTGGAACAATCTGATGCATTTCAACACTAGATAAGATCGATGATGCAGACACATCTCGACAAAGCATGCAAAACCATATCTATGGCCACCTCCTGCCTAGAATAGCATGTTGTCATGTTTTAATTAACAGATTCGATCTAGTGTATTCTCTCTCCATATCTAAATGTTTGTCACGGTTAACTTTTCATTGCGACGTTAACTACTCGTCTTACTCAAAAGTTTATTGCAAATATAAAAAAGATAAGTCATGCTTAAAATAATTTTGATAATAAAATAAGTCAGAAACAAAATAGATAACACTTAAATAACTTTTTAATAAAACGAATGGTCAGACGACGTGACCAAAAATCAACAGCGACAAATATTTTGATACAAAGATAATACGAAACAACATCTATTTGTGTATCCCATGAAAAACATCAAATTCTTCGGAGGTGACATGTAGATTGCAAATTTAACATAAAACTGGCTGCGGTGGTCTCATTTGGAAAGGAAAACAGCTGTGGCAAGAAATAATTAAGTATCCATCCATTTCACTACAAGATTCCTTTCTCGTTTATTTTGCCCTCTGAATTTTTAAAGTTGATAAGACGCCAATTGGAAGAGTAAGCGAATTACTAGCTTATTCCCCCACGCCCCCCCCCCTCCCCCCATCCCAAAATAAAAATCGTTTTGGCTTTTTCTGGATACATAATTTTTACCATGTATCTAGACATAATGTATATCTAGATTCATAGAAAAAATTATATATCTAGAGAAGCCAAAATGACATTTAATTTGGGATGGATGGAGTATATCATTGTAGTTATTTTTTTAAAAAAAATGTGACGGCGTGTAGAGCACTAGGAAAGATGGATATGCTGTTATCTATCAGCACGCATGTTTTCCATGATAAACAATATCAAACTCCTGAAAAGTCAGTTACAAGATATCTTCACAAATCCAAGTTTTAATAAAAAATAATCTGTTGATACAAAAGGAAAGCGAGATTTTCGGAGCATTTTCAGTCCTTTCCCTCGTGCTTCCGGCACACTAAAAACACACCCCAGATTCTGATAGCGAGGGAGGGTGAGAGGAGTAAACGCAAGCCACTAACCAGAAAGGAAGACCCGTCCAGAATAACCTCCTTAGTTTCACGCTCTTTGCATTTATCCCCTACCCATTTGCAGCGTGCAAACACATGCATGACCACACAGAACACGCCACACAGTTGCAGTAAACTAAACCAGGAAACGACGTCGACCAGCTAGTGATCGATGATGCACCCATACGCAAACGCTTGGAGCCAGCGATCGATCGACCAAGTGTCCAGCACCTGTTGGGCCTCAAAAGCCAGAGCAGTCACCCAACCAGGTACGCATCCGAAAGGTTCTTTGGTTCGATTGCCTATAACCTCATGAGAAGTGGTTGGCTGTGAGAAGAGCGCACCGGATCAGGTGTTCTTTCGTGAGCCAAGAGACTCTGCATGGTCAGTTATGGGAAGGGTTCCTCCTTATTGGAATGGGACGACACCAAACAAACCCGATGCCCAAATGGTGTGTTGCGTGCTGTCGACAGAAAATGTGCGTGTTGGAGGTGTGCCCTCTGCTGCACCAAGCAACCGTATCAGCTGTGTTCCAACCGACTATGTATACTATTTTCTCTAATTGTAAATATAAATCAGTTTGGGATTGTTGCTGATCAACCTTTTTAATTAGATTCAGCCATCGAAGTCAAATTTCCTATAAATTGACAATGCAAGATTGGTGGCATTATATATTCATCAAAAAAGGTTTTCATGATATATAACGTATATAATTCTTACAATGACAGTATCATAATATTTGTTTAAAATTTCTTAATCCCTCCATCCCGGAATAGGTGCAATGACAATAGTCCTAAAATAATGTGTGCACCTTTAAATCGCTTCACATGTGAGAAAAATATCCTAGGTGACGCATAACTAATATGCCTAACGATACTGACCATTGGAACTAGCCTAAGAGCTTTGATGTGGTGTTATGTTTACAAGAGTAAACCCCAAACAGTTGATTTTATACGAAAACATAAGATTTCATGCCAAATCCTTCTCTTATATTTTTTTCTATGTTTACAAGAGTGTGCGCGCGTGGTGAGCGCCCGCATCTGTACTTAGTATTTCGTGGAAAAAATAACATCGCACCCGTGCAAAGGCAGCACACACGCGAGCCGCTTGCGGTCATGCCGCCCGACATTAGGTTAACCTCATATCCAACATGGAGGAAAGTAGGCACAAGGGAAAGGATGAAAAGAAAGAACCATGAGCATCTCCAAGAGACACTTCATTTTCGACTCTCAATTTGACTATCTATTTGCTTCTCCATAAAGATTTCACTATATATTGAGCATCTCACTCCAACAAACTCTTCATTTCCCACTCTCTAACTCTCTCTCTCCACACTGACGCGTGGGTCTTACGCGTCATCCCACACTTGGCAAGCCAGTTTGGCTAGCTGAACTGGCTAGCCAAATTTCGCTAGCGAGTGAGACAATTTAGAAAGCCAGATGGCTTAGCTAGTTCGATGGCTAGTAGTTGGAGAGATATTTTGGTGTTGAGTAGCTAAAATTTAGCTTGACAAACAATTTAACTAGTCTCTTGGAGATGCTCTTAGGCCTCTATCTTATGTTAACCACGCTTCTAATGGACTTCCTAGATGGCGATCAAGGCGAAGATCATCCTTTCATAGTTTCCAAGGGCAAAAAGACTAAAAATAATGATTTTTTTTGAATTGCTAGAAGTAATGAATTTTGAATTAGTATAGCATCAACGCCATGCATATCTAGTTTACATACAAATACATATATTCATTCATGTCCCATCCTTTTTCCTGGTTGTACGGGGAATTTTGAGGTTGACATCGCCGAGCCTGACCCAGAGCAGCCGTTGCTGCGTTGCGTCCCTCTCGGCAGCCCTGTGTGCTGGGCCGCGGCTGGGTTTGTGCGATGCGGTGCCCCTCTCCCGGCGCCTTTTACCCCTCGCGCAGCCCCAGGGACGGGCCCTCCACGCTTTTAAATACAGGCAGGACCCCCCTCTTCTCCCCTCACGCACGAGTGAACTCAAACCGCGATCCCCCTGATCTGCCTCTCCCTCCTCGACTCGACGACTCCTCGTCCAGTTCAGAGCCCCACGGACGGGACAAGCTGCCGCCTGCCACGGCAGCGAGCGCCATGGTGAGTCATGGCGAGCAGTTGCCGATCGGCATGTCCCTCCCTCCGGCGGTTAATCGTCAAGCATTTCTCTGCTCCATCCTTGTCGCTGATTCTTGGCTATGGCTGATTTGGTGGTGGTGGTGCTCCGTGCTCGTTGCAGGAGGACGGCGCGCGGGACGCGGAGCGGTGGGAGGGGTACGTGGACTGGCGCAACCGGCCGGCGACCAGGGCCCGGCACGGCGGCATGCTGGCGGCCTCCTTCGTGCTCGGTAAGCGACCATCCGCCCGCTTTCGATTCCCGATTCTTCTAGAGCTGGCTCCGTCCCCCCTCCGCCGTCGATTGATTGGGGGCAAAAAGGCAGCGGCGCGGCGCGGGTGGGCATGGAGGCCTGCACGACGGATCGAATAGGATACCGGACCTCCTCCATGCACGGACCCCTCTGCTCCTCTGCAACCCTGAGGGCCACGCCACGGCTTCCATTTCCTTCCCCTGCTTTCTCCCTCGCAATCTCCTTTTGGACAAGTGGTGGTCGAGACCCTTTCTTTGGGCGTCCGTCCGTCCGTCCCCCTCTTTCCTTTCTTCCCCCACGCCCACTGGTGTCTCTCCTCCGTTGGGCTCCATTCCTCCCCTCCTTTCGCTCCCTTTCACAAACAGTTCCCGTCCGCTCCGGCCGCGCCCGCGCCCTGCAACTTGCCCGCCCGGGAATTCGGCACCTTTACCGCCCAATTGCGCCACGAACCCACAAAAAAGCTATCCCCAACTTGCATCCGTTGCATGTCCCGTGCGCGCAATTGGTGGATTCCTTGAGGGGCTTTCTTCTTTCCTGGGCTCCATTAGCGGCGGGCAGAGCAGTAGAGCACTGCTCCCGTTCCGCCCATGGCTGATCCATCTCCTTCAGCGGCGCGCCTGCTCACCAAACTGATCGCGAGAGCTCCTCTCGTGGTCGTGGAACCGCTTGCTGTGGCTGCGATCCAGAAGGCTCTGCCTGCGCCCTGCGGACGAGAGCTCGGTTGCATGTGTGAAGGGGAAACCAGTTCGTCTTGTCCTGGTCAGGAATCCAGATCTGTTTTTCTCTCCTCTTCGCTGACGAGAGTGGCTGGACTAGTGGATGCGTCCGAACCGTTGAGGTTCAGACAGGGGAAAGAAATTGTATATGACCGCATTAAAACGCGGCACGAATCGCAAGGCACGATGCGTCACAGAGTAAATTTGGCCGGCCGGCCGGTACGCGTCGGGAACGCCACACAGCCGCCGCACATCATGGGGGCGTTATGTCAGTTATGCCTGCACGCACATGCTGCTTACTCATACGTAATTTTTTTTTTCATTCCACCAATCCACCCAAATACTTTTCTTTTCAATACATATATATATATATATATATATATAGGAATATATATATATATAGGAACAGAAAGTTGTGCTACTTTACTGGTATTTACTGGTATATGATTGGTTCATAGTTTCTGCTGGGAAAAAAAATTATGTTCGAAAAAAAAATGGGTTTGCTGCAGTGGTGGAGGTGCTGGAGAACCTGGCGTTCCTGGCGAACGCGAGCAACCTGGTGACGTACCTGATGGGGTTCATGCACTACTCGCCGTCGCAGTCGGCGACGACGGTGACCAACTTCATGGGCACGGCCTTCCTGCTCGCCCTCCTCGGCGGCTTCCTCTCCGACGCCTTCTTCACCACCTACACCATCTACATCGTCAGCGCCTTCATCGAGTTCACGGTACGCCGCCGTAACACACACAGCAACTATGCATGCATATCTGGATGCATCTTCATTTGATTCAATCTCTCTGCTATTGCATATCTGGATGCATCTTCATTTGATTCAATCTCTCTGCTATTGTGCTACACGAAAATAGTACAGGCACTGCATTGCTGTTCGGACCAAAACAAACAGTTGGTAGGGAGGGATAGATATGGTTCCGGATAGGGATAGGCAACAAAACATATCTCCTATGGTCCGCGCCGTATCTATCTCCTCCATGCTGCCAGCGTGGAAGGAATATACTACTAGCCGATACGGTCGGCGGCCCAGCTGTGCAGCCACGTCAGCAGCGCCTTGATTTCTCTTTCTCCGGGCACGTTGTTTTGGCTGACGGGACGGCTCAGTCAATCAATTACCGTAGAATATCGCAGCTGTCTCTCATGCATCAAGCCACCCAAACAGCTAAGGTGATGACTAGACTAGCTAAGATGACACGTGGCCTGAACTCAGCTTTACTCATACTCTATGAGAGTCACTTTCACAGTTTCCCTTTGACCACTAATCTCAACGACGGTGATCAGAGTACGTGAACGTCGTAGCGTTCAGCGTGCTCCACGTCCATCACATTTCACATGTGTCTAGCAAGCTAGTGCACTCACACTCAGGTCCTTGCATTCTCGCAGTGGCCAAAGCCGGGCAAAGCTCATGCACAATTCCCTGCGGTTTGGGTTAAGGAGCTGAGTGTGGACTAATTAGGGCCAATGATTATTGGTAGCCATCACTTTATTCGGCAACAAGATTATATGGCATGGGCCGATTTGACTCGATGCCCTTGGTCAAAGGGAAGCTAATCGCATCTTGTTCATACATTGTGCTGTCAGTCTACGGCGTGGGCTTAACCATGCCATATATGAGTAGGGGCCTTGCTCAGGTAATCAGTGGACCTTCTCCTGTCGCTTTTAGAAAAGAACCGGTGGCACAGCAATATCCATGTGAAACCCGTTACCCCAGAGGATCGAGAGGATCGGGTGCCCTCTTGTGCGTGCAATTTTCCGTGGCAAGGTTTCTTTTCCTGCGTGTTACGGAACAACAGATCCATGTATAATGTTTCGCTGACATGTGGGGGGCAGGTGCGCTGAATGGTTTTTTTTTGGTGCGATTTTCAGTTGGCGGCTCAAAAATTCAAAATCACCACAAGATTTACTGGCCACCAACTTGTAGTATATATATTGGTTCACTAGCTATAAAATTATCGGTAATGAATTTGCAGGGCATTACATTGTTGCGATCACCAAAACTGTAAAGAAAAAAATACAAAACCATACTAAAAACCCCTGTTGGCCGCTTAGAGAAAGAAATACTAATGGCGCGCTGGCAATATAGCCATTTGTAAAAAAAAATAAAAAAAACTGGAGAGAAAGATGGAAAATCTTGTAGTGTGCATGTTAAGACATTGGGTGAGTAGGATGGACGTTGATGTGTAGCGGGTAAAGTGACATATGTGTGGATCACGTGGGTGCTCCCTAGCAAGTTGATCTTAACGGCACTCGCAGAAGCAACAAATTAAAGCAGTCATTTGCATCAGCAACCCCAAGATGCAGGGCACTTGCAATGGTTGAGACCGATACATGGACGTTAATCTTGTTATTACACAGCCATAAGAAAAAAAAATATTCCTTGTACACATAAAGGCCCAGTACGTATGCATGTCCACAAAATCCCTGGGACACACACCAATGCGAGACCGAACGCGTAAACTGTGCAGCCATACGAAATGCAAATGCTTTACCGACTACCGGCGCTTTTTGGGAGCCGGCCGGACGTCGGCGTCCGGGAGGCCCGGCCAGGGCAGTTCGGACCACTCGGTGGCGCCGCCCGCGCTACGCGGCCGCGACCTCCCGGCCCCGCTGACGCGGAGCTCGCCGGCCAGACCAATCCTGGGGCGGGGCCGGCGCGGCGCGGGAATCTGACCGCCCCAGCCCCGGCCCAGCTCGCGTCACGCACGCACGCGCGCGGTGATGTGGTTGTGGTTCTGCCCTGCCGCCGGTGCGACGCGTCGTCCCACCGTGCCCGTCGAGATCTTTCTGCCCTCTCGGATTGGATGGAGGAGCCTGAGATTGTGTGGTCGTCTCGTGGTCTACTCGTCGGATTGGCCGACTGATCTGATCGACGACGGATCGAGGAAGGACCGGCGAGACTGACAGGGACACCTGGTGGGTAAAACCTGGGCTGGGCCAACCACAACCAAACCGTGTGAGGGGATGGCAGAACAGAACGTTCTAGCGTGGCTTTACCGTGGTCCGTACCGAACCACCTTATCTATCTACTAGTACTAGTAGTAGGCATCCACCAGACCACCACCCTGGTCACCCGACACGTAAAATAAAATTTAGAATCTTTGTGACCCAGACACTTTACATAGGACTCCATGATTGATCGCTCCGGCATCCGGACGCCCTGGATCTCGTCCGTGTACGGCCGGCCGGCCCCTGGTCATACTGCCACCGTGCCACGTCGCGACGCCGGCAAAAGCCAAAAGGGCTCGTCGCGTTGCTGCGTACCGTGCCGGGGCCGAAACCGCTGCGGCTCGGTGCTGCGCGTGAAGACGGACACACCGGACACGGACTTGGTTTTGGCCCGACGCGCGCCGCCGCGGCCCCGCGTATCTCCAGATACGTCGGGAGCTTCGGGACGCGCGCCCCGCGTATCTCCAGATACGTCGGGTAGCTTCGGGGGGGCCCGCCAGGCGGCCGGTAAGGGAGGGAAGTTGGAAAAGATTGCGCGGCGCGGGGCCGGAGCCCGGAGGGTTGGGGGACGCGCGGAGCGGGGCCGAGACAGCGACGGGACGGGGCGCGTCAAGTTCCATCCGTCTCCCGGGCGCGGCTGCCGTCGTCGGTTCTCGTATCCACGGCAACGAGTAGCTGGATCTCCATTCTTTTGCTTCCGTTTCTCACATCCTCCATGTCTGACAATGATCACCGTGCGACCGCTATCTCCCAGCCTATCGGAGCCCTGCCAACATCTCCATCAGGTTTTAGTCAGCGCTGACAAAACACATCGGCGTAGCAGAGGGGCGGCCATCTGCCCAAATCGCCCGCCATTTCCATGATTTTTGTATTGTATGAACCCGGGACCCAGATCGATATGGCTGGTCAAAGGACTAACCGCCGGGGCCGGTCTCCTCCCCTGCTTTGGCCCCCCGCTCACGGGCGCAAAGCGCCGCCGCGCACGGGCGGACAGCCGGAGCAACCAGAGCAAGTAGCCCTCGCCGCGTCCGTGCGCTCGCTTTTGTCGCGGTCGCCTGATATTTACCCAATCATTCCGCATGATAGACTGACGACGTCTCATCACTTGATCGATCCTGTTCGGTTGGCTTAGCCAGCAGTATTTTTCTCTCACAATAAATCAGCACCAGCCGCCAGCTAACTAAACAGGCTGAGCTCAATAGAAATTGCAAAGAACTCGCACCAAATCATTACAATAAAGAAAGCGTGGACGCACATGGGCTGTGCAATGTGCACATTGTATCTTCCACTAGCGATGCATGTGGGCCTCGTGGGCAAAGACAATGGGCCACAAATGGGCTGTGCAACGTCTAACTTGTTTCTTCTTGCATTAAATGTTGTGTTGGGCTATCTGTGCTGTGCTAATTTGGTGTCCGTAAATGGCGCGCAGGGGCTGGTGATTCTGACGGTACAGGCGCGGACGCCGCATCTGATGCCGCCGCAGTGCAGCAAGGCGGCGGGGGCGGCGCCGTGCGAGCCGGTGTCGGGGGCGAAGAAGGCAATGCTGTTCGCGGGGCTGTACCTGACGGCGCTGGGCATAGGCGGGATCAAGGGGTCGCTGCCCTCCCACGGCGCGGAGCAGTTCGACGAGCACGCGCCGCGGGGCCGCAAGGCCCGCTCCACCTTCTTCAACTACTTCGTCTTCTGCCTCTCCTGCGGCGCGCTCATCGCCGTCACCTTCGCCGTCTGGGTCGAGGACAACAAGGGCTGGCAGTGGGGCTTCGGCATCTCCACCATCGCCATCCTGCTCTCCATCCCGCTCTTCGCCGCCGGCTCCACGCTCTACCGCAACAAGGTGCCCACGGGGAGCCCGCTCACCACCATCGCCAAGGTCCTCGTCGCCGCCGCTCTCGCGCGCCGCGCCGCCGCGCAGAGCGCCAGCAACGGCGCCGTCATCGACCGCGCGCCCAGCCCCACGGGGAGCACCGACATGAAGGACTACCACTGCAAGCCCGCCGGCGAGATGGTGGAGCTCTCCTCCGGCGCCGCCGCGGCCGGCGTTTCTGAGGCCGAGCCGTCGCGGGAGCTCGCGTTCCTCAACCGCGCCGTGCAGCGCGACCCCACGCCGCAGGGCGGGCGCCTGGCGTGCACGGTGCAGGAGGTGGAGGACGTCAAGATCGTGCTCATGGTGCTGCCCATCTTCTTCTCCACCATCATGCTCAACTGCTGCCTGGCGCAGCTGTCCACGTTCTCGGTCGAGCAGGCGGCCACCATGGACACGCGCGTGGGCGGGCTCACCGTGCCGCCGGCGTCGCTCCCGGTGTTCCCGGTCACCTTCATCATCCTCCTGGCCCCTGTCTACGACCACGTCATCATCCCCTTCGCGCGCCGCGCCACGGGGACCGAGATGGGCATCAGCCATCTGCAGCGCATCGGGACCGGGCTGGTCCTCTCCATCGTCGCCATGGCGGTGGCCGCCGTCGTGGAGGTGAAGCGCAAGAACGTGGCGGCCAACAGCGGGATGCTGGACTCGGCGAAGCCGCTGCCCATCAGCTTCTTCTGGATCGCGTTTCAGTACCTGTTCCTGGGGTCGGCGGACCTGTTCACGCTGGCGGGGCTGCTCGAGTTCTTCTTCAGCGAGGCACCGCCGCGGATGCGCTCGCTCGCGACGGCGCTGTCGTGGGCGTCGCTGGCGCTGGGCTACTACCTGAGCTCCGTGCTGGTGTCCATCGTGAACAGCGCGACGGGCCGCGGCGGCCACCGGCCGTGGCTGCAGGGCGCCAGCCTGAACCACTACCACCTGGAGCGGTTCTACTGGGTCATGTGCGTGCTCAGCACCCTCAACTACCTCTTCTTCCTCTTCTGGGCCATCAGGTACAAGTACAGAAATGCAGGGATCATCAAGGGGTAATGCTGTGACTCTGTGGCATCGGCGTTGCCATTGTCGCAAGTGTTTATATATAGGTGGCAAGCAGAGTACAAAAAAGCAAAGTGTAGCTTAATTTCTGCAGGATGTCTGGATGTGGGGATTGGTACGGTGGTTTACGAGGCTGTAATGGATTTGACTGATTGGTTGTTCAACAAGTAAATCAATCCGATGTCCATTTGTTTGAATCGATTACGCGTAAAAGTACAAATGTCAAAGAAAATAATTGACCGTTTTCCGGTTCTTTGGGGCATGCATACTAGAGCGCAATTGCTATGATTGCTAGCAGTAGCAGAGTAGTCGCCAACCAACGAACATTTCCATAGGAAGACATGAGAGAGTTGAAGTTCCTCCCTGACATTCCGGCTCTACCGGGAGAGAGAGCTTTTTGCATCTGATCGACTGATCCTACTTCTTCCCAAATAAACTCCTTGAGGCCTTAAGGGCTACCGAAAGCTAGCCCAAACTGGATCGGGCCGTGCCATGTCATGGGTCGTGCTTTAGGCCGCCTGACTTGGCCCGCCCATTTGGCCATCTATCTGCAGACAAGCCCGGTCCACCGGTGGGACAAAGGGCGCATCGGGTGGTGTCCGCACTAACTCCGATCGCCTCTGAGATCATATCCGGCTTTCGGTAGTCAAATACTTATTTAATTTCCACTTAGTTTAAGATTCGTGTAACAAATGTCGTCCGTGGGATCGTCAGCTTCTTCCTCCCTCACTCGCTCGCACGCTCAGTTCCACTCACGCACGGGCGGTCGTGCACCCATTTCTTGCCAGAGGTCATGCACGAGAGGGGCAGGAGGTGGACGAGGCATCCGGCGGCGAGGTCGCCGCCGACCAGGGTGGTGGTCGAGGTGCCAGAGTTAGGGTTCCAATTACCTAGGGTGGGAGGCTCCAATGCTCGCCGGGCATAGAAGATGAGGGGTTGGGGGCAGCGAGGGCGAGGTGGTGCTCTCGCACAATAACCGGAGTCTGGGGGCCGCCGGCAGGGGCTAGGTTCTCCGCAGGTTTAGGAAGTGCGTGCGGCAGTGGTTGGTGGGGGGCAACGGCGGAGAAGGTAGGGGTGGAGGCTACCGAGGAAGTTGAACAGAAGATGGGCCTGGTGGGCCAAATTCTTCTTCTCTTTCTGGCTTCTGATAGCCATGTACAACCCCCGATCGGCTCGGCTGCTACCATAGGATGATGAGGCAGTTTAATGGACATGGACACAGGATGCACATCAATTAGCGTTTAGCGGTGCCTTTGATCGTGCCCAGCCCTCCCCGTCCCGTGTGTCCTAGACACGGAGCTGTCAATTCTCCGGCATGGGCAGATATTAACATAAGGCCTGTTTGGATATACTCTACGCAGCTACACTTCACCAACTCCATCATAGAGCAGATCCATAGTAGAGTTTAAAAACGTGGAGCACCTCTTGAGTAGCTCAAAAAAAATGTGAAGTTGGCCTTCCAATTTGAGTTTTTCATGAAGCTGCAAAACATGGAGTTGGTGGTGTTTTGCTTGAAATTGTTGGAGCAAGATAAAAAAACATGGAGCGGAGCGGATCCAAACATGCCTATAATTACAAGATAGGTTGAGACACATTTTTGCTTGCATTGGTCTCTCAACGTCACGTATTAGTGGGTTTGTTGGATATATCACTGCTGGTAAATCTCATTGATCTCAAGGTCATTAACTAATATATATATCCTCTACGTCGACAGCTAATGATTATTGTACTATCCTTATCAACAAAAAAAGTATCAGTATACTAATGTGTGCAGCGTTGGGACTAGTCAAGAAAGGGAACCAAGTTGTTCCAAGTATTTGGTCAAGTGCACTCGTCGCTGCCGAAATTAACTGCTCTGGGACGAGCGCAACACCCGCCAGTGGAGGTGGGAGGTGACAACATCTCGTCATCTCCCATGCTCCCAGCTCCTCCCATACATCCATACTTCCACTTCTAAAAACTGTATGAAAAAATCAACTGATAACGGCCACATACAGTTTAGGTGGTGCACATGCACCACATAAAAAAAAACTCACCTGTAAAATTCTTATTTTGACAAGCAAATTAGCAAATTTCTATATAATTACTAGTAGAGAAAGGTCCTTTAGTCCCAGTTAGGAACGGACTTTAGTCCCGGGTCCCCAACCGGGACTACCACGCTGGGACTAAAGAGGAGGAAAGTGACTTCTTTATTAAGAAAACATCCACCGGCCGGGCTGACGCCCCTACCAGCGCCACCCCCGTTCCCGTTCCCCCCGACGTTCATTTGTTATCCCCTCCGGTTCCTCTCTGATCTCATTTCCAAAAACAAATCATTCAAACACAAATCACAAATCGATATATCTCACAAATTATTCAAAAATCCATTACAAATTCAACAACGAACCAATCCATTCTGCTAATCATTCAAACAATCCATCACAATACAATCAATCAATCCACATGCATCTTCATTTTAGAAAATT
>CM014277.1:54496936-54563676 GCA_004135705.1 Alloteropsis semialata
ATCGAGGGGAGGGCTTAGAAGAGATAGGCTGTGGGTGACTGGGGAGGGCTCAGAAGAGACATGGCTGTGGGGAGGCATATAGTCCCGTGGACTTAGAAAAAATCTTCGACAACAGAGCATTTAGCCCCGGTGCGTGTCTTCAAGCTGGACTAAAACAATCCCATTAGTCCTGGGCGAAGCCTCCACCCGGGACTAAAAGACACTCTGACTTCTAGTCCCGGGTAAAGCCATCACCCGGGACTAAAGGACCCTCATTGCCTCCGGTTATTGGACCCGGGACTAATGCACCCATTAGTCCTGGGTCCAATTGATACCGGGACTAAAGGTGCCGAACCAAAGGCCCTTTCTCTACTAGTGCTATACTAGTATGCATCACCTTAAATTTTACTTAGCCTCGCCGCTGACAGAGAATATATACGAGTACATGATATAAGAGTGCATACTCATGCAAAAGTGCATACTCATGCATTCTCTATCTTCTCATCCCGAGGATGAGGGCTCACCGTGTGGAGGGCGCGGGAGTGGCCGGTGCACAGCGGCGGCCCTGACGCGACTGCCAGCCAACACGCAGCTCTGGCTCGCCGCCCTGGCGCACAGCGACCGAGCGCGTGGCGGTGACCAGGCTCGCTGCCCTAGCGGCGACAGTCGGGCGCGTGGCACTAGGAGGATGCAATTCAGATTCGCTGCCCTAGCGGCGACAGTCGGGCGCGTGGCACTAGGAGGATGCAATTCAGATTCAAATTGATTTGAATGTTATTCGTTGATGTCGTGTGCCAATTTGTTTTTTATGTTGAATCTGAGTCAAATCAGTTAGAGAGTAGAGTGGTTCTTTGTGCCCTTTGAGTGGATCTCGAGGTCGTTTTCGATCAGCTAATATACTCCCTCTGTACTCAAAATTAAGGTGGTTCAGTTTTCACAAAACAGTTCGTTCTGGGGAAGCTTTTGCATTCTGGACATCTTTGCCCTCATGCATTAAATGTCGCCGCGCACGGCTACCTCAATCACGTGGCTCGTAGTAACCAGCAAAAGCTTTATGCAGATTACTTAATTCCATAGTAAGATTAATTAGCAAAAGCTTGATGCAGATTAACACAGTTCCATACATACTACTACTGGTGATTCTTCCTGTACTAATCCATGCATAAATGTAGGGTTTTGCTTAGGTACTCTGAAATCGTTGTGAGCCGTCCATTTATATAGATCTAGGTGGTTAAGACGATGTATTACTTCCTAGAAGGTAATAGTTTAAATATTTATCTTTATGTTTTTAAATTATGAAATAAAAAGAATATCTCTCTGTTAGATCTAACCTCCATGGCTCCATCACACAATTGTACCGTTCTTTATAAAAAACGATCTGGCAGGAAGGGTTATACGTCTGTTTTTTTTTTAACTACAACGTGCATGCATGTTTGTGTACCAATTTTCTTTAACGACTATATGATCTGACGCCAATAGGGTAATAAGAGTAAAATACAGCAGAGTTCCATGAACTTGTAAGCGGGTGTCACTTAGGTCCACAAACTCTGAAACTGCATTTCTGGGTCCATAAACTTGTAGTTTGTGTCACTTAGATTCACAAACTCTCAAAATGCATTTCTAGGTCCATAAACTTGTAATTTGTGTCACCTAGGTCCATAACCCTCCACCTAGCCTTCATTTACTGATGTGGCATCCACGTGAATTTGCACGGTGTTCATGCCACCGGAATTTTGCTAGAAGGTGAAATCTGAGCCCCCAATTTTGAATCCGCCGGAGGGGTGATGGCTTAGGAAAGGTGGAGAAGGTCATAGAGGCTCTTAGCAAGGTGGGGATATTATTTCCTCTATGGAGCCGTCTCTCTCATTCCCGCTGTGTCTAGTACCCGCCATTATGGCACATGTGGCCAGACATGGTTGGAAAGATGGTCTTTGAGATCACCACCTAAGAGGGGCATGACAGCAGAGACAACACGCTTCGTTAGGATGGTCTCGATATTAGCTCCACCTCTGGTTGCCACGTCTGCGAGCAAAAACACTGGCATGCTCTGACCTCACCCACAATGTACTTGATAAAATATGTGTGTGTGTGAGAGAGAGAGAGAGAGAGAGAAGGGAAGTCTCTTTAGTAAACATATCATGTCGGTGCTATGTGTACACGTCGAAGAGTATGGATCTAGGTGACACCAATTTTATGGACCTAAAAATGCACTTTCAGAATTTGTGGGCCTAAGTGACGCAAATTAAAAGTTTATGGATCTAAAAGTGCACTTTCAAAGTTTGTGGACCTATGTTTCAGATTTTGTGGACCTAAATGACACAAATTACAAGTTTATGGACCCAAAAATTCACTTTCGGAGTTGATGGACCTAAGTGACACCCCTGTACAAGTTGATGGACCTCTGGTGCATTTTACTCTTTAAACATAAAATATTGTTGACACGTGGCAGGTGCAGTTTTTATGCGAAGTGTAGATGCAATATACGTGACATATTACGGAGACACATGAAAAATAGATCTTAGTTTTTCTGAAGTGATAGTTACATTACAGTATATTTGGTCATCTCTTGTATAATAACTCCCAGATTTATACTCCAGGATCGGACATCCCAGATTGGCAATGAAATCAACGAAAATACACAAATTCACATTATTGAAATATTGAACAATGATGATTTTTTTGATAAAAAAGATGATGATTTTAGTCATGCACTACAAATAAATTTAGTTCACGATACTTAAAAATCCTGATAGTTCATGACGTGTCGGGATATGCGGCCGCGTCTCTTGGTTTCTCCGTAACTGAAGCAAGATATGTGGCCTTTCCTCTCCTTTTCCATTTGTTATTATTTAATTATCTCATCTATTTAATAAAAAATCGATGGATGTGATTCATTTGAGGTTTTACCTCCTAGGAGGTAAGCTGGAGTACTGTAGCAAGGCCCATAAATGTAACTAGCTAGTGATGCAGATTACATAGTTTCGTACGCACACCGCTCCAAGCTCCAACTCTAATTATTCCACTAGTAATCCAAGTCTAAATCTTCTATTCCCTGAGTTTGATTGCATCGGCTACCAGCGCTGCCTTACAAAAGATTTGCAAAGGTTGTTCTATGCTTTGGCTTGCATGGAGACTCATGAAAAGCCTAATTTATCAAAACAAAGTTAACTCCATGAATTGAGTATAAATAAGCAAAATAGAAAACTTCTACTAGCAGAACTTAGAGTAAATTGCACCCACCATACAACAATTTATATGGTTGTATCAGTTAAGTTACAAAACGTGCAAAAGGTTGCATGATCTTGTCAAATTGTGCATATACAGTCGCATGTATGACACCGAGCGTATTTTTCCATGATGGTAGGCTATAGAGATTGTAGCTGAGGTAAGTAGGAGGCGGATGCATGGCCAACATTCAAACTTCTTTGTATTTTGATCGGGTTCTTTTTGGAATTTGGAAGATTTATTTGTTCGGCTACTCCTAGGACGTGACTGGTTCGACTAAATATATGTAACATAAATTTGATTACCCACATCCTAATAGGTTATGTTATTTTATTTGTTTTGAGCCGGCCAAAACTGATTGCAATGTAAACCATGTTTACGTCACTGTTCAAATTTAAGAACCAAATTGCATCACCTTGGTCTCTTGTCTACATGGAGTATTTGTTACAGTAGTTAGCGATTCTTTTTTAAGAGATTGGAGGGTCTACTGGTCTATATTGCCTGCCACTATGGGGAAAATGCGCTCTATGCGTATATGTGACCGTATATGCAAATATTTGACAAGTTCGTGCATCTAGTTGCATGCTTTACAACTTGTTGGACCAAAATGATACAATCATACAAGTTGTTGTATGGTGTATGTAGTTTACTCTAGAAATTAAGTGTACCTGTTGGACAATTGGAACCAGGTCTTGAATTGCTTTTGGGATCCTCTTGTTTTGAATATATTGGATGGCACGAAAGAAACCCAAATGTAATATATTGAATATGGTGACTTGGGCGATGGTAAGTAAGCTTAATGTCAAAACCTTCTTGCTTAGCAGTTTCACAAAATTGAGGATCATCATGATCTAGACGGGATGGAGTGTTGTCTTGTTGGATGTAGATGGGTTTTTTGACATCCTCATGTGGCCACCTAGCTCGAATAGCCGGCAACACCTTCTCTATCATGAATGTTCTAATGACATCCCTAGTAATTGAAGTGACGGGCTTCATTTCCATTGTCCCACCTTGCCGTTTAACACTATTTCTCCTAGCACGTTCATACGTAACCAAAGGAAAGCACCCAATCTTTCCTTAAAAAATGCAAACTGCATGAATCTATGTAGCCATTTTGGTGCTTGTATAAGAGAATACATATCTATACTATAAAGAACAAAAACAATTGAAAACGTTTTTCACCTAATTTAGGTCCACCATACCCCTCACGCCGGACCCACCTGTCAAGGCTGAGGGAGATGGAAAAGGACCGAGATCCATAAAAATCGATAATTTTTTTCTCACATATATCGATCCTACCCGCCGGATAATTTTGTTTGCGTGTTTCCTCGCACGATACATGTGGTAAGCTCAACAGGTAGGGCCTTCCGAGCGAACGAAGCCACGCACCATCATACGTCTCGTCGTCTGCGATGCCCGTCGTTAGCATCTTCTCCTCCTCTTTTTCTTCGGCGCAATTGACAGAGATCAGAAATAGGCAGGTGGCGCGACGGCGCCCATGCCTGATCCCGTCGCCGTGGGCTAGCTCGCTTATCCGTGCGGTCGAGCCGCCATGGCTCTGCCCCTAGCACCATGACACTGTCCCGCGTGATGTTCTCCGTCAGATCGACCAGAGCACCACCGCACATGTGCAGGCAAGCACCGGGCAGCTAGCAGCGCAGCAAGTGGAGGTAGGATTATCTTTACCTCAACCCCTAATGATCACCGGATCAAGATGATTAGATTGTTTTTTATTTAGATTTTGTGGGACTACTCATCCGATTGCATTGTCAAAGGGCAAAAGTTCAGTTTCAGCATTCTATTCAGAACGAGCACATCTTGCTGTTGCTGCGTAATAAAGAACAAAAATAATTGAAATAAGACTCTAAGATCATGTCGATTGCAACAGTCCATTGATCAAGGATATATGATACGTGATTTAAGAGTACTTGATAATATTGTGAGTTGATCTAAAATCTTTGTAGCAATATTATGCATCAAGAGGTTGTTAAAAGAGGTTGATAAATATCATCAATTGCTTTGCATCTAGAAATAATATTGGAAGAAACTATAAGCACCAATATGTACAAATAGTTTGATTTTATTTTTATTTCCCCCGGGCCCCAGAAATATCAAGACTGGACCGACACTGGGTACGTTTCCGTCCATTGACGCTCGGAAATCCTTCCCCACGCAGTACAATTGAGCGATAACTTACGATTCTTCTCATCACAAATCTTCATCCCTCTTTTTTGAGCGACATATGGTGTGCAACATGTTGCTCAAGCTGGCCGCCAGCACCGACGCCGGCGCCTACTGCATTGCGCTCGACCACGGTACCACCGGCGAGCCGGCTCTACCTGGACCACACTGCGCTCGCGCTACTGTTGTTGGCCGTGCACGTCGAGCTGCTGCTCTCGGTCACCAACTCCACCATCACCGAGAACAGGGCCATCGTGTCTTACGTCGAGGGGTAGACCAAGCTGATCCCGGATGCATCAACACTAGATTGTACTAGCTGATCATCTCTCGTATCATTCACCTTGACTTGAAGCGCGACATACCTTCATGAAGAGGTTGAAGGAAAGCTCTATGCAGTCAATTTGGCGAGTGGTCGTCCATAATCCAAGGGCAGAAGCGATGTATTCGACGAGTGTCAAGGTCATGAACCGGGATGGTGAAAAGACAACCAACATGGACAATTTCCAGCCTCCCAAAGTTAACGGTCTTATTGACAATAACATGGTATAAGCGCGAGTGCAAACCATAAACTTCCTAGATATTATTCTGAATTCGTTGGCTCCAAAAAGTTTGTGCCTAATAATCTCGAGCCATATTGTAATCATCGTAAGTTTGATGGCCTCATTTTTATTATTATTCTTTTTCTTATAGGGTGTGATAATGTTTAGACAGTGCCAAGTCGGAGAGTGATTCTTCCAAAAAGCTAATGTTATTTTTTGTCACCATCGCGGTTGTATCCATCCGCCATACCCGCAGCACCCTCTGGCTGCCTTTTTTCCTCCTCCCGTCTCTGACATAGGTTAATAATTTTGGAAGACATAAGTATTAAGAATTCATTAAAAAAACTAGGCTTCTAGCTAATAACCAAAATTATTTACCTTGCACCCTCTCTTATTTGTTAAATATTTTTTTCACTATGCATCGCAATTCTATATGGGTTTAAACATACCCTCAATTTGCGATAAACATGAAAATGGGTATTTTTATTGTTTTCTCCATACATCTATGCATGGCCTAAATGGTGAGTTGGTGACACATATCATACATATACCTTAATAATAGATTATTAATATCCACTTTACTAATGTAATATATAATCATTTAATACTTTAATGTAATATAGTTGGTATATATGGAATTATGTTGAAAAATATATCCATAATATATTTCATCATTTTTATGTGTTAGATTTAACTGTTCGACCTGATTGGCCGGTTCGATGTAGTACGTACATACAAAACCTGATGTTGTTGCGAGAGCACCGATTAAAGAGGCTACTGCGGTAGGCAGCTCGGATGTCGCGTGCCACTGTTGAAAGGATGACAACGCTGAAGGTGGCGGTGAGACAAACAAGCGGAGATTATAGAGGATGAAATTCATGGTGAGAATGCTTTGGAATTGGAACCTAATAGGTGGAATCAATTATTGAAAAGTAATCGTGGTAAGAAAATTAAAAAGACGGGTACATCAGTGGTATATGTTGGATTGTAAGTGTGAATCTTAATTAAAGTTTTTTCTTTATCTAAGGAATCTTAATTTATTAGTGTGTGTTTTTACAATCATGTGTGTGATCACGTGCGTGCCGCACGTGCGTCTATGCTAGTTATATTCAAATAAACCATACAATTCACTCAGAGAAACATAAATAATATATTATATCAATAAGTTCCAGAGATACAACATTTCATATAAAAAAATCTCAATTCTAATATCCCTCTCGTCCATAACGATGCCATATACAAAGACTAAGCAAAGTTTGATCAGTCCACAGCTCGCGCTTGCACCTGCCATACTAACCAACCAGCTTGAGCTCAGCATCAAGGAATCTGCAATATGGACAAAAGCATAAGCCAACTCTGAATGTTTTCATTTGTACAGATAGCAGAACTGGGAACAATGGGTACACAGTTCATTGCCTTGTACAACAGTTCTGCCATTGCAGGTAAATCCAGCAAATTTCAATTTCAGTTAAATCATCAGTTCAGATATGCATTCAGTTAATAAGAAATGGAATGGAGGTACCAGCATCCACTGAATAAGAAAAGGTAAAACTGAATGTAAGAGTAGTTGGTATGTCATTTTTCACATTGCAGCACAGCAACCACAATCTAGATGTAGTAAGAATAGAAAAACTATGTGCAACATTCTGAATAAATAGCCACTTAGCCTATTAAAGAGCTCACTGAATATGCAGTTCACAATAGCTTATAAGATGACTGAATATGCAGTTCATTGCTCCCAGCAGTTCACACACAAGGATAACAGCAGTTCAGAAAGTTACTAATGTGCACTCCTGTAGATATCAGGTAAGCAAGTGCTCACAAAGCCTTCCTGTAATCTGCACTCATTTCTTTTCTTGTCGGAAGTAAGCATAAGGCCAAGCTCAACGCGCCACCGTGTATAGTAGCCTCATCTTCCACGTTCGCACTTTTTATCCACGTCACGTGAACGGGAGCCTCGCAGTCCGCTAGTGTTGCCTGCAGAGGCACCAGTAGCCCCATCTGACAAAAACAGGAAGCCACCGGTGAAGTGTGCGTTGGGGCAAATAAAGTAACCTGCTCCACGGCTTTTACCCTCTGGTAAAGTAAACTGGGAAAGCGACGTTTTTTATTAGTACGAAGGCTTGCATTGTGAGGTTGTGGCTCCGCTGGTTCTTGGAATACGTGGCATGCACCTTTTACCTGGGGCATATGCTCTTTGGTAGCTGGGTTGGGCTTGCCCTAAAAGTAGTTGGAATGATGAGGGTGCCACGGCGAGAGGGGGTGCGTGAACCTGGCTTCCACTGGCGTGCGCGGCAGCAGACGGAGACGACCCCGACGGGTCCCTTGACGAGCTGCAGCGCAGCCACGGCCTCCAGGTCCTGGCGACATGTGGCTCGAACTCCTCCCATCTGGCGCCGCTGCGACCCTTTCGCGTCTGCGCAGCCGTCGCAGCTGATTTTGGTGCTGGGGCAAGGGATTTGGGGATGGGGGCAGGGGATTATGCGCGCGCAAGAGATTTGGTCTGTGGAGCACGGGTGATTTGCGCGCGCACGAGTGAGGCGCAGCTGCCGTGAAAATGAAATCCCCTGCGCGCATAGGGAATCCTCTTCGCCGTCGACAAGTCGGAGCGGAAGCGGATGCTACAACGCGCGTCGAAGGTCGTCATTTCGTTTCGTAACACGAGCAAATGCCGTAGACGAACGAGACGACGGCATCCTTCTTGGTCCTCATTTAATTGCTGCCACGTAGGACGTTTTTGCTTACGTAAACATAAATAGATAACAGTTGTCTCACTATTGTACGTGCCCTTAATTTTGAGTTTGGAGAGAGTACGCCGAAAGGTAGTACTATCACCATTATATCAAGGCGCCGCTAGCGCCGAGATTGGTGGCCACCAATGATGATGATTATTTTGATTCTCACGTGATCCATGCGCCATGTTTTTTATGACCGGCAGGCGACGGAGGATATGCTTTTCCTGGTGCGGTGGAGCTATACATTTGTCTGAGCAATCATCAACGAGATCTCACCCGTCACCTGGCTGGGCGCGCGTGGTGAGATTTGCCGCGGTGCAAGAAACCGCCAATACCAATTATTGTGTGGTCGTGAATTTGTGATTAACCGGACCAGCCACAGGGACGACACCCAATTTTGCTGGCACAGTTCACAAAGCTCCAGATCATGTGGACCTGTGGATCCCCGTCGCGGTCGTCCGCTCCGCTCGCCCGATCGATCCTCTCTCGTCGCTGCTCGGTGTCGCCGTGCGTCCGCGGCCGTGCATGCGCGACACTTGCCCGACACCCGTTGGTCATCACGGGCTCACAAGTCACAAGGCCGCGTCAGGATAGATAGGGCCATGCATGTATGTCCATCTCTGCCTCAGCGCGCGCCTCCACCACGTGCCGCCATCTACCGGCGATCTCCTTGCCGGCGGGCTCGACTGCTCGGTGCTCGCTCGCGCCCGACCGACGAAGGCGGAGATCGAAGCCACGCATCGGCCGCTCCGACGCGGCCCTACCGTATCCTTGTTTACTCCGCAATCCCTCGGTTGCGTTGCGACAACGCTCTCGAATCTCCACCAGCATGATGGATCCTCACCGGTCTCCACTACTATAAAGCAGAGCCTCCTTGTTCCTCACACTCTCCACATCATCATCTCCACTCACTCTCGTCACCGCACACGCACGCCACCAGGATAGAGGCAGGAGAGAGAGAGAGAGGGAGGGAGCAGACGAGCTGTCGAGAGGCCGGCCGGCCGGCAATGGCGGGGGAGGGCAAGAAGGACCTGGTGCTGCTGGACTTCTGGGTGAGCCCGTTCGGGCAGCGCTGCCGGATCGCGCTGGCGGAGAAGGGAATCCCCTACGAGTACTCGGAGCAGGAGCTTCTCGGCGCCAAGAGCGATCTCCTCCTCCGCTCCAACCCCGTCCACAAGAAGATCCCCGTGCTGCTCCACGCCGGCCGCCCCGTCTGCGAGTCCCTCGTCATCCTCAACTACCTCGACGAGGCCTTCCCGGAGTCGTCGAGGGCGCTCCTCCCCTCCGACCCCTACGCGCGCGCGCAGGCCCGCTTCTGGGCGGCCTACTCCGACAAGGTCTACGAGAGCGGCACCAAGCTCTGGAAGCTCAAGGGCGAGGCGCGGGCCCAGGCGCGCGCCGAGTTCCTGCAGGTGCTGCGCAACCTGGACGGCGAGCTTGGGGAGAAGGAGTTCTTTGGTGGAGAAGCGTTTGGGTTCGTGGACGTCGCGGTGGCGCCGTTCGTGCCGTGGCTGCCCAGCTTCGAGAGGTACGGGGAGCTCAGCGTGGAGGAAGCCGCGCCAAAGCTGGCGGCGTGGGCTAGGAGGTGCGGGGAGAGGGGCAGCGTCGCCAAGAGCATCTACCCGCCGGAGAAGGTCGACGAGTTCATCACCCTGCTCAAGAAGACCTACGGCATCGAGTAGAGCTCGGATCGATCGATCGATCGGTTCCGCCGTCTGGTAGTGGTGGATTGGATGAGACGTGCCTGTGCAATGCAGCCGTTTTACTTGCTCCGTGTGAATGAATAAGAACCTGTTTCGTGTGGTTTGTTGTCTGGTAGCGCTGGTTCGCTACGTCGCTGCCAAAACTGGTCCTTTAGTTGGCGTTACTCAATGTTCGGTTGGGTGTAATTCTCTGAGTTTGGTGTACAATCTCTCCAGTAATCTTGTGCCATTGTCTTCCTCTGTCCTCTCTGATTTTACTGGTGTATGTGCGCGATATATGACCCGTGTTTAATTACCCTTAGGCTGCTAGGCCGCGTCTAGGCGTGTGCGTGGTGACCAGCAATCCCATCGTGACATTTGCATGGTGATATATATGTCACCATCCTCGTCGCTGGTAGCAAGGGATTGGAGGAAGAAGCAAAAATTACAGGATTTGGAGGACAATTGGTTACTTCATTTCATTAACGATGATTTCCCAAGCTTGTTCGGTTTGGACGGGATTAGAAGAATTAGAAGGAATAAATAAATCTTCACAAGTCCCTCAACATCAACGAATCCCACTTGGAAAGGGATAAAAGGGACATGCCTGGGTGGTATGTTTCCCTTCACACCGTTTAGGGCGTGTTTGGATCCGCTCCGCTCCACGTTTTTTAGCTCTGCTCCAACAATTCCAAGCCAAACACCGCCAGCTCCACGTTTTGCAGCTTCACGAAAAACGTGAATATGGAGGCCAACTCCACATTTTTTGTGGAGCTCCTCATGAGGTGCTCCACGTTTTGCAACTCCACGGTGGATCTGCTCTATGGTGAAGTTGGTGGAGTGGAGCTGCGTGAATCTGATCCAAACACGCCCTTAGTATTTGAGGTCGAAATCCCACTTGGAAAAGGATTAAAGGAACATACCCGGCGTTTAGTATTTGAGATAGACGTGATCATGGGCCACCACGATCCTTCAAACCTGATCCAAACGTCTGAGAAATACCCAGCTCGACTATATGACAGGACGGGCACAGGCCAAAAAAAATCAACCAGGAGATCGGCTCGAGCTGGGCTCGGGCCAAAAAAATTCAACATGGAGATCAGCTCAAGCTGGGCTCGGGCCAAACTTTTCAACACGAAACCCCGAAAAACATGACCCAATCCAAAAATTACACATAAAAACACCGGGTTGACCGACCCGACCATGCACAGGTTGGGCACGGGCAAAAAGTTCCAACCCGATGGTCGGCTCTATCTGGACACGGGCCAAAATTTTTGACTCAGAGACCCATAATGATCTGACTCAAATCTAGCCCGATCCAACAAATGATTAGGTCTAATTTGAGATCATTTTGATGCTGATGAGATCATCTCAGGCAACTTTGCACCATCGCATGTCAACCAAAGGACATGATATGCAAATGCATGACAAAACAATAACAAAGGATGGACCCATTGCACATAGCCGATCTAAGAAGCTACAACAACAGTTGACTTCACTCCTAGCTGAATTAAACTTCAATATATCTGAGACTCTTATACTGTCTAAATGCTTTACACCTGTCTTGCTCAGGTTCACAAATAATGATACAACTCGGTCCGAGTACTTCAGATCTTCATTCATACGACTACTTTGGATCATCATCCGACTACTTTGGATCTTCGTCCGAGTACTTTGCATTTTCCTCTAACAATAATCTGAGTACTATAACTTTTAATTCCCGAAGGCTACGGAGGTTAACAAGTACTTGATAGAAAGCTTATCAAAAGTCTAGTTTCTAATGCCACCAGATTCGAGTATTTTGGATTTCCCAATATTGAGGATCAACTAGATTAGTGAAGAAGAGTCAAAAGGTCAAGGGTTTTGCCGAGGATTTATCTAGACTCAACTTCCCATGCAAGACTATGCCATTCTACAATGTTTTATGGTTCATGCTGCACATGTGTGGGATATGGGTACCCCTGGGCCCATTACCGACAGGGGAGACGGTTGGCCTGGGCCCACATCTGACAGTGATGTGGGCCGATCCAGGGCCGGCCCACGAGGATCTCCGAACTTGATGGACAAGACTGGTGGAGACTTGGCCCGCAAGGCATGCGGCGTGATACTCGGATCCCGCTCAGAGATCACAGAGATTATGTTGCAACCGACTCAGATTAGTTCCCTTGTAGTAGCCGAATAGGATTAGAGATAACCAACTTGTAAACCCTAAGTCGTTGGCCTATATAAGACGGCCTGGGTCGACCCCCTAAGGGCATGTCATTCTTCCCACCTTGTAACCACAAACTCGTCGTCGCTCCCCGGAACCTCGCTGAGCAAATCAATCCCAAAACACCGAGCACAGGACGTAGGGTATTATACCTCCGAGTAGCCCGAACCTGTACAAAACTTGCGTCTCCTGTGTTACCTCAAGCTCCCTAGCTCCGTTATCGCCTTTGCCTACAAATCAACCACTTGGATACCCCCTTGTGAAATGCCGGTCAATAGATCCGACAACATGGTTGGGAAACTTATCAAGTCTACTTTCCAAACCAATAAATGGCTCATCATTTGGACTTCCCACTAAGGAGTTATGATCGATTTAGTGGAGACCGCACAGAAGCCAAATAGCCACGCAAGGCTCCTTAGGAATTCACATCGCGGTGACCTTTGAGTTTGCATAACACCAAAAATTATATGGTCCATTCACATTTAACTAGGAGGGATGATGTTCCAAGTATAAATACCCTATGTGTCTATGAAATAACCAAGAGTTTGATAATTGAAAAGAACCCCTTTGTTCACCTCTGTGCTAACAAATTCAGATAGTGGTCTCTTTACTCTTGTGATTTCCTTGCGGGATTACAGAAGTAGCCGTTTCATCGGTTCCCAATTGATACTTCTGATCCGTTGATTTCAGGTTGTATTGGTTGATTTCTTTGAGAGTGTGGTTGGGCGAATCCTCGATTTAGGTTACCGGTTAAAAACAATTGTTGGTTTCGAGTTTTAATTGTCACGTTGCACTAATTATTACTGCCGCAACAAGATATTTTAGTTGTTCTACAACTATATATTTATCTTGTTTGTGGTACTACGTCGTGAAGATCGGGATCGAGCCTCATCAGATGTTGTTGTTACTGCAAGAGGTCCATCTTGTCCGATTACCTCAAATCCCGTGATCACAAATAAATGTTATGGCTAGCCCGCTAAACAACAGCCAAACAATATACAATATATATTGTACTCTAAATGTATGATGTTGCACTTTTTAAGAAACAAATAACATCCACTTTCATGAAAGACACACATGTGATTCACCAATGATTCCTTGGATTAAATACTACTCTTTCTGTCCCAAATTAATTAGATGACGTTTTGGCTTTATATATAGTTTTTACTATGTAGCTATAGTGTATATCTAGATAATTAGTAAAATCTACGTATCTGTGAAAGCTAAAACGTCATCTAATTTGTGACGAAAGGAGTACATTTATTTGCTTTGAAGAAGAAAAATTAGATATGATAATGATTTATCGCATGAAGTCTTTCCTAGGACCATTCACTACGGGAAACCCACCTCCCTCCCAGAAAACTCCCTTGCAAAATTTTGCAAAAGGGAATCTTTTTTGCATGGAGTACTAAATGAAGTCTATTTGCAAAACCCAGCCACGGATGAGCGTAACTTTCCGAGACGAATCTAATGAGCCTAATTAATCCATGATTTGCTACAGTGATGCTACAGTAACCATCTTCTAACCATCCTCTAATCATGCGGTCAAAGGCCTCATTAGATTCTTCTCGGAAATTTACTAGAGGTTGTGGAGGTAGTTTTGTAAACTGACATTATTTAATACCCCTAATTAGTGGTCAAAGCTGCATTTATTACCCTAAAAAATTTTTCACACTCTATCTAAACGCACGCAATGGTTCCTAGCCACCTCATCTAGACCTGGTAATGGATTGGAATCCATATCCAACCGAACAGGTAGGGTGGGCGCAAAATCCAATACCCGAACCTCGAACTCGACCCTGAACTCGAAAACCCAAAACCTGCCAAGCCTGAAGATATATTGGGTTGCCAAATTTGAAAATCCAAAATTATTACGGGTAATTCGAGTATAGTACTCGACAACTGAGGTGCTCGAAAAATCCAATATTCTGTCAGATTCTTTTTTTTTAGGAAATTCCGTCAGCCAACTGAGTGTAGAAGGCCAAGGCCAACAGCCCAGCACACAGCGGCTCAATATTTCAGCCCAGCCCACCTTGAGTCAATTCTCCCTTCCAGTCGCTGTCTCTCTCCGGTCTTCAACTCTTCGCGCAACACGCCGCTTGGGCGCGTCTCGCCCGACGGCCGCGCGGCGGCGCCGTCCCACCATATCTTTGCCGTTGCAAGCTACAAGGACGCACTTCGTTCGGGGTCCTAGCCTCCTGTTCTGCTGTCCGCAGCAGCAACAAACAAGCAGTTGGCCGTGCTTGGGTCCTCGAGGCGCGAGGTCTCCCCCGGTCTCCTCCGGAGCAAGTACATCCATGGATTGCTTGCTTGGTTTTTTCGATTCTGGTTGTCGTGGTGGTGATCGATGATTTGTTGCTTCCTGTTCCAATTTGCAGCCACGTGATGCCAATTCAAGATCTGTAGTGTTATTTTCTTGGAACGATGTTCTTCTAGTGCTGGTGTTTCCAAATACTCTGATGTCTTAGATGACAAAAGCTTTGTGCATTTGAATATGTTTAGACTTCGCTAGTCATAGAATCTCAGTCATTTCGGGATTACCTAACCCGAAATATTAGGTGCCCGAACCGTTGGATTCTACTGTATCTTTTTTGGGCATTTCTTACGAGCACGTGTAACTCGAAATTGTGAAAATCGAATTACTCGGGTTACCTGAATAAACAGGACCCAAGGAAAATCCATATATAAAATCTCTACATCTAGTCAAATCCGATCTAAAAGGAAGAAAATCCAATACAATCTAATTTAGAGCATCTCCAGCAGTCTCTCATTTCCCAATCCAACTACCATATCGGGAGAGTTATTGGAAAAATAGTGCTCCAGCAGATCCCCTTAATCTTTCCCTTTTCTCAAAAATTATTGGGACAAACTAATAATCCACCCCAACTCTCCTCAAATAGAAGGGGAGTTGTGACTCTCCCAATACAGTAGTTGGATTAGGACAAGATTATTGGGAGACTACAAAAGTAACTCTCCCAATAATCATGAAAGGGTTATTGAGACATCCCCATTAACTAGTTATTGGAAAATGTGTATTGGGGGACTGCTGGAGATGCTCTTACACCCTAAAAATCCATAATCCATCCGATTATCCATTTAACCGATGGCAGCGGCGACCTCCGCGTCACCGTGACCACCACGGTGCGCAACAAGCCTTTGCGCGGCGCTGCGTTGCGTCCACATGCACTGATGCACATCAGCCTTGTCCCCACGCACCTGCTGGCCTCCCTTTTTTTTGAGAAAGGGACTAGATTTCATTAAATTATAACCCCTTTTACAACTGAGACCTCAACATAAAATAAAATTACATGGAAGCACGTCACTAGGTCTCTACCCTTCGTCTTCCTTGCAACCGGCGCCGTCCATTGCTTCGGGAAACTCCATCGCCGTGGAACAGCACCAGATCCGAACTCGAGAACCGCAGTCCCCACCAACAGAAGACTCCACAGGCATGGAGGCCGCAAAAGAGGCGCTATATGCTCAACCACTGCAAGGAGTAAAAGACGTCGAAAACACATCGACCATATCTTCTGAAGATTGAACCGAATATAAGATCCACCGCCGCCGTTAGCCATCACCAACGGCGACCGGAAGAGCAGATCCGCCGCCGCCAGTAGTAGCACCAGCGACCGGAAAGACGATTCCACCAGAGAGAAAAATAGATCCAATCCCTCCTCAAAGATGATTAGACCAATGTACCTCGATCCCTCAATGAAAAGCATGGCGCCTCCAAAGAAAACGACACATCCCCTAGTGTAGATCCAGTACGAAAAAGGAAGCCAGATCAAAAACATTGAAAAGATATCCAAGACCTAACCTAATTATTATGGAGGAAAGGAAAATTATTGAAAAAAACCCTAACAAAGCAGTAGATCTAATAAAGGATGGACCCCCGCTCCCTTTGCCACCGGTGAGGAGGCCGGAGTTGAGGGGAAACAGGGGCTAGGAGGCGGCGGCGACGGCCCTGGACGCGAGGGCGGCGGGAGTCGCGGGGGGAAAAACATGAGGGCGGCGGCGTACAACGAAAGGGCCACCCGCTGGCCTCCCTGACTCCCTTCCCGCACGCTCGCGGTCGACTTGGACTTCTTCCTCGATTTCAAGCAGTGGGTGAGTACTTTTTTTCTTACAATGATTCTTTTTTCTTACAATGTTGGGGGAGTGTTTTTACTAACATCGTGTTATTTCAAATGACGTGACCTTTCATATAAAATAGGCATGTAAATAGGTTCCATTGGATATTATTTGTTATAATTCTGGACAGAAGCATGTTGGTCGTTATGGACTCAATGAGGGGACCACCTGAAAAGTAACAGCGAATGATTGACCTCCTACAAAAGTAATTTCCATCCTTGCACTATTAGGCCATTCTCAGTGGGAGGTTTATAGGAGTTTCATGCGCATTAATTAGCATGGCACGTAGGATTTTCTGATGACATGACATCAGATTTATGAAGAGAGAGAGAGAATGCACCAGTTTCATCTAGATGAAATCTTGTATGCACGCATACCAACTTTTGTTGAGTCATGAAATTAAATGCTATGAGGTGCCTATGAAACCACAAAATGAAAATATCCATTGGAGAGGTAGTTTCAAGCATCATTTCATTGTTTTGTTGCTTATGTGGCTATTTTGGAAACATCAACATGAAACCTACCACTGAGATTGGCCTTATACCTCTTTAGATCGTTCGGGAATTCCATTTATTTGCTATGGTGCGCATGTGTTGGAAAAAGTTCCGTCCAGAGCTGAAAGGTCCATTCAAGGATGAACTTTTTGTCAAGGGAGACTTTCCGATAAATACTACTATACCGAGACACATCTCATTTTGTTTTTTTCATTTTTGCGAATATACATGTAATGAGTTGACCATTTCTCCTANTTTTTCACACTCTATCTAAACGCACGCAATGGTTCCTAGCCACCTCATCTAGACCTGGTAATGGATTGGAATCCATATCCAACCGAACAGGTAGGGTGGGCGCAAAATCCAATACCCGAACCTCGAACTCGACCCTGAACTCGAAAACCCAAAACCTGCCAAGCCTGAAGATATATTGGGTTGCCAAATTTGAAAATCCAAAATTATTACGGGTAATTCGAGTATAGTACTCGACAACTGAGGTGCTCGAAAAATCCAATATTCTGTCAGATTCTTTTTTTTTAGAAAATTCCGTCAGCCAACTGAGTGTAGAAGGCCAAGGCCAACAGCCCAGCACACAGCGGCTCAATATTTCAGCCCAGCCCACCTTGAGTCAATTCTCCCTTCCAGTCGCTGTCTCTCTCCGGTCTTCAACTCTTCGCGCAACACGCCGCTTGGGCGCGTCTCGCCCGACGGCCGCGCGGCGGCGCCGTCCCACCATATCTTTGCCGTTGCAAGCTACAAGGACGCACTTCGTTCGGGGTCCTAGCCTCCTGTTCTGCTGTCCGCAGCAGCAACAAACAAGCAGTTGGCCGTGCTTGGGTCCTCGAGGCGCGAGGTCTCCCCCGGTCTCCTCCGGAGCAAGTACATCCATGGATTGCTTGCTTGGTTTTTTCGATTCTGGTTGTCGTGGTGGTGATCGATGATTTGTTGCTTCCTGTTCCAATTTGCAGCCACGTGATGCCAATTCAAGATCTGTAGTGTTATTTTCTTGGAACGATGTTCTTCTAGTGCTGGTGTTTCCAAATACTCTGATGTCTTAGATGACAAAAGCTTTGTGCATTTGAATATGTTTAGACTTCGCTAGTCATAGAATCTCAGGCATTTCGGGATTAACCTAACCCGAAATATCAGGTGCCCGAACCGTTGGATTCAACTGTATCTTTTTTGGGCATTTCTTACGAGCACGTGTAACTCGAAATTGTGAAAATCGAATTACTCGGGTTACCTGAATAAACAGGACCCAAGGAAAATCCATATATAAAATCTCTACATCTAGTCAAATCCGATCTAAAAGGAAGAAAATCCAATACAATCTAATTTAGAGCATCTCCAGCAGTCTCTCATTTCCCAATCCAACTACCATATCGGGAGAGTTATTGGAAAAATAGTGCTCCAGCAGATCCCCTTAATCTTTCCCTTTTCTCAAAAATTATTGGGACAAACTAATAATCCACCCCAACTCTCCTCAAATAGAAGGGGAGTTGTGACTCTCCCAATACAGTAGTTGGATTAGGACAAGATTATTGGGAGACTACAAAAGTAACTCTCCCAATAATCATGAAAGGGTTATTGAGACATCCCCATTAACTAGTTATTGGAAAATGTGTATTGGGGGACTGCTGGAGATGCTCTTACACCCTAAAAATCCATAATCCATCCGATTATCCATTTAACCGATGGCAGCGGCGACCTCCGCGTCACCGTGACCACCACGGTGCGCAACAAGCCTTTGCGCGGCGCTGCGTTGCGTCCACATGCACTGATGCACATCAGCCTTGTCCCCACGCACCTGCTGGCCTCCCTTTTTTTTGAGAAAGGGACTAGATTTCATTAAATTATAACCCCTTTTACAACTGAGACCTCAACATAAAATAAAATTACATGGAAGCACGTCACTAGGTCTCTACCCTTCGTCTTCCTTGCAACCGGCGCCGTCCATTGCTTCGGGAAACTCCATCGCCGTGGAACAGCACCAGATCCGAACTCGAGAACCGCAGTCCCCACCAACAGAAGACTCCACAGGCATGGAGGCCGCAAAAGAGGCGCTATATGCTCAACCACTGCAAGGAGTAAAAGACGTCGAAAACACATCGACCATATCTTCTGAAGATTGAACCGAATATAAGATCCACCGCCGCCGTTAGCCATCACCAACGGCGACCGGAAGAGCAGATCCGCCGCCGCCAGTAGTAGCACCAGCGACCGGAAAGACGATTCCACCAGAGAGAAAAATAGATCCAATCCCTCCTCAAAGATGATTAGACCAATGTACCTCGATCCCTCAATGAAAAGCATGGCGCCTCCAAAGAAAACGACACATCCCCTAGTGTAGATCCAGTACGAAAAAGGAAGCCAGATCAAAAACATTGAAAAGATATCCAAGACCTAACCTAATTATTATGGAGGAAAGGAAAATTATTGAAAAAAACCCTAACAAAGCAGTAGATCTAATAAAGGATGGACCCCCGCTCCCTTTGCCACCGGTGAGGAGGCCGGAGTTGAGGGGAAACAGGGGCTAGGAGGCGGCGGCGACGGCCCTGGACGCGAGGGCGGCGGGAGTCGCGGGGGGAAAAACATGAGGGCGGCGGCGTACAACGAAAGGGCCACCCGCTGGCCTCCCTGACTCCCTTCCCGCACGCTCGCGGTCGACTTGGACTTCTTCCTCGATTTCAAGCAGTGGGTGAGTACTTTTTTTCTTACAATGATTCTTTTTTCTTACAATGTTGGGGGAGTGTTTTTACTAACATCGTGTTATTTCAAATGACGTGACCTTTCATATAAAATAGGCATGTAAATAGGTTCCATTGGATATTATTTGTTATAATTCTGGACAGAAGCATGTTGGTCGTTATGGACTCAATGAGGGACCACCTGAAAAGTAACAGCGAATGATTGACCTCCTACAAAAGTAATTTCCATCCTTGCACTATTAGGCCATTCTCAGTGGGAGGTTTATAGGAGTTTCATGCGCATTAATTAGCATGGCACGTAGGATTTTCTGATGACATGACATCAGATTTATGAAGAGAGAGAGAGAATGCACCAGTTTCATCTAGATGAAATCTTGTATGCACGCATACCAACTTTTGTTGAGTCATGAAATTAAATGCTATGAGGTGCCTATGAAACCACAAAATGAAAATATCCATTGGAGAGGTAGTTTCAAGCATCATTTCATTGTTTTGTTGCTTATGTGGCTATTTTGGAAACATCAACATGAAACCTACCACTGAGATTGGCCTTATACCTCTTTAGATCGTTCGGGAATTCCATTTATTTGCTATGGTGCGCATGTGTTGGAAAAAGTTCCGTCCAGAGCTGAAAGGTCCATTCAAGGATGAACTTTTTGTCAAGGGAGACTTTCCGATAAATACTACTATACCGAGACACATCTCATTTTGTTTTTTTCATTTTTGCGAATATACATGTAATGAGTTGACCATTTCTCCTATAAAGTGTTATAGGCAGAACGAAGACACCAATTTGTGTGGATACTATGTCTGTGAGTGCATGCACGCTTTTGTTGCTGAGAGGACGACCACCAGTGAATGGGAATTAACGGTATGTTTCATTTTCATGGATATCTATATCTATATCTATATGTGAGTCATAATAATATTATTCATATATTTGTATTAACCACATCTTCAGGTTATAGAAATGAAAAATGATATCTTACCGTCCCAAGGAGTCGCGACAGTTCAACGCACTCTCAGGATTTATATTCAATGAGGCCGTGAACAAGAATGGGAAGTTCTATTGGGATGAAAAATTGTTTGATAAAAGGAGAAAATATTAGACATTTTGTAAATGTACATATGCGTCTTTCAAAACTTGTTGTAAATATATGTATGGAACTTTCAAAACTTGTTGTAAATATATTTTTAAGTTAAATATTATTAGCGTATATATAAATTTTATTAGTTAATTATTAGTTAAATGTATTTTATGGTGTATAATATGTATATGAACATATATATTATTATACATGCATAATATGTATACCTATATAAAAGAAAACAGAAAAGAAAAAGAAAACAACAAAGGAAAAAATAACTTTAATCCTGGTTGGTATCACCACCCGGGACTAAAGGGCCCTTTTAGTCCTGCGTAAATACCCGGGACGAAAAGCCTCGGCCTTTAGTCGCGGTGCCGTAGTCCCGGTTGAGGAACCGAGACTAGAGCCCATTTTCATTTGGGACTATAGGTGGTTTCTGTATTAGTGTTGTATCACCACTTAGAAGCAATGTAAAATTCCACTAGTACAGGCTCTAGTACATGCACTTTGTGGATTTGGAAACCACGACCTCTCGCCTCACACAAACCCTCCCTATCATCTCAACTGCACCACACACGTGACTGCATAAGAGATGATTTGTTTTTAATGTAGCATGTGGAGCACCTTTTAGTATCGGGTGGTAACTCTTTACTATCGGGTGGTGTTAACTCTTGGTACTAATGCCACGGGACTCTTTAGTATCGGATAGTAACACCACTCGGTACACCCGGTCCGACCAGAAAACCCGTCAACCGGTGGTCTAACAGTTCGGTTTAGCTAAAAGACCAGTTATGCAATTAGACCATTGTGAACTAGTCGAATCGACCAGTTTTTGTATTGAGCGAGTGATTAATTTGAATTTTAGATGTTAGATGACACTTTTAATAATAAATTATTATGATATTGCTATACTTGCCGACCCTAGTACAACCCTAGGTGCATCATCCCTGACATGGTCCCTTCCGGCAGATGTTCGTAGGCTCACGTGGAAAACTCTAGAAAATTGGTGGAACAATTATATCCCCGCATTTTAAATAACTATAACAGAATATTGAGTACTTAGGCCAATCCTAATGGTAAATTTTATTTTATTGTTTCCAAGATGCCACGCCAACAAAATATAATTGAAATCATGCATGGACAAACTCTTTCTACAATAGATTGTTCCGTATTTGTTGTTTATATGCTCCTCTAGTATTTAATTTTAAGACTCATCAAGAGTTGGAAACCGTGCACACCAGGTTTTATCGAGATGAAATTGGTTCATTCTCTCTCTTTTTTTTATTTTTTTGCCATTTTAGCAAAATTATATGTGGCATACTATTTATGTGCATCAAACCTCAATGAAACTTACATTGGGAGTGGTCTTACATGCATCCTCTTGCAAAAATTAAAGACAAGTGACTGATGTCTAAAATGATGAGACTTCACGGGGAACAACTTACAAAGGTAGTAGGTTCTAAAAAAGGTTCAGACAAGATCAGTAGTATCTCTCTTATGGCAAGCGAAGGGCCGGGAATAATCAGCCTTGCTTGTTCAATGCAACATCATAAAAGAATATTCTTTTCTGCCCTCCATCATAGGACAAATAAAATGGATAAGACCAATGCTGGCATCCATATTGTTATAGAAACTTCTTTAAAAAACATTGCACAAACACAGATGACCAGCTGCATGCATGCGTATCCATAGGTTATGCTCCAAACCTCGCACACTAAAAGTCAATTTCATTTTGTTTATATCTCAGGTTATGGCAACATATATGTAGCTAACAGAGTCTGAGATTATTCAAATCATATATTAATCGATGTATTGTCATAGATGCCTACGCTTGCTCTTCATTTAAGCAAGCATCTATTCTCTACCCGAAACTTGCTATTTAGAACGCTTGCAGCGAGGCTTGCGGTGTGGTTTGCTTGCGCGTCTCCACCAACTCAAAGATGAGGCCAACTAGAAATCGCGAGGATCATGGCAGCGAAAGTCTGGTGAACAGCAAAAGGTATACTAGCTTAGCTTATTATGTTCACTTTTATTACAGAAAAGAATGATATAGCCTATTTTATGAGCGCCGCTTTCAACCGTTGTAATTCCATATCTTTTCTAGTTTAGATGTAGAAAATATAAAAGCACTTAGAACAGTGATTGTCATTTTGACTAAGAGTTTATATGTTTATATGAAATATATATGGTGTGTCGAACTAAAAATATTATGAATTGCATTTTACATGATGAATCCAGTAAAAACATGAGTCTAAGATTGTCAATCTATGTTATTATTTACATGTTTATTATTAAATATAAGATGATACAATCCTAGATAAAACTACATATATTGTAGTTTAATGTTGCATATGTCTAAAACATGAAGTATTATGAAACATACGAGAGCAATAATGCGCATTTGTAACATTAGAAAACCTGTCATACATATTTCCTCCCCTAAAATCGTGAAATGATTTGAAGCATCAAAGAATAATGTTTGCTTGCTAAAAAAATAAAAATGTTTGCAAAACGAAACAATTGGATGATTTTTTTCCCCAGAAAAGAATCTGTGCACAGATAAATAGCAAACTGGAATAAATTAAAATCTGAAAAAGTAATATATAAATCATGGATTTGTTGCTTACATATATGTTTGTGTGTATAATATTAGCAGTGCACTCAATGTGGCGTCTGTGGAACAACTGTGGGACGAATGGGAGATCCACTGCCTGGTCCTCCTAAGCTTGGCCTTGCAAGTCTTCCTCTTCCTGGCAGCGGGCATCCGGAGGCGCAGCGCGTCGCGCGTACTCCACTCGCTCCTATGGCTCGCCTACGTGTCGGCCGACATGGTGGCCGTCTTCGTGCTCGGCCATCTAGCGGTGTCGAGCTGCACGAGCACGCCGCGGCACGAGCTGATGCCGTTCTGGGCTCCGTTCGTGCTGGTCCACCTGGGCGGGCAGAGTACCATCACGGCCTTCTCCCTGCAGGACAACGAGCTGTGGGGGCGCCATCTGCTGGGCCTCATCACCCAGGTGGCGCTGGCCGGCTACGTCGTCTCCAAGTCGTCCTTGCCGGACGGGCGGCTGCTCGCAGCCATGGCGCTCATGTTCCTCTCCGGCTGCGTCAAGTACGGCGAGCGCACCTTGTGCCTCTACCTCGCGAGGCCGGCGAAGCGCAGGGACGACTCCCTCGGCAGCATGTTGTTCGACCTACAGCTACACCGGAGCAGCAGAGTTGAGCGGCAGCCTAGTAGAAACCACGACCCAGGCGCAGCCGCAGGCGTCGTCGGTCGCCATGGCTATAGTCCGAAGGTAACAGAGCTTGCAGGGGAGCAACTGAGAAGCAGGTTCGATCGCATGCTTGATGCCCACTCTAGGTCCGGTCCGGAGGAAAAGGGCAGCCTGGCGAACGTCGGCTCCGGCGTCCACCCCGTCATGTCCGTGGACGCTCCGATCAACGACCTCCCAACCGTGCTATGCGCGGACATGATCCCACAGTATCACGAGCAGTACAGGCGCAGGGAAGGCCGCTGCTCCAAGGCCTACGGCTACGTCGCCCAACGCTTGGTACCCTTCTACCAAGACCTCTACACCAAAAAGCCTCTCACCCGCCTCCGTCGCCGGTTTCTGCTCGACCGCTCATGCTCGTGCAGTCCTGATGCTCAAGCCTATGGGTGTATGCTCAACAATGTCCGGTGTCTTGTCACCCTGACACTGGTAGCGCTCTCCCTACCCCTCTTGTACTTCTCAACCTTGTCCACCCCGATCGCTCTGGCGCTCTTCGCGGCGGCCGACAGGGGCGGCGGGCTGCGCGCCTACAGCAGAGCTGATGTCGTGGTGTCCTACATCCTGCTGGCGGGGGCCGTAGCCCTGGACGCGTCGTCTTCCTTCATCGCGTTTTCTGACTGTATGAGGGAAACCATGGATGGCGAGGTGAATTTGCATCTGGGCAGCAGGACCAAGTGGTCCGAGAAGCTAGCTCAGTATAACATGTTCCGGCAACATGCCGCCGCTCAAGACGATGCAGCGGCGTCCGTGTCCATGCTACAAAGATGGATCGAGAAGCCCCTCAAAGCCTGTGGTGTCCAGGCATTCGATGTGACGTGGATCGCCCTCCCCGAGGATCTCAAGGAGTTGGTTCTAGACAAGCTGTTAGAGTTGGGAGCAGGCGGGCAGCAAGATTGGAACTTTGCCAGCACCGGTGGTCTGATGGCGCTCCAGAAGTGGGCGGCCAACCATAGAGACTCGGCCTCTGCTCGTCCAGGGACGGCGCTACACAGGAGCATTGGCGCCGCCATGGATTTCCAGACGAGCGTGCTCATCTGGCACATGGCAACAGATATCTGCTACCATGAAGGATGCGCCCAGCCCAGCAGCAATCCTGATATGAAGGTGAAGAGGATGTGTAGAGAGCTGTCCAATTACATCATGTACCTTATCTTCAAGTGTGGGGTGATGCTCAAGACCAACTCCGAGCTCTTACATCGCAAAGCTCACGGCGAACTGGAGGAAGCAAAAAAGGTCAGTAACCTCCGAGGCGTGGCCCATGAGGGGAACCCTGCCCGGATGGTATTCCAGATCTGGAAACAGACAGGCTGTGGAGTGGACCCCTTGCTCAACTTCAATCATCTTATGGATGAACTTGGGAGAAGAGTAGTAAAGGGGAACGAGGAACTCCGCAAATCCGGGAAAAATGTCCATGGCGATGGACAAGCTGAAGCGGAGGCTCTTCCCCAGGGTAGCAGCGGCCAACAGCCGACAGCTCATATGCAACTTCTGCAAAACATATACGAGGATCTAGATTCTGCCGTGACCAATCACGCGTGTGAGGTAGCCCAAGAGCTCATCGCTATCCAGGAAGATGAGTGCTGGGAGCTCATCACCGCTGTGTGGTTGGAGATGCTTTTCTTCGTCGCGCCTCGCTGCGGTGGTGCTTTCCACAGCCAGCATCTTAGCACTGGCGGCGAATTCATCACACATGTCCTGCTCCTAATGTACTATCTAGGCCCTTTTCTACCATCCCGCACTGAATAGCTACATCTAGGCACTATTAGTATTGCATATATCATTATTATTATTTCGATTCATTGTATACAACATTAATAGTGGATGATGTGATTCTAAAGATGTGGTGATGTGCTGTCTCTAGGATGTATCTATTATCTTTATCTATTGAAAGTGCATCTAGACCCCTAAGTGGGTTTTGGTGAATTGAATGACAAAATGATTAAAGGGACTAACTTGTTTGTTTGAGATAACGAGCAGGGATCTTTTCTTGTGATTTATTGGTGATAAATGTGGCTGTTCATTTAAAGCAAGCAAGCAAGTGTGTGATCCAATGATACAAATTGATAAATGTGACAAGTCATTGGTGCTTATATTGGAGACTTGGTTTATTGCGTGATATAGGTCTCTAATTCTATAAAAGGCTTGTCATCAAAACAAGAAATGAAGGCAATTGTTATGTGTGTCTATGAAGAAGACATAAGACAATATCTTGTTGATATGGATCAATTTCTAGAGATTGGTATTCATTGTTGATGCAAGGCAAAGTTCAACTTAACTAGGCAAGATAGGATGAAGAAGACAAACAAAGGATTAGAAACGAGGTACAAAGCAAAGATGGTCAAGTGATGACTTGTGCCAAGTAACAGCCATTGCTAGGGTGAAGTTAAGCTAATACTTGAGGTCTTTGAGGTATCAATGAAGCCAATGTGAGTAAGGCATTGCTAAGCATCAAAATATTTCATGTGGTGACCTATGAATCAAAGAGTATGGTTTTGACCATATATTATGGAGGATTCTAAGTCACTAGCTCAAGGTGGATGTGCTCAGTTTATATACAATGTTGAAAGCCCTCAAGATGAGAATGATCAAGTGTCGGCATAATCTTCAACATACAAGCTCAAGGGGGTGAATCATGATTTATATTATGTCTTGAGTATATGTATGTCATACTATCAAGAGGGATGCAACATTGGTTAAATGACAACACTAAAAAGTGCTCAAGTGAACCCATGAGAGTTTAACCATGAGAGTTTCTAACTAAGCGGGGGTTCCTTGGCAAAACCGATTTCTGAAACCAGTGGAACCGGTTTATGGCCTCTGAGTGTCTAACGGCTAGTTCGTTTGGAAATCCGGTGAAACCGGTTTTGCAAGCTAGTGGAACCGGTTTGTACCGACTGAATAACGGCTAGTTTTTGAAGAAATGGGTATTTATACCAATGAGCTCCTCTTGGAGGGGCTGGTGATTCTGCTCGTGTTTGACACATTCTTGAGGCCAGCTGAGCTCTCCCGAATCTCTCGTTGTGAGATTTGTGTTCATTGCTTAAATCTTTTGAGTTAGGTTGAGAGTGATTTGTATGTGAGCATTAGAGAGCAATCCAAAACCTTGAGCACTTGTGGTCGCATCAAACAACTCGTGAAGAATTTGTTACTCTTGGAGGTTTGTCCTCCTAGACGGCTAGACGTTGCCCGCTGAGCTACCAAGTTGTGTGGTGAGCCATGGGATCGTTTGTGAAGGATTCACCTCGCCTCCGCAAGGAAAGAGATCTCTTAGTGGATCGAGAAGATAGCTTGACCTTGTGTGGTCGCATAAGCTTCCTCGACGGAGACGTAGGATTCACTAATGTGTTAACTGAATCTGAACTTCGGTAAAACAATTCCTTGCGTCTCGGTTTGCATTTCCTCACTTTGTCAATTCTAGCAATTTACTTGTGCTTCCGCTTCGATCTACTTTGGTGTGCTTATGTTGTGTGCAGAGGCTTCATAGATACTCTAGACAATTCCTTGCGTCTCGGTTTGCATTTCCTCACTTTGTCAATTCTAGCAATTTACTTGTGCTTCCGCTTCGATCTACTTTGGTGTGCTTATGTTGTGTGCAGAGGCTTCATAGATACTCTAGGAATCACCCGTGGAAACTTCACACCAAGTATGGTTTGAGCTAGAATTCGTAGAGGGGATTTCCTTAATTTGTTGGTGATCTCTGTATCAAACATATTCTTCTTAGCACAGAGCTACAGGATATGATCTTCAAGAAGAAGAAACTCCGTGAAGATGCTCATCGCATTTGGGTCACTCTTGAGAGAATGTTTGCACAACCCAAATGCGATGACAAGGAGCAAACAAAGGCAGAGACACTTGAGAAGTGCTCCATGTCATCAGAAATTGCTATTGAGTCTCAAGTAGTTCTAGCCAAGGAGTTAGATGGACAAAAGAGTGAAAGCCCGATTTCTCTGAGAAACCGATTCAACCGGTTACAGAAATCGGTTCCACCAGTTTTGGCAGAGAAGCTGCTACAAGTCGGAAGGTCCCTGTGTCAAACCCCAAGGTAGCAGATTTTTGCTCTTTTTAAAAGGGTAGTGGTCAGCCTACCTAAATAGAAACATCCCCATTACCTGATGTTTACACTTTTTTAAATATAATATATTCTTTAAGTGTCCCATTACCTGATATTCTCAAAACTGAATTACTGTTGCAATGGTAAGGCATGCTTTTCTGAACGTAAGGATCAAGGTTCTAACTAGATGCACCACTCTTTTTTCGGAATTAAAAGTCAAGGTGGCAGTTTTGGCTCCTTTTTTAAAAGGGTAGTGGTCAGACTACCTAAATAGAAACGTCCCCATTACCTGATTGTTTACACTTTTTAAAATACAATATATTCTTTAAGTGTCCCTGTTACCTGATATTCTCAAAACTGAATTATTGTTGCAATGGTAAGGCGTATCAAGGTTCTAATTAGGTGCACCACTCTTTTTTCGGAATTAAAAGTTTTTTTCTTTCTCCCAATTATAATGACACAGAATTATCACACAAGTTGCATAAAGTTTTTATTCTAATTTTTTTCATCATATGCATAGGCTCTAATAAGATACAAAGTGTTGCATAAAAATTATATTGTTTTGAATTTCTACACTTGCTAGCAAAGAAAATATAAGAATTTTTTTAACGAATAGAGAAAAACTCACGACGAACCAATGTCATCATTAACTTCGTCACAAATATTGCACAAGAAGATTGTGACGATTTCTAGCAGACCTTAGTGACGCACATAATATTTTTGTCACTAAGTTGTTCTTGCTCCAAAAAAAACATCATAAACAGAATTAATTAATGATGAATAGCTCCGTTGTGATGAGAATTTCATCACAGAAGGTCATATGTGTTGTTGTGCGCCCCTCGGCGGCGGCAGCCCCCCGGGGTCCCCCCGCGCTCACCCCTCGGCGGCGGCGCCACCCCCCTCAACCCGCGCTCGCCCGACAGCGGAGGCCGACCAACGGCGGAGCCCAAGCTCGCCCGGCCATCGATGGAGCCCTCCCCGCCCCTCGCGGGGCGTAGCCCGAGCTCCCCCAGCCACCGGCGGAGGTGCCAACGCCGCTCATCCCGGGCCCTACGCGGCCGACCGCTCGCTCAGCCGTGACTGGCAACTCCCGCGCCACCGGATGCCCCTGCTTTTCCGCCCGTTGCGCGGCTTCCCCGCGTGTCCGGCCTAGGCCGCAACCGGCCGCTCACCCTTGCGCCACCATGGGGACCGGCCCTAGCCACGGCCGACCGCCCCTGCGCCGTTGTCCGCTCCAACACGGACGTGCCCGCCAAGCTGTTGGTTCCACTCACTTGTAGCGCGAGACGAAGAAGCACGGCATTATCATCTGGGTTGAGATGGTCCGCTCTTTTTTGAGGAATCTAGCCAACCCGCATATTAGGGGTATATTCTCTAGTGAGTTTAACCCAACCCACATCTTTCTTGAACCAAACATCTTCGAAGGTGGGTTTGACCCATCCCAACCCACCTCAACCCTTAAACCAAACGCATGCTAACAGAAGGTATAACCCAACAGCTTGCGTGCCGTACTGCCATGCATAAAGGGGCGAGCAAAGAAGGCGCGAGGGTCTGGCAGATTAGGGAGATTTTTTTTCGAAATTTCTTTTTTATTGTATTTTTTAATTATTTATGTGTTTAGTTAATTCTAAAAATCAATGGTTGTGATTGCCTAATTGGTTCGAGATCTTAGAAGGTAACTGGAGTACCCTAGCACTCGGTATTAGTTTGAATATTGTAGCTGAATTTTCTTTTGTCCAATCTACATTTTTACTGCGTTGAAGCTTGTCCCAATGCTATATATATCTCTGCATTTGAAATATTATATCTGAATTATTTATGTCTCGATTCACTTTTTTTCCTGCTTTGAAACTTGTAGTTTGTTTTAAGCGCTATCAGATTGTCATCAGACGGTCTAGAAATTGTGTGCCCGACACCATGAAAACAGTGGCGTAGCCAGGATTCAACTAAAGGGTATGCCATGACAATTTTTCAAATACAATTCGGTACATTCGGTTCGACCTATATATAATTCGGTAAACAATTTTAAATATTGCCAACAAAAATAACAAACGGAGTCTTAAATTTAACAATTAAGCACCAAAGTTGCATAAATTACAATGCATAAAGGAAAGCTTACACAATTGCCATGTTATTTCTTGTCCGGTCTACGCTTTCTAAAGGCCATGAAAGTCTCCATTATGTCATCTTCATCCACTTGGAAGAAAATATCCCGCTCAATGAATGTGAGAAGACAATCATCCAAAAGACTATCACCCAACTTATTTCTGTACTTAGTTTTGACTGAAGACAATGCAGAAAATACCCTTTCCACACTTGCTGTTGCCACCGGTAGAAGCAATACTAATTTGAGCAGCAAGTAAACCATATCATACACTTTATGTCTCTTTGTTTGAACAAGCTTAACTGAGAGGTCAACAAGATTCTCTAGGCCTTTGAAGCTAACATCTTGTCTTATGTCATCAATATAATTATTGAGTTGCAATTCAAGTTTGTCCAAATCATGGCCTTTGATGTCATTAGGATAGAATTCAGCTAGTCTACGTACCTTCCGTGCATCAAATGAAGCAAATGATTCAGAAGGATTGAAGGCTGACATACAGGAAAGCAACTCCATATTTATCTCATCAAATCAATAATCAAGCTCTTGACTTATTTGATCAATAACTCCAATGTATATTTCTCTTCTAAAGTGGTCATCATTTGTTTGGTTCCGGGCGTACCGTTCTGATTTTCCATAAGGCACATAATTATCCTCCATAGCAGGAATGCCTACACCATATTTGTTGCAAAACAAAGTGACCTTTTCAAGAAATTGATCCCAACCATTGGACCTCAATTGCTGCATTCTATTCTTTGCCACCTTAACAAGTGAGATTGCATTAAGAATATCTTGCTCCCTTCTTTGCAAACACTCGGATAGTTCATTTGTGTATCCAAGAATGACAAACATCAGGTGTGCAATGAGAATAAACTCAAAAGACTCAAATGCTCCAACCATAAAATGTATTTTTGTCCAATCAGCCCTATATGAAGTATCATCTCCAAGAGTGATTAGTACTTCATGAATTGAAGGATACATGGTTATGATGTTGCATATTGTTTTGTAATAAGAGCCCCATCGAGTCTCACCAGGCCTAGGCAACCCCATCTCTTGATTTAATCCGGTCCCAGATTCAATTTCACCACAATCAAGTGCTTTCTTGATTTGTTCAAGTCTAGCACTTCGAAGCATTCCATGACGCTTACAAGAAATTCCAACAATATTCAACAAGAGAGATACTTGATCAAAAAACCCCTTGCAATCAGTATTTCCCTTAGCAACAGCAACAAGTACTAGTTGGAGTTGATGTGCAAAACAGTGGATATAATAAGCAGAAGGTGACTCTTGCATGATCAATGTTTTCAGCCGTTTAATGCCACCTTTCATGTTGCTAGCCCCATCGTAACCTTGACCACGGATTTGAGTCATAGTCAAGCCATTACTAGCAAGTAAAGATCCAATTGCTTCCTTAAGTGATAAAGAGCTAGTATCATCTACATGAACAACTCCAATAAAGTGCTCACAAGGCCTTCCCAATTTATCAACATAGCGCAAGCAAAGGGCTAGTTGTTCTTTATGTGATATGTCACTAGACTCATCAGCTAAAATTGCAAAGGGCTCATCACCAAGGTCTTCAATTATTTTTTTTTCTAGTTTCTATTGCACAACATTGAATAACTTCTGTTTGTATCTGTGGGCTAGTTAAGGAGCAATTACCTGGAGCATTGTTCAGAACATACTTATCCACTTCTGTACTATTTGCTGCAAGAAACTTCAAAAGCTCAATGAAATTCCCTCTGTTGCTCGACTTTTCGCTTTCATCATGTCCACGGAATGCCAATCCTTGGTGCAAAAGAAACTTCAAACATCTAAGAGTATAAGTCAACCTGATTTTATAAAGTCGACGATCCTCATCACTCCACTTTTCAATTTGATTGTCAATTGCTGCATCAGGATTAATAAAGCCAATGTATTTCTCTTGGGCTGACTTGTGTGCTTTAGAACGCATATGTTTTAGAATTGACTTCTCTCCTATATTCCAATTTCTCCAACCCTCAATAGTAAATGCAACTATCCCTTTTCCCTTGCTGTTTGGATCTTTGAACAAATGACAAGTGAAGCAAAAAATAGCATCCTTCTTGACACTGTATTCAGCCCAATTATAGTTGTACAGCCATAGAGGATTGCATGAACGGTCTCTTTTTCCAATTTTCCTTTTTGGAAATTCATGTTGATAAGGTTTGAATGGACCTTTCAGAATGTATGCTCTTCTAATTGCATCTTGATCATTAAATGGGTAACTTGCAATGGGTGGCCTTTCACCTGGATCATGTGGCAGACAATTGATATCATAAATTGGCAGCTGCAGTGGCGGTGGTTGTGGTGGCAACACATCTTCTACTGCTTCTGAAAGCACAAAGGATTGCACATGACTAGGATTCACGATTTCTTCAATTACTTCCTCTTGCTGTTGCTCTTGAGCTTGCTCTTTCAACACTGCTTTAGCTGGCACCGGTGAAGGAGAATCATCATCTGCAGTTGCAGCAGCAAGCTTCTTTGCTTCGTGTTTCCGAAAAAGAGATAAAATGTCCCCATTCCTCTTCATAGTTCAGCAGATCTACAAATTAATTAACCCATGAATCCATATTGGCTACATCAGTTCTCAATGTTTTATTATTCATTCATCTAAAAAATCCTATCACACAAGCACAGAACACAACAATCCAGAGCTAGGGTTATGTAATTTGAGCCCTTCGTACCTTGGAACTCAAATCGGCAGCTGTGGTTGCGTGGGGGCCTGAGGACGGAACCGACGCTAAGCCGGCGGCCGGCACCGCCGCACCGGGCAGCGGCCGTGGATGGGGCAGCACCGGCTCAGCCGCTCAGGGGCAGTACAGCAGCCAGCAGATGCTAGAGTGGAGCTGCTCCTTGGAACTGAGGAGGAAGACGCCGTCGCGGAGCAGTGGAGGCCGGAGTCGGGCAGCGTTCGCCGGTTGGCGTGGCGGCGCTCCAACAGAGACGCGGCGGCGCGGCCTCGCCTCGTCTCGCGGCCCTCGCGTAGCGCAGCAATAGCAATGCGTGCGTGAGCACGGGGCTGCTGCAGCCTACGGGCCTTTTGCGGCCAGCGTGCAGTTGAAAATTAGGAAATCCTATGGGCCTGTGGGCCGTGGCTGCCTTGGGCTGATGACTGATGCCGATTTTTTTTTTACGTGGGCCAAAACTTTAGGTATGCCAAGGCATACTTGGCCCACCCATTAGCTACGCCACTGCATGAAAACACACGACAAACTGCATGCTACTTTTCGTGTGCTTTCCATGCTTAAAACATCCAGGTGTTAGATGCTTCTAAATCACCCGATTGTGGAATAGCCAGAAGAAAAGAGAGAGAGGAATTAGAGTAAGGGGGCTGACGAGAGGGCCCCAGCATCCGGCAGCGCTGGCAAGTGTCTCCAAAGGTCCTAGACAACGGAACGGATTCGTTCGCGCCTGTTCCCGCCGACCACTGCACAGTAGGTCAGGGTCAGTAGCGGCATAACTAACTTCATATCCCGCGTGAAATCCGCGCGCGCTCTGGTTACCGTAGCAGGTTTTTTTTCCGCAGATGGGCCGCGCGTTGCCCTATTTTGGCCCGGCTGTAGCTTGGGCCTGTTGCGAGCCCGTGTGCCGCGGTGAAATCGGCCTGGGTGCGTTCGTTGACAGAGCCCGGTCTAATGTGCCGACGGTTTGCTAGGGTTCCCTCACTCGGCCGCCGTTTCCTGGCTCACCCGCTCTCATGCTCTCCGCCTCCCGTCTGCCGGTGAGTTGGAGGGGGCGGCGCCTCCGAAGTGGCTTGCGGAGGTGTCCTCTGCTACGCGCCGTCGCGTTGAGTCGCGGCCGCCGTGCCTGGGTTGCTCCGCGGCGGCAGGGGAAGTCGCACGTGCTCCTCGAGTCCCCCACCGGCACTGGCAAGTCGCTCTCCCTCCTCTGCTCCGCGCTCGCCTGGCAACGGCACTACCCGCTCCGCTCCCCACCCGCCGCGCACGCCGCCGCCCCGGACCCATTCCTCCACGGCGGAGGATTCGTCGCCGACGATACCCAGCCGCAGCCGACGCCGGGTGCGCCCCGCTCCCCCTTTCCTATCTCTCTTCAGTTCTTCTGGCGGTTCTTGGATTAAGAACTGCTCTTTCTTGGTAATCCGTGCTGGATTCGCCATTGTATTTGTGCTGCGCACGCCGGCGGCCATAGCCGTCCTCCTCTGCTCTGTCTCTTCCCAGCCTTCTTGCAGCGGAAGCAAAGCGAGGGCGCCTCAGCGGCGGCGGGATGGACGGCGGCGGAGATGACGGGAAGCAGCAGCCGCACCTGGTGCTGGCGCACAAGCTCTTCCTGCTGTCGCACCCCGATGTGGACGACCTCGCCAAGGTCGATCTCCGCGCCGACGTTCTCGCGGCAGTCAAATCCGACGGTAGTAGCAGCCCCGAGCCCCATTGTTTCCTCTAGCGTGCTTCTGATTTCCGGTGGAGTTTTGGATTTGATCTGACTGGTGTGATTGGTGCAGACATGGCGGCGCTTTACGAGTCGCTGGCGGCGGACGGCGTGCTGGAGATGGACGCGGCGCTGCTGGCCGAGATGCGCGCCAGGATCGACGAGAAGATCCGGAAGCTAGACGAGAAGTGAGTACATCTCGCCGCTTGTGACCTTTTCTGGTCGATTTCTAGGCTGGCTCCTAGGGTTTCACACTGCCATTGCTGATGCATCTAGCTCTGTGACCGCACTGTTCGTAATTTCAACATGGTTATTGTTCGGTTCAGTAGTAATTTAGCCTTGGACTTCCTTGGTATTTTCAGTATTGCAGCACCTTATCTACCTTGCAGATTCGTGTGATAACATGTTGTTATTATAATGTCTCTTACCAATGTTGTGTTGGCTCACCCTTTTCACTGGAAGAGCAACAATATTGCTAGAGATATAACTTTTATATATGAGCGTCCTTGGAATCAGTAGTTAAGTTTATATGATCAGCGTTCTGCACTTCTTTTTTCTTTTTGTTCTTTGTTCAGTGACCATGCTCTCTGCTTTCATTCCTAGGTGTGCCATAAAACATGGATGATTTGCATATACTATGCAAATATTGACATGCCATTTGTACCTGTGCCATAAAACACGAGTGATTTACATATATTATGCGCCTTATCATGATACACGGGGGTGTACAGTCAGCACAGACATTTTCCCTCTATGCGCTATCATGATGCACGGTGCTGTGGCACTCAACCAGCACGGGCGCGGCAAGCTCTCTCCATATCGTCTGCTGAATTGGAGGCTTCCATTCAAACCAGAGAAAGGCATATCTTTAAGATTGAGAGTTGGGGGCTGGTTTGCAACTTTATTTGTAAGTAGTTTGGCATGCTCTATTACGATTTGTGCAGCCTAATTCTTTTCCAGCTTTGTTCAGTTTTCTTTCTTTTGGATTCTGTTTCAGATTAGGATTAGATTGAAGGCTTACATGGCAGATGCTTAATTTTAGTGTTCCTTTGCAAGGTAGGATTCATGGACTACAAACACTATGCCATTGTAATGTGTAAGGATCTTTATTTAAGACATATAGATCTTGGCTGATGACTAAAAACAGTTATGTGCATGGTGAACTTCTAGGTTCATTACTTCAAATGGAGTTCTCAGGATTCGCTATACGCAATGGAAATTTTTCCCGCTCTTTCTTTTTTCCTTCCCTTCCTTTTCCCATATTTCTTCAGGGCATGAGTAGAATTACTTAGCTTAGTTAATTGATTGCCATACTTCGTGTTCGTTTATATATCTACCTACTTGCTTGCATAACTGGTCCAAAGTGAGTCTCATATTAGATGCATATAAAATGATTTACAGTTTGGTGTTCCTTTGACTTTGTAGTACAAAACATATGCATTACTTCTGACTCGAGCCTGAAAACATGCCTAAATGCTCAGATGTTGATTGGTTTGGTGCTTAGCAAATGGCAAATCATATAGTGATCAATACAAAATGATGAAATAGTTTTAGTGATTATGCAGCAGTTCAAGTCAATATCATTAAAAAAATAATACATCTTTTATCTGAGTAGTCTTTGTTTTCAGCTTTATCATGGTTCTTGGGGGAGCCCATGTGTGTGATTATGAGCCTGGGCCAAGACACCTGGACTAGCCCAATACTTGAGAGACCTGGCAGCCTCTTCTCAACATGAAACACATTGACATGAGGTTAGACACCTATTTGCCTTTCGCTGCCAAATTGTCGATAAAAATATTAGTGGATGTAGTTCTTTTCATGCTTCATGAATCTATCCATCTTTTCTAAAAGCAAATACCAAGGTAGAACATTATATAGAGGTTTTTGAACAGTGCAGTTCTCAATGCACATTTCTGCTTTGCCTTGGCACAAAGAACAAAACTTGCCGTGACTGAGTAGTTCGAGTTATATCATTGTGAGATGGTTGTTTGCATTGGTAAGACCATTTCAGGTTAGCTGGATGAAAGGTCCTTTCAAGTCATTTGAAGGTATCCACATTTATTAGATTATATTCCTTTTGGGGAGTTCATCTCAGCATTTGTTTTATTGGAGAAAGAGTTTGAAAGCTTGATTGACAGGAATAGCTATTTCTTACATTATGGAGCAAATTGAGAATCACTCAGGTTTTTTATGTTACTATCATTTTCCCCCTTTTTGGATCCACATTGTAGATGCTAATTTGGAGAAGTCACAAACTACTCTGATTGTTGTGAAATAGCTTATCGAAGGTATATTGTTGTTACGATGTGGTCCCTCTTCCAAATCATATCCCCATTTTCATGTTTGGTTGGTTGGAGTTGTCCAATGCATGTGCTAATTTGCATGCAAGAATGGAGTATGACTTGCATACCCGTTGCCCATATATGGTTCACAGCACCAAGTTTATTGTATATATTCTCCTATATTGAGCTTCCGAGTATATGTTTCATATCTAAGCATGCTACTATTTTTTTAGTCAACATATTTTGTCATCTTATTTAAATGTTGCAACAGTGTTAATGTCATGACTTTCATGTGTTAGAACCCAATATGTAGTTTTGTCCCATTTTCTACACAGTTTAATGACAGAAAAAACAGGAAATGCAGCACGCATTTATCCTCTATGCTAAATTTCGTGATCATTCGATCTTATGAATTTGTTTGTGACTGTATATGTTTGCATAGTATTTTAGTTTTTTGAGATTATTAATATATATATATAATATAATATAATATAATATATGTATTATAAAGTGTTCTCGGGTACTTTGTTATTAGCAATAGCAAGTGATCCTACAACCTTATCAACAAATAAACTAAGAGCAGTGGAGACAACTGCAACTATACGGGCGCGGCGGTAGCGCGCGGACCATCCTAGTACTCTATGGCACGGGAGAACATCATCATCCATTCATGCCACTCTCTGGGCCTCTCTCTGTCTCACTGTAACTCATGCGGCCTGTTACAGGGTGAGGCCATTGTCATGGGCTGGGCTTCACTGATGCTTATCCTCTTCCGTCTCTAAACTCTCCTGTATGGTTGTCCTTGTCCCATGTACATGCTGTATGGTCGCTAGTCTGTTAGTCATGTACACTACGCATGGAAATATGAAAGTGGAATCTGAATTATCTGATATCTCTATCCGCTAAAATGTAAATATGGATATCCGTATTCGTATTCGAATTAACATGGTGTTAAAATGGATACATCCGAATTCGTTTTTCATCGATTTTCTCTATCCGGTTCCACATCCGGATTCGACAATATCTGGCACTATTCATATCCGACCATATGGAGATAACATTTAGAGTGTTTATTAGGATGTTAATAATGATAGTGTATAATTAAAACTATTTAAACAATGTTTATTTAAAAGTTATATCCATTACTAATGATTATGATATCAATTTTAATATTACCATTATTGTACCCATATAACTATTTAAAAGTTATCTCTAATTTTAATGACTAATGTAATTAATTTAAATAATAAAGATATGTGAATATTAATTTAATTTAATACTATAGTTTATCTATAGTTTTATTTAATTTTTATATGATTAATTACTGAAATAATTATGGATAAATGTGACATTATTAACGAGCGGCCTTTATCTACACTTGTTATGTGCTTATACTTTAGTATTTACTTGTATAATAATTTTGTTATTTAAAAACAATCAATGAATAAAATAGGTAATTATTTGTCTTCTAAATTGAGTAAATATCCGAATGCGTATCCGCACTCGAACATTCATTTTGTATTCGTATTCGAGAGCATCTGAATTCGTATTCTTATTTGAGTAAAAATATGGTAAAAAAGTGATATCCGAATCCGATTACATGTGTATCCGATCCGATTCCACCCTTAATGTACTCTATGTTTAGCAGAGAGGTGTAGTACCAATATACCCTCCACAGAGATCTGCCATAGATCAGGTTCCATTTTTTTTATGCACCAACCTGGGTAAGTATGTGAACTCACACCACAACATACATCCACACACATTCTACCCTATACTACCCTACCAGAATTACAATCTATAAATACCGCGTGTCCGATCCAGCACACCGCTCGTCGTCGCGCCGTGCGCTCGTCGTCGTCTCGTTTCGCGGCGCTCAAAGTTTGCGAGACGAGGAGGTACAGGTACGTATGGTGGTAGGAACAGTAGTTGTAGGCATGGACGTGACATAAAGTCATAAAGATGTAGTAGCGTCACGTCGGCCGGGCGGTGGTGGTCAGCAATGCACGTACAGGTTCCAGTCGCAGACATAGGTCGGAAAGGCAGCTATGACACAACACGAGAGGGGCTGGCTGGCTGGCTGATTCGGCTGGTGGCTCGGCTGATTTTCTGTGAGAGAAAAGTACTACTGACTGGCTGGTTGGTTGGTGGCTGGGCTGATTTTTTGTGAGGTGAAAGTACTGCTGGCTGGTTTCAGCCGAACCAGCCGAACGGGCTGTTTAATTGTATAAGCGCAATAGGCTAATGACAGAGTGGCTCAAGTTTAGTTTATCCATGTGGACTTAGATAAACAAGCAATGTGGGAGCCCGGAAGCGCGGATCCAGTGCCGGCGGGCCCATGCAGTGCGTGCATCTTTGACCGCCGGGTCAACACTCCCTCCTAGCGAGTACACTTTCTGAAAGCAAGCTAATGACCATCCAACCAAGCATGCATCTGGTGATTTGGGCGCCCACATGATCGATCTTCGAATTTATTTCGTCTCCTTTTCGGGTAGTTCACGTCACGCATCAGGCAGGGCATTAGCAGCTAGCAGCTGATGCACGGGTACATGCATGAAGGTGGCAATTCAGTGACGACAGTACTACAATATATGTGTGTTTAATGGTTCAGTGTTTTATTACGGCGATGGACGTAAAGACGTGGCATCACGTCGGTCAGGTCTGGCGTACGTGTTCGGAAACCGGTCGCCGCGCGCTTGGAAAGGGATTGGCGACGGAACACGAGACGGGGCAATGTGTGAGATTGTATCCGGAAAGAAGAGACGAGCGAAAGGAAAGACCTGCATATATATAATATATGTATGTATATGAAAAGAAAGCTAGCTGAAGCAGATGGATCTACAGAGATCTACAGTAGCGTATACGCCACAGCTCTCGGTCCCCAGCCGGCCGGCCGGCCTTGCGAATGCGTGCAATGAGTGGCTCCTATCCATCTAAGCCCGCAGTGTTAGCTTCTACTTCTACTCAGGGGGTGTTTAGTTCCGGCGTTATGCATAGTATTTTTGTGTTATGCATAATGTTTACAGGGAGAAAAAGTACATTGAGAAACGCGTATTATACAAAACGTTATGCAAAATGGGTGAGGTAAACAGACCCTTAATTGACTGGCTGATCGAGCCACTGACTGACCGACTAAACAAACACAACTGGGATGATGCCGATGACAGAATGGCTGTTTGAATGTTTGATCCACGAGGACTAGTCGATAAAGAAACAGTACGGTGGAGGGAGAGAGTAGATTATAGTAGTGTACTGTACTGTACAGCGGGGAGGCCGGATGCTGTGCGGGCCGGGCGTGTGGGCCCACGCAGGGGTTGCATCCTTGACCGCCGGGTCAAAGCTCCTTGTTAATCCTCCTGAAAGCAAGCAACCTGCAAGCAAAGCATCCAGCGATTTGGGCGCCCCCCGCAGCATGATCCTCCAGCTTCTGGTTCAGTTCTTTTTCTTCTTTTTTTTTTCCGAACAGTGTACAGCACGCATCACTGTGTGCGTGAGGCATCGGTTTGCTGCACGTGGGTAAAGAAAGGGCCCGGACGGAGTCGACCAGTGTGGCGCCGACCGACGGGCGGGCCCCTTGTATTGTATGGCCCGGACCGGAGCCCCGGCTCAGGTCCCACCTGTCAGCAGCCACGGTCTCAATGATGCTCATGATGAGATGAACTGCCATCCCGCTGTGATTAGGAGCCATAGATCGCGCGCTGACAGTGCCATCCAGGCTACTCTGCTCGTGCTAAATTATATAGGATCGTTTCTGAAGGAGGAGTCGGAGGCAAGCAAAGACCGGGATCGGGGCCGGACATTGCAGCTGCAGCGGGGAGCTTTGACCGGGGGCGTGCCCGGAACGGGATGGGATCTCCTCGTTCGTCACCCGGCCGATCCGCGGCGACCGACGCGCGCGCGCGCGCCCGATCGGGGCGGACGAGTGTGAGTGAGCTCGAAGTCTCGTGCGCCCGCGCTCGATCGCCTCCAAGTCCCAATTTGTTTTACTCGTGGTCCCGATTTCTTTCTTTTTTTTTCCCCTTAAGCCCGGGCACCAGCTCGTGCATTGAGGATGAATCTGTACGAGCACCGGTGCTACCCGCATTGAGCTGACCACGGTCAAACCAGCTGGGCTGGGGCCCTCCGCCGTGCTAAGCCTGTGGGCCCCCTTGTTCAACGCTACTCACGTGTCCTGTTCGCTTGGCTTATCAGCCACCAGTCAGCAGTACTTCAGTCTCACATCAAATTAGCACCAGCCACCAGCCACCAGCCAGCCAGCAGTACTTCAGTCTCATAACAAATCAGCACCAGCCACCAGCCAACCGAACAGGCTGTTAGCTCCTGGTCGTACCATCGCTGTCGAGTCACAGAAACATCATCTAGCACAAGATGCCTGATCTCGGCGAGATTACGCCACGGGCATATTCGGCTCAGCATCTCCCTTCCTCCCCGCTGCCCGGAGCATCACCGGCAGCAGGAGATCGAGCCCGCATGGCATCGCATATATCGCTTGCTTATTCGGGTTAGGAGGATAACGGTGAACTCCGCCGCCGGCTCTCCAGTCCGACGAGCGACGACAACGAGGTGCTCCGCCGATTCCTCCACCTTCATGATTGATCGTTATCTCCGCCTAACCCCACGACCGGACGATACTACCACCGATCGAGCGTCTCTTTGACCCGTCTCCGCCACTCGTCGCGTGCCACCTGCACCCACCGGACTCACCCGTGACGTCACCTGCTACCACTAATCAATCTCTCCCTGATTCAGTAATCTGGCTGTGGTTTACTGCTAATTGACAGCAGGAGCTACTAACAATGGCTGCCGCTACAGGCTCGTCAGGCACCAGCGTCCAGCGCCATCTGAAGCGAGCCACAGCCCGTTCCGTTCCGTTCGGCTGCCTCGTTGTTTTCTTTTTCCCGTGTGCGAGCGCAGCAGCACACAGGAAGGAAATGGCGTGGGAATTAGTGATGAAGGCACGCGAAACGGCGGAGGGAAAATCTGTCGGCCACCATCGCCCATTTTCCTTTTTACAGATTTCAACGGCACCAAAATTTGTCTCCCTCGCCCGCTAATTACAGATCAGATCACGGCGCCGGACTCGCCGTCGATCGGCTACCTACCTAAACCACCGGAACCGGACCTATCCTAGCCGGAGCACGCCACGGCGCTTCCGCCGCTGCAGGTGTCGCGCCGGCGCCGGCTGCCCAGGCGCCCGAGGAACGGCAGCGCGCGGCCCTTCCTGCGCTCGGCGCTGGCTGGCGCGGCGGCGGCGTTGGAGGCGTTGGCGGTGGCGGAGGCGCCCACGACGACCTCCTCGATGGTCTCCAGCTTGGGCGCCCAGCGGCGGGACTTGCTGTACCCGACGAGCTCCTCGTACTCCTTGGCGAGGCGCTTGTCGCCGCGCAGCACGGCGGCGGCGGCGGGCTCCTCATCCTCGCCCTTCTCGCGGGGGGCCTCGGCTGCGCCGCCGACGAGGAAGTCGTCGGAGAACTTGATCTGCAGCGTGCCGGACGCGGTGCGGTGGAGCTCGAACGGCCGGCCCTGCTGCTGCTTGCCGCCCTTGCCGGCACCGGCCGTCGTCGTCGCGGTCGACAGAAGCAGGAGCAGCGAGGAGGCGAGCGAGACGAAGGAGAGGACGGAGCGGAAGAGGTGCGCCGGGAGCAGGAAGTAGGCCTGCCCGGGCTGGAGCTCCTCCCCGGGCGCCACGGCGGGGATCTTCTCCCCGATCAGCAGCGCGTCGGCGCGGCATACCAGGTGCCGCGGGTGCTGCTGCATCAGCTCCCGCGCCGTCACCGGCGGCGGGTACGCCCGCACCCGCCCGTCGCACCCCACCAGTCGCACCACCTGCTGCTGCTGCTGGTGCTCCGGCGAGGGGGAGAGCGCGGCCGGGTGCTCCGCCTGGTCCCTGGGCGGCGACGGGCACGGCGACGGCGACGGCGGCTGCGGGAAGCACGACGGCGCCGAGGGGGCGTGCAGGTGCAGCGCGGGCACCAGCGACTTCCACTGCCTCATGGCTACCTGTCTGTCTTCTTCCTCTGCGGCGGCGGAGAGAGAGGCGACGAGGGGAGTGAGTGAGAGGGCCAGGAGTAGCAGGAGGAGGTGGGGGCGACGAGTGGGGTGGTGGGTATATGAGGCACGGGAGGCGTGGCGTGGGCCCACAGGGGGCGCGCGGGGCCCACCTGCGTGGTGGCAGGTTTGACACTTTGACCGGCGGTTTTTTTAAGGGGGCCCCGCCTCGCCCGCTCCCCTCGCCTCGTCGTCTGGATCCAGCAGCTGCCTTGCCTGGCTCTCTGTGACTTTTACTTTTCTTTTCTTTTTTTTTCTCGCCCTTTCCAGGGCACTGTAGAGAGAGAAAGTATAGAGAGAGAGCGTAGAGAGAGAGAGGGAGAGGGGGCGTGTGGGCTGTCGCGGGTTCAATTCAAAGATCAGATGGGGGCGAGGCTGTCAGTCGGTGCCCACGTGCGGGGAGGGGCGACCACGGCCACGGCCACCGGCTCGATGGCCCGGACTCGGGTCACCGGCGCGGCGGTGGTGGCCATGGATGGGAGCCGGCGGTGGTCGCACGGGAGAGCCGGAACCGGAAGCTTGCTCCTTTCTCTTTTTTTTTCATCTTTTGCAGCTAGTGAGTGTGTCAGTGTATGACTGACCACGTATCTCGGGATTTTTTAAAACGAGTATGACTGGTGCCAACGGGCACACGAAAGGGAGAGGAAAAAGTTTGACCGGCTGCTGAGACCGTGGGTGACTAGTCGGCCAAGATCTTGGTACGAATCGATGGTGCGAAAATTTTGAATTTACCTTCATGGAGAAGCTCCTGGGTTCAAAAGCGCTCGAGATGGACACGAGAATTTGTTGAGTTTTTCGTTTTAGAAAAAGAGTTTGTTGGGTTTTACATTGGATTTTTGGTGACGAGCACCGATATGTTAAAATTCTAGCCCTCTCATGGTACGTAATCTATGGGAAACGTTTCTGACTCTATGTCAAAAAGCGATGAGCGTTCCTGGCCTAAAAGCAAGTTTTCTCCAACCGCGGCGGTTTTGATGGCTTAAACTTTACCATTTTCTGACAGATAATTACTACCCTTGCTGAAGACACGGCTTTTGTGCTTGTAAGTATTATCTTTAGAGCGTTAGACAAGCTTGAAACATAAGAATAGAAAAAATCCAATAATGTTCGGAGGGTGCCCGTGCATTTTGCGGGGCGGTTTCCGATCGGTGCGGGGTTAGATGTATATTTAGTATTGATGCATTTGTGTTTGTGTACGGGTAACGCTCTTGTGTGCTCCTGCTATTCTAGTGTTAGTGTCCGGCGGAAAAGGTGTACGTAGGTTTGTTGTAGACCTTATCTCTTCATATTTGTTTTCTCTCATAGAGTGGAGATCCAATTGGCTTTCTGTTGGCGCACATAGGAAATTCTTGTGTGCTGATCATAGTGTCTTTTGATGCCATGCATAAAAACTTCCTGTGTGCTGATCAAATAAAAGTAGCTTTCCATTGTCATGCATTTTTTGTGCATCAGCCCAAATGGTTTTTTGTTAGCATGCATAACAAGAACATTTTTTGCGCCAATCCAAGATCTAGGTACTGATTGATCGTCAAGAAATGTTGAGTTCTTCTTCATGCACGATTTGTGGGTTTAAACTCATATTTTGTCTTCAAAATTCTAACCCTTTCATGGTATGTAATCTATGGAAACGTTTATGACTCTATGTCAAAAAGAGATGAGCGTTCTGGCCTAAAAGCAAGTTTCCCGCCAAACGCGGCAGCTTCAACGGCTTAAACTTTACCATTTTCTGATAGATAATTATTACCCTTGTTGAATACGCGGCTTTTGTGCATGTAAGTATTATCTTTAGAGCGTTAGGCGGGCTTGAAACGTAAGAATAGAAAAAAATCAATAATGTTCGGAGGGTGCCTGTGCATTTTGCGGGGCGGTTTCCGATCGGTGCGGGGTTAGATGTATATTTAGTAGTGACGCGTTTGTGTTTGTGTGTAACACTCTGTTTGCTCCTACTATTTTGGTGTTAGTGTCCGGTGGAAAAGGTGTAGGTTTGTTGTAGACCTTATCTCTTCATATTTTTTTCTCTCAGAGAGCGGAGATCCAACTGGCTTTCTGTTGGCGCACATAGGAACTTCTTGTGTGCTAATCATAGTGTCCTTTTGATGCCATGCATAAAAACTTCCTGTGTGCTGATCAAATAAAAGTAGCTTTCCATTATCATGCATTTTTTTGTGCTTTGGTCCAAATGGTTTTTTGTTAGCATGCATAACAAGAACATTTTCTGTGCCAATCCAAGATCTAGGTACTGATTGATCGTCAAGAAATGTTGAGTTCTTCTTCGTGCGTGATTTGTGGGTTTAAACTCATATTTTGTCTTCAAAATTCTAACCCTCTCATGGTACATAATCTATGGAAGCGTTTTTGACTCTGTGTCAAAAGGAAATAAGCATTTCTAGTCTAAAAGAAAGTTTTGCGCCAACCACGGCGGGTTTGATGGCTTAAACATACCCTAGCTTAAGTATTACCGTTGCTAAAGATGAGGCTTTCGTGCATGTAATTGCAATCATTAGAGCGATAGGTGGGCAGGAAACGTAAGAACGGATATAGCATTTTGCGGGGCGGTTTTCGGTCGGAGGATTTAGGCGTATAATAAGTAGGGATGCATTTTTGCACATCATACAAATACACTCATGTCTACTTTTGCAATTCTGGCGTTAGTGTCTGCCGAAGAAGGCGTCGGTTTGTTGTGGACCTTACCTATTCAGTTTTTTCTCTTTCCAGAGAGACGATGCAACTGCTTTTATTGGCTCACAAAGAAGCTTTCCATTGTTATGCGTGCATCGGTTCAAATAATTTTTTGTTAGCATGCATAACAAAAACTTTGTCTACATCAATCCTAGATCTGGCAATGACTGGTCATGAAGATATCTTTAGTTCTCCATCATGGAAGAGGATTTTTGTTGGGTTCTAAAGCATTCCATGAAGACATGAGAATTTGTTGAGTTTCACTTAGGATGTTTGGTCCATAACAAACCTGTGTCTTCAAAATTCTAACCCTTAAGCGGTATATACACAATCCATGTAACTAACTGCTAAGATTGGGGACGTTTCATCGTTAGTATTGATCAATCGTGAGGAAATTTTGAATAATTCTCCTTTGTGGTGGAGTCCATAGGTTAAAAAAATGCTCGACTTGATATGAGATCAATCCACTAAGTTTCACTTAGGATGTTTGGTGGTGAGTAACCATTGTGTTCAAAATTATAACGTTGTCATGGTATCCAACCTACCAGAATGTTTTTTGACTCAAAGTCAAAAGGAAACATATGTTTTGGTCTAAAAGCAAATTTCTCGCCAAGTACAGCAACTTCAGCGGATGAAACTTACCCTTTCTAATGAATCTTTATTACTCCCCACCGAAGATAAGGCTTTTGTGCATTTTAACTATTCTGGTTAGAGCATCGAGTTGGAAGAATGAGTAGGATTCAATGAGGTTCGAAGGATGTTGGTGTATTTCACAGGGCTGTTTTCGATAGGGTATTTACAAGTATAGTAATTAAGTAGTGATGTGTTTGTGCACATCACACTAGCAATGCCCATGTTTGCTCCTCCTATTCGATGAAGCACTGGTTTGTCTCTTCACATTTTTTTTTTCTTCGAGAGCGACTATCCAATGGGCTTTTCGTTAGTGCGCATTGGAACATTGTGGGTGTCGATCGAGTTAGCTTTCTATTGGAGCGCCTAGTAACTTCTTTAATTTTGTGTGCTGATCAAAGCGGCTTTTGGATGCCAAGCATATGAACTTCCTGTGTCGTCAAACAAGCTTTCTCGTTGTTACGTAACTTCTTCTTGTGCAATCGATCCAAATGGTTTTTTTTGTTAGCATGCAGAGCATAAACTTTGTCCGCAACAAACCAATTGGTTTTCCGTTGGAGGGTAAGAACTTTCTTCTGTGCTCATCGTGGCTTTTCCTGTGCCACGCATAAGAACTTCTTATGCCCTAATCAAAGTGGGTTTTTTTCCACAAAAATCAAATTAGAAATTGTGGTATTTTCTACAAATACTCTCAAGGGCTAATATGTTACGTTGTATTCCAAAGAACCGTGTACTTATACGCATCTCTCTCTAATTACACGAAGCATTATCCATGTGGCTATCTGGATTGCGAATTTATGATTTGCAAGTGGTAATAAAAGGACAAACAATCGAAGCAGAACAGCTCTGGGAAAGACTATTCGATATGGTAGCAAGTTTTTTTTTTTAACGAGAACAACGTGCACGGGGCCATTCAAAGCAAGTGAACCACCACCACCACTGCGCCGTCGACACTCAACCGCCAGCCCATGTGGGGCCCGTCCGTCCACCTCCAACCAACGGCAAAAGCGGACCGGTCGTCGACCGACCGATGCGGTACGTAAAATGCGTGCTCTGACTGACCGGCGACCATGCACGCACGCACGCGTGCACGCTGCTCATTCACCCACTCTCTCACTCACTCACTCACCTCTGCACGCTTGAACACAGATGAGCAGTCGGCTCCCGGGCCCCACACCGATCGATCGCTTGCTGCCAAAACATTCGTCAATGAGCAGTAGAATGCAGCTGTGTCTGTGTGCTGCTCGTTAGGTCGATCCGGTCGTTGGACCGGCGAGACCCACCAATCATGCCTGCCTGCTGAGGCCTCGTCAGTCACCAGGTCGGTACCAGCATGGAACTGGAGGTTCAAGTGTTCAACACCTAAACCAGCCGTCTATGCAACTAACCACTCTCAGCTTCTGATCAGTCTCACTCACTGCACACTACTGGAGAACTCTCCATCGGTCCAGGTACATTGATACCGGATTTTTAACACCCGGTACTAATGTCACATTGGTACCGGGTCCAGAAGAAAAAAAAACGAAGTCTCATAGGTACCGGGTGGAGGCAACCACCGGTACCAATGAGGTCACTCATTGGTACCGGGTGCTCCCTCCACCCGGTACCGATGTCTCCGTCGTCCTTTATCTTCTACCTGACTCGCTCTCTCTCCCTTATCTCTTTCATTCCTCTGATTCCTCTCTCCCTTATCTCTTTGCAGGCGAGCAGGCGAGCCGGCGCGGGCGGCGCAGGCGAGCAGGCGAGCCACCAATTCCATTCCAAAATATAATGTACAATCATTTTGATCCCCTTGGGGAAGATACTATGCATGCATATGAATTAATAGAGGTCTTCACATGTTTGCTCTTACTTATGAAATCAATTCTCCAATTTATNGAGCGGGCTGGCTGGAGGCCGGCTCCTCGGCGCGCGGCCTGGCACCCAGGTGCGGCGTGAGGCGACGTGAGGGGCAAGGGGCGGCTCGGCTCAGGAGCATGTGTATGGATTTTCTTTCATTTTTGTTTCCAAATCTTGTGATCGATTTTCTTTCATTTTTGTTTCCAAATCTTGTGAAGAAATGTCTTAGGGTTATTCTGTTATGGAAATGTGAAGAAACATATGTATGAATGTTAGTGGATGTATGAATGTTTGTTCGGGGTTCTCTACCGCCGGCAAGTAAATTTCTACGATCGCGTGTCAGGGTCCGGATGGTGACTCAAGAGACAGGGGGTTTAGACTGGTTCGGGCCTCCGGAGAGTAATACCCTACGTCCAGTATGTGCCGATGTTCTCAAGTCCAAGTCTGTAGTAGGGGGTACAAACTGGTCGGGAGAGGGAGAGGGTCCCAGGTCCCGGTGCTGTGCGAGCGAGTGTGCTGTTCGTGCTGTGTCCGAATGTTCGACTGATGTCGGTCTGTCCCCCGCTTGTGTCCCCTTGTCCCCTTTTATAGCCTTAAGGAGAGAAGGGAGCGGGGGGTAAGAAAGAAGAAAATTACATGGGGAGTTACTGCCCCCGAGGCCTTTAGCCAGCGTCGCGCGCCGAGCCGTACAGGGAGCAGGTGTTGACGGAGTGGGCATCCCGCCGGACCCGGGATCGTACATCCCGGGTGGTTGGTGTAGACGTCTTCTCGGGTAAGCTCCCGGGTAGTTCCTGGGTCGTGGTTGACTTGCTCGAGGTCCTCGGGTGCTCCAGGTGTCCTGCTCGGGTTCCAGGTGTCATCCATGGGCGCCTGGGGTCGTACTTGGGCGCCCGGTGTTGCGCATGCGCTCCTCTCAAGACTGTAGCGTTCCTGTTCGGATGAGACGGGTGCCACTGTGGCTGCCGTGGCGAAGGACGGACGCCCATCATGCTCTGACGCGGCGGGTACCAAGTGGGTACGGCGCTGGATGGGCCAGGACGTGGCCGGGTAGTTTCACCCGGAGAGCTGGAGACTCCTCGGAGGCGGAGAACTCCCCGGGCGAATCGGAGAGCCCTTCGGGGGCGGAGAACTCCTCGGGCGAATCGCGGAGACTCCTCGGAGGCGGAGAACTCCTCGGGCGAATCGGGGAGACTCCTCGGAGGCGGAGAACTCCTCGGGCGAATCGGAGACTCGTCGGGCCGCCTCCGAGGTGTCAGGGCATGGAGAATCTGCTTTGGTTTGAGTCTTCAGTTTTGCTTTTTGAGGAGTGGATTATCGTGAGCTTCCGGATTAAGGGCTTGATCGGGTACCCCTAATTCGGACCTTCGTCAGTAGCCCCCGAGCCTGGGGGGAGATGGAGGCTCGCGCCCAGGCTGGATGGCAGCGTAGATATGGTAAGTTACAATTCTTCCGGTGGGGGCGCGCGAGCGCACCCGCCGGGTGTAGCCCCCGAGCCTTGAGAAGAGCTGGTGCTCTTGTTAAGGTTTTGTGCCCGGGTGGTTTGCCTTGGATGTTGTCGGGATCGAAAAGCTTGTCGGGGACGCTTCTTTGGTGGGCCGGGCAGCTGCCCGACCGTTGACGGGCCGGGCACGGAAGCGTCGGCCCGTTCCTCCGCCGCGTGGGAGGTGGACGCGCCTTTTGAGGAGGTCAGGCGAAGCGACGTGCGCACGTCGCCGCTGCGCCGGTGGTGGGCCCGCGCAATTAATGTCGCGGCCGTTCCGTCCCGTCCCTATTTATAGCCGTGTGCTGCAGCAGCCTAGGGTTTTACCCTAGCCCGAGCCTTCCAGCTTTCATCGCGCGTTTCGTCTCCTTCTGTCGCTGCCGCACTTGTTCCCTTGCGCCCTCCGCCGCCGTCGCTTCGCCGTTCCGGAGAGCGAGCAACCGAGCCCCCCATCCCGGCAGCGCTTCCTCCTCTTCGTAGCTTCACGATGTCGACCTGGGAGCGCTCGCGCGTCTCGCTCCGGCAGCTGGAGGGCCTCGTGGCGGAAGGGCTGCTTCCGCCATTGACGGAGGCCGAGGAGTGGAAGGTTCCGGGCGTGGAAGACTATCCCCGACCGCCGCAGGGATACGTCGTCTCGTTCGTTGCCTTCCACGAGCGCGGGTTCTCCGTCCCCGCCGGAAGGTTCATCCGCGCCGTGCTCAACGAGTACGGGCTGGAGCTTCACCACCTCAACCCCAACGGGGTTCAACAGATGGCGTTGTTCGTGGCCCTCTGCGAGGGGTACTTGGAGATGGAGGCCCACTGGGACCTCTTCAGGTACTTTTTCAAGTTCTCGCTGCACTCCGCAGAGGGCGGGGCCCCCGCGACGATCGGTTGCGCCGTGTTGAAGGCGAAGCAGGGGCGATCGAAGGGCTACATCTCGGGGGCCCTGATCAGCTCGAACAAGGGCTGGCACCCGATGTGGTTCTATCTGAAGAACGACAGCAAGAACCCCCTGCCGGAGTACACCGGGAAGACCTTCGAGAAGGCGCCCGACGAGTGGGCGTACGGGCCCGAGAAGAATAGGCAGGAGAAGCTCCTCGGGGACATCTGGAAGGCCCTCGCGCGACTCCGCGACGCGAGGGTGTCTACGGCGGAAGTCCTCGGGGTGTACCTCTCGAGAGGTATCGTGCCGCTGAGGCGGCGCGCCCTCGCCATTTGGCAGATGACTCCGGAGAGGGCCCCCTTCGTGGGGACCGTGACAATGATCCCCTTGCCTTCGGAGGCCGAGGTGGAGCGCCGAGTGACGGCGGCGATGGGGAAGGGCCACGACGCCTATCCTCCCCCGGGCCTTCTCCCCATGCTCCCGAACACCCGCACCCGGGCTCTGGTAAGGTGTCCTTCATCCGCCTTGATTCCCCGAGTGGTTTTTAGTTGGCTGATGCCGAGTTCTTTCAGATGAAGGGCCTTAACTGCTCCTACTCCCGGCCGCCTCTTCCCGAGGACAAGGCGAAGAACCGGGCCGAGGCCGAGTGGGCCAAGGCAAGGAAAGACCGCCGGGAGGAGTGGAAGAAGAAAGAGGTCGCCAAGCGTGAGAGGAACGCTGAGCGATCCAGGAGGAGGAGGAGAGGAGAAGAGGAGGTCTCCGAGGACGAGGACCCCGAGGAGTTCGTGGAGGACGACTCGGGGAGTGGAGATGACGAGGAGAGTGACGACGACGCGCCTCCTCAGAAGCTCAAGGCGGTCGCGGCGATGACCGCCGGCGCCTCGTCCTCGGCGCAGCATTCGGGGCGGAGCGGGAGAGGAGGGCCGCCGCCGCCGGACGCAGGGAGGAGCGAAAGCTCCCGGTCGGACCGTCATCGGCGGTCCTCCGAGGAAAGCCGGCGCGAGAGGCGCAGCCGGACGCCTCCGTCCTCCCGTCGCGCGCCCGAGGAGGGGAGGGGTTCCCGATGGGAGCCGGTCCCTCGTCGGGAGAGGAGCCGGAGCCGGGACCTGTCGGAGCGCGCCCATAAGGGGGGCTCATCCTCGGGGACGCCGCGCTCCCCCAACAGGCCCGCGCCGCGGGACGATAGGCGGCCGCCGTCGGCCCCCCAAACGGCGCGGGTGCAAAGCGAAGTGCGGGTTGCGCCCCGGACGCCCGCGGTGGATGCGCAGGCCCCTCCCGCCCCGGTGAGGGTCACGACGAGGCGGCCGGACCCGTCACCGGTCGAGGGAGGAGGCTCGTCTGGTCGGGCGGTGTCCCACTCGGGCAGGGACCCCGCCCCGACGACGCACGCGGGATCCAAGAGGCCCGCATCCCCGAAGGCCCCGGCGCCGACGGGATTCAAGCGGACACGGACCATCTCGTCGAGGTGAGTGATGATCTGTGTTTCTCGAGTGGTTTTGGTTTTTTCCGTAGTTATTCATTTTTCTCAGCCGGATTCCCCGACTTGTAATGAACCAGTCGGGCCGACACTCCGCTCGTGGTGGCGCCGAAGAAGGCGCTGCGCTTGGCGGCGCCGGCGGCGAGGCCCGTGACGGAGCAGGCCGAGCAGGTGACGCCGGAGCCCGCGGCGGAGTCGTCCGAGAAGGCGACGATGGAGCCCGTGGTGGAGCGGGCCGAGGTGGTGACGTTGGAGCCCTCGGCGGAGCGGGCCGAGGAGGTGACACCGGTGCCCTCGGCGGAGCAGGCCGAGGAGGGGACACGGAGGGTGGCGCCCTCTGTGGAGGAAAAGGCGCCGGAGGGGGACGGCGACAGCCCGGGAGACGCTCTCCCAACGGGCCTAGCCTTCGCGCAGACCGTCCCCACAGAGGCGGCCGTGGCGGCGCTCCAAGCCGAGCTGGCCGAAGAGCTGGTGGAGGCGGCTCTGCCTACTCCTCAGGAGGAGTTGGCTCGCCCCGGCGCGGGGGAGGTCGCCGCGTCTGGCGACGCGGCCGGGGAAGATGGCCGTGAGGTCGCTGCCTCTCCAGGGGCTGCGGCTGGCCCCAAGGAAGCAGAGGCGGGGACCTCCGGCGCCCGTCAGGACGCCGCCATCCCGGCAGCCGTTGCAGCCCCCGAGCCCTCCGGGGTGATTCCCCCGGAGGTCGTCGTGCTCGAGGACTCGCCGGAGGGTAGCTCGCAGAGGGTCGCCGGGGAGTGCAGCAGGAGGCCGGCCGTGGAGTCCCCGAGACCTTCGTGCCCTTCGAGCGAGGGCCTGTGCTTTCTCCGGGAGACGCCGGGAATGATGACGGTGGATCGTCGATTTGCCGCCATCGTACCTATCGAAGACAACCCGAACCTTCCGTGCGAGGGTCGGTTGTTGTGGTACGACCGTCAGAACCCGGCGGCGGGCCCCGTCTTCGAGCTGAACGACGCGGCGGAGAGGGAGCAGTGCCAGCTTCTCACCGAAGGCCTCGACAACATGAAGGAGATCTTCAACAAGTTGATCATCGGGCCTTCCCAGGTGAGTTTTTGGACTTCGTTCTTCTAGTCTTGGCGCCGTTTTGAGGTATGTCTTACCGCTCTTGTTTTTATTTTTGTTCAGAAAATCCTGGAGCGTAGTGCCGAGAAGTCGGCGTTCCTTCGCCGGGAGTCCGGGCTTTGGCACGCCGTGCAGCAGCTGAAGGCCGAGAAGGAGCAGCTCGAGGCCCAGCTGGCCGAGGCCCGGGAGGCCAGGGAGGAGGCGATCGTGGACGCCGCGGAGGAGAGGGCCGCCCTCGAGGCAAAGGTGGACGAGGCCGAGAGGACCGTGATGGAGGCGTTGACGGCCGCCGACGCCTCCAATCGGGAAAAGGCTGCCGCCATGCAGGAGGTCGAGGGTCTGAAAGCGAAAGTGGTGGACCTCCAGATAGATGTCCAGCACCGCGACCTCGACCTCAAGACGGCCAACAACCAGTTGGTCGAGCTGGCCGGCAAGCTGACGGCCGCGGAGGAGGAGGGGACTCGCCTCAAGGAGATCGCCGGGAAACGGGAGGAGGAGATCCTTGGTAAGTTATCCCTCCCCATTTCTTGTCAGGCGGTTTCTTTCTATTCTCCTCGCGTGGCGGCGAGTTTGCTTAGATTTGACTGTCAATGCAGCCCTGCGGAAGGGGAAGGCTGACCTGGAGGCCCAGCTTGAGGCCGGGAAGCGCGAGGTGGCCAAGGCCTTTGCTGCCAACCAAGAGCTGGTGCAGCTTGGTCACGAGCTTAAGGCGGAGCTGACCAGTAAGTATCGTGTGTCCACTCGCCCTTCTTCTTGCAGAATGATAGTGACGAAGAGTTGCCTGCAGGGGTCGTCGAGGACCTTCGGAGGTCCAGGGAGGCGGGCGAGCAGAGCCAGAGGGCCCTCGAGAAGAAGTCCGAGGTCCATCAGGCTTTGGTCCAGGCGGTCGAGCACTTGCTCGAGGAGCTCAACGTCGGCGGCGGTCCATCCTTGGTGGATCGCCTCGCCCTTGTCACAGGAAGGACTCGGGCGCAGGCCTCGGATCTTGCTCGGAGCGTGGCGCGAAAGATCATAGCTATGTTCTTGTCGCACTACCCGACCATGGATCGGGAGGCTCTGCAAGGCGGGTGGGCCCCTGGCTACGAGGATGCTGAATACGACGAGATTGAAGCCGAATCCTCCTCGTTTGCCGATCAAGTGCTGTCCGCCGCCCTGAAGGATCTTGGGCTAGAGTAGACATAAAGAACTTAGTCATTTTGTTATGTAATGAACAAAGCTCCAAACATTGTTGCTCAGAAGGCTCGTGTTTTATCTGTTGTTTGCCATTTTCGTTTTCTTCCGAATGCCTTTGGGGGTCGTGGGTCGAGATGGAAAGGCGCGGGGTCCTGCCCGTCAGACTATGTTCCGTAGCCGCCGGGGCGTAGGAACTCGGGAGATTGGGCACTCGGACTCGCAGCCCCCGAGTAATTTCGGAAGATTCGAACGATGACAAGCAGCAGGTCGGATATGCTGAAAGCAACAACTAGTCGAGGCGGTTCCTTTATTGCTTCTCGGGAAAAAGACGTCGGCCCGGGGGCTTGGACTTTGCCCGCAAGTTAGCGCCGTAGCCGCAGGGGCGTGAGCACTCGAAACTTGGACAGGCGTGGTCATGAAGCCCCTCGAGCCGGCGTTCCTTTCTCGCAAGCGCAAAAGTATACCGCTTGATCGCGCGCGAGAGCGATCACTTGTCAAGTTTTTGCGAAAAAACGGAGGGGCACCGGGCCCCGGGTGGAGCCCCCGAGCGGTGGGCGATCCTGCACAGGGAAGGGGTCGCCCGCCGCTTAGCTTTGGGAACTCGCAGGGTACATTTCGATCGTATGCGAATAGAGTACTCGGAATAGCACAGTACTTTGATTATTATCGTGAATTGAAAAGTACAGGTACTTTTAAGGGTAAAGTGACGTAGCTGTGCGAGCCCGCAGGGGAGTGTGAGGCTCTTCGGGAGAGGCGGGGACTCGTCGGGCGAGGTGGGGACTTCTCGGGCTCGTCCTCGGCCTCGTTTTGTCGTGGCGAGATCTCTTTCAGGCCTTGTTTCGTGACCTGGGACCCCGCGCGATGCAGGGTGCTGATGGAGAGGCCTTTTTCTCCTTGCGTCGTTACCCCTCATGCACCTTTTTTCGCAAAAGGTGGAGGGGCCGGACCGCGCCGTATTTTTGCCTCGCTGGCCGAAAATGCGGTGTCCGTGTGAGCTGATAACGGGTTAATTCGAGTGAAGCCACGGCATCCCGCTCGACGGGTTCCGATCGGACCAGCTGGTGGCCAGCTTCAAATTCTTGGTGGCGAGATCATCTAGTTACCGAGTCCGTTCGACCGGACCTGGCGGCTCTTTGCCTTTCCGTTCGGGGGAAAAACCATGATCTTACTTTCCATCAAGACTCGAATGTAGTTCGGGATGCCCATGACGCTCGTGCGCCCGGGTACTGGCCGCTGGGACCCATCCCTTGCTGCCCCTCGCTCGAGGTGCCCGGGGGCGGCTGTCGAACCCTTCGACGGGCCAGCCTTCGAACCCCTGGCGGTTAGCAGGCCGTAGTAAGTGCTTACCGTGTCGGTTGTCGAGAGCATTCGACCCTACGCGGGGAGAGTGTCACTCGCTTCTTATGTCGGAGGGCTCGGAGAGTGCCCCGGGAAACGACTGCAAGCTCATAAAGTACTCGGAACGGGAGAGCATTTTTATTATTGCAGGCGAATGACAAAGTACAGATGCTTTCTAGGGGTAAAAGCGACGTAGCTGCTCTATGTTCCAAGCGTTCATGAGGACTTGGCCGTCCTCGTCCTTGAGCTTGTAAGTCCCCGGGCGGAGGACTTGGTCGACGATGTAGGGGCCTTCCCATGGTGGCGACAGCTTGTGGCGGCCGCGGTTGTCCTGAACTCGTCGGAGGACGAGGTCGCCGACTTGAAAGGCCCGACTTCGAATGTTACGGTCGTGGTATCGTCGTAGGGCCTGCTGGTACTTGGCCGAGTGGAGTAGTGCGACGCTGCGCGCTTCATCCAGCTGGTCGATGGCGTCTTCCAAGGAGGCTTGATTTCCTTCGTCGTCGTAGGCGCGGACCCTTGGGCTGCCGTAGTCGAGGTCAGTCGGGAGGACCGCCTCGGATCCGTGCACCATGAAGAAGGGCGTGCAGCCCGTGGCCCGACTTGGAGTGGTTCGCAGGCTCCAGAGGACCGACGGGAGCTCTGCAACCCACCTTGCTTTGAACTTCTCGAGGCGTTTGAAGATTCGCGGCTTTAGTCCTTGCAAGATCATGCCATTGGCTCTCTCCACCTGCCCGTTGGTTTTGGGGTGGCTGACGGCGGCCCAATCCACTCGGATGTTGTTGTCGTCGCAAAAGTTGAGAAACTTTTTACCCGTGAACTGCGTGCCGTTGTCGGTGATGATTACGTTCGGGACCCCAAAGCGGTAGATAATGTCGGTGAAGAACTGGACAGCTTCTTGCGAGCGAACCCGCCGGATAGGCCTTGCCTCGATCCATTTGGAGAACTTGTCAACGGCGACGAGGAGATGCGTGAAGCCCCCGGGTGCTTTCTTCAGTGGCCCGACTAGATCCAAACCCCATACGGCAAAGGGCCAAGTGATGGGGATGGTCTGCAGGGCTTGCGCCGGGAGGTGAGTTTGTCTTGCGTAGAACTGACAGCCTTCACATCTGCGCACGATGTCCTTGGCATTGGCCACTGCGGTTGGCCAGTAGAACCCTTGACGGAAAGCTTTCCCGACAAGTGTCTTCGGCGCGGCATGGTGTCCACATGCTCCTGCATGGATGTCCCTCAGCAATTCCTTGCCTTGGTCGATCGGAATGCAGCGCATTAGGATGCCAAAGGTGCCTCGCCGGTAAAGCTCTCCCTCAATGAGCGTAAAAGTTTTAGCCCAGCGCGCGATCCGCCGAGCCTCGGTCGGGTCGGGTGGGAGCTTACCCTGCACGATCCACTCGAGTAGCGGGATTCTCCAGTCGGGATCCTCGAGGTTGGGCTCGGGTGCCGCGTCTATCTCCATCACTTCCGCCTCCTCTTGTCCTGGAGGCTCGGGTGGCTCGTCGTCGAGTCGGATGGAGGGGGCGTGCTGGTCCTTGGCGAACACTCCATGGGGGACGGGCTTCCGGTTGGAGGCCGCCTTGGCGAGGGTGTCGGCCGCCTCGTTGTATCGTCGTTGGACGTGCTTGAGCTCGAGGCCGAGGAACTTGTCTTCCAGCTCGCGGACCGCCCGGCAGTAGGCGGCCATCTTGGGGCTGACGCAGCTCGACTCCTTCATCACTTGATCGACGACCAACTCCGAGTCTCCTCGGATCTCGAGGCGCCGTATGCCTAGCTCGAGGGCGATTCGGAGTCCGTTGATGAGGGCCTCGTACTCGGCGGCGTTGTTGGAGGCCGAGAAGTGCAGCCGAACCATGTATTCCATGCGCACGCCCAGAGGCGAGACAAAGACCAGGCCGACACCTGCCCCTTCCTTCATTAGCGACCCGTCGAAGTACATGACCCAAGTCTCGTGCTCGATGGAGGTCGGGGGAGTTTGGGCCTCAGTCCACTCGGCGATGAAGTCGGCCAACGCTTGTGACTTGATGGCGTCCCGAGGTGCGTAGGTGATGTTCTTCCCCATCAGCTCGAGTGCCCACTTGGCTATCCTCCCATCAGCCTCGGGGTTCTGGATCACCTCGCCGAGTGGATACCTCGACACCACCGTGATGGGGTGGGCGTCGAAGTAGTGCCGGAGCTTCCGCCTAGTGATGAGGACAGCGTAGGCAAGTTTTTGGATCTGGGGATATCGTACCTTGGTGTCGGACAGGACCTCGCTGATGAAGTAAACGGGGCGTTGCACCTTCTGGATTTTCTCGGGCTCGCTTCGCTCGACGACGAGGGCGGTGCTTACCACATGGGTGGTTGCCGCAATGTAGAGCAGCATGGGTTCCCCTTCTGCCGGAGCGGTCAGGATTGGTGGGTTTCTGAGCATTGCCTTGAGCGAGTCGAGGGCCTGCTGCGCCTCGGCGTTCCAGACGAAGTGGTCCGACTTCTTGAGCAGTCGGTACAGGGGCAGGCTTCGTTCCCCGAGTCGGGCGATGAAGCGGCTGAGTGCAGCCAAGCATCCCGTGACGCGTTGGACCCCTTTTACGTTCTGGATTGGCCCCATGTCGGTGATGGCAGTTATCTTCTCGGGATTGGCTTCGATGCCTCGTTCCGATACGATAAAGCCGAGGAGCATGCCTCTCGGGACCCCGAAAACGCATTTCTCGGGGTTGAGCTTTACTTTGTTCAGCCGGAGCTTCTCAAAGACAGCTGCGAGGTCGGAGACCAAGTCGCCGGTGCGTTTGGACTTCACTACTATGTCGTCAACGTATGCCTCGACCAGTCGGCCGATTAAGTCACCAAAGACGCGTCGCATGCATCTCTGGAACGTGGCACCCGCGTTTTTCAGCCCGAATGGCATAGACGAATAGCAGTAGGTGCCGTAGGGCGTGATGAACGAGGTTGCGAGCTGGTCGGCCAGGCTCATCGCGATCTGATGGTACCCGGAGTACGCATCGAGAAAGCAGAGGGTTTCGCACCCCGCGGTGGAGTCGACCACCTGATCTATACGTGGAAGAGGGAAGGAGTCTTTTGGACATGCCTTGTTAAGGCCAGTATAGTCAACGCACATCCTCCATTTCCCATTTTTCTTTTTTACAAGGACGGGGTTGGCCAACCACTCGGGGTGGTACACCTCCCTAATGAAGCCGGCGCTGAGGAGCTTTTTGAGCTCTTCGCCGATGGCTTTGTACTTCTCGTCGTCGTAGCGTCGGAGCCTCTGTTTGACGGGTCGAGCGCCAGGCTTGATGTCAAGTTTGTGCTCGGCGACTTCCCTTGGAATCCCCGGCATGTCCGAGGGTTTCCATGCAAACACATCGAGGTTTGCGCGAAGAAAGTCGACGAGCGCGCTTTCCTATTTAGGATCGAGCGCCGTCCCGATACGGAGGGTGCGGCCATCGTCGGCCACGGCAACCTCCTTGACGTCCTTGGCCGGCTCAAAAGAGCACGCAGCACGCTTGGAGGTCTCGGGGATATCCGGGTCCCTGGGTGAAGGCTCAGCGGCGAGCCTCTTGGACTGGACGAGCGCCTCCGCGAATTGGAAGCACTCGGTTTCGCAAGCAAACGCATGCTCAAATGAAGTCCCCATGGTGATGACACCCTTGGGTCCGGGGATCTTTAATTTGAGGTACGTGTAGTTCGGGACAGCCATGAACTTTGCGTATGCAGGCCTCCCGAGGATGGCGTGATACGTCCCAGGAAATCCCACCACTTCGAAAGTGAGGGTTTCTCTGCGGAAGTTCCGTGGTGTCCCGAACGTGACGGGCAGGTCGATCTGCCCAAGCGGTATGGCGTCCACCCCGGGGACGACCCCATGGAATGGCGCCGTGGATGGCCGAAGCTGGGACCGCGGGATCCCCATCTCATCGAGAGTGTCGACGTAGAGGATGTTGAGGCCGCTCCCGCCGTCCATCAAAACCTTGTGGACGCGTTTTGTACCGAAGAGAGGAGCAACCACGAGCGGGTACCTTCCGGGTTGTGGGACATGGTCGGGATGATCGGAGCGGTCGAAGGTGATCGGGGCCTCGGACCATTTCAGGTAGGAGGGCACCGCGGGCTCTGTGTGGCAGACTTCTCGCCGGATTAACTTCTCGTCGCGCTTCGAGGGGCAGGCTGCCGACCCCCCGACGATCATTAGGATCGCGCCGTCTTCCCTGGGGTAGCCGTCATCGTTGTTCGACCCTCCGGCCCCGTCCCGGTTCTCGTATGGTTTCTTCTTCAGGGTGCCGGCGAGGAAGCTTCTCATGAGTTTGCAATCCTTCAGGGCGTGCTTGACAGGGCCCTCGTGGTTGGTACAGGGCGCCTCGAGGAGCTTCTCGAAGTGGTCCCTTGGCGCCGGGTTTCCTTTGGGTTTAGCGGCCTTCCGCTCGGCCGCCGCTACCACGCGGCCATCGCGCCTCCGCTTGTCCTTTCTTCTCTTCTTGTCGGGTCGGGCGGAGGTGCCCTCGCCAACCGCCTCCGACTGCTTGCTCTTGCCCTGAGGCCGATCAAGGGTCGCAGCAACGGCGTCCTCCCCGTCGGCGTAGTCGGTGGCGATGTCGAGGAGCTCCCGGATGGTTCGCGGTTTCCTGCGTCCCAACTCATGGATGAGGGTCGCGCAGGTGGTTCCGAACCGGAACGCGGAGACGACATCGGTGTCAGCAGTGTTTGGCAGCTCGGTGCAGCGCTTGGAGAAGCGCTTGATGTAGTCGCGCAGGGTCTCGTCCTCTGCCTGGAGGCAGTTGCGGAGGTCCCAGGGATTCCCGGGACGAGTGTAGGTGCCCTGGAAGTTGCCAATGAAGGCATCACGCAACTGCGCCCAGCTGTCGATCTTGCCCGCAGGGAGATGCTCCAGCCATGTTCGAGCCGAGTCGGCGAGGTAGAGGGGGAGGCTTTTGATGATGAAGTAGTCGTCTTGTGCTCCCCCCGCATGGCACGCGAGCCGGTAGTCCTCCAGCCAGACGCTGGGGTTTGTGTCCCCGTCGTATTTAGGCACCGTCGTGGGAGCTCGGAAGCGCGGAGGGACCTGAGCGCCGAGGACGTGGGGTCCAAAGGCACGCGGCCCCCTGGGGTCGGGTGACGCACTCCTGCTCCGGTCCTCGCCGCTGTCGTAGCGGCCCCCGCGCCGTCTGTTATAGGCTCGGCGTGGGCGGTGCTGATGGTGCTCGTCCCGTTGTCTGGCGCCTCCGTCGGCTGCGGCCCCGTGATGATATACGGAATGCTCACGATCGGGCTCTCGAGGAGCTCGCTGGCGTGAGGCGGAGCTTTCCGCCTGTTGGACTGCCGCGGTTTCCAGGAGCGCGCGGAGCTGCTGATGGAACCTCCGGTCTTCGGGCGCTGCTGGTTCAGGGTGTTCACGGAGCAGGACAGCAGCCGCTGCGAGGTTCTGGGACGCCCGGTTGAAGACCGGCGCGTCGTTGGCGTTGCCACCGTCGTTGACGATGCGCTGTTGCACGTCCCGGGCCCGTGCGCGGGCGGCTCCTCCGTCCGCGTTTCTCCCAAGCTCGCGGTTGAGCTGCTGCCGTTCTGCCTCGATCTGACGCCGGGCCTCGTCTAGCTCCTGCAGCCTGACCCGCCGAGCATCGTCCGCCGGGGCGTTCGGCGGTGGCGCCGCAGGAGCGTTGGCAGGCGGAGCTGCAGGGGCTCGGGCAGGCGGAGCCGCAGCGGCGTTGGCAGGTGGTGCTGCGGGGGCGCCGTCCCTCGTCGAGCTGCTCGCGGACTGCACATCCCCGTCGGGGGTGTGACACATGAAGCACTCCCGGTAAGGGTCGAAGTTCGGCGGAGCCCACGTCAGCCGCGGGCGCGAGCTTTGCTCACTCACCGCGCTTTTGGCGGTTGGCGAGACGCGTGGGTCGGACTCCGTCGGTGTCGGGGTGACCACCGGGTCGCTCGGCAGGCCTGGCTGTCCCTCCGGGTACATGGCGTTGTAGCAGTCGATGAACTCGTCCCAGGGGAGCTGCTCCTGCCCTCCAACCTGGAGGGCGAGATTGGTGATCATGTAGGAGATGTTGCGGAAGCGTTCCTGGGACGGGCTCCGTCCCAGGGCGGCCGCCAGGTCCCCTCCGAGTAGGTCGAGGACGTAGGCGGTGGCTCCCGCCGTGGCGTGGGAGGGCTTGGACCCCTCGTTGTGGAACGTCTTGTCGTCGTCGCAGGCAAGCTTGGGGCGCACGAAAGTTGCCCCAATGATGGGCTCCACCGACTTGTCGATGACGAAGTCGAGGGAGCCGAACCGCAGGTGATCGCCGGGCGCCAGCGAGGCGCCGCTGTGGGCCATCCGGACCCTGGTGAAGTGTCGTGACACGCGAAAGACCCCTACCTGGCGCGCCAACTGTCAGGGTTCTCTACCGCCGACAAGTAAATTTTCTACGATCGCGCGTCGGAGCCCGGATGGTGACTCGAGAGACAGGGGGTTTTAGACTGGTTCGGGCCTCCGGAGAGTAATACCCTACGTCCAGTATGTGCCGATGTTCTCAAGTCCAAGTCTGTAGTAGGGGGTACAAACTGGTCGGGAGAGGGAGAGGGTCCCAGGTCCCGGTGCTGTGCGAGCGAGTGTGCTGTTCGTGCTGTGTCCGAATGTTCGACTGATGTCGGTCTGTCCCCCGCTTGTGTCCCCTTGTCCCCTTTTATAGCCTTAAGGAGAGAAGGGAGCGGGGGGTAAGAAAGAAGAAAATTACATGGGGAGTTACTGCCCCCGAGGCCTTTAGCCAGCGTCGCGCGCCGAGCCGTACAGGGAGCAGGTGTTGACGGAGTGGGCGTCCCGCCGGACCCGGGATCGTACATCCCGGGTGGTTGGTGTAGACGTCTTCTCGGGTAAGCTCCCGGGTAGTTCCCGGGTCGTGGTTGACTTGCTCGAGGTCCTCGGGTGCTCCAGGTGTCCTGCTCGGGTTCCAGGTGTCATCCATGGGCGCCTGGGGTCGTACTTGGGCGCCCGGTGTTGCGCATGCGCTCCTCTCAAGACTGTAGCGTTCCTGTTCGGATGAGACGGGTGCCACTGTGGCTGCCGTGGCGAAGGACGGACGCCCATCATGCTCTGACGCGGCGGGTACCAAGTGGGTACGGCGCTGGATGGGCCAGGACGTGGCCGGGTAGTTTCACCCGGAGAGCTGGAGACTCCTCGGAGGCGGAGAACTCCCCGGGCGAATCGGAGAGCCCTTCGGGGGCGGGGAACTCCTCGGGCGAATCGCGGAGACTCCTCGGAGGCGGAGAACTCCTCGGGCGAATCGCGGAGACTCCTCGGAGGCGGAGAACTCCTCGGGCGAATCGGAGACTCGTCGGGCCGCCTCCGAGGTGTCAGGGCATGGAGAATCTGCTTTGGTTTGAGTCTTCAGTTTTGCTTTTTGAGGAGTGGATTATCTTGAGCTTCCGGATTAAGGGCTTGATCGGGTACCCCTAATTCGGACCTTCGTCATTGTTCATATCCAAATCTTGTGATTGAATGTTAGTGAATGTATGAATGTGAAGTTTGTTTGAGTATGTGTAATGGTGGAAAAGTTGGAGCTTCTGGGAGAAGCTGGAGCATCGGAGTTTCTCTGGAGCACAGGTTTTTTTTTATTCATGAAAAAATGCATTGGTACCGGGTGGCAAAATTCGGTACTAATGGCTCAAAGCCATTAGTACCGACTGCGCGGTACCGGTACTAATGGCTCAAAGCCATTAGTACCGACTGCGCGGTACCGGTTCCAAAACCCGGTACCAAAGGGGGTTTGGAACCGGTACCGATAGCTCGTTCTCCGGTAGTGGCACTGTCGTGTAGCTCGTCCCGTGAAAGGTTTGGTTGGTCATATTCAAGAGGGTCCAAGGTTTAGGTGGCATTACTGTTAGTGATATAGTAGTATACTACTATTCATGAGCCTAGTCATCGACTGAAAGTGACACCGGGAAGACTAGTATTTTTATGATTTTTTTTATGTTGTTTCAACTTTCAGATGATGACGCTTGATTTACTTGGCATGCACATCTGATCCATTGCTCTATATATGGTCCAAAACAAGAAAGGAAAAAAAAAAGGAATAACTATACAAGTGGCGAGCTTCTCTTTTACTAGCAGTTTGCATGGTCAAATGTGTGACAAACATCTCTGTCTGTGGCTGCTCGGATTATGTATATAATATGTCTCACTAGCACAATATAGCACTTTGGTTATACTGATGACTTAAGACAGATTAAGGGTCGCTCGCAGTTAGCCCACGAGTCATGCATGGTTGATCTTATTTGAAATATTTGGGGTTTGAGCAATCCAAATATCGAGTTAAAGAAAAGGCCAATATAAACATCACACCAAACAACAAAAGACGCTATGTTGGCACAAAATGTCTAATAACAACCAACAAAGGATATTATATACAGAGCATCTAGTTTACGGTCGCCCGGCAGGAGCGTTCCGTCCGGTCGATCTCCCGACCATGTGGTTTTTTCTATTTTTAGTTGCCCACCGTTCCACCCTGCCATTTCCTTTCAGTTTTTTTTTTACTTCACGCTTTTGCCCCACATATGGGCGAACCAGATTTTGAACCTTTTCCACGTGTCACTATTCCCTTTCTGCCATTTTTTTCTCTTTCCAGAAATATTCGGGAGTGGCGAAAAAGAGGGAGAAGAAAAGGGTGGAGAAATCAAATAAAAGTAAGTTTTGAAATAAAATAAAATAAAAAACAAACAAAAAAATAAATAAAAAAGATAAAAAAAAATAAAAATTACATTAAATAAAAGAAAAATTTCATACAAAGTTATAGAAAGTTATGCTAAATATTGCACACCATGAAAAATTGTATGTTAAACTTTCATACATAAGTTTTCATCAAATGTCATACAAAAGTTTTCGTGCATAAGATATATAACAAACAAACTTCTACTTTGTTGTTACATTAAAATAAAAATAGAAAAATATTTCATACAAATTTAAGTGACGAGTTATAGAAACTTGTAGTAAATAATATTGCGGAGACCGTAGAAAATTTTATGCTAAACTTTCTTACATAAGTTTTATGAACTTCAGTTATCTTTAAATACATAAGTTTTCATGAAGTGTCGTAAAAAGTTTTCATGTATAAGTTATATAACAAACTTCTACTTTGCTGTACATTAAAATAAAAGCAAAAAAAATATTTTATACAAATTTAAGTGACAAAGTTATAGAAAATTATACTGAATAATATTGCAGACACCATGCAAAATTTGCCGTTGGACCGGCGAGTCCCACCAATCATGTCTGCCTGCCGATGAGGCATCGTCAGTCACCAGGTCAGTACCAGCTCTGATTTGTGTGTTTATGTGTGTGTGTTCAGCATGGGATTTGGTGGTATCATTTTTTTTTAGAAAATAGAATTACATTCCGGCCTATGCACGACTGCACACAGCCTTGTTTATTACAAACATATAAAAAATATCTTAAAAAACTTTAGTACATGAATATCAGCACTAAAGACCGTCTAGTCCAAAATCTATTTGGTGGTATCATGGAACTGAAGGTTCAATTCAACACCTAAACCAGCCGTCTATGCAACTAACTACTCTCAGCTTCTCACTCACTCACTGACTGTCGTGTAGCTCGTCCCGTGAAAGGTTTGGTCATATTCAAGAGGGTCCAAGGTTTAGGTGACATTATTGTTAGTGATATAGAGTATGAGCCTAGTCATCGACAGAAGTGACAGCAGGAAGACTACTAGTTTTATTGATTTTTCTCCATTGTTTCAACTTTCAGATGATGACGCTTTACTTGGCATGCACGCCTCTGATCCATTGCTCTATGGCCCCACAAGAAAGAACAAAAAAGGAATAACTATACAAGTGGTGAGTTTCCCTTTTAGCAGAGTTTGGTCAAATGCGTGGACCATTGGATCAAAATCTAGTGACAAACATCACTGTCTGTGGCTGCGCGGATTATAGTGTGTAATATGTCTCAGTAGCACATATAGCTCTTTGGTTGTACTGATGACACAAGACAGATCAGGGGTCGGCGCAGGGTTAGCCCACGAGTCATGGTTAATCTTATTTGAAATATTATGCTAAAAAGTTCTTATTTGAAATATTTGGGGTTTGAGAATTCCAAATATCGAGTTAAAAAAAGGCCAACATAAAACTCACACCAAACAACAAAAAAGATACTATGTTGGTACAAAATGTCTAATAATAACCAACAAAGGATACTAAGTTGGTGCAAAATGTTTCATTACTAGTTGTTACATACACCATTTGAATTGCATTTTCCTAAAAAAAATTATATAGCCACGGGTATATAAACAATCAATTGACCTAGTTGACGATAAAAACTGGGTTTATAACAACCTTATTTCTGCATCGTAAATGAATGGAAAGCTGCGCAAAAACCACGACTCACCAATGCTCTCTGGGCACAAAAATATCTTTTTTTTCCTTTTTAGTAATCCGTGGGACTTTATGATAAGTGGCTGGCCGATCTTCCGAGAGGTAGATGATAAGTTCGATTGGTGGAGAACTCGACGTTGGCGATCCGGCTTCAAATCAACACGATTCGAACCCTGCAACCGTTACACCACTGCTCCGTTGGTTATCAACCAAGCACAACTTGATTGACCTCGCCGAGAAGGCTTTTCCCTGCAAGCGAATCGAAGAACACAAGCAAGAAAGTGAAACGCGCAATCTGAAATTGCAGATCTGTATGAAGCGAAAAACAATGGTGTTCAAGCTCTGATCAACAAAGGACTAATCGCCACAGGGTTGTAGAACAAGAACGGGGCCCTGGATCACTATAAACAGACTTGTCGCCACAGTTACAATGAATCTATCACAGTTTCGACTTCGAAAACTTGACTAAACAAAACCCAAACCTAAAGTGGCAGCGGCTGCTGAGTTTAATACCCTCAAGGGGCAAGCTAGGGTTGGGGGCGGCCAGGGGGGGGCGCCCACAACCTGGGCTTAAGGCCCGACACGATATAAAGGCCCGACATGGCCCAAAAAGATGACGCAGCACTTTGTCGTGGTCACGCAGAATGATCCACGAATGATCTGGAGCTGGGACCAGACCCAAAACGACGGCGTCGTCGTCATCTTTCCAACACATCAAAGATCACCTCGTTTCAATGTC
>CM014277.1:54568666-54640406 GCA_004135705.1 Alloteropsis semialata
CCCGGCGATAGCTGCAGCCAGGGCGCGTCGCATCCTCGGCCAGCAGAGAAACTAGCTGCGCTGTGCTGTGTTGGCTGGAGAGCAAGGAAAAGAAGAGAGTTAGGGTTGAGCAAGAGGAGTTCGTGTATTTATACTCCCCGAAATGTACTCTGAACCGTTGGATGAAATGGATGGCTCAGATCGTTTTGCGGGGAGGAGGAGCCGGCTGGGCCAAAATAGGCCCAGGCGGATGGGCACATTCCCGGCCCAGGCCCAGGTTGTGGCCTGGGCGCGGGGAGCCCATGCGCTGCTCAGCCATGGGCTGTGCGCTGGCGCGAGTTGGGCGATTTGCACAGTGACTATTTTGAATAGAATTTATTTATTTTCAGAGCATCGTTTAAATGATTATGTACAGTTTTACCTCTATTTCATTTTGAACCAACGAGATAAATGTTTTAGAGAGTAAATTCAAAGTATTGCTTCTGAATATGAATAGTTTTTCATGTTTCCGCTGCGAATGGTTAAATTGTGCTCTTTTATTTTAATTCGAACCAACGGGAGAATTAAATTTTAAGAGCATGATTAAAAGATATTATTGTGTTAATTATGATGTTGTTATTTTCTGACCAACGTTGTTAATAGCAATATTATAATTTTAATGGTTATTTCTATTTCTGCCCAACGGTGATTTAGATTTAATGCATTAAACAGTTGTATGGTTTTAATCAGGCATTCTATTGTTGTTATTGTAATGTTCTCACATAATTGTGATTTCAGGAGGTGCTTTCCTGATGGCCTACATCAGAGAGATTCCAGTTCTCAAGGGGGACAACTACGCTGAGTGGAGAAAAAAGATTGACTTGGCCTTCACTTTGGGTGACCTGGAATGGGTTGTCACCACACCGCGTCCCACTGAGCCTCCAAAGCCAGTGAGGGACGAGAAAGATAATGATGCTGCATGGCAAAAGAAAGAGAGGGACTATGCTCCTCTAAGAATGTCATATGATCTCGATCATAAAAAGTGGACCAGTGCCAACAAGAAATGTCTGGCTATGGTAAAGAACACGATTGAGTCTGCAATAGTAGGCTCAATTGCAGAGTGTGACTCGGTCACAGAGTACCTAGAGAGAGTAAAGAATCAGTTCACTGGTTCTTCAAAGGCATATGCTACACAGCTGATCAAGCAGCTAGTGACACAGAGGTACAACGGTGATGGTATTAGAAGCCACATTCTGAGAATGAGTAACCAGAATGCAAAGCTCACAACTATGGATCTGGGTTTCAAGGATGAGATCCTTATCCATTTGGTTTTTGCTTCTTTACCTAAAGATTTTGAGTCTTTTGTGATTAACTACAACATGTCTCCCGAGAACTGGGACATGGAAAAGCTCATTGCAATGTGTGTGCAAGAGGAGGAGCGCATAAGGGCTTCACATGGTGATTCTATCAACTATGTGAAAAATGGTAAGAAAAAGTTCAATCAGGCTAACTCCTCCTCTAAGGCAAAGGATAAGCAAACCATGCAGCCACAGTATCAGTCTCAGAACTTCCCAGTGGAGAAAGATCAGTGTCTCTACTGCAAACAAAAGGGACATTACAAGAAAGACTGTCCTGCTTTCTTAAAGTCCATCATGCAAAAGAAAGGTGAGAACATTATAACATTTGTAAATGAATCCTTGTATGTCAATTATTCAAAGTCTACTTGGTGGATTGACTCAGGTGCAACTATTCATGTTGCAAATTGTTTACAGGGATTCCGTTCGACGAGGACTACGCGAAGAAGTGAAAGATGCGTTAAAGTCGCAAATGGAGTCCAAGCTGATGTGGAGGCTGTTGGCGACCTTTCTCTAGAGCTAACTGATGGCTTTACACTTTTATTGAAAGATGTTCTTTATGTTCCTACGTTACAAAGAAACTTGATTAGTGTTTCACGCTTGGATAATACTGGTTATAAATGCCATTTTGGAGATGGCAAATGTGAGATTTGGTTTGATAATGATTGTGTTGGTGTTGCTTTCCAACAACAAGAGCTTTATTTACTATCACTTCGTGAAAATGTGAATTCCGTCTGTGATGTGAATATGAATGTGAATGTGAATGAGAATGTATCCTCGTCAGTGCATAGAAAAAGAAAAAGAACTCAAGATGCATCGTCGAAATTATGGCACTGTCGTTTAGGCCATATTTCGAGGGGGAGAATAGAAAGACTAGTAAAGAATGATATTCTTCCTCCATTAGAGTTCTCAGACTTAGAACAATGCGTTGAATGTATTAAAGGAAAGTATGTAAATCAAATTAAAAAGGGTTCCAAAAGAAGCGCAGGGATTTTAGAGATAATCCACACAGATATTTGTGGTCCATTCCCTGTGCAAAGCGTGGACGGTTTTGATTCGTTCATAACATTCACAGACGATTACTCCTGTTTTGGTTATATTTATCCAATTAAAGAAAGATCAGAAGCATTGGATAAATTTAAAGTATTTAAGGCTGAAGTTGAAAATCAGCATGATAAAAAGATTAAGATAGTCAGGTCTGACCGTGGGGGGGAGTACTACGGTCGACATACCCCATATGGCCAGGTTCCTGGACTTTTTGCTAGGTTCCTATAGGAAAATGGCATAGTTGCCCAGTATTCCACACCGGGCGAGCCTCAGCAAAATGGAGTAGCTGAAAGGCGTAATCGTACCCTTATGGACATGGTGCGCATCATGATGAGTTACTCCACATTGCCATTGAGTTTGTGGATGGAGGCGTTGAAAACCGCTATTCACATTCTCAATAGAGTACCAAGTAAGTCGGTGCCCAAAACACCGTACGAGCTGTGGACAGGAAGAGTGCCCTCACTAAACCATTTGCGTGTGTGGGGGAGCCCAGCTGAGGCTAAAGTATTTAACCCAAACATTGGGAAACTGGATCCCAAAACAGTGAGTTGCCATTTCATTGGCTATCCAGAAAAGTTAAAAGGTTTCCGTTTCTACTGTCCTGACAGACATACAAAGTTTGTAGAGACGAGATATGCAGTTTTCCTAGAGGATCAGATGATCAGGGGGAGCATGGTAGCTCGAGAAATCAGCCTTGAGGAGAAGCGGGTGTGTGCGCCTACTCCAATGATTCAAGAGCCGTTCTTCTCTCTACCTGTTGTAGCTGCACCGCTAGTGCAGGACACTGTGGTGACAGCACCTGTTGTGAGTTCACCTGTGGCAGCACCAAATGAAAATGAGGAACCTGTCCCTCAGGATCCAATAGAGCCTGATGTCACACATGAGGCAGAGCCACAACAGCCCCAAATAGAAGATGTGCCAAACGATGAGCCTCCCAGGAGGCCTCAAAGAGTTAGAAGATCAGCTATATCTGCTGATTATGAGACTTATAATACAGAAGAGATTCAAATGGAGGGTGATCCCACCTCATTTGAAGAAGCCATGAGAAGTGCTCACTCATCGAAGTGGCTGGAAGCCATGGAAGATGAGATGAGGTCAATGAGTTCCAATGGAGTTTGGGACTTAGAGGAAATTCCTAAAGGAGCCAAAACAGTAGGCTGTAAATGGGTCTACAAGATTAAACGTGACTCTAGAGGGAATATGGAAAGGTTTAAAGCACGACTTGTGGCGAAAGGTTTTACACAAAGAGAAGGGATAGATTACAATGAGACCTTCTCTCCAGTCTCATGTAAGGATTCCTTCAGAATAATAATGGCATTAGTGGCACATTATGACTTAGAGTTACATCAGATGGATGTAAAGACGGCGTTCCTCAATTGGGATCTGGAGGAGAATGTTTACATGGCACAACCGAAAGGTTTTGTCGTGGAAGGAAAAGAACGAATGGGATGCCGCCTTAAGAAATCTATTTATGGATTAAAGCAAGCCTCTAGGCAGTGGTATTTAAAGTTTGATGAAACAATAAGGAAATTTGGGTTTAAAGAAAATGAGGAGGACAATTGTATTTATGCAAAGTTTAAGAGTGGGAAATTTATTTTCCTCATTCTGTATGTGGATGATATCTTACTTGCTAGTAGTGATGTCAATCTACTTATGGAAACAAAGAAGTTTTTGTCCTCAAATTTTGAGATGAAAGATCTTGGTGAAGCTTCTTTCGTTTTGGGAATTGAGATTCACCGAGATAGAAGAAAGGGGGTTTTAGGACTATCACAGAAGGCATACTTGGAAAAGATTTTAAAGAAATACAGTATGCATGCCTGTAAGCCTTCACCTGCTCCAATAGTCAAGGGCGATAGATTTGGGAAACATCAATGTCCCAGGAACCAGTATGAGATCGATCCAATGAAAGCGGTTCCATATGCTTCAGCTGTCGGAAGCTTACAGTATGCTCAAGTGTGTACACGCCCTGACTTAGCGTTTGTTACCGGGATTCTTGGCAGATATCAAAGTAATCCAGGACAGGAACACTGGATAATGATAAAGAAAGCTTTGCGTTATGTGCAAGGCACAAAAGGCCTCATGCTAACGTATAGAAAATCTGATTCCCTAGAGATAGAAGGGTATTCAGATGCGGATTTTGCGGGAGATCCGGACGATAGAAAGTCCACGTCTGGATATGTGTTCACTCTCGCAGGGGGAGCTATATCATGGAAAAGCTCAAAACAAACTGTCACTGCATCGTCGACAATGTATGCTGAGTTTGTTGCATGTTATGAGGCCACGGGGCAGGTCGAATGGTTAAAGAAATTTATACCCGGTTTAAGAGTGGTAGACAGCATTCAAAGGCCACTCAAGATGTACTGCGATAATGAACCCGCAGTGTTTTATGCTCACAACAATAAGTCAAGTGGTGCTGCCAAACACATTGACATAAAGTTTTATGTTGTGAAGGAAAGAATCCAGAGTCATACCATTAGTCTTGAGCATATAAGCACAAAGGAAATGCTTGCGGATCCGCTCACAAAAGGCTTACCACCCAATGTGTTCAGAGAACACGTAGCCGGCATGGGTTTAAAGGAAAGCCTATGATTTCTGGATAATGAAGGGCCCAAAGTTAAAGAATTTGTTTCTGAACAGAGACGTGTGTAGTAGCTGTTAAATCTATCGGCGATGGACCGTGACGATGTAGCATGCTCTATGGACTAATCTGTGAGGGGACAACTATGGTTTGAATCAAAGTACAAAGATAAAATTGTAAAGTGAGATCAAGGGGGAGAATGTTAGAGTTGATCTCTTCACCAATGGGCCCAACGGCCCATTGGGCCCTAGATCTGCGCCCTGATCGGGGGCGCCCAACCCTACATGGTTGGTGGGCTCCTGTCGCACAGCGCCATAATAAATAGAGGGTGGGGGCCGCCGACTCGCAGTACGAGGTTCACCGCGAGTCGCCTTTTCCCACCCACAAAACCCTAATCCGATCAAGAGAGGGGGCGCTGGAGCGACGGGAAGTGCCGCCGCCGTCGACGCTCGTACATCGCCGCTGGTGCCACCGTCCGAGTCTACGATACCCCGCTACATCAACCGTCGCTGCCCGTGCGCAGATCTCTACACCGACCGTCGCTGCCTGTGCGCAGATCTGCACCAACGAACCAGCGATGGCCGAGTCCAGCACGGCCCTAGGAGGGAGTTCCCTAGGAGGGGGAGAAGGTCGATCTATAGTTCATCTGTTTTAGTTCTTGTTCTTAGATGTATAGACATGTTCTATTCAAGTTATTGCAAAGATTCTCTATCCGATTTACTGCTAGAGGTCCTCGGGATCTAACAATAACAAGTACACAACTGCTCCAGCGTTGCAAGCATTGCCTTTCATGCGAGGCTGGAACTATGGAAGGGTAATAAGACGCTACGTGGCAGAGAGCATGGATTCTTCCTTCTGAAACATGTAGTTGATGATTTATGTTTAAGCGTCTAAAAGATGAAGCCAGCTCAATAGCTTTAGGTAGGAGAATATGTATAGACAGAGAACATAATCAAGGAGTTGATGTGCATGTAACCCTGTAGACTACTTTGGACTAGTAATTGTGCTTTCCCTGACGTTTCAAACTGCTCCACTAGACCAAATAAACAGCGGCAAATTACTATGCCGTATCCTAGCTCCTTGTTGCCATCTGATTGCTGCCTAGCCCCGGCACTACGCCTGGCCAAACACTGCTTGACTGCTACTGCATGCGCATGCAAACCTGGGGCTGCCCTGCCGCCATGGCAGACCAGACGCCAGCCGCACAGCTGAGAGAGAGGGAGTGATGGACGCACGCGAGCCAAGCAAACCGCAGCAGCCGGCCGGCGGCGGAAAGCGACGGCGGCGAACGTAACGTGGCGCCAGTCAATTGCAAGGCGCATCCCCGTCGACCGGCGCTGCCGCATCGTCGTCCTCACGCGCGGACTATTCCTTGGCAATTACAGCGACGCCGCCGTGGCCATGGCCGCCGCCGGCATGCAGCCGTCATCCGTGGATCCGTCGTCGCTTTCACTACGTGGATTGCGTTCGTTGCAACTACCTGCAGCCTTTAGCTCCGGTCTTCTCTGCACACTCCCAGCTGGTCCACGTTCCAAGGCATGTGCTTGGACTAGTTTGACTCGAACGATTGACCCCTGGTGTGTTTTAGCGTCCTCGGTTCACTGTTCAGTTTGAAGCTCCCTGGGAATCAGCACGTTGGAATTTGTTTTTAGCGGATTTGCCACTGGTTTGTCTCCATTCTCGTGGATTTGTAACAGAAGAAGGAGCCTAACGAACTGCAGATTCTTGACTGAAATGTTCGTCCTTTTCTTGAATGAATTTGAGACCTCAGTCAAATTTCTTTTGTTTTGCTATGAGTGTGAGATCCTACTTGAATTTCGCTCTGTCCCATCGGAGCTGCCAAGCGTCCTGTATTTTATAGGAAAAATGAAGCCTAATTCTGCATTCTTGACTCTAGTGTTTATATATTTTCTTTATGAATTTGCGATCATAGTCAAATTTATTTTTATGAATTTGCTATCTCAAGTCGAATTTTCACATGGGAGTGCCCTTCCATCGTCTTGGCCAGCTCAACCCTTCTTGGGATGCGCCGAGTTGTTTCAGTTCATGGCTTCGTGCCTTCGTCCCTCTGTAGCCAACTTTTGCTTTTTTCCAAGAATGATGGAGGATGATCTTGTACTTTCTCCGCCCCCAGAAGCACATTGTAATGTTTTAGTATCTTAAGCTTGACTAATTACGGATAGAAAAATATCAATATTTAGACATCAATAAATACCATTGGATTAGTTACGAAATGCATTTTCATAACAATTTATTTAGAACTATAATATGATTATCATTCATTAAAACTTGGTCAAACGTAAACCGCTTTACCCTGCACGCAATCCATATTTACATCTTTTTTGATAGAGGGAGTACTTTTCAAATTTATTCGTCGTTTGTCTGTTTTGCATTCACAGGCCAGTTTTCTTTAGGCCCACAGACCTGGGCGGGCGGGGCCTGGGAGTTACTTAAGCAGCCCAATAGAAAATTTGGTCAACTATAAGCTTATTTTACATGTAATGCCTGTGGGCCTATGCCCCAACCCAAGCTTGATTTTGCTAACTCGATGCGATACTGGGTGGGCCTGGGTGTATATTTTAAGCCGAAAAAATGGTTTCTCACAAGCCCAGCCCAAAGTTGTCCCAAGCATATATACATCATCACCAGTCTATGCGTGGCGGATCAATGATATTCAAGGCCAAAGTTCAGGTTCATGATGCTAAGGAGACTTATTCCATGATGTCAAACAGTGAAAGGCAAAATATGCTAAAAAGAACTGCAAAATACAAAACCAAAACAAAAAAAAGAAGAAAAACCTATGTGCAGAATGATGGCAGCTTTCTTTCAAAAAAACCGAATGATTGAAGCAGGCCAGCATACAACCGAAATAGTCAAATAGCAATTACGATTCTGGATGCCCCAAGTTGAGACAAGCCTGGTCCACTGAAACGCGTGAGAACTTCTCTCTGGCCTTTTAGAGGCCTTTTAACTTTCTGAATCTTGCTATTGTACATCTCCTAGTTTCAATTTCCATGGACACCCTTGTGCCAGCATCATCTCACCTCATGAGCAGGTTGCCTACCTTGGTATGCTGTCATTAGGCCCCAAATCATCAATAGGCGGGCGCTGTTTGTTGTGATTGGTGACAGACTGGTAAGCCATCGCCAGCGCCAGAGCCTGTGAGGAAATGGGAGTCAGAACATCAGGGAGTCATCCTTGCGCAGTTGCACAAGTTTCTTGATCTGAAAATATTGACGTCCTGATATGTTATGAGAGGAAGAAACTTACAATATGATCATGGTCAGGGGGAGCATAAATGCCAGTTGTCACAGTGGTTCTTCTCTTTGTGCCGCCTTTCGGTGGGTTCTCGATGCTTTTCAAGCCTGTCGGCACCACGACTACTGGCAAACCAACAAGGTTTCCAAGACAGACACGCTCCCAATCGGTCACATTGCCGATGAACGCGTCAACGGTGAAGCTGTCTCTGACTTCCTTGATGAGCTTGCCCCGTGCTCGCTGTGCCTATTCATATCATGTTCAGGATACGAATAATTCAGATCCCATGAATAAGTACCGGAAAATGTGCAGTTAAATTTGATTTGTAAAACACCTGCATATAGTCAACTGCTGGGATTAACCGTGCGCGACGAAGCTCCACTGGCCATTGGTCTTGTGCCTCATAGTCATCATCATGTCCTTCACGCTGCCAGATGTCAAAATGCGCAAGCATATCAACGTCCATCGTTATGTTCAGGATGGACTGAACTGTTTCGATGGTGTAGTTCAACTTGAAAGGGACCAGCTTGACACCTTTGGAGGAAAGAACATCAACAACCTAGTATGCCCACAATAACAAGAACATATATCGTGTTTGAGGAGCAGATCAGGAATGACTAACACATAAACCACATATCGATGAACAGATAAAGCCTCTCCACTACCTCCATTTCAGCGTCATCAAGATAGCCAATGGTGAGTTTTGTGATGTCAACATGAAATGGATCACCCAAAGCAACCTCACGAGATGACGGATCACCGGCATCCTTTCCACGAATTGCATCTAGTACAATAGCACAATCTACTGCACTCCTACAGAAAGGACCAAGTTTATCCTGCAAATGTAGACTCACAACCTCATCACTACAAATATTGGCACGAAACTTAAGAAGTCAACAATGAGTTTTTCATGTAAATACCAAGCTCTCAGAGATGCTCATGACTTCGGTCCGTGCAACTGTTCCAAATGTTGGGCGCAATGCAGTTACTCCGCATCTAGCAGCAGGGAATGTTATGGATCCTGCGGTTTCTGAACCGATTGCAAATGGAACCATTCCTATCATAGGGAAAAAAAATACAGTGATGTTCAGCTTATATTTTATAAGTCCTAGTTCACATATACACGTCACATGGACTAACCTGCGGAGGTGCTAGCTGCTGGACCTGCCGATGAACCAGTAGAAAATTCCTCAATGTTCCAGGGATTCCGCGTCCTTCCTCCAAACCATATATCATCATAGGCAAGAGAGCCTGTAACAAGCTTAGCTACAAGGACTGCTCCAGCCGACTTCAATCTGAAGGACAATGGCAGGCATGAAAAATAGGTAACACATGATAGCTTAAAACATGATCATAACCTGAAAAAAGAACAAACCTTTTGTACACGAATGCTTCAGTATCAAGGACTTGGTTCTTAAACGTCCTTGAGCCCCAAGTGGTCTTGTAGTGTGGTACTGCAATTATATCTTTCAGGCCATATGGAATACCATGCAAAGGACCTGGTATGATGATTTGTCAGTTTCTATTTTGGATCATGACATTTGAATAGGCGTTAAAAATTTATAGTTTGAAAACCATAATATTAATAAAAAGATATAATTGGCCCTACGGAGGAAAAAGGCACTATTTAACATTATTCTTCACAGACTCTCAGGCAGTCAGGCTAAACTAAACTTGAGCTTAAACTCGAGATTATGGACTTCGCAATAACATGTACTAAATTAACACCCCAGCAAGCAGTGGCGGAGCTAATGGGTATGCCAGGTATGGTCTGGCATACCCTAAGAATCAGTCCAGCCCAATAGTAAAAAAACATAAGGTCACATCTCCTTCCGTCGGCCTGCTGGGTGCTAACATCAAGAGGCAGGAGGATCCTCGAGACGGAGCCGCAGAGGCCGACTGGAGATGGCGCGACACCTCGACGGGAGATTGGACAATCGTTGGTGGGTGGCTCCTCCTCCACGCCCCTGGCCCCAGTCCTCCTCCCTCCGCGTTGCGCTATATTTGAATCTGGGCGCGCGATGGGGCGAGCAGCGTCACAATAAAGAGCCAGCGACCGCGAGTCGGCGACGCCCTTCGTGGCTTCGTCCCAAATCCCGGTGTCTCCGCCCTCCAGGTCCGGCCTCTCAACGTCCGCGCCTCATCCGTGCCTCTATTGCTCTCTACTCCCGTGGATTCAGGACCTGGATGGCTGACGCCAAGCCACAAAGTTATTGCAAACTCTAGCCTAGTAATCTGTTGCTATGTGATATGGATTTGTAGATTTATAGATTTGTAGTGAGCTAGTAATGTTTTGAATTTCTGATGTGCCATATGTGCTTGTGCTGATGTTCTGTACTAATACTAGTGTACTGCTTAATATTCTTTTGAACTTGAACTGTAGTCCTAAATCTTCTTTTGAGTTATTTTGTAATATTCTTTTAAGTTTGGATTGTAGGTCTATAACTTCTTTTTAACTATCTATACACACACACACACTAATGTGTGCAAGTTTTGTATTTAATTGTGGAATTTATGATATTTTGAGAACTTTTTGTCTATACCGTGGTTGTTTACCGAATTGATAATTTGATTTTAACGAATTGTATTTTTGACAACCATCTCGGCATACCCTAACTTTAAATCCTAGCTCCGCCACTGCAAGCAAGCATGAGTTATAATGAGAAGCTACATATACTGATATACCAGATGACATTCCTAATGAAGCAAAAGGAAAAGATAGACCAAAGATACAGCCAAAAGTGGAGATCATTTTAAAATCGCAGGCTGATTAGTTATATACCAAGATATTTTCCTTGTGCCAGCAAGTCATCTGCCTCTTTTGCTTGTTTATATGCAAAATCTTCAGTATAAGTAACAACAGATTCAAGAACAGGATTGTACCTAATAGACATATGAGAGTAATATTATTAAAATAAGATAATTGCTAGCCAAATGTTGCATCCACACAAATAATGCATGGAAAATAGGAATGCGGATTGACCTCTTTAATCTCCTCAGAAATATATCCGCAAGTTCACGCGATGTTATTTGTTTTGTCCTAATAAGCTCCCCGAGCTCGATTACCTGACATGAATATTACATATTGTCATTTGAGAAGGAATAAATTTGTATAACCGATCTGTGACAAGATGATTCAGAAAACTGACCGACATAAAGGCAATATCTTCATCATTACTTGGGCGGTGTAATGCAGATGCACGAGGGTAGTCGAAAGTTCTAGTCTCACTTATCATGCTGTCACCACTCCATGATGATTTGAAGAGCAGAACAGAAGGGTTATGCAATCCACCATTCTCCAAGGCGACCAATTTCCGATTCTCTCTGAATGCAGGTACATTAAATTCCTTTGCACCATCTTCCATCTCATGTAGCTACAATAAGCAGAGCAGCAAGGATAAACAACAACATTAACAGATTAATTTTGCGTAAAGGTTGTAAAAGAGCAGTCCGAATTTACTTTTGAATCGTTGAAGAAATCTGCATCGAAGTACTTCATGGAATCCTTCAAAGCAATCACATCGCTAATTGGTTCTTTCTTCAAAACTTCTTTTCCCGGAACAACACCCTTTGTTTCCTAAAGATGAACAGAAAAAATGGTCCAACAGTCCAGAACAGGGTACAACACACTAGTAGATTTAAATGGATTTAACAGTAGAAAAAAAATCATGCCTTCCAAATCTTGTGGTATTTGGAAACAAGAGTATATGAATGACACCGCCCACTGTTTGGTAGGGGCAACCATGTACATTTTGATGGCCACGCCTGTATTCCACAATGAATGAACAATAAAATCTTCGTTATGGCCTTTTGCATATGAACATACAAGTTCTAGCTGTGTGCCCCTTGAACCCCTGTAGCTACTAGGTATAATTAGAAACTGCAGAGGGGCACTTTCCATCATTAGATTTAGAGCGTGACTTTCAGAACAATAAATCTTAAAAATGTGGCTGCTTGACTGAAGTGGTAGGAACACCTAGCTAGTACTAACAAATGAATGACCACTCGCCTGAGCATGATTACTATCTACCAAAAGGAAACTGTGCAATTTGCTTAGAAAAAACTTCATCAATGTAAGTTTCGGGCAATGAACATACAACACATTCCGTTCCAATTTGTATAATTATGCTACCCCGTGACCCAGCCGCCCCCTGCATATCTTCAGTCAGCAACTGCTAATAAAAAAAATGAAAGAGATGCCCTGCTGATAAGAACGTTAGCAATTAGCACACCAATTAAGCTAAGCTTCCTGGTCCAATCCAACTAATCAAGTCCGTCGTAGGCATTGTCGTGATCCATGGCCCCGTTAACTTTGACCGCGAGTCTGTCAGTGTCTGAATTCTGAAAGCTACGCAGACTCAAGGTGCCAAAATGCTCATAGCTGGCACCGCACGCCTCCATGGCAATCTCAACCGTGTTACTCGTCACCACCGAGACAGAATGACTAGGCTACTGTCATGCAAGGAATCATTGGTGCCAAAAAATTGTTGCAGGAACGAAGGTCTTGGGTTGGGTGAAGTCTTAGCTAACGGCAGCATCGCGTCGTTGATTCAGCAAGCAGACAATGGTCTACCCCTCAAAAGTTCCGAGCCAACAACCGTGGAAAGGTCAAGCGGACTGAGAGCCACAAAAGCAAAAGGACGGGCGGCCACTGGAAATAATAATAAAAAAATTCACACGATGAAGCAGAGCCGAAGCGACCCAGGGAGAGGGGGGATCGAGGAGGGCTGGGCTGAGGACGGTACCATGGCGGGCCAGGCGACGGCGGCGCTGGTCCTGGTTCTGATAACCCGGCGTTCCCCGCCGGCGTTCCCAGCTGCTGCCGCCGATGGAGGCGCCCCGGCGGCGGCGAGGAGGGCTGGCGTCAGTATGGCGAGGCAGAGGAGGAGCGCGACAACGGGGTGTAGGAGGAGGCGGCGGCGGTGGCGGTGGCGGTGGAAGGGGAGACGTGGCGGCGGCCCGGGAGGACGTGGCGGCCGCATGGTCGACACCTGGCGGGCGCACGCGCGGAGGCGCAGGCGGTGGAGAGAGACGAAGACAAGGCGAGGGGCAGGCGGTGGGGCTTCAGTTGAGGCTCGCGGCTCTGCCGTTGTGCTTCCTCTGTGCTGGTCTTCACTGCCGCGCAGAGCGCAGATGGTGACATGGCGCTCGCTTTATCCGGCTCAGGGGCGATTTTTCTGCTGCCAGTATTCTACCGGCGCCGGCCTGGCGTCGAGACAAATGTCGTTGTTTGTGCTGGCTTGGCAAGTCAAGGTGAGGAAATCTGGTGAAGGAATCAAGCGGACGAAACATGTCCTTTAAGAACTGCGCGATCAATTCACGAAACAAATGTCGATCAATTATTATTCTATCTAGCTCAGGGAAATACCATCCATCTATCGTCATTGACAGAACTGCGCGAAGAAAAGCTATCGCTTTTATTCACAAAGGTTTCCTTTTTGAAAAGGAAACATGTTCTTTAAGAAATAAGCAAGCAAGGGTTTAGTTACATAGGTCCAAATACATGCCAGCATTATATCATATATATAGCCTCTCACTAGACATAGGTTTAACCAACTTTTAGTTTTAGTTATAACTTATTACATAGGTCCAATTATGTTATCTATAAGCTTGTTCGAAATTACATAGGTCCCTACAAACATCGTCCTAATATAACTTAGGTCACTCGGCATACCAGTAAGTTCAACGTTAGAAAAAAAAAAGGGACACAATGCTATTGGAAGCAAACCATGCTTTGTGTTTTTTTTTATTATTACTGAATGCACAAGATCTAAAGTGGAGGTACTCGCTCCGTCCTATAATATAAGGTATCGTTTGTACTCAAACACAAAGAATCCTAGGACTTTTGAACAAGTACTAAAGAAAATTATTTCATTTTCCTTAGCTCTCCATCACATACTTACATTTTTCTATTAGTTTCCCAATTTAATTACGACATTTCTTAGAGGGTATATGTGTCTTTTGTTCTTTCCCTTAGTATGTCCTAAATTGCTAGAATGATTTGTATTGTAAGACAGAGAGAGTACACAGCAAGTGCATATGTTTGAATAAAAAGTATGCATGATTTAAAGCCCACACGTATAAAGAGGGGAGTAAAATAGCCCAAAATACAATTAGACTTGCTACAAAACCATATTCAAATATATGCCTCCACCATTTTCAAATGCATGGGCATGCACAATGTTGTTGTTCTACTTGAAGCGGATTAATCATATCACATATCATTTGGCCATTTTAGACAATGCGCCGTTCGATGTCAAGGTTGGTCAACTCAAGAATCCGTGAGCCCCATGAGAAATACATAAAAACATCAGACAAAAAAGCCTACAAGGGAGAACAAGAAGCATGCTTGAATTTGTTTTAAAAAAGTATGCAACAATATAAAATACTACTAGAAATTAAGCAGGTTATCTGAAGGTATCTACCTGGCAAAATAAGCGGTAGGCTTGGAAAAATATAACAAACAAATATGACATAATTGCCTTCTCATATAAAGTTGTGAATCATTCCAAAACCGCATTAGAAACTCATCGACACCATTGGGATTGCAGCGTGGGTGCGTTTGAACCAGCCTCAAATTCCTAATTAGACGTGGATCAATCGGAGTCGTATCACGTTGGCCATACAAAATTCTTTCACAAACAAATAAAGCTCTGTAGCACTTTATAGTTAATTCAGTAACTAGTGATTGCATTCTAGGATTGCTACCCTAGCTGCTCCTACAGTCATGATTGGTTGTCTTCCTTTGCTTGGTAAACTATCCACGTATGATAAAATTGATCACCTTACTTTATCTTGAGACTGCCATGGTTAGAGCTAGCTTGACTGGCTGCAGAGTCCATGAATTCCATTAGTTCGCACCTCAAATTTTAGATTAATTTGATCAATTATTTGTTAATACTAGCAACCGCCCATGGGTTGCTATGGACGAAAACCACTTTCTTTTCTAAATGAGTTAAAGTATATAACTCGACTTTCGTAATCAAATTGGGAGACAAGATAAACCATTGGGAGACGAGATAAAAATAGCTAATCTGATCAGAAGACTTATATATGACAGACTACTCCTATTCTAATGAGGCAAAGATGAAGCATGGCTGATCCGCTTGGGACACGTATATGACGGACCGCTAAAACATTTCTCGCTTTATAAATAGGGAAAGATAAGGATTATGAAGTCATGTTTTGTTTTTTCTAGCTAAACAATGGTAAGATTTGGGAGATCCCTTTTCATTATCTGATCAATTGATGGTGCAATTGATCGTAACGGTAACTCTTCTTGGATGAGCTATCAGTTGTATGAAACTTGGAACTATGTTGTATAAAAATGAAAAATTCTTTTAAAAATATGTTTGCCGTGAAATTAATTAAAAAGGATATAGCAACTGCTATGCATTTACAACTCAACTCTCAACAGGTAGCGTACAACAGAATTGGAGCAACTCTAGTACTATATGTTTGTGTATGGCTGATTTATTATACTTACTCAACTTGTGATTCATTTGTCTTATTGAGACAAAAGATTTTCGTTTGTACTGATCAACTTATCTCATTCTATTATTACAAATTAAAAAAGTTTGAAATAAATTCTAAAAATATGTAATATTAATCTTACAATTTTTTCCATGGTAGTATATTGAGCTACATAGATTGATTACACTATTCAATGACAACATTAACTATCAAGATTAACAAAAATGCTACAAAACATAATAAAAAATTTTAGGTTTTCAGAATATATCAATATTTTGTGCTACGAAAGTATCCTTTATGTCTATTTGTTTTATAATATTTAACTAAACTTGTATTCATGGTGCGACTCATTCTCAAAATATATACAAAACTGTAACACCCTAAAAATTATGCCTTAATAAAAATTAGGTTTTAATTTATTTAATTATTGAACTGTTCATGCCATATAGGGGTTTAATTAAATTATGTCCAAATTAAAAGCAAAGGTAAGTGTAGAAACAATGTATGTGCACTCATGCCGATGCATATTTTTGTTTGTTGGCAACTTATTTGATGGATTTTGAATTTATATTTAAAATCCTCATTTATTTTGCTTTGGAATGAGTGTTTGTTTGTTTCCTCGCGTTAAGTCTGATTTTAGCCCCTAAGCTCTTGTCCCGGTCCGGTTTGACCCCCTTGACTTCTCGGCCCGGCCCGCATCGCCCCCTTCCCCTTCCCCTTCCTCCCCCTCCGCCCGGCCCCATTAGCTCCCTGGCCCAGTTTGGCCCGCTAGGCCGCCGCACCCCCGAAGGCGCCCAGCCCGGGCGCTTTCCCCTGCTGCCGCTGCTACGTGGGGCCCGCTCATCAGGCCCTCCTCTTCCACCCCGCGTCGGACTCGAGTTCGAGTCCCGGCCGCGCATGCGCTACCGCCGCCACGGCCCTACAACCGCCTCCATGCCCTACATGGGTTGTTCGCGAGCTTATCCGCGCCCTTCCCCTCTCTATAAAAGGCCCGGACGAGCTCCCCCTGCGCTCTTTTCCCCAAGCTCGCAACGCCGCCGCCGCCATTGTCGTCCGCCGCGGCAAGCTACCGCCGTCGCTCGTTTTCGCTGCCAGGGAAGCCCCGCGCTCGCCCCTGACCTCTCCTTCGTGCCCGCAGGAGCCTTTGGAAGCCGCCCCGACGCCCAGACCCTCGAGACCGAGGCCGCGGTCGCCTGCACCGCGACACACCAATCCACGACGTCCGTCCGTGTTGCCGCCTAATCGCCGCCCCAATCCCTAGGTGAGCTTCCCCGTGTTCCTCTCTCTCTCTCTCCTGGAGCAAGCCGTATGCAAAATCGTGCCCCGTAGCCCCTAAACCGCCCTGCTCCGGTGACCCTCCGCCGCCGCCCCCCCCCCCCTCCCTCGTCGCCGGCGGTTTGGACCCGAGGGTTCGATCTGGACCGTCCGATCCGCAGCCGACGGCCCAGATTAAAAGCCATCGTACCCCTTCATAATTTTGATTAAGAGCCCCCTGGTTTTTGAATAATCAACCCGCGGTCCATAGCTTATAGAAAGTAATTACGTTTAGATCCTGTTTTATTTTAGTTTAGACCCTGAGTTTCTGAATATTAGAACCCCCCATCCAGACCCTGTGTTTCACCTATTAGACCCTGAGTTTGACCTTTATTTATATTTATGCCCTCAGTTTCTTACTGTCTAGCCCTTAGAAAGTTTTGTTAATTGCAGATAAGCCCCTAGACCTTGTTTTCGCCCTAGAAAGTGTGTTTTAACTCCGATTTCAGTGATTCTTTCGATCATGTGTTCGTAGTAATGCGTAGAATAGTTTTATTACCTTTTTAGCCACTGTTTGTATTGTTTGGTGTATTGTTCTAATTTATTTTCTTGATATGCATGTACTAGCTTGTCAGGAATGTGTGTTGGTGATTGTTGATCGTGTCTAACCGGTGAGCTGTTCGAGACGTCTTTCGAGCAACACTTTGAAGAGCAAGAGCAGCAGCTGCCGTACTAAGAGGAAGGCAGGTATAACATGAGAATTCCTTGATACCTATACACCATTAATATTCACTTACATTCATGCATGAGTTAATCTGTTTTAAGGTTATCCCTAGTATTCTTAAACCTTACTTTCTTGTTCAATCTGGGTTATGCATCTTTGGGTAATAATGTGCTAGGCTATGCAACATGATACCATTGAACGATGATACTTGATACCTATTAATGATGATTAATTGTGAATGTTAAAACTTGCTTTTTAGCAACATGGTTAGGAAGCTAGAACATGTGTTGTGTGCTTTGTTCTCGGCAACCCTTGTTCTGGAACATGCGTTGTGTGCTTTGTTCTAGGCAACTCACGATCTGGAACATGTGCTGTGTGCTTTGTTCTGGGTAACCTCTAAACTGGGATATGTGCTGTGTGCTTTGTTCTGGGCATCACTTGTTATGGTTTCTATCTTAAAGTGGCAACACAGGAAAACAGTGCAACCACGGGAATCAATGGGCTCTGGTCTTGACTAAGTAAAATGCACAACTCTAACTAGTTGGGGGTTACCGAAAGGTGCAAGGGGGAACCACAATTTAAGTATGAGCCTGATCTGCTCGGGGACGGACTCACGTTGCGCCCTGATGTCCGTAGGCATTTTGTTCACGTTGCGCCCTGAACGCAATCAACCCACTCACGTTGTGCCATGGGTGTTTTGTTGATCCCGGGAGTTGGGTTCATGTGCCCATGTTGAAACCTTAGCGGCCCTTGGCTTTTTAGAGGGACTTTTGGAAGGTCTCGTAGTGAAACCCAGCCGCACACCAAAGGAAGTGTGAAATGGGTCTGATCCGCCCGGGCATCAGAGGAATCACGACTAGTGGGGAAAGTGTACAACCTCTGCAGAGTGAAAACTGATATATCAGCCGTACTCACAGTTACGAGTGGCCTGGATCCTTTTTGAATGGTGACTTTTACCCTGGTGATGTTTAAATGAACATGATAATGATAATATGATGATATAATGATGTTACTCTATATTCTTAATTTGGATTACAACTGGGATTTACCTATTACACTGTAGTAATTTGGTTAATGCTAAAATTAAACAATTAAAAGTGCTTATCGCAGTTAAACCGTGTCAAAGCTTTCAAGCCTTCATCCCTTGTGTTATATTTGTTAAGTAAAGCTGGTTTACTTACACTTGCATTATTCAACAAAATCCTGGATGGGTAATCAGATGAACCCGAAGGTGTTGTGGAGTTCTCTGAAGATATTCCTGACTTCTAGGCAGCTGTCAACCAGTCGGTGTCCTTGTGGACTTCATGGCGCCACGAGAGTTTATTTATTCATATGCGTAAACTTTGATTAAAGACTTGAGCCTTATTTGTAATAATTTTGAGATGCTATTCTTTTGTAATTCGAGCACTGGATTTACTTTGATATTCTGTTATTCTAAAGCTATATGTGTGTGTTGGACTTCCTGGGTATACATATAGTAGCATTCGGGTTTATTCGTAAATCCAGGTGTGACAGATTGGTATCAAAGCCGTGCTGACTGTAGGACACGCAGCCTAGTTAGAATGGTCATTTAGAGTCTTCTTTTAATTGTCCTTATTCAATTTAAAGTTTAATCTTGATTATTTCACTTATCCTTATTATTATTTCTTATTTGTAACATGCTTTAGGGCATGTTTAGTTTAGAGTTGTAAGTTTGCGAAAGAAAGTTTTCAATTCTAAATTGAAGATTAGGAGGACTAAACATGATCTAATTATAAAACTAAATACACGGATGGACAGGAAATCGCGAGACGAATCTATTAAGCCTAATTAATCCGCCATTAGAGATTGTTTACTGTAGCACGACGTTGTCTAATCATGGCCAAATTAGGCTCATTAGATTCGTCTCGCAAAGTTACCGGGGGGTTATGAAATGGGTTTTGTCATTAACACACGTTTAATAATCCATGCATGTAAGATTCCTTTTGATGAATAGTGAAGTTTCAAAGTTTCAAAAGTTTTGGTGGGAACTAAACAGGCCCTTAACCTCTTGTTTCACTTTGTATTATCTTATACAAACTTTATTCTTATTATTCTATCTCATTCTATTACAAAATTTTAATTTATTCATTTGTTCTCTTTCTTCTATAGATGGCTCGCACTAAGGTCACTCCGCGCAAGCGTGTTGGAGAGTTCTTGCCTCCCAGAGTTGCTGAGCATGCCCCGCAATTCTTCAACTCTGATCCAGTTCGAGAGATAGAGTTGCCGCCTGTTCAGAAGCCACCAGTGGAGGAAGCTAAAGAAGATCCCGAGATAGTCGAGATCTACGATGAGGAGGAAGACCAGTTCGTGCCTGTTGCTCGACCAAAGGCGCCACCTGCTCGAGTCAAGCAAGAAGGTGCCGCTGCCGGAGGAGGCCCAGAGGACCCCGAAGGTGGTGGAGATGATTCAGATGGAGATGGCTCCGACTCTGATGATGGTGGCTCTAAGGACTCTGATGATGAAGGAGAAGACCACCCACCTCCAGCTACAGGACAGTGGCGGAGCCAGGTTTTTTAAGTTGGGTATTCCCAATACAAAAAATATAAATGCATAAATATATAGAAGGACATAAATGTTAGCATAAATAGTTCACACTAATAATTGATTTCTTCTTTATTTTGCAAAACGTGGATGCACATGAAACTAAACAAACATTACGACTAAAATAATATAGAGCCACCCACGACCTCTCTTTGCGTACCGCTAGGGATGCTTAATGCCACTTCACCAATTGGCATTACTTGCGCTTTCGTGTCCCTCAGTGTGGTCACCATTGGGTGTTTCCGAGCTGCGAGGCTTACACCCATTCGCATTTAATTCATCCAAAGTTTGTGAATTGACTTGCTCTTTATCAAATTTTTGGATCAATCATCTCTTCTCCATTTTGCAAAGCGGCTCTCTCCCATAAAGTTTTCAAATCAATCAATTTCTTCTCCATTTTGCAAAGCTCTATGATCGGAAGGACATACGCACTGATTAATAACTAGATAGCAACATCAATTTTGCTACAATTTTAATAATGGGAAAGCTCAGTCAATGGCTGCTTTTCGTGCTCTTGCATGCCTCCCTTCTCGATTTGTCGTGTCACCCCTGCTGGATGCATGATGCCCCTGCTTGGTGGGCTTTGAGTGACTGAGGGAGAGAAATGGGAGAGCGTTTGTGGGCTTTGAATGATTGGGTTGTGGACTTATGTTGTGTGGGCTGGTCTGGTGGGATAGGGATATATCAGCAAAGGAGTCTCGGCTGGATTGGTTAGCGTTTTGGGCTTGGAAACAGAGATTTCAGCCAATACAACATGTATATACATATATAATTTATGTTGACATGATTTTGTGCCAAAAAAGCTGGGTATTCCTGGGAATACCCAGGCATCACGCTGGCTCTGCCCCTGCTACAGGATGGAAGGTGGTGGAGACTACGCGTGATGGAGGGGACTGCTACTTCCATCGTCGTCTGCTTCGTCTACTTCAGCGCCACTACAGACATGGCCGTGTCAGTGTGGACTACCGCAGTGAGTGGTGGACTCACCACCGCTACACTGACTTTTAGAAGACCACGGCTTGTATTCGAGTGTCTGCTCGGCTACTAGGCGCCGCTAGGACTGAGTCAGAGCACCCCGCTCTGGCTCCCAGGGAGACGCAGGAGGCTGGCATCACTGATGCTGCTCGCCGGGCACTCTACGCCTATCGTGGACTCTACTACAGCCTTGTCCGCGATGGAGCAGAGCGCTACATTCCACGTGTGCCCTGTTGGAGGAGAGCTAGCAGGATCGCCAACCCAGCTGGAGAGCAGAATGCAAGACTTGTGGAGACTGTGGGCTTTGCTGCAACCATCAACACGGAGTTTGACTCGCTGCTGGATGAGCACTCCAGGATGTGGGAAGAGCTACAAGCAGCAAGGCTTAGGATCACAGAGCTGGAGCATCCCAACGCCGAACCACCAATGGAGGAGCCGGAGTACCTCAGAGAAGCACCGCTGCGCAAGAGGACCCGCTACGGGACTGCTGCTAGTCGCACCACCATAGATGAGAACTAGACCGTCTTGAGTTGTAATAAAAACCCTAGTCTTGCGAATTGAGTCGTTTGAGTCGTGGGAGTCATTGGAGTCTTAGTGTTTGAACAGTGTCGGTGAGTGCTTGCTTTATTATTGTTGTGAACTTGTGTGATTTGGATCTTTGTAATGAGTGTGGTGCCTGTGAACCTATTGTTCACATACATCTAGAATATTGGTTTAGGTCGTTAATGAATAAATAGTTGGGTTCTATAATCTATCTGTCTCATTACTTTGCACACATATCCTTTATCTATTCTCTGTCTGCTGAAGCTAAATTCTTTCAATCTGTCTCTACCATATTACTCATAATTAGTCAGAATGGATGCATTGTGTGGAATTGACAGTAACCGTGGGATGTGTCTGTAATAGATGGCCAACCAGAGGAATGCTCGTGGAGGTCGTGCCAACCAGAACCTGCCGCCACCACCTCCAGTGCCCCTCGAACAGCTACTGACCAATCAGAATCTGTTGCTACAGCAGATGGCCAACGTGTTCGCAGCTGTACAGTAGAACCTGCAGAACCAACCGGCAACCCAACACCAGCCACAAGTCAGAGACCGACATGGGGAGTTCATGAAGGGATGCTGTGACATCCTGGCCCAAGGCTTAATATGATTGATAGAATACTCATATCAACAAGTTGCAACTTCTTTTCCGGAAGCTTATCTGCAAAGAACTCTGAGGTTAAGCGTGCTTGGCCTGGAGCGATGGGTAACCGACCAAGAAGTTCGTCCCGGGTACGCATGAGTGAGGACAAAGTACCCAGAAAAGACTTGTGTTGATCTGTGAGGGGATTCTTGAGGTCCTAGAGAGCTGCCAGGGGTACGCGGGCCTGGACCCAGGGGGTCGGGATGTTACAATTGGTATCAGAGCCGACTCTCGCGTTTTCACGGACGCGTGGGGTCGCAGTTGCGCAGGCATAGTACGCATGGCTGGTGTGGGCCTAGAGTGGTCACACCACATAGCACATGCACTGGCACTGGGCACACGGACGTGGCCAAGAGAGGACGTTCCTGGCTTGGGGTTGACCGACGAGGACGTCGGTCTTCTAAGAGGGGGAGGATGTGACATCTTGGCCCAAGGCTTAGGGCGTGTTTGCTTGGGCTGTGACTGTGAAAAAAGCTGCTGTGTGCTGTGAGTTGTGAAAAAAGCTGCTGTGAGCTCTGAGCTGTGAAAAAGCTGAAGGCCATTTGGTTGAATTGGCTGTGGCTGTGTCGATTCGATAGGAAATACCTGTAATGCCCCTGAAGTCATAAGAGACTGTTTATATGGAAAATGATCGTAAAATAATGTGGTGTTCATAAATTTACATGTAAATTTTAGAATGACAAATTTAATTTGATTAAATTTTGCATCCACTATCAATAATTTTTAAAGATTAACCAACAATCAATATTTTTTCTATTTTCTTTCTCCATTTGTTTTCTTTCTTATGCCTTGCCCTTTCATTCCTTATCTCTCAGCCGCAGGGAACAAGCTGCTCCTCTGTTGCTCTTGCTACCTATCTGCTCTCTCCTCTCTGTGCCACAGCCACTCAGGTGCTTCGTCTCCAAATCGAAGCAGCCACTGGCCAAGCACGCTGCTCAAGTCCTCCGTCTTCAAATCCAAGCAGCCACTGGCCACCAGACACACCGCCACCAGCCACCAAGCTTGTGCCGGGATGAGAGAAGCGGGGCATGTTCCTGCAGACGCCCGGGCTTCCTCTCGAGCTCCCGCACCCATTCCATCCCTCGTGAGGAGGGTTGGCTAGCCAGGCGGGGAGGGGCCACGGGGACGGACCGCCGGTGACCCGTGCATCGTCGTCCGCCTCCTTTGTCGCGGGGGTGGGAGGGTATCGCCGGCGAGGCTCGGCCGCATAGCTGAGGCGGGGCACTGTCGGCCGAGGGAGGAGCTCCACTCGCCGGCGAGCTCCTCTGCTGCAGTGCCGCCGACCCGAGCTCGTCGCCAGATCTCGCGCCACTTCATACGCGCGCCGCCGGTCATCTCTGCCGGCACACGTTTGCCCAGAGAATCGGGCCCCGCACCAGACCGGAGAACTGTGCGCCGCTCCACTTGGGGCTGGACCGAGCCGCCCGGGCTGCTGCTGCCGTATATGCGCCATGGGAGGAAGAGGGACGACGGAAGGAAAGAGAGGGACGACGGGAAAGAAAAAGAAACGAACCGGTATGGATGGCAGTGCGGGTAATTTCGCAGAAGTGTTGGACTTCACAGCCGGCAAAAGCAGGTCCTTCCCGGCTGTGAGAAATGAACTACGACAAAGTCGGCTGTAGGAGAAAGCTACTGGAGGAAGCTGCCCCTTTGGTTTGGCTTTCAACTTTTATGGAAAGCTACAGCCCCTAAAAGCCAAACCAAAGGCACCCTTAATATGATTGATAGAATACTCATATCAACAAGTTGCAACTTCTTTTCCGAAAGCTTATCTGCAAAGAACTCTGAGGTTAAGCGTGCTTGACCTAGAGCGATGGGTGACCGACCGAGAAGTTCTTCCCGGGTGCGCATGAGTGAGGACAAAGTGCCCAGAAAAGACTTGTGTTGATCTTTGAGGGGATTCTTGAGGTCCTAGAGAGCTGCCAGGGGTAAGCGGGCCTGGACCCAGGGGGTCGGGACGTTACAGATGCCCGCCTGTCTTCACCCACGCTAGCGAGCCACTGCAAGCTGAAGACTGGCTCAAGACGGTGAACCGTCAGCTGGACATAGCTCAGTGCACCGACAGGGAGAAGGTGCTCTATGGATCTGGACAGTTACAAAGAGCTGCACAAGAATGGTGGTTTCTCACCAGGACCCTGACCACATCACATGGGCAGAGTTCAGCGAGAGGTTCCGCGCCCATCACATCCCAGAGGGTCTCATGACCCTGAAGCAAGAGGAGTTCCTGGCCTTGAAGCAAGGATCGATGACTGTCACTGCCTATCATGACAAGTTCATTGAGCTATCTCGCTACACTCCGAAGAACGTGGCTGACGACAAGAAGAAGCAGAGGCACTTCCTCAGGGGATTGAATGATGGCCTCCAATACTAGCTGCTCACTCACACCTTCAACAACTTCCACGAGTTGGTCGACAATACCCTGATGCTGGAGCACAAGCGTCGGGAGATGGAGGACAAGAAGAGAAAATTCCTCAACCAGACGGGTGGAAGCAGCTCACGCCCCCGCTTCAACCCGCAGTCCGGTGGCCAGCTTCACATTCAAGGTCCACCGAACTCTGGAAATCAGCAGCAGCGCCAAAAGTACCAGCAGCGCCCGTCTTATTAGCAGCAGCAGGAGTAACAACAACGCCAGCAACAGCAGTACCAGCAGAGGTATCAGAAGCAGCAACCACCGCAGAACTAGGCGCCATGCCTCACTCAGAGCAATGTTGTGCCTGTAGCCCCCATGGCAGGCAGAGTTTGCTACAACTGTGGTGACCCCGGGCATTATGCTAACAACTGCCTGAAGAGAGGACAGAATGCCAATGGGCAGAATAACGCCCCAAGGAACAATGGTCAGAACCCCAGTAGCCACGCAACAATGGAGGGCAGCAGAACGTCGCACATGGAAAGGTGAACCATGTGAGCGAGGAGGCAGCTCAAGGAGCAACCGATGTGGTGTTCGGTACGTTTCTAGTCAACTCACACCTCGCAACTGTTCTGTTTGATTCTGGTGCCACGCATGCTTTCATATCTGCCCAGTATGTGAAAAAGTATAGAATGACTATGCAACCCATGCAACACACTCTAATAGTTAATTCACCTGGAGGAAAATTAAGGGCAACATTGGCATGTCCAGATGTTACTGTACAAATAAGGGGGGTAGAGTTTCACGCTACACCTATAGTTCTGAATTCCATGGGAATTGATCTTATCTTGGGAATGACCTGGTTGAAAGCCTACAACGCTGTGATCAAGTGTGCTCAGAGGGCAGTGGAACTGACAACCGAAGCTGGGGAAAAGATTGAGTTCCAAGCAGATCCGTCCATACTAGGAACCTGTCAGACCAATCAGATGAAAGGAGAAATCATGGAGGGAATCAGAGTCATGGGGGAATTTTCGGACGTCTTTCTAGAGGAGTTGCCAGGTATGCCACTAGAACGCGACACTGAGTTTCTTATTGAGCTTAAGCCTGAAACTGCACCTATAGCTAAAAGACCATATAGAATGGGAGTAAATGAACTAGAAGAACTAAAGAAACAATTGAGAGAGTTGTTAGAAAAGGGTTATATCCATCCTAGCTCTTCACCTTGGGTAGCGCCTGTACTGTTTGTGGAGAAGAAGGATGGGACCCAGAGAATGTGTGTAGACTACCGAGTCCTGAATGAGGTGACCATCAAGAACAAGTATCCTTTGCCCAGGATTAATGACTTGTTCGACCAGTTAAGAGGAGCTTGTGTGTTCTCTAAGATCGATCTGCGATCAGGATATCATCAATTGAGGATTCATCCGTCCGACATACCGAAGACCGCTTTCACTACTCGGTATGGCTTGTATGAGTTTACTATAATGTCTTTTGGACTAACCAATGCACCTGCATACTTCATGTACTTGATGAATAAGGTGTTCATGGACTATCTGGACAAGTTCGTGGTGGTATTCATTGATGATATATTGGTTTTCTCCAAGAATGAGGAGGAGCATGATGAACATCTGAGATTGGTGCTACAGAGATTGAGGGAACAACAGTTGTATGCTAAGTTCAGTAAGTGTGATTTCTGGCTAAAGGAAGTGTCATTCCATGGGCATGTTATTTCAAATGGAGGAGTAGCAGTCGATCCTAAGAAAGTGAAAGATGTTCTTAGTTGGAACCCACCAAAGGATGTTAGCGAGATTCGGAGTTTCTTGGGAATGGCAGGCTATTACCGGAGATTCATTGAGGGATTCTCTAAAATTGCCAAAACCTTGACGGCATTGCTGGAAAAGAACGCAAAGTTTGTGTGGTCCGAGCAGTGTCAGAAGAGCTTTGAAGAACTCAAGGAAAGGTTAACTACTGTGCCAGTATTGATTCTGCCAGACCTGAACAAGAGTTTCTCATTGTACTGTGATGCTTCTAGACAGGCATTGGGATGTGTGTTAATGCAAGAAGGCAGAGTGGTTTCATATGCCTTCCGGCAACTCAGGAAACATGAGATCAATTATCCGACTCATGATCTAGAGTTGGCAGCTGTGGTACATGCTTTAAAGATCTGAAGACACTACTTGATCGGGCATAAGTGTGACATATACACAGATCACAAAAGTTTGAGGTATGTGTTCACCCAATCTGATCTGAACCTGAGGCAAAGAAGGTGGCTAGAGTTGATCAATGACTATGACTTGGAGATTCACTATCATCCAGGGAAGGCAAACCTTGTTGCTGACGCCCTTAGTAGAAAAAGCTATACCAATATGATAGAGGGGACTCAGATGCCAGACGAGTTAGCCAAGGAGTTTAAACGGCTGAACTTGGGATTTGTAGCCAATTTGGTGGAATTAGAGGTTGAACCCACTCTGGAACAGGAAATACGGAAGGCTCAACTAGAGGATAAGAAGCTACAGGAAATCGCAAAGCAAATCCTGCTTGGTCACGCACCGGGTTCAAAGTCGAGGAATAGGGAACCTTGTGGTATGGTAAGAGGTTATGTGTACCAGAGGCGAAGCACATCAAAGAAGCTATATTGAGGGAAGCACATGATTTCACCTACTCGATTCTTCCAGGCTGTACCAAGATGTACTTGGATATCAAGGAAAGGTATTGGTGCTATGGACCGAAGAGAGGAGTTGCCGAGTACGTCGCTCTGTGTGATACATGTCAAAGAGTCAAGGCAGAGCATCAGAGACCTACTGATTTACTATAGCCACTCCAAATACCAGAATGAAAATGGGAGGAAGTTGGTATGGACTTCACAACAGGTTTACCGCGCACACAGAGAGGCTATGACTCTGTGTGGGTGATCATCGATCACTTGACCAAAGTGGCACATTTCCTTCCAGTCAAGTCCACCTATACAGGTGCCAAGCTAGCAGAGCTGTACATAGAGAGAATAGTGTGTCATATTGAGTTAAAATTTAGTTCAGCGTATCATCCTCAAACGGATGGGCAAACAGAAAGAACTAATCAGATACTCAAGGATATGTTGAGAGCCTATGCTCTGCAGTATGGAGCTAGTTGGGATAAGAGTCTACCTTATGCAGAGTTCTCATACAACTATAGCTACCAGCAGAGTATCAAGATGGCACTGTTTGAGGCATTATATGGCAGGAAATGCAGAGCGCCATTATTCTGGAATCAGACAGGGGAGAGTCAAGTGTTTGGACCTGAGGTTCTCAGAATAGCAAAACAGCAAGTGCAGATCATCAGACAGAACTTAAAGGCAGCCCGGTCTAGACAGAAAAGTTATGCGGATGTGCGTAGAAGGGAGCTTAGTTTTGAGATTGGAGACTACGTGTATCTTAAGGTATCACCTATGAAAGGAGTTCGAAGGTTCAACATGAAGGGCAAACTAGCGCCTCAATACATTGGACCTTTCAAGGTGCTAGAAAGAAAAGCTGAAGTGGCATATCAGTTAGAGCTACCAGAGAGACTCTCAGGGGTTCATGATGTGTTCCATGTGTCACAGCTGAAGAAATGTTTGAGAGTGCCAGAGGAACAGTTGCCAATGGAGGAGCTGAATGTGCAGGAGGATCTCATGTACACCGAGTATCCGATCAGAATACTGGAGGAAGCAGAAAGGGTTACCCGGAACAAGGTGATACTGTTGACACCATGTTTTCGCACCAGATATGCTGAGTCAGATATGACGTGGTGAGGCTGGAATTACGCAGTGGGCCCATTGACTGGTCAAACAAATAGTGCCAGAAAAGGAAACCGAAGATGACAGAGAGGAAAGCCGACGTGAAGAAGAGGTCCGATAAGGCAAGGGAATCCGATCTAGTGACGAACGAAGGAAGATGCGTCGGCTCAGAAGGAAGCGTATCAGATACAGGGGCTATTTCCTTTTTGAAGGCATATTGAGAGTCCCATTCTATATTAGATCTAGTTTACTTTATCCGCAAGTTAGTCTAGTCCGATCAGGACTCTCCATGACCAGGGTATAAATATGAACCCTCGTCCATTGTAAAACTATTCTCACAATCAATACAACCCGGCTTCACGCCAAAAACCCTAGGAGTAGTATCTCGACGAAGCTTATCGGTGGACGGGCTGCATCAGTTCTGATCTCCGGCTTACCAGTAAGTTAGTCAATTTATCGAACTAGTATAGGCTTTGAATTGAGGTGCATCGCCCTTTCTCGTTTATACTGTTCAACCGATTTATCTTTGAATAAGCAAGATTGATCTAGATTCCCTACGTCGGAGCTAGATCACTATTGATTATTCAACAGTTGATCGTTTATCGGGTTGCACTTTATGTCTAGATTCCCTACGTCGGAGCTAGACTCATCTTGGTTATTTAAAGGCAACTTTTGCGGTTTGTTTGGAGTTGCTAGATTGGTTTAGATCTACGCCATGTGAATTAATCTACTTCTTCAACGGCTTTGAGCATTGGTCTTGGTCCGATTTAAGCAATATTTATCTTACAGTATCGTTCTAGGTCCGATCCATGCTTTGTGGTTTAATCTGGTTGTTCTTTGAGTATTGTGTTTGTTTAGATTCCCTACGTCGGAGCTAGATGTTCATAATATGATAAGATTGATCTTTGATTGTCATGCTTGGTTTAGATTCCCTACGTTGGAGCTAGATTCATCTTGATTAGTCAAAGGAAGCTTTGGTTATACCTGATTGTTATTCGAGTGTTAAGTGTGATTTAGATTCCCTACGTCGGAGCTAGATCTTGCTTGATTATTTGATAGCATACCTTAGAATCAGAACGATCCTGTTAATGTTTTATCTGCTTATTTGCTTAATCTGATTAACACTTGTGCGAGCATCTTGTTTAGTTGACAGGTTGGTGAGTCGAGTTTGATTGTTTAGCTATCTAGTCTGATCATAGCTGGAGAAATCTAGATTCCCTACGTCGGAGCTAGATTTCTCTGAAAAGGTTCTGGTCCGATTGGCTGGTTAGATGGTCCGATAAGATAAATCAAACTGGCAACTAGGCAAGATGGACGATGTATCGGCTTACACTTTGATTATTTAATATCTTGTCCAAAGGCACAGCTGATCCATTATTTACATATCGGTCATATTTTATGCTTTATTTTATTTAAAGGCTGATCTGTTACAAGGTCCGATCTGATTGGTCCGATTCTGAGGTCCGATTGGATGACTGATTAAGGTCCGATTATATTGGTCCGATTGAGGTTGTCTATGAAGTCCGATTTTGAGGTCCGATTGGTATCGGCCGACGCAACTTTGATTGGGTCTTGGCTGAAATCCAACGTGCCTATGCCGTTTGGAATAGAGCCGGCACAATCAAAGAATAATTTAACTGTTTTATCCCCTTGTCAATTTCAGGTCAAATTGACTGGCACGCCGCGAACCTGAACAAAGTGCAGGCTGGCACTGGAGTGAAGCAGATCTCCCTGGTCTTCTTGTGCTGCACGCGGAGGATACGACCGCCGATTTTCCGCGTCAACAGATACGAATGTGCAAAGTGCAGTGGAGCCAACATTCAGAGGATGAGGCAACTTGGGAGAGAGAAGAGGATTTGAGGGCAGAATTTCCCAATCTATTCCAATCTGCAACGGAATCTTGAGGACGAGATTCACCTTAAGGGGGTAGGTCTGTAACACCCTAAAAATTAGGTCTTAATAAAAATTAGGTTTTAATTTATTTAATTATTGAATTGTTTATGTCATATAGGGGTTTAATTAAATTATGTCAAAATTAAAAGCAAAAGTAAGTGTAGAAACAATGTGTGTGCACTTATGCCGATGCATATTTTTGTTTGTTGACAACTTATTTGATGGATTTTGAATTTATATTTAAAATCCTCATTTATTTTGCTTTGGAATGAGTGTTTGTTTGTTTCCTCGCGTCAAGTCTGATTTTAGCCCCTAAGCTCTTGTTCCGGTCCGGTTTGACCCCCTTGACTTCCCGGCCCAGCCCGCATCGCCCCCTTCCCATTCCTCCCTCTCCGCCCGGCCCGCTTAGCTCCCTGGCCCAGCTCAGCCCACTAGGTCGCTGCACCCCTGAAGGCGCCCAGCGCCCGGGCGCTTTCCCCCGCTGCCGCTGCCACACGGGCCCCGCTCGTCAAGCCCTTCTCTTCCACCCCGCGCCGGACTCGAGTTCGAGTCCCGGCCGCGCATGCGCTACCGCCGCCACGGCCCTACAACCGCCTCCATGCCCTACATGGGTTGTTCGCGAGCTTATCCGCGCCCTTCCCCTCTCTATAAAAGGCCCGGACGAGCTCCCCCTGCGCTCTTTTCCCCAAGCTCGCAACGCCGCCGCTGCCATTGTCGTCCGCCTCAGTAAGCTACCGCCGCCGCTCGTTTTTGCCGCCAGGGAAGCCCCGTGCTCACCCCTGACCTCTCCTTCGTGCCCGCAGGAGCCTTTGGAAGCCGTCCCGATGCCTAAACCCCCGAGACCGAGGCCGTTGGTCGCCTGCACCGTGACACCGGAGCCGCTGCCGCCAATCCTCGACGTCCGCCTGCGTCGCCGCCTAATCGCCGCCTCCAAGCTCTAGGTGAGCTTCCCCGTGTTCCCCTCTCTCTCTCTTGGAGCAAGCCGCATGCAAAACCGTGCCCTGTAGCCCCTAAACCGCCCTGCTCTGGCGACCCTCCGCCGCCGGACGACCGCTGCCGCCACCCCTCCCTCGTCGCCGGCGGGTTGGACCCGGGGGTTCGATCTAGACCGTCCGATCCGCAGCCGACGGCCCAGATGAAAAGCCAGCGTACCCCTTCATCATTTTGATTAAGAGCCCCCTGGTTTTTGAATAATCAACCCGCGGTCCATAGCTTATAGAAAGTAATTACGTTTAGGTCCTATTTTCTTTTAGTTTAAACCCTGAGTTTCTGAATATTAGAACCCGCCGTCCAGACCCTGTGTTTCACCTGTTAGACCCCGAGTTGACCTTTATTTATATTTATGCCCTTGGTTTCTTACTGTCTAGCCCTTAGAAAGTTTTGTTTATTGTAGATAAGCCCCTAGACATTGTTTTAGCCCTAGAAAGTGCGTTTTAACTCCGATTTCAGTGATTCTTTCGCTCATGTGTTCGTAGTAATGCGTAGAATAATTTTATTAGCTTTTTAGCCACTATTTGTATTGTTTGGTGCACTGTTATAATTTATTTTCTTGGTATGCATGTACTGGCTTGTCTGGAATATGTGTTGGTGATTGTTGATCGTATCTAGCCGGTGAGCTGTTCGAGACGTCTTTCGAGCAACACTTTGAAGAGCAAGAGCAGCAGCTGCAGTACCAAGATGAAGGCAAGTATAATATGAGAATTCCTTGATACCTATACACCATTAATATTCACTTACATTCATGCATGAGTTAATCTGTTTTAAAGTTATCCCTAGTATTCTTAAACCTTACTTTCTTGTTCAACCTGGGTTATGCATCTTTGGGTAATAATGTGCTAGGCTATGCAACATGATACTGCTGAACGATGATACTTGATACCTATTAATGATGATAAATTGTGAATGTTAAAACTTGCTTTTTAGCAACATGGTTAGGAAGCTGAAACATGTGCTGTGTGCTTTGTTCTCGGCAACCCTTGTTCTGGAACATGCGTTGTGTGCTTTGTTCTAGGCAACTCATGATCTGGAACATGTGGTGTGTGCTTTGTTCTGGGCAACCTTTAAATTGGGACATGTGCTGTGTGCTTTGTTCCGGGCATCACTTATTATGGTTTCTATCTTGAAGTGGCAACCCAGGAAAACAGTGCAACCACGGGAATCAATGGGCTCTGGTCTTGACAAGTAAAATGCACAACTCTAACTAATTGGAGGTTACCGAAAGGCGCAAGGAGGGAACCACGGTTTAAGTATGAGCCTGATCTGCTCGGGGACGGACTCACATTGCGCCCTAATGTCCGTAGGCATTTTGTTCACGTTGCGCCCTGAACGCCATCAACCCACTCACGTTGCGCCATGGGTGTTTTGTTGATCCCGGGAGTTGGGTTCATGCGCCCATGTTGAAACCTTAGCGGCCCTTGGCTTTTTAGAGGGACTTTTGAAAGGTCTCGTAGTGAAACCCAGTCGCACACCAAAGGAAGTGTGAAATGGGTCTGATCCGCCCGGGCATCACGGGAATCATGACCGGTGGGGAAAGTGTACGACCTCTGCAGAGTGAAAACTGATATATCAGCCGTACACATGGTTACGAGTGGCCTATATCCTTTTTGAATGGTGACTTTTAGCCTAGTGATGTTTAAATGAACATCATAATGATAAGATGATGATATAATGATGTTACTCTACATTCTTAATTTGGGTTACAACTGGGATTTACCTATTACACTGTAGTAATTTGGTTAATGCTAAAATTGAACAATTAAAAGTGCTTATTGCAGTTAAATCATGTCAGGCCTTTTAAGCCTTCATCCCTCATGTTATATTTGTTAAGCAAAGCTAGTTTACTTACACTTGTATTATTCAACAAAATCCCGGATGGGTAACTAGATGAACCCAAAGGTGTTGTGGAGTTCCCTGAAGATATTCGTGACTTCTAGGCAGCTGTCAACCAGTCGGTGTCCTTGTGGAGTTCATGGCGCCACGAGAGTTTATTTATTCGTATGCGTAAACTTTGATTAAAGACTTGAGTCTTATTTGTAATAATTCTGAGATGCTATTCTTTTGTAATTCGAGCACTGGATTTACTTTGATATTCTGTTATTCTAAAGCTATATGTGTGTGTTGGACTTCCTCGGTACACATATAGTAGCATTCGGGTTTATTCGTAAATCCGGGTGTGAAAAAACTTAGTGCCTTATTTTGTAAAAAGTTACTACTAAATGTGAACAGATATTGATGATCTACAATTGTAACCAGTTTTGACACATCCACAAATTAGATGTTGGTATTATGGATTATATTATATTAATTCATATTTTAAGTAAACTAAAAGTGGTAGCAAATGCGAGATATCCTAAAGTACATAGTTACTCACAAAAAACAACAAATTGTCAGTTGTTTCATGTTCCAAATCTATGTTATTGACAATCTCAAATTTATACAAGAACTTGAATGGAACTAGTAAACAGACTTGTTATAATTTTCTTTTACTACAGAGGATAGCCCGAAAATAGTAGGGGTTTATATTTTAATCTTATATTTTATGGGTATTAGTTTTAAGCCGACAAGTATTTTATTTTATGATTTAACAAACCAGTTTTGTTGCTACCCATGGAAATATTTGTTAGTAGAATATTCTACAATTTCCCTACATTTTCTGAGTACTCATATTCCAACATGAAAAAGATATTAAATCATCTTATTGCAATAGTATTTTATTTGTAGTGTTAATAGCTTTTCAAATGAGTATGTCGCCTACATAGATAACTCATGACCATTGGCTCCTTCATATAGAGAAGGGTATGTCCTCCTCAGGACGATTTTTCTCCATCATCAAATATGCGTAAATCATGAAACCTATACAAGGGTTGAGTATTTGTAAAATCTCATGTTCTATAGTATATATAGATATATATAAAACTCATGTTTACTAGGAGTATGTTTCTCTATGTAATTTCTAGCTAGGTTTGATACATTGGGTCAATAAATTAGGCAGGTAACTATTAGGATCGTATAAATAATGTTATTAGGTGAATAAATTAGCCTGATGTATCATGTTATACATTAAGGCTAATATCAGTCAGGGTAATATGAATTGGTAAAGTATATTGGTCAGTTGGAAGCATGTACCTTTTTTTTCTATTCGTAGCCTTTCCTTATTTGGGATCAGTTCTTGGTGCTGGGTTCCTGAAAATGCATGGTAAATTTGTGTCTTAATAAGTTGTAGTGACATTGAAGAAATGGGAAATAGACATGGCACCACATATAGTAATCTGATTGGGAAACTTGTGAATAAGCATAGTTGGGAAGAGGGGATCGAATACAAGGCCTTTTCGTTTATTAGCAACAAATCATTGCATGGTTATGGAAAAAAAATACATGGTGGGAGCCAAAGTATAATTGAGGCAGCTATTTGGATCAGATTTGGTATCTTTGTGTGAAGGGAGCTTCATTTTCAAAGGACCATCGATGGGCCTACAAGCAGAGAAGTTGCCATTTAAAAAGGCATGGTGCCAGAAAGTGGAAACCCCAAAGCTGCAGTAGTCTCTCTACATGAATCAGAACATGTCTTTTTAACTACCCTAATCAGCTCTTATTAGGACGGTAGGCAGAGAGGGAATCCCATGTGGAGGCCGGGGCACGGAGCTGGCGGGAGTGTATCGTGGCGAGCAAAAGCTGAGAAGATGGCTTGCAAGCTAGCTAGCCCCCACCTTGGGCCCGGTGGTGCGACGACGCGTCGCCATCATCCCGCCCGCCCTTGCAATCGGCGGCAGGGGCACATCAACGTCGCCGCCCAGCTGGATCGTCGCGGGCCACACAGCGCGAGCGAATCAACGAATAGCTGAAGTTCCAATGGAGATTGCGATTCTGCTACAGGAGAGGATTACCGTACCTTTTGTTTGACGGAAATCCTTTCTGCGACTGCGACGGCGGTAGAGACGGGAAGAAGCAATAGAGAGAAAAAAGCTGGACAGAGGTGTCGCTTTATCGTCTGGACGGGAAGAAAGTTGGACGGTGGCGTCGGTTTATATTCTGGCCGGGAGTTACCCGAGTTATGACGAAGGGATTTTTTTTCGTGCTGGCCGGGAGTTCCACGAGACTTCACGATAACTCTGGAACGGCAGATCTGTGCAAGCCACGTTAAAGTGCCGGAGAACGTTGATTTGCCATCCAACAGTCTAGATAAATTTAGGATACGTGGCCCAATAGAATGCCCGTTTATGGTGCAAGAATCGTAAGTTAGAGATTTGTAAGTATATCAATGGTGGCTTGATAAATTTTGCTTTCAGCAAACTCGGGGAAGTTGTTCGGTGCTGCAGTGTAAAGACGAAATTAAATGAATTTAAATTAGTATTAAGACAACTTTTTATCATGTTGCTGTCTATGAATTTTGCTTCTTTTAATCGAAGAACAGTTATTTTGTACATTGATTTAGGAATGGGAATGGCGGAGTACACTGAACATGACAGCACGGAGTTGAGCTTCTTGAAATCAGCATTCATGAACCAGTGAGCATATTCGATGTAAGATGGTAAGAGTTGGGTGAAGTATCACCGAAGATCTGCCAGTACTATGATATAAGGTGATCCGTCTGGGAACATTCAAAATAAAACTGCAGTGATTTATGACACCAATTATTTGATGGAAATTAGAAAGAATCGACTGATCGTTTGTTCACTGTCTCTGTTGAAAATAAGTAACTAATTTTAAGTTCTTTACGATACAGTCCACTTGAACTTTGGAAGAATGATTCATTTCAGATTACAGGTTTACAAGTTATAACACCTTTGTCTGTTTTTTTAAAGCAGTAGCATTCTCATGGACAACTTTTCCAAGAAAATTCTCTACTAATATGTTATACAATGTGCCACGGCACTGCCCATGACATAATGATAATCCTGAATAATTTATGGGGATTCCTATTTATTTTTCCTCTATTCACAAAATAAGTGGGAAGAACAAGTTATAGACACCAATCTGAATATATATAACTATAGGAGGTAAACTTGCTCTTGTTATTCTAAATGAAAGTATGGCAACTTTCATTTGATAGTGACGATAGATATAATGTAGTGATTATACTTTATTGCAGCATGCTGGCCTGAACTTTCATTTGGTAGAGACGATAGATATAATGTAGTGATAACAAAACTTTATTGCAGCATGTTTTGACAGATATGCTCATTGCAGAACATCTCCATCAATCAGTTTTGCAACTTTTTCTTCAGGTGGCTGAAAATTAGAAAGGGTTTCGCAACCTTTTAGGCCTTGTTCGGTTGAAGGGGAATTGAGGGGGATTGGAAGGGATTAAATCCCAAACAAGTCAAAATCCCCCTCAATCCCTCTCAGCCCCCTTCAAACCCATGCGGGATTTGAAAGAAACAGAAAATCAGAGAAACTTCAGTCATCCAATCTTACCACGAGATTCATGTGATTCTTAGCCTTGCTCTGCAGGTTGTATTTGAAAACATGATGGTTTGGGTATGCTGCATTAGCTTCTTTGACACTATACGGGATGCGGATGCCCAATTTCCCATTGAGCTCAAAAAGAAATGGACTCTACTTGGGTGAATGACCAAACAATATTCTTTTTTAGAGTTATCGGGCAATGCCCCTGCCTTAAAAGACATCAAATCTGTTACAGCATTTGTTCGAGGTGCCATCACCTCAGAATACCAACATAGCCATTGCAACAAGAAAAGAGAAACTATAACTCCACAGGGATAAGAGAGCCTCGAAGATCAGCCTGGAGCTCCTGACCCGACCAGCTTCCTTCAGTCATCAAGGTGTCCAGCGCAAGGATTTGCTGACTCCACATCTTGTCAGTAATGGCTGGGACATTCCTGCCTTCCTCTTCTGTTTGCCACTCACCAAAGTTTGACTTAAGCTTCAGCTTTGTATTCTCTCTGGCTTTTTCTCCAAACATGAAAGTTTTTCTACCATCAGAGATAGTTGATCTTTCGATTCGGCTGGGCACAAGATCAGCCAATTCTGTGCCAGCCTGATAATTACTTGTAGCAAGTGCTTGACATTCTGCCAGATTAGATTCTGAAAGCAAAAGACATTTCTTAGTTCCCAAAGGCCCCAGAGAGCAGCAGCACTAATAACATTAACAACAGTGTATTTTTTATTACTAATCCAAAAAGTTCCTATGGAGATGGAGTCATTTCCTATTTCTACTCCTACTGCCTCAGAAATAAACTGCCACATATATCTAGCAACAACGCATTCAAAAAATAAGTGCATGCAAGTCTCCTTTTCAGTACAGAAAAGGCAGGTGTTATTCTCCGCATGCTGTCTCTTGACCAAATTATCTCTAGTGAGCACTTTATTCTTAGAAAGTAACCAAAGAAAGAACTGAACTCTAGGTGGGACTTTTAAAGACCAAACAGTAGGGGTAAACATAGGTTTGATGCCCCTAAAATTGATTGCTTTATAAAGGGTTTGGGAAGAATAGATCCCATTAGAGGTGTATTGCCAGACCAAGGCATCCTCCTCCTCACTAAAGGTAATGGTAGAAGCTATTTGTACCACTTCTAACCACAGCTGCTCTAGCCTACTATCTATTGTCCTTCTAAAAGTACATTTAAGATTAACTCCATCCTAAAGATCAGCTATGGTAGCAGTTTTTTCATTCACAAGAATATAGACCTCCCAATACTGGATAGCAAGGCTGGATTGCCCCAACCAGTTATCTTCTCAAAATTTAATTTTCCTACCATCTCCAACCTTCCATCTATAACCAAACTTAGCTGCTTGGATAGCCCACATCAAACCCTTAACGAAATATGAGGCATTCTGAGTCCTAGTGCAGAAGATATTAGGTCTGTTAGTCCTATATTTATAGTCAATAATCTCCTTCCAGAGCTTATCATCATCTAACTGGTACCTCTTTAACCAAGAAGTCATCAAACTAATATTCAAATCTCTTAGGTTAGGGATACCTAGACCACTATACTCTTTCAACATACTAATGCTATCCCAGTTGGCTGGGTGATACTTGTGCTTGCCTTCACTGTCATCCCAAAGGCAATTAGCTAGGTGTGAGTTGAGGATTTTGATAGCCCATTTTGGGAACTTAATAAAAGATAGGATGTAAACTGGGATGCTAGACAGACAAGTTCTAATTAACACTACTTTAGCTGCATGAGAAAGGAGCTTTCCCCTCCAACTTGCAATTCTCTTTAGAATTTTGTCCACTAGAGGTTGTATATCTTCTCTCCTCAACTTCTCATAGTGGAGAGGAATACCTAGATATTTGATGGGGAAATCACCTAAAGGACAATTGAATATATGGGCTGCCATATGTGCCTCTTCTGAATCTAAGTTAATTGGGATGAGCTCACTTTTGTGGTAATTTATTTTCATTCCAGAGAGGCACTCAAATAAGACTAGTGTTGTCTTGAGGTTCCTTAGATGAAAATCACTAAAGTCTGAAAAGATGATTGTATCATCTGCATATTGCAAGGAGACCCACCATCTTCTCTAAAATCAGTTAAGAGACCTTTCACTAGTTGATTCTCAGTGGCCTTTTTGAGCATTCTAGTAAAGACATCACCTACCAGGTTAAAAAGAAGAGGGGACATAGGATCCCCTTGTCTTAAACCTTTGCCCGGTTTAAAGAAGGGGCTTTCCTCCCCGTTAAGATTGACTCCTACTGTTCCTCCTGTAACCAGTTTGTTTATCTAGCTAATCCACTTATCACTAAAACCTTAGCTCCTAAGCACAGAAAAAAGAAAATTCCAGCTAACTCGATCATATGCTTTTTCATAGTCTAGTTTCAGGATAACACCTTTTTGGTCACTATTATGGATACTACGAACTAGCTCATGGGCCACTACGACACTTTCTAGGATATACCTGCCTTTAATAAAGGCACTTTGATTTTGAGAGACCAGTCTATTAGATATTCTACCCAGCCTAATGGTTAAAACTTTAGAGAAAAGTTTAAAGCTACAGTTTATTAGCGCTATTGGTCTAAACTGTTTCATTTCTCTAGCATCATCTACTTTGGGAATGAGCGTTAGCATGGCGCAGTTCAATCTATAAAGGTCTAGTTTACCAGAAAATAGGTCCTCAAACAAACTAACCAGATCTGCTTTTATGATATTCCAGAATTTTTGATAAAACAAAAAAAGGAAGTCCGTCTGGCCCCGGAGCTCCCTCAGCATAGCAACTAAAAACCGCTTCCTTAATCTCGTCTTCTGAGAAAGGGGCGGTCAGCAACTCATTTTCCTCAGCAGTGACTAGATCATCTTTCTTCCAGAAATCACTTCTAAGCGTAATATCACTACTAGGTTCTTCAGCAAAGAGGGATTTATAGAAGTCAACTGCCACTTAATCATCCCAGCTTGGTCCTCTACAAGACCATTAGGCCCTTGCAGGCAGTCTACTGTTTTCTTTCTACTACGCTGGTTAGCAATTGCTTGGAAGTATGCTGTGTTATGGTCTCCTTCTAGGATATTCCTTTCCCTAGAACGTTGTCTAGACTTGATTTCCTCTAAGGCCCAAATTTCCCAAGTTCATCTGTAACATCTTTTAGCCTACTGAGGCCCTGAGCAGGTAAACCCCTTTTCTCCGCCTCTCTATCTAATTGGTTGTACTCTTCTGCCAACTCCACTTTCTTTTTGTTTAGAGCCGCTACTTCATTTGAGGCCCAACCTCTCACTAATCTTCTAAAGGATCTTACTCTAAGTTGCCACCTATCTAAGTTGGAAAGGTTTGGGCCTTCAGTTTCCCAGGCTTTCTTAACCAGGAAAACAAACTCCTCTTTTTCTAATCACCATTTCTCAAAGCGAAACTTCTTTTTGCCAAAGAAGTTATTATCTCCGGTGTCTACAAGTAAAGGCTTGTGATCACTAGGTGGTCTCTCTAGAGCCTTAACTCTTACCAACGGAAAAATTGTTTCCCAATTAGTGGTTACAAAGATCCTATCTATTTTGGCCATAACCAGGTTGTCCTGGTTATTGGTCCAGGTATATAACTTGTTAGTGGGGTTGAGCTCCATCAAGCCCCATCTACTGATCCAATCATTGAAACTATCAGCCCATTTATGGTTAATGACTTTGTTGCTTTTATCAGAACAGAACCTAACTAAATTGAAATCACCCCCAAAACGGGTTGGACCCTGCCACTTAGAGGCAATCAGGTGGGTTGGACCCTGCCACTTAGAGGCAATCAGGTGTAATTCATTTAAAAAGTCTTGCTTTCCATCCTCATATGGAGAGCCATACACTACTACTAATTTCTAGTTAAAACCTATCTTTTGGTCTAAGAGCATAACACTAATAGAGAAGTCTAACACATCACAAACAGTAACCACAAACATATCAGACTTGGCCCCAACCAAAATGCCACCAAAGGCACCTTTAGAAGGTACATGGTGCCAGGTAAAAGGGGTGTTGCCAGTTAGGGATCTAAGGAGACCTGGACTAAAGCCTTCTTTTTTAGCCTCCATAATACCAACAAAATCTGCATGGTTGTCTTTAATTCTACCAACTAGAGCAGGCACTCTTCCTATTTTCCCCATACCTCTTATCTTCCAGAATAGACCTTTCATTGTAACCTCTTTTTGTTCTTACCTCTACCTTGCTCCTTACCATTATCTCTACTCACTACTGGTCTAGAATCAGCTATTACATCTACAGCCTTAGGTGCACAACCATGCACTTGTAGGCTCCCAGAACCTGAACTCACTGCATCCACAGTGGTACAGTTATCATGTTTACAGCCCTCTTTGAAGCAATTACTTCTCCCTAATTCTAAAAGCTCTAAATCACTAATCACCTGCTTGTCAATAGGATTACCATCCCTGCTACTTAAGCTAACAACATCAGCAATAAAAGAGATTTCTTCAGAAGAAATGGAAGGAATATTAGAGGTTTGGGATTTACCTTTACTGTCGCGTTCACACCATTTTCTCTTGATCTCTTGAGCTTTTTGAAGAATGGTCCTTCCATCATTTGGATTTCTTCTTGTCTTTCTATCTACCACCAAACAATATTCTTGAGCTTAGGAGTTGCTTTTCGACTGAAGCTTATGTTGGTAATGTGGGTTCTTTCAATGACTAGAAACGTAAGGTTTTAGAATTCACTTTTCCCAAAGGCAAGCCTACTCGCGATAAAAGAGTTGGCCGGAGCCTAAGGGCTGAGGCAGCACAAACCCTTCAATTGGCTCAGGGTCCTTAGCACATTTTCTGTCAGGAAGGTTTTGCTCAGACATAGACATATAGTTTTTGGAGGGTCGTATTAACACTTTGGAGGGCCTTAACTAAAAAAACACTTTGGAGGGCCCTGGGGTAAACTCAACGTCATGGGCCACTGAGGCTCGACATAGTTTTCACTTGCGAATTTTCGATTTTCACTTGCACTTTGGGCCCTAGCCCAGAGCCGAACCTATTGGATCGTATGGAATGAAAGATGTTCAATCATTTTGGCCCACCAGTTGAAAGATGGATGGCAAGATTCAATAATAAATCGCAATAGTGGTCCAATAATATGCATTTATAAGTTTTGGGACTACCTGAATCTAAGTTTAGGGGGTGCAATTTGAAAGTTTGAGGACCAGAATGACACAGCGTGACAAGTTTGAGGACTGGTGATGGACTTTACACGGAAAAAACACTACACAACATAGGAGAGCGGTAAACAAAATAAATAAAATTCATATACGTTGCTTACATCGGGAAGGCAGCAACCACATTCGCATCCCCGACTTGGGCTGTGCATGTGCCTGGACAAATCAATCTGCACCCCGTTTGGGCCATGCTGCAACAATTGCCCATTGGGTTTGTATTGGCTGCTTTGGCCATCTCCCCACCCTACTCCGGGCCCATTCGCCCTCCCGACTTTTCCGTTCGCAGCAGCTGCGTGCTGCCGTGCTCTGCTCACTGGCAGCGTGGCCCCACCAAACACCAGGACAAAAAGAAGCCCTCTTGCTCCTCACAGCCTGGCACCGTCTCCCACCGCACGATCCAGATCCGACCGCCCACGCCCTCTCCGCCACGTCCGAACTGGCGCCGCCGGGCCCCGCTTTAATTGCCATCTCCTCCGCCGCGCGCCGTCGCCGTCCCGGTCTCACACGCCGCGTACGCAGCCAGCCAGCCAGCGAATTGTACTAGCGGGGCGGCGGATCGGTGCGCGATGGCGGCGAGGCGGAGCAGGGGGTGGGCGCGCGGCGCGTTGGCGTTCGCGGCCGTGGCGATGGCGGTGGGCGCGGGCCGGCGGTACGGGTGGGACGGGGCCTCCGCGGTGGCCGCGTTCCGCGAGGCCCGCGGCGCGCTGGGGCCGTGGGCGGCGCCGGTGTACGTGGCCGTGCACGCGCTCACGCTCGCGCTCTGCCCGCCCTACGCCATCTTCTTCGAGGGCGGCGCCGCGCTCGTCTTCGGCTTCCTGCCGGGCGTCGCCTGCGTCTTCTCCGCCAAGGTCCTCGGGGCGTCGATCTCCTTCTGGATCGGCAGGTCGCGACGTCTTTCCTCCTCCTCCCTTACCATCTCGTCCCATTCGTGCTCTGCTGCGTTCCTGGCTTACTTGTCGCTGTGCATATGAGTCGAGATCTGGGAATTCTCTAGCTTTGAGCGCGCGATCTAAAATTTGTTTGTGCGTAGCACGGATCTTGGGGTTCAGGACTTTGGCAGGAGGAAAAATTGTATGTGGGATGTTCTGGGCAAAAAGAAGTTTCCACTTTTCCTTTTCCTCTGTTGGTTTGCTATTTTGTTGGCTTTCTCACATTCATGGAATTTGGAAGTATGTAGTATTCGGCCATGTATTTTGTTGGCCATTTTGTTGGTCCAGTTGTGCAGAATTTGGATCACATTAATAGGATTCCGAGGTAATTAGTGAGATCTAGGTGTTACCTTCTGTATGACTTGTTTCCTTGTTGATGTTTCTAGATGAGGGTAGTAAATAGTAGTGATCTATTACTCTGCCCTTTATCATTAGTCAATTGTGCTGCATTTGGGACGCATAGTTGCGAGTTGATGCGGCATGACAGGCTAGTTATGAATATTACGCTTCATACCACAGTCTAGCGGTGCTTGGATTACATGCAGCAGACTTCTGATGCAAACTTATACTGGCAGCATTTGATACTTTCATAGCATATCAACCTAGTCATCATGATGAACAATACATTTTATTTAGGTACCACATGTGAGGCTGTGACCCATTAGGAGATAAATGTTTATCTAAATATCACAATGGATGAATTTTAGATAAATAATGATCTATGTTACATGTGCTCATACTCTCATTTTTTTTGGTTGCGATAGCTTAATACAAGACTGCAACAACAGTGCAGTGTTGAAGTCATGTTTAGTCCATGTTTGATACTTGTACATACTATTCTCATTCTGATAACTGCATGCATAAAGTCATGTACATCAAAGTGATGCATGAAATTGGCTCTATGTTAACAACAATTAACCTTTTTAAGCTTTCATACAACTCCAAGAATGGGAATCATGGCTACTAAATTCTGTCTTTGTTCACCTGTTTATCTCTTGCTGAAGGCAATTTTCCCATACAATACAAGCTAGCTATTCTCGTGCTATGCAAAATATTGTTTGGATGTCACTCTGGATTAAGATTAGGCTATAGAGTTCTAGACATCTGGACGAGGTTAACGTAGATTCCAATGTGGTCTTATGAGTTGCGACTACTGAAATATGTTCAATTTAGAAGATATTGTTACACCAAGCCCAGTTTTGAATAGTGTACAGCTAATCAGATGAATGAAACAACCACTGTGACAAAGTATTTACTTTGGCCCTTTAAAATTGCACAGTACAGGGATTTTGTCACATGGTATAATCATTCACAGAACGTAGTTTCATTTCTATTTTGCTTGTTGAACAAAATAGTTGTTGGTCTGTATCATATCTAACTTTATTTCCTAACAAATCTTTTCTTAATTTCCTCAGGGCAATTTTCAGATACTTCACTTCAGCAATGGAATGGCTGCAGAGGAACAAGTACTTCCATGTTGTGGTTAAAGGAGTTGAGCGGGATGGCTGGAAATTTGTATTGCTTGCTAGATTCTCGCCATTGCCTTCCTACATCATCAACTACGCTCTATCAGCCACAGATGTTGGATTTTTCAGAGATTTTCTCATGCCCACAGTTATTGGTTGCTTACCGATGATACTACAGAATGTGTCCCTTGTAAGCCTTGCCGGTGCAGCAGTGGCCTCCACTACAGGGTCAAAGAAGTCCCATATCTACTCTTACCTGTTTCCAGCAATGGGCATTGTGTCCAGCCTTCTCATTTCATGGAGGATTAAGCAGTATTCTTCTGCACTTGCTGTTCCTGATGAGCTTAATACTGCATCTACTAATGGAAATTCGAGAGGTGATGCTAAGCTGGCTTCTGCGCCATCTACTAATACCAACTCTGGGAAAACCAGGAAGAGAAGGTGACTGACAGTATCTATCCTGTATTCACGATTTACTACATCGCAATGACAGCATGGAATATCAAGTAGCTACAGTCAGATCTTAGACAAAGATTCAAATTTCCACATTGGTGCGCCACTCCAGTAAGCTATGTTATCTGTTTCATGCCATGGTTTTTTGGGGCGTTTAACAGATGCTACCTTCTCATTTCTGCCCTTCGAGCTTTCTCTTGTTCTGGTGGATAATACCGCAAGGTGAATATGATAGAAGCTCACATATTGTACGCCCAGAGAAGAAATCTGGTGGTTTAGATTTGGCTTATTCTGACTGTATCTTGTATTGAACTCAGTGTATATTGGAAGAGGTAATATCCGGTACTATTCTGGATTAGAATTCGATTCAGAACCGTGTTTGCTTTTGTGATGTCGGACAGCTGCTGTGACATTCTCTGTGACTACAAGCAGCTGTATATACTCTTTTGCTACAATCCAAAGCAAATAATGCAGTGAACTCCAAGAATCTTATACAGTTTGAGCTAAATTTGCTTTCACTCCTTTCTCATCACACTATTTAACCCATGTTCTGCTATTTCATCCTTGAGCCAAAAAATTCGAAGAGATGAAGCTCTTCGTTCCCCTGTATTCCTACATTCTTCTCATTAGCATCTCTGCTCCAAAAGCCCTATCAGATAGTCCCCCTCTGCAGGATGTATGCCCCATGGCACCTCAGGGTGAGAGGAAGCTGTTCATGAATGGATTCCTCTGCAAGCACCCCAGCACCATCGTGGCCTCCGACTTCAAGACCCTGCTGCTGAACCATGCCGGTGACCTGGACAACATGTTTCGGTCATCGGTGAACATGGTCACCGCCACCGAGTTCCCCGGGCTAAACACCCTGGGCCTTTCGATGGCGCGCACCGACATTGCTCCCAGTGGAGCGGTCCTCCCCCACTCGCACCCAAGGGCGTCGGAGATGATGTTCGTTCATGGTGGCAGCGTGGTGGCCGGCTTCTTCGACACCAAGGGCAGGCTGTTCCAGAAGACCCTAGGGGATGGGGAGGTGTTTATCTTCCCCCGTGGTCTGGTTCACTACATCATGAACTATGGTTTTGGCCCAGCGACGATATTTTCGGTGCTCAACAGCCAGAACCCTGGTGTCGTCGGCATTGCCCATGCGATGTTCGCGACAGATTCAGATGTGGTTGAGGGGCTGATGGCAAGAATGTTGAAGTTTGGAGAGATGGGGCTGAGTGACAACAATACTGCTGGCTTGCCATGGACATTCTGACTGTGTTAACTTAGTGATACAGTTTCAATGAATGTCTCTGGTCTCAGTAGAAGATTTGAAGATCATTGTCTAGTAATGAATTCTGCTTTGTGATGTGGCTGCTTAATTCTGTGACGGTCCAAATCTGAACAACTATCAGGGCGCCACAAAAGATTAAGACCAGAGACTTCTCTGCCTTATCTCTGCAGGATTACGATGTTACAACCTCTCATATTTATCCTCTTTCTTTTTTTTGCTACAAGATCCTATTTCTCTATGCAATCCTATAGGATGATGCGAAAATTGCGTCACATAACAGTCGCCATCCTCTTCGCTTCAACACCACCACTAAGTTTGGCATTCCCTGGACAGTGTAGCCTTCCTTTGCCTTTTGCTTTACTCAGTGGATCTCTACCAGCTTTTGTTGTTTAGCATTATCTCTCAGCTCCTCGAAGGTGAGATCTCTTTCTTTTTCACGCCTTATCTTTCACACTGAAAGCTCTGCACCTGACTAAGGTAGACTCCTAGCACCAGGCCAATGCTATCATATTCGCACACGGCTTTGCAAGATGCTATTGTAACTGAATGTGTTAATGATTGATACGCACCGCGCGAAATTGCCGCGCAGAGTCTAACTCGATGACTTGTTAGGTGGTCAGTTTTGAATTGTATCCTTAGGGTTCTTGTCAGATGTTCCTTTCTGTTGGTCTATTGCAGTACAGGTGTGCTGTCGATAATGACCAGAACAACTTGTGGAGCTATGCGTTTGCTTTTCCGTTTAGCAGACTCGGTTGCTCCATCCTTTTTGAGACTTAGATTTTTCATCATTGTCGCAAATTTTGGAGGATTTTGAAACGTCAGTTCTTCTTCAGCGACGTCTTCCCTCATTGATGGCGATCATTCATGAGAATGGCCTTTCCTTCTTCTTACAAGGAAACGATTTACGAATATTGATTATAGAACTCTTTTAAACAAACTTGATGACAGGACCATAGTAATAATTGAATAATCTTCAAGTTGGTTCTGTGATTTGATCAGATCTGATCTTATCTGACCAAGAATTTGTCAACAGAAGATCAGACAATTCGAGAGCCTACCGTGACAGCCGATAAGTATCTATGACACAAACACAAAAATTTCTTTGAAGCTGCCAATGTATACAAACCAGTTGTGCTAGTGTTGTTTCGTTTTTCTGGTCCAGCAGAACTTCTTTTCTGAATGAAATATCCTGTAAAGCAAGACTATTTGAGGTTTGCAAATTAGCATTCTCCATGGTGATCCTGGAAATGGAGATATCAACGCGATTGATATAACTAAACTTTCACTTTGGGGGTGTTTAGTTCACCCCTTTATGCATCAATTTTGCATAATGCACGCGGCCCAATGCACTTTTTCTTTCTGTGCATGCGGCCCAATGCATTAACTTTTCACCCTTTTCACGCATAGTCAACCTCATGCATCGAAACACCCCCTTTATCCTTGGGTATTATTATTTGCACATTCATGATTCATTCATGGAAGTGACAAGAAGAAGCAATTGATCATGCAAGTTCATCCTGCATGGTCAACCTGCACAACTTTCTTGCAGGCTAAGATGGCTACATGGTACGAGTACTTCTAAATTCTTTCTATAGTAAACTTGTGCGCGCACATATTAAGAAGCATAGGGTAACGACCATAGTCGCATAGCCCCCCTACTTCAATCAACAGATCAACAAAGAAATTAAAGTCTTGTGAAACTAGCACACGATTGTTAACTTAGAATTCTTTCCATTATATAAGAAGATCTGACTATGCCATTTCAAAATCCTAGCTTCGTCAGAAAAATAAAGATGAAGACTTTGACATTCTGGCAGAGTAGCAGTTTCGTAGAAAAACTGCAGAGAGAAAAACGGAACCACAGAAAAAAGAATACCTAATTATTTTATTAAAAAATGTGTATGACGTACAGCATTGCACAAGCATTATTTTGCTCTTGCGTTCCGACTATACTGTGCTGTATACAATGTGATAAAACTCTAAAAGGCACATAAATAAATAAACAAATAGCCGGTACCGACAGAAACAGAAGGCAAAGGTGAGTACCCTGGTTGCTCTGTGGGCCCGGGCGTATGCAATCATGCTCATCATCCTCTAGAACCCTGCTAGCATGTTAGCACTACTCCCTGGTTGATGCCTTCCATGGTTGTTGCCCACCAGATGGTGCTCCAACTCCAACATGAGAGTTGAGAGATATGTGGCCTGCAGCACCACTACAGCGATAGCAGCCACAGAATGTGTGCACTTTCTTTCCTGCATTGGCTCAACTTTCTTGATCTTGCCAGATCAGACATTTTGATTCTTTTGACATGATTAGGCCATCAAACTCTATCATGCTGCTTGATCAAATTGTCTAGCATCTAACTGTCTAAGTGATACTGTATCTGAGAGAGAGAGGATCTGTACAATGGCATTTGTATTATTAATTCTTCTAGAGCAAAACAAAAAAACTGATGGGATTTTGACCCAACTGATCGGTCACAATCAAGCAATACCTAATTTGGTCTACTCCCTCCCTTCCTCTACATCCATATATACGCTAATGTATCAATACGGTATGTACTGAACTCATGCGAAAACTTGTTGAGGCTACATGAATTAGAAGTTCTCCTTATGGAAATCGAACTTCGTGTTGGTTTTCCGCGAGAAATCCTGCGCGAGCTCACGCAGCTCCTTCGTTAGCACTGGGGCACCGCAGTAGAACACTCCTGCAATATCCAAGAGCAAATATATCAGTGTTGTTTCTTTCAGACATTGGATTATCCTGTGTGCAGTAGCTAGAATGCTGGTTGGCCCTGTTGTTAGAGTTATCCCTCTTTAGGTAAAGATTGAGGTGATAAGCATGCCTGATTTGACTCAGGAATATTTTATAGAATCTCATGTCTATCTAAATAATTTTAGATACCCGTATATACATGACTCGCCGTCTTTACCTAGCTAGGCTGACTGTGCTCACTATTACATTTTTTTTATTTGTGATTGCAATTCTCATCATCCAACAATGATTGGCAAGGTACTAATATAATCTATAAACCTAACTCCAGTTGCCAATGCAATGGAAATTCTTGTTCGTCTCACCATTAACTTATTGGTTGTGGCTATCAGCAAGCAACAGTGATTGGCCGTCAAGGTCCTATTCAGTCTCAACCGCAGCCGGTTCAAATTGAACACAGCACGCAGCAGACTCTGCTGCTGGTCATGCACAATGTCCCTGTCAGCTAGGGTTCTGGCACGAAAGTTAGGCCAGCCACATTGCGCTCCTAGGTCCAAGCGGCTCATGGCAGGCTCAGCAGCAAAGCATCTGAGTTTGGTAGAGGGCCTCTTTCACCGCCATCGAGTGAGAGAAGCGTGGAGGCATGAGTAACCTAGCTAGCTGCCTCTTCACCGCCATGAGATGCGCCCCTAGCAAGCAAGCTACCTATGAAATGGAACTTTCTATGATGCGCCTCTGGCCATTCCTGATCTCGAGTTTACCCTTTCTTACCGATTACTATGTTGAGGAGAAAGAGAGAGACACTAGAGATTTTTCAGGAAGGAAGGATGGATGATGGGACTTACCGATGCGTTGGTCGCGGTGGTTGAGGGCGATGCGCTTGTAGACGTTGCGCCAGTTGGGCCTGGCGAAGTGGGTCTTGACGCGGGTGCCGGAGACGACGTCGACGCCGTGCTTGGCGTGGTTGAGCGACTGGAGCATGGCGATGAGCGCGGACCGGGCGTCCCCTTCCTCGTAGACGCTGGTGCAGTAGTTATGGAGCTCGATGACGCCCTTCTTGTCGGTCTCGGCCACCTCGTCCATGACGCCGCGGAACCACTCGAAGGAGCCCTGCTCGCGCGTCACCCAGTAGAAGTAGGCCCGCCGCGTGCGGAACGTGGAGGAGGAGACCGAGGCGTCGGCGCCAGAGCCGGCGCCGGCCTCCAGGTCGCCGTCGAGGCGCTTCATGTTGTTGATGATGTCCTTGATGATGGAGATCATGGGCGTGGCGCCGATGCCCAACCCCACCAGCAGCACCACGTCGTACTGCTTGTAGTCCTGCGCCGGCGCGCCGTAGGGCCCGTCGATCAGCACCTTCGGGAAGCTGCAAAGAGGAATCCATGTTTTTTTTTACTGCGTCAGTTACCTGCCGTGCTTACTGCAACAATCAACAGTTGTTCTTGCATTCGGTTGTTGGGATAGTGAGAAGAATGAAAAGGAAAAGGACATGTCAAAAAGGTGGCGCGTTTGTCGGAGAGCCGTGGAGTCAACGGTGCCGGATTAACTAATCGGAGAACCTAACCCACACTCAGAAGCCACGCTTTGGTTGCTCTGTTCTCCTCCCAAATGTACCAGATGGGACACGGGCAGAGAATGAATGTCCTCTGTCCCAACCTTTTTTTAAATGAAACAGAAAAGGATATTCGGAATGGAATATATTGGGTACATATATATCAACAGGGACAGCAACTTATCCCCAACCACCGGCCGTCAGTGAATAAACCAACCGCCGGCTCTTCTCCTCCACCGCCGGGAATATCACCGGCCGCCGCCGTCCACCGGCTGAATTATGCTACCAGTACTACCAGTCCACCATTGCTACTACACTATTCAATGCGCGAGGATCCTGCAGGGGTCAACCCCTACACCATTGCTAACTGCTAACCACTCCACAATTCCTAACCGAAATTAGAACCGGATTCCCCCATTGGCATGTGAAAGGAACCCCTGGTGCTGACTGAGCTACAGTGTGTGTGTGCATCACAATGGTGTCTGGATTCAGGGCTATGATGCGAGCGATGATGTCACGCTGCCATGCGTGCCCTTTTGACCAGGGAGAAAAATGGGGGTTTGGCACGAAGCTGGACGGACGTCAGAGAAGGTGGGAGCAGCACTGCTGCACTGAGCAGCAGCCGTGGTTGTCTGGTTGACGTGTGTGAAACCCCAGCTGGAGAGAGCATTGGCGGCGAGCGAGCACACGGACACGGTCAGTGAGCCACCAACCCCCTGACTGACCGAGCCACACGCGGCGACCTGGTCAGGGTCCAACTCCGGCCTCCCCTCATCCGAATCGACCCGACCCGGCTCGCGACAGACTACACGACTCGTCCACGTCCGGCGCCACCGCCCGCGCCGGCGCGCGTTCCACGTTTTTGCCGTGGCGACCACGCGGCGGAACGGCCGGAGCGGCGTGAGGTAGGAGAGAGAGAGAGAGAGGCTACTTCATTTGATCTGGGAGCCGGAGCATTGTTGCTCACCTCGGGTTGGTCATGGCGCTGCCGTCGCGGTCGTACTCCGCCCGGAGCAGCCCGCTCTTGCCCTCCGTCGGCGGCCGGCAAACCTGCGGAATCGAATTCAGTTTCTCGCGTCAGTGATCAGCTTCGTTCATAAGCTCCAACAACTGATTATAAATCGACAGAATCATTAGCCAGTGGGAAGCAGTACCCTGGAGAAGACGTTCTTGAGCTCGCGCGTCCAGTCGCCGAGCGTCCTGATGTGCACGCTCACGTAGTCGTCCTGCGGCGCCGACGTGATGGAGAACGGGTGCCTGCAATAACGTCGTCCAATTAATCACAGCACAAATGCCGTTAGCCTCTCCCCATCGATCGATCGATCTCCACCATTAGCACAAAGCATCTTTTTTAATCACTCACTAAAGCACCCTAATAAAGCATCACCACTAAACTATCTTTCCTTCCCCAATCAACCAAATACTAATCCATAGTACCCCTTTGTAATCAATTCTCATGCGAAAGCGAAATGCTCGTGCTCTGATCGGCCGATCGGAGCCGTCCGGTCAGCGCGGAGGCGACGAACGGAGCAGAGCAAGGTGCTTGCTTACCACTGGAACGGCGAGACGGCGGCGCAGTTGACGAAGATGTACTGGCCGCTCTTGTAGCGGAACCCCTGGGGCTTGGAGAAGTGGAGGGACAGGACGTTCCCGGGGTACACGGCGACCTTGAGGATCTTGACGGGGCGGACGCTGGAGCGGAGCGCCCGGGTGAGGCGCTCGCAGGCGTAGAGCACCATGGGCACGGCGAGGTACATCCACGTCGTCTTCTTCTCCCACTTCTTGGTGAGGTAGAGGAAGTTGCCGTGCACGATGAGCAGCGCGTACACCACCACGAAGCAGTGGTGCGAGTACCAGAAGGCGTTGAACCCCGTGAGCCTCTTGAGCGGGCCGGGCAGCCGCAGCCGCCCGCGCCGGAACCACGGCGTCGCCAGCGTGAACGCCACCGCCATGAGCACCAGCATCACCAGCCCCGTCCACCCCTCCGTCCCCTTCACGAACCACCAGTAGTTGGGCGGCCTCGTCTTCCCGAAGTTGTCCGCCAGCGGAGCGTACTCGGCGTCCGTGGCGTGGAGCAGCCTGGGGAAGTCGCAGGTGAGGTGGGACACGATGTGGAGCGCGGCGCCGACGGTGATCCCCACGGCGACCACCTTGTGGAAGTTGAGGTTGTCGTCGAAGGGCACGACGCCGGCGACGGCGGCGCTGCGGTTGCGGATCCAGGTGATGGTGTTGCGGCAGACGGGGAGGAGGATGAGCGCCATGTTGAACTTGAGCGTCTCGGCGCCGCCCTTGGCGACGCAGACGCAGTAGCCCATCACGTGGAACACGTAGCGGCGCCGGTACTGGACGAACTTCCAGGAGAAGAGCCCCGCGCAGACGGCGAGCCACAGGAGGAGCACCCACACGCGGCGCCAGTTGTCCTCGAGGAAGTAGGCGGCGCGGCGGTACCAGCGGCGGAGCGGGTTGGGCTCCGCCGTGGGGCGCAGGCTCTGGCTCAGCATCTGGCTCAGGTTGCGGCTGTTGGTGGTGCCGATGCGCACCGACTGGCTGGGCGCCTGCAGCAGCAGCATCTCCAGGTTGTAGAGCTCGATGTAGCCAAGGTTACCCGGGTCCAGCTCCTCCATGATCAGCCGCGCGTACTCCTCCGCCTGCTCCTGGACCTTGGACAGCTTGTTCGCCGACGCGCTCAGCGTGATGATCTCCTTCACCTCCTCCTCCGTGATCCGACCGTCCGCGTCCTTGTCCACCCTGAGGAGGTTTCGTTCATTAATTCATTGCGGCGGCGGCGTTCGTTTTGCTTGTCCAGTGCAAATGTTCCTTACTACTCGAGTATCTAGTGCTAATGAAATCGATGATGAATCAGACATGAAACTTACATGTCGAAGAAGGTCTGGAGGCGGCCGTCGAAGCTGGTGTCGGAGATTTGGTCCCAGAACTCGAGCAGCTCCGCCTTGCTGATGGTGTCGCCGGAGATGTTCCTCCGCCGCGCCAGCGCGTCGAACAGCTCGCCGGCGAACTCCGGCTCCTTCATCCCTGCAACAGCGCCGTCGTCACTATGTCAGTCAGTCTGGTGGTGGGTGGCTTCATTCAATTTGTTGGTCCGATCGATTGGATGAGAAGATGAAGGAATTCTGCGACGAGCTTGACTGACCGATGCACTGGCCGAACTTGGAGCGGTGGAGGAGGCCGTTCTGGGCGAGCTTGTCGAAGCGCTCCTCGACGGCCTCCCATCCCTTGGCGCCCTCGGCCTTGCTGATGAACTTGAGCCCCTTGAGCGCGTGGGCCGCGGCGGACTTGGAGCGGTCGAGCGTCCGGCCCCCTCCGCCGCGGCGGTTGACGGAGGCGAGGCGGCGGAGCTCCTGCGAGACCTGCTTGATCCGCGACGAGGCGTTGCGGATGACGTTGTGGCCGTAGGACGAGGAGCGCCGGTTCTCCAGGGTGCGCGCCAGCAGCGTCACGTCGGGGTCGTCGCCGGCGCCGCCGTGGTGCGCGGGCTTGACGCTGTGCACCGCGACCGAGTCGTCGCGCACGTCGAGGGTGATCTCGACGTAGTCGTCGTCGTCGGCGGCGGCGGAGGAGGGGGAGGCGCGGGGCGGGGGAGCCGAGAGCGGCGCGGACACGGACTCGGCGAAGCGCGCGCTCTTCCGCGCCCCCGTCTTCTTGCTCAGCGGGCCGCTGTGCGGGATCACCCGGTCCCGGTCCCGGTCCCGGTCCCGCCCCTCGGACGCCGCGCCGGCCGACGACATCTCCACGATGTCGCCGGCGGCGCCGGTGGCGTCGGCGCCCGGCCTGTGGCTGTGCATGGTCGCCGCCTCCCTAGGTAGCTCGTCTGAGGAAACGAAACGCTTCTGCACGGAGCGGTGGCGGTTTCTTCTGTAGTCGGGGAAGGAGGTGAGGTGAGGGACGGTGGCGTTTGGGGAGGAGGAGGCTGGGGCAGGGGAGGTTTTATAGCGGGAGGAGTGGAGGGGCGTGCGTTTTACTGGTCGTCGTCTCGCCGGTTTCGCCGCCGCTGGTGCGTGGTTGTTGCGGCTTGGTGGTGAGGTGCGGCTGGGCTCGGTGAGGTACTGAGGTGTGTGTGTGGGTGGTCAAGGCGGCGGCGGCGGCTGACGCGGAAACGCAGCTGCTTCTTCGTCGCCTGCCTGCCTCGTGCCCGATCGATCCCCTGCCTCGTCGTCAGCGTAGCAACTAGCAACAGCTCATGGCGTGTACGTACGCGGCGTGTCGTATGCGGCGAGAGGGCGCCCCTGCTCGGTGGGGACCAGTTGCCGGCGTGGGGGAGGGAGAGGGGGCGACGTGTGGGCCTGGCGCGACTGAGCTATCGAAGCGAGCGCGCTGTTGGCTCACGCACGGAGCACGGCCAGGGGGTTTGGGGTCCCAGGACGGGTGAGTCTTCTCTGCAGTACTGCAGAGGCACTCACCGTCACTGACTGGTGGGCCTGATGTGTGATCTGGCTTACCTGACAGTGACAGAAGTCCCTCTGCAGTACTGCAGAGGATTTGCTTTCTCTCGGGACATATTCGCATCGGCGGTGCCTCGCCCGGCGGCGTCTCGACATGGAACCAAATCTTTCGGTTTCTCTGGTCTCTTTCTATTTTTTTTCTGAAAGAATTTTGGCTGGTTTCCAATGCCTTCTCGCTTGGCCAAAGGAAGAAAAAGGAATGCAAGGATTGTGCGCCTTTTACAAAAGTTCTTGCGTTCGTTCGTTGCCAACAAAAAGGGGAAGGTTGCAAACAAAGAGTGAAGTCCTTGGGTTTCAAATATGGCCTTGGTGTCTACTCCATTGGTAATAAGGGGACATCGATGACGGTTTAGTCAGAGCGTGTGCACCTCGGCACTTGAACTTAAGAAAAAAAAATCCACACAAAGCCGCATTGCTAAATTCCAGGCGCCTTAAAAAAGGAATTATGGGCGTGGTATCCTTTTAGTACGTTGGTTGATGATGGTGCTTATTCGAAAAATGTCGTCTTCCCGGTCCTGTGGAAGAATTTGGTTTTTAAAATCATGTTTTGGTTTAATCTGAGACATTTTTTGACGACATATTTAGATTATTTTTAATAACGACGACACGCTAATGCACATTTATTGGTTATTTTTATTTATTTTTATAATAGCATAAGTGGGCAATTTAGAATAATATTAGGGTTACTTCAGTTATTTTTCATAATAACAGAGGTGGGTAATTTTGCTATGTGTTTAGGGGGTTACTTTAGATAGTTTTTATAATGACAAAAGTGGGTAATGTCTTAGAAATATGATACATCCAACGGCTATGATAATGAGAACCCACGGATTGACGGCCAGATGTTCCTGATTTTGCGAGAATTTTTTGGATTTTATTTGTTTTCTAGCATTTCTGGTAAGGATTAACGTGGAGCAAGGAGTAAAAGAACGAGATCCAATGAAAAAAATAAACTAGTGGCATGATGATGGTGCTGCTCTCCTCGCTGTCGCCAACCTGACGTCACCGCGCCGGTTACCTATATGATACGAGTATGAACGCGTAAATATAATCTCTCCGCCGTCCGTACGCGCAACTCGTAACGGCCGGGCGGCCGGCCGGGGAGCGTTGAACCCGGCCTGGTACCTACCGAGCGCAACGGTCGGTCCCGGCGCGCGGTCTCCGTCAAAAACTCAAAACCGCGTGTCGCACAGCTAGTTCCGTCCCAGGCGGCCGGCTTCCGTTCTTCCTTGCGCATTCATGCATGACTTCACCAACGCCTCTGCCTCTGCCGGCTGGTGACACCGCCGAAAACGTGCGTCCGCCCCTCAATACTGTACAACACCGTATGTATATCCCCCCACGTGTACTGGCGGACGAGTATACGTGCACGTACAGGTCCGTGCAATGTACACGAGAGGACGAGTTGGAGCGCTCTCCACCACGGACGCCTCAGTGACTCACTGTCTGTCTCTGCTGCTGCTGGTAGAGAGCTCTCTTTGGGCGGCAGCTCGCTAGCGGCACGGGACGATGCCGGCTCTCTTGTTCGCGGCTTCGGTCGAATTCTCGTTCCCGAGCGACGGGCGGCCGGTAGGCCCGATCGCCGAAGGGTCCAGGCGGCGGCGGCCGCCGGATCGATCGATCGAGCTGGGTCAACTCCCCGGCGGCGGCGCGGGCCTAGCTAGCGAGCGGGGTTGACAGCGAGCGTTGGTAGGTGGCGCCGTGGACTGCTACTGGACCGGACGCACATCTCGATCGCCAGCCGGTAATTTCTCTTTTCTACTCCGCTGTATGAAAAAAAAAAATCTTTTTACACGGGGCTGGCTGGTGCTCACCGGGCTGTCGCCGTCGTCGATTGTAGGTACCAGACTACCAGCGTGCAGTAGCCATAGGCGGTTCCAGTGCAGCGTACATTGACCGCGCGCATGTAGTTCCGAGGAGGAAGGCGCTGCGTGGCCAGGTTGATGTGGCAGGCGAGAGCGACACGGCCACACGGGTGTTGGTGTCGTTTGCGCTGCGTCGCACAGGCGAGTCCCAGCGCCGGAGGGCGCCGGGTGTTTACCAAACTATCAACGGGTATACGAAAGTTGCAGGGCCGTATCAACAAAATGTAGGCCCTGGGGCGAAACACATAACGGAGGGTCCAAAATTTTTAATGTACGGAATAACCAAGCAAACTTTCATTTAGGCCTTGTTTAGATCAGTAAGTTTTTGACAAGTTTTCACTATTTATCCGTCACATCGAATATACCGACATTAATCAGGAGTATTAAACGTAGATTAATGATAAAACCCATTCTATAATCCTGGATAAATTCACGAGACGAATCTATTGAGCCTAATTAGGCTATGATTAGACAACGTCGTGCTACAGTAAACAATCCTAATGACAGATTAATTAGACTTAATAAATTCGAAATTCAATTTCCAGACGAGTTGTGTAATTAGTTTTTTTATTAGTATACGAATACCCCTTCCGACATTTTATTTTTACGATTCAGCAAGTTTTCACCTTCTGAACTAAACAAGACCTTAGTACTTAAACTTCAATATATGTTACTTCTTACATTACTTAGAAATACAAACATCAATGCTAAAACAGTGAAAAGTTAAGCATATGGGCCGGCTAGTTCTTGCTGGACATGTAGGCTTTAGTGGGCCTTTTTTTTATACTTATAATTAGGTGATTTGGGGGGCCCAAAAATTTGGGGGCCCTGTGTAGGCGCCCACCTTGCAGGGGCGGACGCACGTACACTCGAGTGAGGGCACAGGCCCTCACTCAAATTTTTCAAGCCAAGCTAATTAACAAAAATTACCATGTAAAAGCCTCGTAAATTTAGCTATTTTTGAGAGGTACCCTCACTCAATTTTTACTCTGGGTCCGCCCCTGCCACCTTGTCCCTGCCAGCATACGGGCCTGGAAAGTTGCAAAAAGTTTCGCATTGAAAAATATGTCTCCTCGCTCGTGACACACTTTCCAATACAACTTTTTGCAATTATCTTTTGCGATTTTCACGAACTAAACAAGGCCACGTCCTACATGTCATGCATATCCATCGAGACCTTCACGTCGTCGTCGCGCGCTACCCGCAGACATGCATGACCGTGGACCACTAAAAACTAGTACTAAGATCGCCGGAGTGAGCAACCAGATCACGCACGGCACCACCACCGATCTCGGCAACGATCACCATCACCACCGTGCAGCAGCTTCCAAACTCCGACGACGCCGGCCGCCGCGCGCCAGCAAGTGCGAGCACGTGCACGTCACCGTGTGGACAGGGCATAGTGCCAGTCACTGTAGCTTTATTGCCAGGTGAACTAGGCGTTCCCCACAGATGGATGACCACATGGCCATCGATCACGCCCCGATATATGCGCGCTCTCGTCATCGGACCACCATTCCACGCGGCCGCCGCACAGGTCTCGCCGCCCGTGTGGGCCCGTGTCGACCTGTCCGGCGCGTCTCCAACAGGCAACAGCAAGTGCGTGCGCGTCCTTCTCTTCCGTCGATCGCCGGCGCCGCGCGCGACCGATGACGTACGGCGACGAGCGTGTCCGGCGGCGGCAGCAAATCCACGCCGGGATCCCACTGTACACACGCGTGCCGGACCGAGATGAAAAATCGCCGCGCTTTTTCAGACTCGTCTTCCTCGAATCGCCTCTGACTGTCTGACGCGGGTCTCCGCAGAAAAGTTTTCCATTTTGGAGGTTCTTTCAGGCGGTTTGTGCGCTCTGATTGCTGCCTTTTCCGCTGCAGAGATCGGTGATGATTATGTCATTTTGATAATGGTGCTCTGTCCAGCTCCTCTCCTGCGGTGCTATCTTCCATTCCTCCTCCTCTGTTCGTACAGCGACTGGAGGACACGTGGCGAGCACCTGGAACACCCATCTCACCTCGCACCAAAGCATTTGCAGCCGTAGTGGTTTCATGGTCCTGGTCCAGCTCTAGATGGATATATGGATCACCACAAAAGCACGTGTGGCTATGGATGCGGGGGCGTTTGGATTGTTACCTACGCTCGCCCGACCAACATTTTGGTCGTTGACTGAACTGCCGGCGTTTGTATGGATGGGGGCCAACTATTGGCTCGCCCACGTGCTGTACGCCGAAGCCAGTTCATTTTTTGCCTACGCAACGGCGCGACGGGGGCGGGCAAATCCTGCGCCAAAAAATTGGTTCGCCCTCGTATCGGCGTGGCAGACATGGACAAAAACCAAACAGCCATGCGCATCCAGACTCCCGATTACCGCGAAATGTCCTTGGTAAATTCGACCGTGAAGAATTGTTTTTGTAATTCTTTTTCTCCGAATGGAGGTTTAATTCTCAAGTTGTTTTGATTATTTCAAGTTATTTCCTTGATTAATAATAATAATTATTATTATTATTATTATTATCTTTTTTTGAATTTTTGCAGCTATATATGTCGTAGTCGGTACTCCTCTGGCACACACGTACGCCTGGTGTTTTCAGATTTACCTTTTGGGTGCGGTCAAGAACCCAAGATAGTATTGTTCCTCATGGTGACGCCATGCGATGGAACATGTATGAACCTAAAGGGTGGCGATTCTTTTATTTTCAGTGAGTTGAAATATTAGTACAAGGAAAAAAAGGATACTTTTTTATCAAGAAAGGAAAAAAAAGTGCCAACTATTTCCGGACCAGACACTGCTGATATCATGAGGGGCAGCGTAAAGGCAATGGCATAGCGACCGTCCGCATGCTAGTCACTACAAGACCTCTTCCTCCTCCAACTCCGACAAAAATCTTGAACAAGAGATCTCGTTTTCTTTGACTGCGTGTGGATGTGTCGCATCCGGACTGAATTCGGCTTGAAAACTTGAAGAATTCAATTCTTACCGACCAAACGAATACGGCTTAATTTGCTGATGAAACTTTACCTGAAATCATCGCCCTCGTTGGGAAAAAAAGAAAGTCTGAATGTGATACCTTAACTGCAATTTTCTTTTTGAACATGCAAATTGGCATTTCTTTGCCTTTTTTCTGTAAGATTTCCTTGCCTTTGATAATTCAGTGGAAAGTCTACGTGCATGGGTAGGTGGGGAGCTGACGCCCATGGGACTCTTTCAACAAAATTTAGTACTCAGGACTCTCTGTATTCTAATTTCTACGCATACAGTTCTCAATAAATTTTACGGAATGGTACACAAACTTCGAAAATGCAAGAACGGTGGTGCATGTGAAAACAAAGAGAACAGGAGACTTGGATGTTGGAAATACTACTCCTTCCACCGAGATATTAAACTAGAAACTTGATTTGTGATATTGTTACGCCTACATCATCCTAATCCAAGACCTTCTCTTGGTCAGAAGTTCTCTCACATTTTCTAATTCAAACTAGTACCGCTGTGTTGACGCTTTTTATGATCAACACACCGAACTTGCGCTAGAACGCGCGAGATCCGCAACGGATCGATCGACTGCAGCAGTCCCAGGCGAAACCGGTAAAACCGGTTTGTAGATCCGGTGAAACCGGTTCTACGGGGGCAGCTGCGTAGACCTAAGATCACCGGCCCGGGAGGGACCCCGTCAGGGCAGGCGCGCCTAGGGTTTCTCTGAGATCGGCAGGCCACTCAGAGTGCCGTAAAACGCCGTAGAGACGAAGAACGAACAGAATTAGGGTTGGAAAAGCTAGGGTTTGGAGATGACAAAAAAGTAAAGGTAATAAATGTTTTGATCGATTGGATAACCCTCAATCGGCCGTGACCCTTCATATTTATAGGGTGGGGAGGTCGTACCCCGCAAGAAAAGTCCTATTACAACTCGGATCTATAAAAGAGTCCAATCCTACTAGGACTCGGGGAAAACCGGTTCCACCGGTTCCCTAAACCGATTCCACCGGTTTGCCTCGTCGAACAGGCAACAGTGCTAAACCGGTTCCACCGGTTTGAGGAATCGGTTCCACCGGTTCTTCCTGCCTTGCTGTCCTTGTGCCAATTTTGATCGCCAACATATGCCCCCCTGTTTTCTGGTAAAGCTTGCGTACCAGAAAACATTTTAGCACAAGAAACACTCCTAAGGGCGATGTTTAAACAGAATTCATCGGCCTTTTTATTCTAAGGGCGATAATTAAAACTATCGGCCATGCAAATCAAGCTCCTTGCCAAACACTTGGATAATATTGCTTTAAGTACCTTCCATTAAGAGCTCTTGGCAGCTGCTGACCTTGCAAAGTTTCCACCATATACGAATTACGGAAGATCACTCTAATCACCTTGTATGGACCTTCCCAACTTGGAGACCATTTACCAAACTTGTTACTCTTCGATCCTATAGGTAGAATTGTTTTCCAAACGAGATCACCAACCTGAAAAGACTTTTGTTTTACCTTTTTATTATAAGCCTTAGCAACTCGAATTTTATCCTTCTCAATTTCCTTCAAGGCCTTCAATCGCTTATCGGTCACTTCATCAATATTGTCCATCATCAAATTACGATAATCAACAGCATCAAGATCATTTTGCTTAGCTAACCGATAAGCATTCAAATTCACTTCAACAGGCAAAACAGCTTCTTGACCATATACAAGCTCAAAAGGAGTAACCTTAGTAGCACCATGTCTAGATATACGATGAGCCCACAAAGCTTCAGATAAAACCTCATGCCACCTTCTAGGATTCTCCTCTATTTTCTTTTTAATTAACTTGATCAAGATCTTATTACTAGACTCGGCTTGACCATTAGCCTGAGCGTAGTATGGAGATGAATTGAGTAATTTAATACCATACATATCAACAAACTCACGAACTTCCTTTGATATAAATGAAGTGCCTTGATCAGTAGTCAAAGTTTGTGGAATGCCAAATCTATGGATAATATGTTCAGTAATAAACTCAATTACCTCCCGATGTGTCATATTCTTCAAAGGTACCGCTTCGGTCCACTTGGTAAAATAATCAGTAGCCACCAACACGAAGCGATGTCCCTTTGATGAAGGAGGATGAATCTGCCCAACAAAATCCAATCCCCATCCTCGAAAAGGCCAAGGTTTGATAATAGGATGCAATAAAGCTGCTGGAACCATCTGAATATTTCCAAACCTTTGACACTCTTCACATCCTTTATAGTACCGAAAACAATCAGCTATCATATTAGGCCAATAAAAACAAGCCTTTCTCAAAAGCCACTTCATCTTAGGAGCCGATTGATGTGTACCACAAATACCTTCATGAACCTCACCCATTGCAATCTTAGCTTGATCAGAATCCAAACACTNATTTGTCAGAAACCATGAGATCAATACATATGAAATTGACACATTTGGTTTGAGTTAATTTGTTTATTAATACTGGTAGAAATGGGCATGTTAGAATCGTTTGTGGGGGCATATTACTGATGTTTTGTAATACAGGATATGTGGGTAATCTACATGTAGATTAAATGGTTATTTTTTATTATCTTAAAAATGAGTTGGTAATTTTTGGTACAAATTTAGATGTTACTTTAGATTATCTTTAGTAATATAAAACATAGATAATTTACGGGAAAGTAATTTGATTAACTAACATGGGTAATTTAGAGGCTCACTTAAAGGTTAATTCAATCAACTAATGTGGATAATTTAGATGCAGATTTAGAGGTTTCATTTGTATTATATATAATTACAAACGTCGATGATTCTTTTAAAACCAAAATCGATTCAATTTTTATTATAGCTGAGCACCGTCTCATGAGGTTTAGGGCCTGTTTAGTTCGGTGAGAAAGTTTGCGAAATTTACTGTAGCAATTCTAAATCGAAGATTAGGAGGACTAAACATGATCTAATTATAAAACTAAATACACGGATGGACGGGAAATCGCGAGACGAATCTATTAAGCCTAATTAATCCGTCATTAGAGATTGTTTACTGTAGCACGACGTTGTCTAATCATGGCTAAATTAGGCTCATTAGATTCGTCTCGCAAAGTTACCCAGGGGTTATAGAATATGTTTTATTATTAGTCCACATTTAATACCCTTAATTAGTGTCATAACATTCGACGTGACAAGTTTGCAAACTTAGTTTGCAAAATGCCTTGATATATCCTTTGGCGACGTAGGCTACCCCACGTCGCAATCGCAGGGACGCTTTTGTCCACACGGCGACGAGACAGTGGAATCAAGTGCAGGTGCCGCTCCCAATCTTCAACGCACGGAACAGCACGAGACAAGTAGTACGTTCGCTCACGGCCGGTTGCATCAGTCGTTCATTATCGGCTAATAATCCAATCAATTTTTTTAAACAGAATCGGATGACCAATCATCATGGGTCACCGGGGGTAGTTAAGAGAGGAATCAAGGACAGTGTCGTCAGATTTATTATTAAATCACGGAATATGCTGACTTTCTGCCTCGGCTGAAGATCGATGAGTGCGTTGACTCCCAACAGGAGACCGAAAATATCAGAGGAAGGAACGGAATGTCGTTGGTGAGTTTGCCTGCAAATTAAGCTACCCAAAGCAAGAATCGTGCACGTTCCTGGATAATGGTCGAAATCAGATTTGTAGGAAGTCAAATATCCAGATTTGCCGCGTGTCGAAGCAGCAGAGTTCTGTGATTGGAATTGAAATCGAGAAATCACTTTGTAAATTTAACCATTCTTGCGAGGATTTCTGAATGTAAGTAGCAGCAATCAGTTTCTGATCAGTCAAGATCAGACAAGACGAAAAGGGAGTCGCGAAGCGGTTTCTAGAAGAAGCTCACTCGGTTATACTATTTCTCGCACAGCATTGCATCAGTTGGACCGAGTCCAGCGGTCCAGCCATTTCACATTATTGCACGGTGTGATGGCTGATGTGGCGCACGTTTCGCACGTGTCCCGGGAGGCCCCTTGGAGTCTTTGCGTTGTTAATTCGTAACAGATGGTGATTAGGATCGAGATGACGGGTTGATAAAGCAGCAAACAAAATGTGTGTGGCACTGCCACAGGACGTCCCAGGCATAGATTAGCAGGTTGCGTGTTGTGACCTTGCAACTTCTTTGATGGTGAGACCGACAGATCATGCTTATCCGTGTTTTGATGACATTGGCATTGCTAATCTTCGCAAGAATCTAGTGGTCTGTATTTTATGGAGCAGCATTACATTGACTCGTAGCAATTGTCCATTTTTTTTTAAAAAAAACTGTCCTTTGTTTTTTTTAAAAAAACTATCGTTTGTTTGTTTGTTTAGAAAAAAAATTGTCCTTTATTTGTGCAGGCACTGTGTAGTAATGCCGTAGCAGGCTGGTGCACACAATGACGAACATTGCAAGCTGATAGGCGTTTAAGTTTTTGCTTTCATCACCATAATGTAGTTATGCCATCAGTGCCCAAAGTTGGCGCCAATCATTCATCTTACTGTACTCATCAGTCTTAATATAGGGTCTGTTTAGATCTGGTGAGAAACTTTGCGAAATTTACTGTAGCAATTTTAAATCGAAGATTAGGAGGAATAAACATGATCTAATTATAAAACTAATTACATGGATGGACGGGAAATCACGAGACAAATCTATGAAGCCTAATTAATCCATCATTAGAGATTGTTTACTGTAGCACAACATTGTCTAATCATAGCCTAATTAGGCTTAATAGATTCGTCTCACAATTTCACCCGGGGTTATGAAATGGGTTTTGTCAGTTATCCACATTTAATACTCCTAATTGGTATCCAAACATTCAAATTTACTGTAACAATGAAAAAAGTTGTCGATCTAAACAGGCCCTTAGTATCAGTGCATCATTGCAAGGGAATTAGGGCCTGTTTGAATTCATTAGAACTAATGGTTAGCAGCTAAAATTAGCAGCTAGAGATCCAAACAGACCTGCTAATTATTAGCACTCCATCCTGCTAATAATTAGTCCCTAGTTGGAGGGTGCTAATAGTACAAAACCAACTATCCCACTATCTATTAGTAGGTGGATCCAAACACCACCTTGCTAATAGTTAGCTAGCTAATAATTAGCAACCATTAGCTCTTAGCTAGCTAATTATTAGTTCTAAAGATCCAAATAGGCCCTGTCACTTTGACAGATGCACACTACTGGTTACTGAAGTACTGGAATCCCCTGCTTATCATACATGTATCATTAGCGACTAAACAATGCATGTGCCCTTTTATAAAAAAACTACATGTGCCTGATGGCACATAAGATATACTAATGTTGGAAAATGCTGAGGAAATAATGCATTTTTTAATCTTTGTATATGAGGCAAAGGAGGAGCTCCTTTACAGCTTTTATTTCAAGGTCAGGTTCCATGCATGCTTTTTCCTGATGTGCGTGTTGAAAAAGGCGAGGCCAAAATATGGACCTATGGAAGTGCAGAAGATCCAAAGAGATGGCATCATGGGAAGACAGAACGAAGTGGATCCTCTTGTTCTCTCCCCTTTTCCGTATATTAGTCATAATTTGGCTAGAATAATATGAAAATATTAATATGAATTCAAAATTGTCATGAAAACTTTTCGTCCTTTACAATGTATATTGGAGAAAAAAAAGATGGCAATGAAGCTTCCAAGCGAAGAAAGGTCTGGGGCTAGGGCTAGTTGGCTGCAAAATGGGAGTTTGCTCGCATTTACATACCATACTAGATGTTTTAGGTTTATCTAGAATAATTTTCTTTCTGAGGAATGGAAGTCCCACCTCAGCGGATTTACCACAGATTCCGGTGAGCGAGTAATGGAGGGTGCATGGCACCACTTACATAGATGGCCTCGGCAGGTTTCAACAGTACACAAGAGTCGCAGGGACGATTGAGATTACATGAAAGACAACAAAGCTTTGAGGAGAGGAAACCATCATGTGGTTGACTTCAGTGTTCTCCATTCCACAAGCGACTATAAGGCACCGAGTCAAGTTCGAAAGATGATAGTCCTGATCACATCTTCTATGGAGCACTTCTAGATCAATTGACGCCCACCAATACCTTTTGAGGGGAGGAAACCTCAAAGGAGGGAGGACCGGTGAAGGAGAAATGAGAAGATGCAAGAGAGGGGATCATAGTCTCGCAAACCCGGCATTTGGTGAGATGACGCAATCAAGGGTCTTGGTTGACGACTTTGCAAAGACACCGAGGGCAACCACTGGCTAGCTAGCAACTTGTGCAATCATAAAGGGAGGAGAGCTTAAGCCAGTGACCAATATCTACAAGGTTAATTGAAATTTGATGTGCAATGTCTTCAAAGAAAATGCCTTTGAGAAGGGAATGACATCAAAGATGCCGCCATCACCCATCCGAAACACCGAATTTGGGGGTTCACCGAGATCCAACATAGTAGGGATGCAATGAGATATTCTACGACGCAGAGCTTTCACCCAGAACCCACCATGACAGCCACACATCTTTTGGTGGCTCGTAACTGCCATCGCCGCATGTCCTGCAGCTTGAGCTTGTGGTGGCTCGCAAGCTGTGTTGCGCCCTTCCACTCGAACATCGGGCTGTAGCACAAGCGCAACTACACGCTAGCTGTGATAGCCGTTGCCTGCAACAGACTTAAGCATCCATCGTGCCCTTCTACTTGAGCTTCATTACCTCTCACGAGCAGCAAGACTCAATGTGGGCCATCCCAAACCCGCAGCAGATTCTTCGTGGGACGCCCCTAGCCCGGCGGAGAATGGGTTGCTCCCAAAGGGAAGCCACCAGATCCACCCCCATAAAACCGAGCCTCCAAGGTCCCACTAGCGCTCGTGCCCAACTGAGGCCCATGTTAGGTCATTGCCACCGTCTCCAAGGAGTGGACGAGGCCGCAATCGACCATGCCGACCACGGGTATATCAGCAGCCGGAATCACGTCCCCACCATGGATCCGGGCATAACTGCCCCATCATGGAGGGGCTGTTTGTGCTTGGCTTTGAATCTTGAAATGGAGGAGAGCTGGAGGGAGAAGGGGAGATGGGGATTGTGTCGGCGTCACTAGTGCCTTGCTGGCTGCCATCGCGACGCGTCGCCGCTGAGCAGCAGCCTAGCTGGGCTCAAGATCGTGGGAGCTTTTTGGCAGTAGGGCTGCGTTCACCTTGAGATCTTGAGGGAGACGGCGGGAGAAGAATCCTCGTGACTAGAGTCCCAAACAAATACTAAAATCTTGTAGACTCAAAATTACCAGTATTCGGAATTAAGCATTTTTATTTTTGACTTCCAATTTCTAGAACCCATATAGTTTAACACTAAACTATATGTGCTTTCAGAAATTGATAGTAAAAAAACAGAACTATTTGACTTAAAACAAAATCAAAATTATAACTACTGCGAAGAGCGAGTATCATTTAACGGACTTAATTATCTATTGGGATTACTTTACTCGTCCCGCCACTCTCTTGTCTATACAATACACACCCTTCTTGTCCCACTACCACGTGGCTCACAAATCTGACGAGTTCTACGCCTCTCAACTAGGGCATTCATATGTTGCATGATGCATTTCATCACCTTGTGTTTGACCCAATTAGCATGATCAACTGAAATTCCTGGATATATGCCTGTGTGTGCTCCTACATACTTGTGTGCTGCTTGCGTTTCCCTGGCTGTTTCAGATTTAACATTCGTTTCATTTTTCTTGCGTATATATTTGTCTCAACTCCGTTCAGGCTAGATAGAAGCTTCCTAACAATTTAGCAGGAGCATAAAAAGTCTTGAGTTTATGCATGGGCAGTTATGTTGTACAAGGTCGACACAAGTGGGATGAAGAGTTGAACTTCTGATGACAAACCTACTTGGCTAGTTCTCCTCTGTTCCGAATTAGATTTACTTTAGTTTCATATTAAGACTTAAGTCAAACATTCCTAATTTTGACCAAGTTTATTTTCTAAAAAATGCCAACATTTGAGTAAATCACTACTACACAAAATACCTTCGGTTCGGGCCTTTAGTCCTGGTACCAATTGGGCCCGGGACTAAAAGGAGCATTAGTCCCGGGTCCAATTGGGGGGAGGGGGGGCTTTAGTCCTGGTTGGTGGCTCCAACCGGAACTAAAGTGTGGCTTTTAGTCCCAGCTGGAGCCACCAGCTGGGTCTAGAGGGCGCGCCCCCCTTTAGTCCTGGCTGGTGACTCCAGCCGGGACTAAAGGGGACCTTTTAGTCCGGGTTGGAGCCACCAACCCGGACTAAAAGGTCCCCTACAAATATCATCTTCCTCCCCCAGCCCGGCCGAGCCATGAACAGAGCTCGTTCATGGCGCCGGCCGGAGCTAGGGGAGGTCATGCCCATTTTTTTTCTCGAATTTTGAAGATTTAGCTCCTCCAAGTGGTCTAGAAGGAGCATATCTTCTTCCTCTCATCTTTCACGGTTAGTATTTCTTGTTTCATCCTTTATACATAGAGAAATTTGAGTTTTAGTGGAATGGAGAGATGGGTGAGTTTTGTTTTTTTAGCACAATTGAGATATTGATTTGTTAGTAGTTTGCACTAGTATGTTTTAGTAAATGCAGATTTAGTTTTTAATTCATATTTATACTTTAGTTATTTATCCTAATTCATATTTATACTTTAGTTATTTATACTTTAGTTAATTAGTTAGTTCATATTTATACTTTAGTTAATTTATATTTATATTTTAGTTAATTAGTTAGTTCATATTTATACTTTAGTTATTTATACTTTAGTTAATTTATATTTATACTTTAGTTAATTAGTTAGATCATATTTATACTTTAGTTATTTAGACTTTAGTTAATTTATATTTATACTTTAGTGATTAGTGAATTAGGATGGTAATTTTCATTTATTGCTTAGTGAAATAGGATGGTAATTTTCATTTATTGCTTAGTGAAATAGGATGGTAATTTTCATTTATTGCTAAGTGAATTAGGATGGTAATTTTCATTTATTTTAAAAATAAACTTACTATTTGTTCTACTTATAAAAAATGGCCTAAACTTACAGATGGACCGGTAATGGATGTATAACGTCGACAGACGTTCAGGTGACTTCTCTCAAGCCATGCATCATTTTCTAGATGTGGCAGAGCAAAACAAGAAAAACGGTTTCATGAGTTGCCCCTGCGAGGGTCTGCAAGAACCAGAAGGAGCACAGTTCAAGAAAGGTCATTCACAGCTACTTGATTAGACATGGTTTCATGCCTGGCTGTTGGACCAGCCACGGAGAAAGAGGTGTTATAGTGGAAGACGGTGAAGATGAGATTGATGACAACAATCTCGGATTTGCTGAATACCGTGCTTTTGCTGATACTACAATAGGTGATGCTGAGGAAGAGGATGGAGAAGATGCGCCTGCAGATGATCTTGGTCAGATGTTGCAAGATGCAAAGGACACAAATGAAACTGGGAAGGAGAGGTTGAAGCTCCAGCGCATGTTAGAGGACCATCGCAAACCTTTGTACCTAGGTTGCGAAGAGGGACTCAAAAAACTCGGGAGCACACTAGATTTGCTGCAATGGAAGGCCAAAAATGGTGTATCGGACAAGGGCTTTGGTGAGTTACTAAAAATCGTGAAGAAGATGCTTTCTAGGGATAACGAATTGCCCTCGACAACATACGAAGCAAAAAATCTCGTTTGCCCGCTGGGGTTGGAGGTGCAGAAGATACACGTATGTCCGAATGACTGCATCCTGTATCGTGGTCCCGAGTACGAGAAAATGAACGCGTGTCCAATTTGCGGTGCCTTGCGGTACAAGATCAGAAAAGATGACCCTGGTGATGTAGAGGGAGAGCCTATCAAAAAGGGAATTCCTGCCAAGGTCATGTGGTATTCCCCTATAATACCACGCTTGAGGCGTTTTTTTCAGAAACAAAGAGCATGCTCGTATGATGCGTTGGCACAAAGAAGAGCGCAAGCGAGACTCAAAGTTGAGGCACCCTGCCGATGGATCCCAGTGGAGAAAAATCGACCGAATATTTAAAGACTTCTCAAAAGATCCAAGGAACATAAGGTTTGCTTTGAGTACGGACGGCATGAATCCTTTTGGTGAAATGAGCAGTAGCCATAGCACTTGGCCCGTGACCTTGTGTATGTACAATCTTCCTCCATAGTCTATATATACTTAGCTTAGTATATATTTTTAATTAGTATTCACTTGAATATCAATTTTTATTTATATATATGAATTTTGTGCAAATTATGTAGAAGAAGGCAAATGCATGTTCAGTATATAAAACTATAAACTTGTATATCAATTGCGAGATTAAATTAAACTTAGTTTAGTTTATATGTTTTATATATCTTTTAGGTTCGTAAGATTCTAAATGTCAATTATATGTCATTTTCTAAATGGGAGATCAAATTGAACTTAGTTTAGTTTATATACTATAATTGTGAGATCAATTAGTTGGATACTAGTTGGATATTAGTGTCAATTATATGTCATAATATATCAATTGTTTTATCATTTAATTCAATTTTTAGATGCTAGTTGGATATTAGTGTGATTTTAGTTTATATCAATTGTGAGATCAATTATCTTATTTTTTATAATAGTTGGACATTAGTTTATATCAATTGTGAGATCAATTATCTCATTTTATATCAATTATCTCAATTATCTCAATTTTTTTTATATTAGTTTATATCAATTATCTCAATTATTTTAATTTTTAGATATTAGATGGATCTGGGACTTAACGAAGAGGAAACCGACAACCTCCTAAGGGAAATGATTGCTCAAGGCAGTGGTGTCGGCCCCATCCTTGAAGCTGATGATGGCAGCAACACCGATCAGTACCTCAACATGTCCGGTGAGGGAATTGAGCAGTCATATGGTGACGATGGCCAAGGCACCAATGGTAACGATGGCCAAGGCACTGATGGTGACGAGGTATATATATACATTAGCACATTTAGTAATAATGTCACGATGTTTAAAGAGGTACATATATTAACAATTAAGTATCCCCTCTTAACTTTTAGCCCTCTGCAACGATGTCGAGTTCGGGGAAAAGAGGACTGACAAAAAAGCTGGAGGGTCATTATATTGTCACACAAGTGAACGATACAGGCAAACCAATCGCCCCAGCTGCGTTGCAAGGAAGATGACAAATCAATGCAGGGTTTTTGTCAGAGATTACGTCCCAATCAGCATTCCAAGATGGAAACTTATGAAACGCGGGGATACAAACTTTGTCCCTCAAAGAGAGAAAGATATGCTCTGGCAGCAGCTACAAGAACATTTCACAGTGCCAGCAGGAACTGAGGATAGAGTAAAAGCTTGGGCTCTTTCGAAGATGACAGAACAATTTTAGAGCTTTAAGAAGAAACTGCACAAAAAATTTGTTGACAAAAATCTAATGCCAATTTTCACAGGAGCATATGAGAAGCTAAGACCCCACTGGGCTGCATTTGTGCAATACAAGTGTTCAAAACTTGGAAAGAAGTTTATGGAGACGAACAAATCTAATGCCGCCCAGAAAGCATACCATCACCGTCTCGGCCAAGGTGGCTATGCTGCAGCAATTCTAAAATGGGACAAGATGGAACAAGATCTACGTGATAGAGGTATCACACCACAGACAACAACTTGGATTGAGCGTGCACGAAATTGGTATTATGCCCATGGCGGAACATTGGCCGTGGATACCGGGGAATGCATCTTTGGACAGCAGATACAACAAGCAGCACAGAGACTTATGCAGGTGTAACGTCCCGGAAAATCGAAAACCTAAATCACGCGTTTAACGGAGTTTTAAAATCTTTTCCGATGAATTCTCGAAACCCCAAATCCAATCCTCCGAAAAATCTTCCCGTCGTTGCCAAACTCCAAAATCCGTTCCTTCCGAAATCCGTTCCCGTTACTTCCAAATTCCAAAACCAATCATCCATTCCCGCCTTCTCGAAATCCCGACCGTCCGTTCCTCTTTTCCGACCGCGCGCGTGCCCGACCGAAACCCGCAATCGCCGCCGCGAGTCCCGGTCGACCGCTCTCTCTCTCTCTCCCTCTCCTTCCTTCCTCTCTTTTCCTTTTTCTCCTTTCTTTCTTTTCTCTTTTTCTCTTCTTTTTTTCTTCCTTTCCTTTCTTCCTTCCTGTTTCTTCCACCTCCCGCTCAGCACCCGAACCACCTCCT